>JAOVVA010000032.1:5608327-5666446 GCA_028565275.1 Leiocassis micropogon | reverse complement strand
GAGCAAGGCCCTTAACCCTCAACTGCTCAGATGTATAATGAGATAAAAATGTAAGTCGCTCTGGATAAGAGCGTCTGAAAAATGCCTAAATGTAATGTTAATGTACATGTGACGAATGTATGTTTCTTAATCTTTTAGAAGAATGGTGGGTATACCTGCTGTGCCACATCCGAGACTTAATAAACGGCAGCTCTAAAGGTGTTCTGGTGGACACTTTACAAAACATGTCACCTTCTTTACATAGTGTCTGTGAACACTCTTTATATACTGTACACCCATTGTAATGAATGCAATGATGTATTCAATTCCCTGCAGGCAAGAAATTTGCATACTAACTTCATATGAGGAACTGTGCATGAATTAAAACTGTAAAAGGAAGTTGCGCATTTAACTTAAATAAATTAACAGCTTAATAAATAATAATTAGGTGATACAGGTTAGCATGTGTTGACTAGCATCCTGTTGTAAGAGTGCTAGCATTTTGCTAGTCAGTTGGACAACTAAAAAAAAATTATAATAATAACTCAAAGTTGTTTAGTGATATTTAACTAACTCTAACACTCAGCCGAAAAACTAAATCCATACATTTCACTCAAGTTGTGCCATAAATTAACAGTTCAAAATATTTTATTTTTGTTGTCGACTTTAGTAAGCTAACATGCTAGAAAGCAGGCACTTCCTCCTGGCTCTCAGTTACACTTAATCTCAGTGACCAGGGAGTCTGTGCAAACCTCTTACTGTCTTTCCAGCAGACAGGACAGCACTGATTACTTATTCACCAAGTGATACGCTTTTTAAGACACGATACAATTTTCAGATAATAAAAAAGTTTATTATTCTCTCCTTGAAAATCCTTCATGTTTGATTTAACCCCTTGTGCTAGCCAGCTGCTAGGCAGTTGTGGTGGAGATGAAGTCAAACTGCTGCTGCTAACGTTACTCTCTTCATTTCACCAGCCATAAAACAACGTCCGTTTTGTTAAACATCCGCGACATTTTCAAGTTAAGACTTTAAAACGTAAAACCAAAGTAAAGTAACATTACATGCGGTCATAAAGCAAGGCGAGACGAACACTTGAACCCGTTTTAAAAGTGACACAAACTAGCAACGCCCTTTTCGCAGTCCCTAAGATTAGACAGAAGGCTAAGCTAGAAACTTTTTTTCCTCAAGCACTGGCTGTAAACAGCTTCAAACCACACGAAGCATGACCGCGTTCAACCTCAAAACTTATGTACGCGGAACAGTGTGAAGGCGTGTTTAAGATAACGATTGAAAAACATAATAAACTCGCAAGAGAAATGTTAAATTTGATGGCAAAACCATGGTTACCTGAGTCAAGGAAAGACTGGCAGCCATAATGTTTCTGTTCCCACTAGTCCATCCTGCGCTCTGCGATAGGCGATGAGGCCAATAAAGGCGGCCGGAAACCCCGGAGCTGGAGTACACTACTACTGTATACTGGATCTGGACTCAGCTCTAGTGCAGACCTGAAAAACAACTAAACCGTGATAAATCACGATTCATTTGGCATTGTCGAATTGTCCCATATGCCACCGTGCTGAAAAATCCAGCTTGTTCTGGTCAGCTACCATCTGCCAAGCTTGGCAAACTGGTAGACCATTTTTGCCAGCTGGTAATTTACTGTCATTCATTCATCTTCAGTCACTGGATTCGATACTTGGCAACAAGTGTGAATAAACTCTTTATATGCCATCCCTTCCATCCCCTGGAGAACCCAGAAAGAGCCTGCACAGAAACCGCAAAGACATCAATCAGACATGAACATTTAAACCATCTGCTACAATATTGTTTCTGTTCTGATATTCCGCTACCATTGACCAAGACCTCTGAAGGTGGGCTTTAGCATCTGGCACCAGGACATACCATATGAATTAGGTATGGTTAGTATTGTCGGCTTGCACCTTCAGGTTCCGGGTTCGGTTCCCACCTCAGGTCTTCGTGCATGGAGTTTACATGTTCTCCCCAGGCTTGGTGGGTTTACAGGTTAGGCTAATTGGCATTTCCAAATTGCCTGTAGTTTGTGCATGAGAGTGTGTGTGTGTCGTGCAATGGATTGGCACCATGTCCAGGGTGTTCCCCGCCTCATACCCAAATTCTCCTGGGATAGGCTCCAGGTCCCCCGCGAACCTGTATACAGAATAAAGAAGTATAGAGGATAAGTAAGTGAGTAAGTGTCCAGCACATTCCACAGATGCTTGATTGGAAGGAGATTTGCACCATTCGAAGCCCAAGGCAACACACTGAACTCTGTCATTGTAACGGTTTATAATATGATGAGAACACCTTTATTGCATTTCCTGTTATAACACTTTCAGGTGGTCTGTCTGTCTCTAGGTCTCTCTATGACTTACATGTTAATGACTTGTTTTATTGATGCACAGGATGTGTGTGACACAGGGCACCCGGCCAAAAGATTAAATATGCTCTCTTTGCTGATAATAAACAGAGATCTTCAGACATTATCCATGCATGTGTCTTTGTCAGATTTACCGGTTCGAATATTGGCCGGTAGGTGTATTGAAGTGTGGCGGAGACAACAAGCAATAATTCTTCTTTTTTAAATTAAATTTAAAACAATTTGGACGCTCTTCTTCTTAAACAGTCATGTTCCTCAAACTATTACTGCAGTATGGCAGGGAGCGTTATCTTGCTGAAAGGGGACACTTAGAGAATACTTTTGCCATGGATGTGGATTTGTTCTGAAAATGACCAAGTCAAATAGGTTATGTTGTTTAAATAGGTTATGTTGTGTTACTTGGTCGAAATAACATCCACATGAATGGCAATACCCAAGATTTTAAAATGGGAACATTTCCCAGACCATTACACCGGCATCTGTCAGCTTGACTTTATCTTGAGCCTAATGTCATCTCTTTCCCAGATAAGTGATGCACATGCAACCAACCATTTATATGATATAGTGATTTATCAGACCAGGTCACCTTCTCCTGTTGCTTCATGGTCCAGGTCTGATGCTCAGTGCCCATTGAAGCCATTCATGGCTGCAGTCAGGGGTCAGCAAAGGCACTATGTTTTTCTATAGCTATGCAGCCCCATAAACAGCAAGCTATTATGCACTGTATACTGTATACACCAATAACATTTTCAGCAACTTGTGCTACAGTAGCTCTTCTTTGGAATCAGACCAGATAAACTAGCCTTTGCTTTACACACACATCAAAGAGCATTGGGTGCTCATGAATGACCCTGTCACCAGTTGACTGGTGGCATTTCCTTGGATAATTTTTGGAAGGATTAACCCATTGCATACAAGAAACATTCCACAAGACCTGACATTTTGGAAATGCTCTGACCTGCTCACCTAACCACAACAGTTTATGAAACACTTATGAAAGTCACTCAGATCCTTAAGCTTGTACATTTGTCCTGCTTCCAACACATCTAATGTGAAAACAGGCTGCTTACTTGCTGGCCAATATAACTCACAATTTTACAAGTGCCTTGCAGTGACTTAATCACTTAATCTCCTTCCCTGTGAGTGGTTTTACTGTTATGGTTGATCACTGTATGTGTCAGATTTTCTTATTACCTTAATCTTGAAAGTGACTTGTCTATGATGTAGCATCACTAACACTGTTTTGGAAACGGTTTCCTTTGTCCCAGAACTTACCACCCGGCAAAGATACCGGTTTGACCAGCTGTGTTTTGAGTCTGTGTTTTGTCAGGAAGCAAGACCAATCTTTATTTTTTAAGATGTTAGATATGTAAAACTACCACAGATCACTGCCAGGACCAGGATACTGGTATACTGGCAAGAAAGAAGTTCAACCAGAAAACATTGGTAAAACATTGCACCTTTATCACAAAGTATCATATAAGACAATGCATTTATTCATGATTGCATATATTGCATATACCCTAACCCCATCTTTCACTGGAAAAATTATGAAAAATTTGTCACAGGTAACTTTGAATAATTAAATACATTTGAAAAGTTAATTAATTTAGTCCAGACCACTAAGTCAGAATTTGGATTCTGGCATAAACCCTAAATGCAAAATCTGTTTCCCAGATACAGATTTTATTTCATCTAAGAGGTGACCTTTTCCCATTTTTAAATTGTGACTATAAGAAAGAATGGAGACCCCTGCTGGTTAAATAGAAGACTAACTGGACGAACCATGTGTAGAGTTAAACCTTCAACCCTAAAGGAGCACAGTAGCACTCTAAATACAACCCCTACCTATAAAAGAACCCACAAACAGCCATTTTTTCCCTAGTGTAGTGTAGTTGGCATGACTTTTTGCTTTAGTTGTTACATGTGATAAAATGCATTCATTTATTTTCTATCCCGCAAAACAGTTTTTTGTAGCTGTGGCACTGTGGGCAGGTTCAAGTCCTATTGGAAACGTAAATTGGCATCTTCATAAAGCATGTCCTCAGACAGAAGCATAACGTACTCTTAAATGTCCAGGCAGACAGCTGCAGTTACTTGGACTTGAAAAAACTCCCACAGTGGAAACTTCACACTGGACATCAAGCCACTTGGATTCTGAGGACTTTGGACATCAACAGTCCACTTACTTTTCTCCTTAACCCAAGTAATATGCTTCTGACGTTGTCTCTGGTTCAGAAGTGGCTTGATTTCCCTCCACACCTTTCCCTTCCCCCTTCCAATCAATTTTCCATGAATATGCTTTGATACAGCACTCTGCAAACAGCTAGCCCTTTCAGCGCTGACTGAGTAATGAAGAGGAAGTTGCTGTTAAAGTGATACGAGATAATTGACACATAATTTGTAGTGTTAAAGTGGTGGTTTTAAACTTCCTGAACAAGATAGCACTTTAAGCTCTTCAAATGCAAATATAAAGTGCAAATCTAAATAAGCAACATCAAAAGACCAAACATATATGATCTAATCCACTACATGTAAATGAGTATAAATTGTTTTAACTTAATTTGCTGGCCTTATTTGCAGTACTGTCTGCAATGGTTAAGTGCATTTTCAAATTTCTTATAGAATTGACTAGTTATAACAGGAATCATATTAAACCACAGCTATTTTACATAATCTTTTTAACCTATAAAATCAGCTTAGCAGTATTCCCATCTTGTCTGTGTGCATTTTTTTTAACATCAGTTCTTCTTTATAAGAACAAAAATTGACACATGTGCAAGTGACATGGGGCCATGTCAAATATCAACAATACAGTTTTATCTTTTCCTTGAGGTTAGATCTGGAATCAAACAAAAAACTAAAAACGTACATTGATTTTCTCTTCCTTACACACAACATACATAGTTCAAGCATATTACACTGGATGGAACGGAGGAAAATGAACTGCAACCTGTCGAAATATCAGCCTCTTAAATGTTGACATAATACTGTACATTAGCAGAAATGAATGAGAATGAAATGGTGACTTCAGTTGAACAGCTGTGGTTCATAGAGAACTTGTGTACCATCACTTTTTTTCCACCTTTCTTAACTATGTTGCATAATTCCACAAAACCATCATGTTTACTGCATTCATCACAAAAGGTAGGCAATCCACTTATAACAGTTCTTCTGATAACCACTTGGCTACGTGGAAGAAGCTTAATGAAGAATGGTTTAATTTTTAATATGTATTCAGCACCAGAACTGAACATGTGACCTGTCTGAGCTGAGAAACAAAGGAATGTCCACCGCAGTCCAGGCCCCTGCTTTATTCCCCCACTGACAATAGGAGACATGAAAGGAGTTTCATTTCAAGTCTACAACTCATCCTTAAGTTTAGAGTCTGTTCCTTCCTCCTCTTCGTCTTCTTCATCCTCCCCCTCCTCTTCCTCATCCTCATCTTCTTCTTCTTCATCATCATCATCTTTTTCTTCTTCATCTGCTTCATCCTTGGCTTCTTCACTTATTTTCTTGTCCTCTTCCTCACGTTTCTTTCTCTCTTCTTCCTCTTGTCTATCCTTCATCTTTTTTTCAGCATCCTGTCACAAAAAAGATAAGCATTAACTCAAATAATAATAATAAAAAAACAGTAACAGACACCTTACCATCCATTAATTATGTTAAGCACTAATGCCAAAATATATAACACATTTAAAAATAATGACAATATTAGAGGAATAAATATTAGTTATTCAGAGGATGTCCATGTTTGGCCTTCAGGGCAATGTCTGTTGCTTTAGCTTGCGCTTAAAACGGGTAAATTTTTGCTCATGGCCACAGCAAATTTCTAATTTATCACTCCTATAAAATTCAAACATTAATGAATCAATTAAAAATTAACAATATTAAAGACACTACATAGATGTAATTCACTATAATCATGTACATAAGGAATATGGTCATCAATTCTTTAAATACAACCAAAAGATCATTGGCTGACTTTTACTTTGTTAACATATTGCCAGCTAAATCTGAAATCTAAATAACAGCTACAGTAGGTGAACACAACAAAAAACTATGATCAACTAATGGAACACACATAAAATTGCTTTAATAAATATAGTAAAAGTAAAATAAATGTTCTTAGCAAGAAGATAGACTTTTTGCAAACACTTGACTACCATAATGTTAGTGATAACAGTGGACAGCAGAAGTACTATCAGAAGTACAGACATTAGGCCGATTACCTACTGGGGTATCTGATGCTTTGTCACACAGATAAAAGACAACCCTAGCAATTGATAGCTTCTGTTCTGCTGATTATTTTCATGGTTAAATCCCAAATAGCATAAAAATGGAAAGTTAGTGCACTATGAAGGGTGTTGAATCGCTTATGACACCACCAGTTAGTCCCCTTGTTCATCGGTTAGACAGGGATTTTGGATTCAGCCTTGTGTTAGAAGCTAGTGTTTTTTTTTTTTTTTTAAGATGAAATCATTTTATCAGATGTGTTTTTCTTACTGAAACATGATTGGTTTTGAATGTGGGTTTTGGCCCTAGCATCCAGCAAATAAGGTCCCTTTTGCCGTGCATAAGTGGACGGGCCCATGACGAACAGCCGTTCTGATGGCATATGCATAAATTCTATAGAAGCTTTTTTAAATTTTGTTTCAAGACTATGCATTTCAAACCAGTCATTTGTCCAGTACACACATTTCCTTTATTGAAGCTACTTCTAATTAATTGTACACAAGTTTAAATTGTTGGACCCTTTAATGAACTTACCTTTGTTGCACCCCAAGTTTCACTGCCAACCTCCTCAGCCAGTTTTGGGTCATTGGTAATGAAAAAGTTGTCGAAAATTGTTCCAGACTTCACCTGTTCCAAAAGTGTAAAGTATTGTAGGTTAGTAAATGTAAAAAAAGTTCCTCTCATACAAAAGTAGACTAACAAACCCTCATCCATCTGAATGAAGCTTTAAACAAACTGTCATAAAAGATAACACAACTCATACCTGCCACAAGTCCAATCCAATCACTCCAATGCTGCTGTATTTGTAGATCTCAGAATCAGCAGTGTATTCAGGGTTGTCAATTTCAGGGTGCACCCATTTACCTTTGTAGGCAGGATTGTCGATCTGCTTTGGCTTCCACTCACCCTAAGAAAAGTGGAAACCTTTTTTATGAAAGATTTGCGAATAGCCGCTATTCTATGCTAGGTTTTCAAGTACATGTGCTAACTATGTAACGTTACAATTAGTGAGACAAAGCTGAAGGCAGCAATTACAAATAATGGAAAATTTATGCACCAAGAACTTTTACACTAGGGCATCCACCAGAGTTCTGGACAGAGGATGCTACATGTCCACTCATTGTACTAGGATACAGTCCCCTCTTATGTTTTATATTGAATATCTGTGCAATGTATTTAAAAATCTGCTTAAATAAGGGGAGCTTTGTGTACCTTGTATTCAGGGTTGGTAACCATGGGAGGCTCCCATTCTCCATCCATCTCTTCATCCCAGTCATCAGGCTTTTTAGCATCAGGATCAGGGATGGTCTCAGGTTTGTCCCAGTTCTGCCGAACAAAAATATCCGCAAGGATCAGTAACCGTTATATGTGTAATGCCTTAAGTGACATGAAATCCCAGATGATGTTTCCAAACCTTTGACTGGTAATGTATATATCAAACCAAGATGAACCAATCAGCACTGCTTCACAACATAAAATTCAGCACTTCGAGCTGTCTGATATAAAAAGTGGTAGTGTTTCAACCTCACTAATGTTAATCTATTAAACTTCCCAAATACAGGAAATCCTGATCTTAATGGAAAATTCTGATTTAGACGATACTAAAACTGCTTATCATTAGAACCCTTTGCAAATATTAATTAAACCATCAGCTAATACTGATAAAATGTCCAGTCCCAAATTCAAAACAGCTAAGTACTCTACTGGAGAGGATCTCTATATGGCTGATCCACTAATGGTTATGTCGCAAATGTGACAAAGGTGTGTAGTTGATGTTGCTCCTAAAATGGGAAATGTGGCTTTTGAAGCATGTTAACAAATTTGCTCCTATAGTACATTAAAGGGATCAGCCTTCGAGAGAGTTAATAATACACAATAATAATAAGTATCATATTTTGACTGATTCTTTAAGGGGAATTTAAACAAATGAATATAAACATTAAGGGTTTGTATGTGTCTAAAATCTAACTTTACAATTTATTCTTAACCAGCTCATACCTCTGGCTTTTTATCGTCAGGGTCATCGATCTTCTCTCGCTCATCCCAGTCCTCAGGCTTCTTTGCATCTGGATCCTTGATCTTCTTTGGTGGCAAAAAGTCCCAGTCATCCTCAAGAGATCCAGACTCCACCTTCTTATTGTCGATCTTCACCTCATACGTGTTGTCTGGATTAACGATGAGCGTGTACAGGTGGGAGTATTCATCATCCTAGGTATCAAGATCATATAATTAGAATGGACATTCTTATTAGAGATAATAAATGATAAAAAATAAAAAAAAATCAAAGAATTAGCATTTTGGGAATGTAGAACTGACTGTACCTTGCACCTGATGTCTTTGTTGATTAAATGATTCTTGCCCTTATAATTGAAGATGACATGAACCTTTTTAGTGCCAGGGCCACAGATATCAGGACCTTAAACAGAACATATCTTCAATAAATATCCTCAATACTTTTTGATATTATGAGGAATCAAATACCAATTAATGAAAAAAAAGTGAGCTCTCTCACCAAACATTATATTGTATGTGGAATCTCCATGCATTTCCTCTTGCTTTAGGCTCGATGGGAAAAGTTTAATGTAGCCTCCTCCACAATCTATACCTTGCTCATGTTTCACTGTAAACTGCAAGACCAGTGGCTGGCCCTTATTGTTGAAGTCCTCAAACCGAGATGAGATGGCATAGAAGTGAGCATCCTGGCTGGTTTGAAGGCCTGCGTGCAACAAGACAATAATATCTAGCTCAGCACTAGGATAGACTTGCACTACCATCTCAGTCTCAAATTCTAGGCTTACGTACAGAATACAACCCGATTCCTTGCTTTAGACTTTCCACACTTGGAAAAACACAATGTACACATAATATGGGGGAATACAACTTAGGCTAAATAGTTTATACAGTTGTGAACCATTAACATTTTTGTCCTACAACCTTTGTCCTATAATGTCCTCCTGCTTTATAGTTGCAGTTGATTATTTTAAACTGTATAACTGGGCAACATATGTACTTGTAATAAACAAAACAAAAAAATACCCTTACAACCTTTGAGCAGAAGGAGTAGAGTGGGGGTTGTGTATACACTGTCATTTAACTCTTGAAATGCTTAAACAAAAACCTCAAATCAATACTGAATATAAGAGAATTTACATCTCATAATGGGAAAAAAATGTTAGCCCATTTCTGGCAACAATCTGATGTTTCACAAGGTTTCTCTGGTGACAATATCTGCATTTTTCTTTTCTAAGTAATAAATGTTAATATGAAGGAATTGGGTTAATTTTCTTAAATTATTAATTTATTGTCAAATAATAATTTGCTTAACCAATTTGTAATTTTTTTTACTTCCATGTCAATATTGACTGTATCGGTCAATATTTAGATACAATTAAAATGAAAGAGCAAAGGAAGAAAATTACTTTCTTCTTCCCACGATTTTCATGAAATTAGGACTTATGCAACTTCCTGTTTAACATGAAATTTGTTACAAATTTGTTACACATTTACCTGTATTAAAAAATTTAGAATGTTCAATAAGTATTTTAGAGATTATATTCAAGAAAAATAGAACTATAATGGTCTGTTTTATGCTAAACAAATACTGCTTTCTAAATGCTGGACATTTTGTTCGCAGTTTTAGTTATTTATCTGAACTATGCAAACAGGTCGTCATTAAACACTTTACTCCTTGTGTTCTTTTGGGTACTTTGCAACGGATCAGACACATGAGACGAGATGTGAGATAAGATCTGAACATGCAAGTATGTTTTATATCATTTCTGTGGATATCCCTACCAGGTGTTGTGTGTAAATGAAACTTTAAGGTAATGTTCATGGGTGGATTCACCCATTTTATTTGAGCTTCTAAGCAGGAGATGTAGGTCAATAGATCACCATTCTTATAATCTGATTTATTGGTGGGTCAAAAAAGGTAAAATAAGTATTCTGACATTTACATATTAATATAAAACAGGTAATTTCTGTCTTAACCTGAACACAACTGTATTTTACTTTGACATGAATATTCACATCCTAATCATGGAATCAATCAGTTTGTAAGAATTTGTGCATTTTTATTAATGCAAGATGAAGAATTTAGATATTTGATAAAAATCTGCATTAAGGCATGCATGAGGATTTCAGCACTTAAGAGGAAACAACTCACCCTTGTCTTTCTCTGCATCGCCATAAAATTTGCCGGCTGACAGCACAAACTTGCCATAGTCGGATTTGTGGGTGGATTCCAGCCATCGGCTTTTCCAAGCATCTACACAGGCAGAAAGTAAAAGCAAAAGGTTTACTCAGTGAAAAGCATCATCAGCGTGGTTACCTAATGCATGCAAGTGTGACGCCCTGAGGGCTGCCGTTTCCAACACAATATGCAACTTTAACGCAGATCTTACGTTTATTGTTTCAGACTGCATGTTTACACAGGAGTGAGACAACACACCGAACACCCCGGTGTAAGACATTACTGTTATTAACGGCTAAGAGAAATGTCGGTAGCATAGCAACGGGAGTGCAGTGACTTATATTATTACTACAGACACGACGTTTAACTTTAGATACATTCTTTAAAAGACATAAACACGTACATCAGCTTATGTAAGGTATATGGACAGTTTATAGTGGTGTAAATATAAAAACGAGCACATTACCCCCGTCTTCAAACTGCTCTCTGAAATAAACGGACGGTTCTGCAGTTACTAAGGCGATTGGTACGCTTAAGAGAAGCAACCAGAACGTTGTCATTTTGCGTTGTTAAAACCTCTCAACAGACTACTACGCAAAAAGAGAACGAGCCCAGACCCCGTTATAACGCCACCCAAGTAGGTATTAATACCGGCGATATCACAACAGCGTGCTTTTCTAAATCAATCAGCACTTCTTCGCGTTGCCAGGCTCTCCTCTTGGCTCAGAACAGATGGCCTGTCCTCATTGGACCAAAGCACTAAGAGGCGGGGTTTAAGATTTCGACCAATAAAATCATTCGGAAAAATGATAAACGGCTAGCGTCGGCCAATTCCGTGTAACTACGCAGTTAACAAGCGGTCCAAAGACCTGAGATGAGGATTTTGAGACGGAGAAAGGAAATCACAGAAGCTTGTGGTTTTCTGTAACTTTGGTAAAGATTCTTTCCTATCGGCATTGTCTGTTTAGTCCAGTAGTTCTTGTATGAGTTGTTTCATGCAGATGTTTTTCTTTGTAACATATTCTTTTTAATATTTACTATCATTATTGTGGTTAATGGACAATCAAATAACTATCTATTAAATATTTTCAAATAAAAAAATCAAACATAAACGCTAACTCGTGCAGTACTAACTACTGTCAGGATGTCCAGAATAAGAACTTTGTCTTCTTCATAGTATTTCACACACTAATGGTATAAAGCATTAGTTACCAAAACCCTGTTTTTCATCCTAATAAAAAACATGTCAACATTATAAAGTCTGTATAGTCTGGTTAGCACTGTGGGTCAATTCCCACCTCGGGTCTGTGTGCGTGGACTTTGCATATTTCATCAGTGCTTGGTGAGTTTCCTCCCACAGTCCAAAGATTTGCAGATTAGCGTAAGTGTCATTCGCAAATACCCGTGGTGTGTGTGTGTGTGTGTGTGTGTGTTTGTGGGCACCCTGCAATCGATTGGCATCGCACTTTGTCCAATGGGAGAGGCTCCAGGTCCCCGTGACCCAGAATAAGCGGTATAGAAGATGGATGAATGAATACTGTGTTCTATCACTATTAATATACTGTATGTTAGAACCAGTCAAAAGTTTGGACACACGTTCTAATTCAATGTTTTTTTTTGTTTTTTTTTGTTGTTAAATTGTGAAGTGATTTATTTTCTACATTCTAGAGGAACACTGGAGATTTCAAAACTATGAAATAACACATGTGGCTTTACATAATTAAGTAACAACAACAAGAAGAGTCAGTTGTTATTTTAAGACACAAAGTTCAGCTGTTCTGGAATAGTTCTTGCAAGAACAGTATTGTCGAGTGCATTTGCAAAACCCATCAAGCACCATGATGAAACTGGCTCTCAAGAATACCTTCCCAAAAAAGTAAGACCAAAACGTACCTTCGCTGCAGATGAGAAGTTCATTTAGCGTTACCAGCCTTAAAAGCAGCTCGGATTAGAGCCTTTATGAAGGCTTTACAGAGCATAAGTAGCAGACATATCAACAAGATTACTGCATTAGGAAAAAACATGGAATTAGAAGGTGTGTGAAAACCTTTGACTGGTACTGTTTGTGAAAATGCAACTTTTTTTCTTAAGTCAGTTAAAATAAAGGATAAAGGAATTGGTTCCAGTCAAAGAACATTTTTATTGTAACATCTAAAATTAAATTAATCACAAAAAGCATAAATCTTTTAGCTGGTTACTTGGTAATGAAAATGTTACAGATGCAAAAGTCTAGGGTTAATCACACATACATACAGTGCTATAAAGTGTTCAAAATAGACATGATGAGAGTTTAGAATTCCTTAAATATAAAGCATTAATTGCTTATTGTTGTAGCTAAATACCATGAAAATGTAGTTTTCATACAATGTAGCTTCCTGTCAATCAAAATGACTAGACATCATGATGCACTTTTAATGTATCTAGAACTTTTAAATTAAATAATTTCACTTCAGCATATTTCTGTTAAACCCAGTAAAGATACTGTAAACACTAACGTGCAATTCCATACGGTATAGAAAAGCAATTTTGAGGTTAGAGGACTACGAGGTACACACCAACCCCACACTATGCATTGTTCTTATTGCTGTCACAGTTTTGGATTTTCTCTAGAAAAATAGACTTTTGTTGTAATAGAAACAACAGTTATTAGTTAACAGTTATTTTAGAGAAATTAAGGTCATACCATTCATACCATTTCAGCTGCTTTCCTTTGCATTCATGACTCCTGATCATTAAAATCCTATATCCATATAAAGGAACAAAACCTCAAATGATCTGATAAACAGCACATGTACATTTAATAATTATAAAACAAGTTCTAAAAAATAAAAAAATTGGCACATTTGACGTATACATTTATGCTCCTTTTCCATGGAAAAGCATGACATGAAAAGGATTATGCAATCAGATTCCCCCCCCCCCATTTCCCAGCAAGTGTACAATACATAAGTGCCTTATTGAATTTGGTTGCCCATCTTGTTATGGTACAAAGTATGCCACATAGGTGACTTGTCACTCATTTAAAAACACATGCTAGAAAAAAATAATCACTTGAATCCCAGAAATCAATATTTTTAAAATTCACATCAGTTGGAATGTTTGTTTAGAGTCATTCAAAAGTAAATTTTGTGGAATCAAGCAAACATGAACCCATTTCTCTGCACTGCCGATTATGTAACCTCATGATCCCCAGCTGTCCCCACATAAGGACATGACCTTTTATCCCAACTACATTGTGTGTAAATCCTTGCAAGATCCTCATATGAGGATCAGTGGATATTACTCTTTTGGCAGACTTCTTCCTGTTTAAAGTAATTAAACAAGTTCAGTAGGTATCAGGTGCCAAACAGAAATAAAAAATAGAAATTATATTAAAAAAAGGTCTGAGGACCGATTTTCATATCACTATTTCTGGTAACAGGGGCTTACAGACATAAATCTGGCTCAAAACGCAACAACGAAGAACATTTTCAGTGATAATTCAACAGAAGTGCAGTTAACAGAAGACAAATGTTTTAAAAGCCTTTGCAGTAGTGTTTCATGGAAGCTGGGGTTAAAGGGTGGACTTTACCAGAAGTGAAAAAAGGTGGCCATGAAATTAAATTTTAAGGAAAAAAAAACGAATGAAGATGAAATGAATAACCACCCTACAATCTACAAGTTTCTACAGGTAGGACAGGTCTGCCTGATCCAGCGTCTAGTGTCCATAACCAGACACAATGGCATTAGTGGTATAAGCCCCAAGAATGCCCAACATTAATGCCTGAATAATTCTGACATTTAAATTTGATTTAATTACACTGTTTTGTTAATTACATTAACATCCTTTAATTTACCTTTCATAACATAGACCATATGCATAACTTTAACATTTTGAGACCCCACTGTCCACATATGAGGACATAACGTTTTCTCCCAACTATATTGTGTGTATACTGTAACCCTGGAAGATCCTCATATGAGAACTGTTGGATATTACTCTTTTGCCAAAATTCTTTGTTTGAAGACACTGATTGAGTACATAGTTATCAGGAGTTAATGAACAGACAGTGAGGAGAAATTAAAAGGTACATAACAGTAGGGTCTCAGTAGGTTAAATCAAATTATTATTATTCTTCTTTGTTGTTTAACAGCGGTTGGAATCTAGTAGTTTACAGTACATTACCGCCAGGTTAAATCAACTGGTATTTAATTTATTATACTTTTTGCATAACCTTTAAATTGTTGTTATGGCAATTTGAATATTACATCCTACTAATACTACAAGGAAAAAAACCCTGATAGAGTTAGCAGTTTTACCAAATCACTTACCCTAATTATTGCCAACTGACCATGTTATGATTACATTCATATGTACATGTAAATGTCCCTGAAGTCTAGTGTACCAAAATGTTTACTATAGTGTTAGGATTTACTGTATCCACTTTCAGTATTCTACAATTGATACCATTAATTCTACAATCTTCAAAGAACTTCTCCTACTCCCATGGTTACTATTACTCAAGGGGAATAAGCACAATGTACGAAAAGTTAAGATTATTAACTATATTGCACTATCCAGTGGATTGCTCTATTAGACTAATGTATATGGGGGGGGTAAAAAAAAAGAAGAAAAAAAAAACTGGTGTGGCTGGTGTGTCAAGTAACAGATATCCTTTGTCTAACTGTCTCTGTAATAATCTCTGGTGTTGAAATAACCTCATGTTGCATGTTCACTAAAAAAAAATCATCTTTAGTAACTGCTTTATCCTGCTTAGGGTCACAGTGCATCTGGAGCCTATCCTAGGAACACTGGGCATGGGGGGTGATTTGGTATGCATGAGACACCAGTAGTCCTTATCTATGATCTATTTAGCATAGCCAATCCACCTGCCTGCATGTCTTCTAAATGTAGGAAGGAAAAGAAGTCTTCGGTATAGGACACCTATACAGACTATGAAGTGGCATGTAAAAAACTGGTAACAGTCTCATTTTAGCTTTACTGTTATGTATGCCATAACGTGTTGTGGGCTTAGGGAAATTGTATTATTCTATTAATGTAAAAAGAAGTTGATTCGTTGTGGGATGGATTTGCAACCCTGTGCAGAAAACAGTTTCTCTTCTTTGGGTACATACAGCATGGCTTTAGCCACCTCATCTAAAGTTGCCTCGTCAGGCTCCACTCCACGGATAACAAACGCATCCCGAGCACACAGTTTAACATGACGATATTCAAGAGGCAAGAATGGCACAAAGAAGTCAATCAGGTGCCCTGACATGAGCTCACTCTGGGCAAATCCTCCTAGAGAGTGAGTGAGTGAGAGAGAGAGAGAGAGAGAGAGAAAAATCAGCAATCAGGTAATTAATAATTTATCTGTTCAGTTGAGGCTGACAGACAACTATTTTTATTTTATTTTATATGGACCATTATTAAATACATCAATGCATCAAGTAATCAATAATATAAATCAGATTAAAAAGAAATGAAATGTATAGTTCTCTATTTGTTGTAAAAACTTGCCTTCGGCCTCCATAGATTCTGCTCGCAGTCGATGTTCCAGATCTTCCATTCCAATATCCTCCCGGTTCTGCCCCGAATGCCAAAAATCCAGCGCTACATCATTAATAACTGCACCACCAATATTACTACAGAAAGACATTAAAGAGGTTTACATAGTGTTAGAGGGAGTAATGGTATCCCTAAACATTATATAATATTTATAATTATCATATTATTATCATATGATATCAAACACTTCTAAGGGATTAAAACTATTTCAATCAAATAAATAAAACATAAATTAGTAATTAGACTCCTTAATGATGTCAGTGTCTATCATATGCTGTAAACCAAGAAATTTTTAAAAAATGAAATTATTGTTGTATTGTTAATTATTGAGAATTAACTGGACCATACTTATTAAAAAAAACTCAAAATTAACCTTAGCAGTTAAAAGTATGCTTTCCATTTATTTACCCAAAAATCCGGTAGAATGCAAACTTTAATTAGTTGTTCATGGTAGTAGTTTGCAACTAGGGGTTTGATTAGCTGAGGTAGCAGCACTTCTGAAGTCTTGCTATAAAGTTTCCTACTGGAAACTCTAATATAAACATATTAAATGAGGACAAACCAACCTGAGGAACAGGAATATGGCCCTTCTGTAGCTAACTCCATCCACATTGTCATAGTGGTCCATATAGGGCTTAATGGCATCAATAAGACCAGGGTGCAATTTCTCTGCCTCATCAAATATGAAGAGGGTCTGGGGGCAACGGAGGACCATGTCTCTAATAGCCTCCCTCAGCTGGCCCTAAAAACACATGCACAAAACTGAATATTAGTTTTTATAATGTATTAACCCAGTTGTTAAAATAGATCATGCACAAGTTACTGATTAAAAAAAAAAAACATACCCATGAGAAGCATAATAAAATAGCACAATGTATATAATCTTCATAAAAAAATAGTCTCCCCTTAAACTGCAGCTAATATATACTTCTTTTATTTATTATTTTATCTTCAGTAACCATTTACCTTGGTCAGCGCTTCAAGTGATCCAGAGCACATCGTTTTTTTCTGCTATTTTCTTTTGTCTTCTGTCAAAATCAGCCATTTATCTGCTTGCATGACAATACTCACTCTGACCTGCAGCTACTGACCAAGGGTATATAATCCCAACGAATTTGCCACCCTGGTTGTTCTTTCTTGAAAGTAGGCACAATCAAAAGAGAAGGCCTACAGTAAAGAACAAGGCAGTCTACATACCTTCTTCAAACAAATTACAGCCCTCTATCTCATGTTGAACAGAACTCGCTAATATACAAGCAGTTCACACAATCTGTGTGAAGCTAGATTAATTTACAATAAATGGTAAAGTTTTCATAAAGGCATTGTGAGAATGGCTCACCTTGTACACATCCACCAGTCTTGCATGAGGGAAGTGGAATGGGGCAATGAACAGACGCACACACTCACTCTTCACTCCGTCACGATACAGGTTGTCTGCCACCAACCGGGCCACAAAGTTTTTGCCTGTGCCAGACCAACCATGGAATGACAGAGTCAGGGGCTTGTTGGACTCGGGGTTATTAATGAAGCCTTGAATGGCCCTCAGGACCACCGACTGAGCCAGGTGCTGCCCATGAAGTTTTAGCTGCAGATCTTGTGCTAGACCTAATTGAAGAGTTAAGAAAAAATAGCTGATTGCTTTATTATATCTCCATTCATCAATTCAATCCATCAATCCATATACATTCATATATCTATCTATCTATCTATTTATCTACTGTATACACATATATATATATATATATACACATACACACACAATCCTATCATATCCCTGGCAAATTCTACCTTAAAGTTACTTTTATTCCAAGTTTCATCTTGATTAGAAATGATACAGACATCTCCCAGAAGATAATATGACGATGTACAAGAAGCATCATTTTGGAAAAAAATATTACTCAACTTTTATTTACATTTGAACAAAAAGTGGCATGTCTAAAATTATTCATAACCTTCTCAATAATCAATAGAAAAGCCTTTATTGGCTATTGCAGCAATTAAATGCTTCCTATAATTGCTGACCAGCTTTTTGCATGTCTTCACTGGTATTTTTGCCCATTCATCTTTAGCGATGAGCTCCAACTCTTTCAGGCTGGAGGGTCTCTTGCCATCACCCTGATCTTTAGCTCCCTCCACAGATTCTCAATTGGATTTAAGTCAGGACTCTGGCTGGGCCACTGCAAAACATAATTTTTTTTTTTTGTCTGCTAACCATTTCTTCACCACTTTTGCTGTGTGTTTTGTGCTGAAATCTCCACTGGTGCCCAAGGCCAAGTTTCTCTGCAGACTGCCTGATGTTGTTGAGAATTTTGATGTATTGCCCTTTTTTCATGGTGCTGTTTACTGTGATTAGGTTCCCTGGTCCACCGACTGAAAAACACCCCCAAAACATTAGGTTCCCACCACCATGTGTGACAGTGGGGACGGTGTTCTTAGGGTTTTTACACCAAATAAAGCCTACATCATTGCAGCCAAACAATTAAATTTTTGTTTCATCTGACCATAAAACAGAAGACCAGAAGTTTTCTTCTTTGTCCAGATGAGCATTTGCAAAGGCCAAGTGGGCTTTTGTGTGCCTTCTCTGGAGAAGTGGTGTCCTCCTTGGTCTGCGTCCATGGAACCCAGTGGTGTGCAGTGTCCGTTGGACCGTCTGCCTTGGGATATTGCCACCAGCAGAGCCCAGATTCATCAGTATGGCCTTGGTGGTGATCCTTGGATTCTTTTTCACATCTCTCACTATCCTCCTGGCCAGCACAGGTGTCACTTTTGGCTTCCGACCACGTCCTCTGAGATTTTGTTTAATAATACTTTGCACTGTAGCCATTGGAACTTCAAAACATTTAGATATGGTCTTATAGCTCATTTGTCTTAGCCATGACTGTGTCCACAAACCAACAGCAGAGAGCTTCTGTTTTCCACCTGTTGAGTTGATTAAAACAGCTGTTCCCAATGAATCAGGATAATTAGGATGCTTTAGAACAGCTTGGACTATTTGGACTGATATAGAACTTTGGATCTTCCCATATACTGTGACAGTTTGCAAAGGGTATGAATAATTTTGGACATGCCACTTTTTGTCCAAATGTAAATAAAAGATGAGTAATATTTTTTTCCACAAGGATGCCTCTTGTACATCGTCTTGTTATCTTCTGGGAGTTGTCTGTGTCATTTCTAATCAAGAAGAAAATTGCTGGTTAAATAAAAGTAAATTTAAGTCAGAATTTGCCAGGGATATGGATAATTTCGGGGTTGACTGTATATATACAGTATATATATTGAGAAAGAGAGAAAGGAAGTGAGACATACAGTAGACAGATAGATAGATAGACAGACAGATATACACAGTCAGCTAAAGAATTTATACACACTTCAACAGTTGTTATCTATGCCCTTTTTTAAACTTTAAATTGAATTATAGCAGCAATAAATAGTATGTTTCCTCTTAAGATATCAGTAGTCGCACCATGCTATCATGTGATCGTCAGAAGAGAGGCGTGTATTATTTTCCATGTCGAAGAACTGTGTATACATTATATATATATTTATTTTTATTTCCCCCACATAGCATTTCTTCCACAAAATTGAAGCCTTAGTATGATCTTGATTGAAAATATAAGTGACGGTGATGGTCTATAAGCCATGGTGTTAATTAATGATGTTTCTATTGGAGAACATTATACCTGTGATGTTGTTAGTAATTCTGCAGTCTCCTGAATCACAACATTGTCCAACTCTGCAGTACCAGTTGGTCACCATTCCCTTATAATCCTGAGAAAGCCACGACCACATGCTCCCTGTAGGCACTGTATTAGCACGAAATGACAACATATGAATGATTAGGTTTGATAAGATTATTCTGAAAATGACAGAATAGCGCTAAAGCTACCAACAGCACAGTAAGGTCCACAAGGAAAGCTAAGGTTTTTTTTTTTACGCAGTCAGACAGAAAAGCCCCCCGGTCTAACACACGGCCTTACAGACCCTCGCTCCCTACCTTGTTGGGTCGCATCGTCCTGGTTCGGCTGACACTCCCCTTCCCAAACATGGCAGTAGAGGTAGTTGAAGTAATAGGTTGACACATTAGAGATGCTGTCAAAATGAAACAGTTCCGCGTTAACAGACACGGCCAGAAACGCGGCTAAAATGGCTAAAACAATCATCAGGTCCGATAGGAATGCCGTCTATACAACGAATTACTAATAATGCTCTTTCCTGTGCCCATTCAGACCTCCTGTCACAGCCTACCATGGACGTAAAACCGTAGCATCAATATTTACCTAGAACGGGCTGTCGCCGAACAGTGACGTAATTTCCGGTAGTTCCAGAGAATTACAAGCGCCATGATTCCCATTATCGGCTGGCTTCCTTATAGACGTATAGCGCGTCACGACGCGTGATGGTTCCATAAACCAAGTAGTAAAAACCCCACCTTAATATGGAACGCCTTTCAAATGGTCTTTAATACTTACACATTTTCCCCCTCCTTTAGTTGGTTCTTATTTTCCCACTTTATCTGAACCAATGTCAATGGAAAACTGAAACCTTGTTTTTACCAGATGGGTCACCTACATAGATACTGGGTCTGTAAATTAGAAATAATTCAGTTAAATGAACTAAAACGAGACGTCAACATAATGAACACCAAAATAGCCATTATGGTAATGTGTCCTTTTTGCGCGCATGTGTGGAAGAACATGCGTCAATGACTACACACGTGCTTTCCCAATTCTCTCACCACCTTATTCAAGTCAGACTCCGTATTCTGGTCACTACAGCAGAACAAGGAAGGTATGCTTAGTTACAAAACTTTCACAACCAAAATTTTGTAACTTAAAAATCGCTCCAACCGTAACAGCTCATAGAGTTCAATTTTGTGTTCACAAAGTAAAAAGTTGGGTGCAAGCGGAGAAATCTATGAAAAGATTGCCACAAAGCATTTAAGTCATTTCTCATACCTGAGGAGTACTGCAAAACCGGAAACAAATGTTTCAAATGGTCATTTACCCAAGACCCCACATCACTGCTTAGTCCAGAATGATTGAGCAAGGCATTTTAGTTCGAAGTTCTACATGCATTTGCAGTTTAAAATAGTTTTTAAGCACCATATTCTTAATCCATATTCTGGGTGGCAGTTCCTCTGAACCTTTTAAAATGTTTGGTGTAGAATAACAGGGGAACAGTGTTGTAGCACCACACAATTGGAGTGCAATAAAAACCAGATTTACTTAAATTAAAAACCATTTATTCAGAAAGGTATTTGCATAAAATGTACCTCCATCCCAATTTTAATTAGACTATGTACATAGTTTTAGGTGACATTTGTGAACAGTAAAAAACCTTTATATTAAGAATCTTACAAGATATATGTATAAATAAGCCAAGACAAAAAAACAAGTAAATTTAATTTTTTTTATTTTCAGACATTTAAATCATGATGACAATCATTAACCTGACCCTTTATTATTAAGGGCCACTTCAATAGGTTCTGGTCAACTTCAGGTCCTGATGCCACCATTTAGGGTGGGGGGGGGAAAAAAAAAACAAACATTAGGAGAGTTTACAAAACTACTTAAACAGAAGGTAAACAGTCATGGCAACCTCAGAAATAAATGGAACGGAAAGGGGTATAATCAGTAGAATCATTTGGCAGAATCTCTTCATCACTGGTTGCATGCTAACAATTTACAAGCACCATGCCCTACTTACCAGGATAATCAGGATTCCATCACCTTAATTGAAGAAACTGCAACTCATCCTGCAAGTAACATATTTACGATTAAGTCAAGGCAAGTCAGAACAGATTTTTGCACATTAAAAATAAAGGGTTCATCAGCAAGAGACTGTCCACATTTGTGTTCAGGTCAGACATTTGTAGAACATCACTGAACCCTAATTGTGGGCCAATTTATCCCTTTAATTTGGTGGACAAATTACATTGTTTTGCTAAGAAATTAGAAGAAAAAGCCATTAAAGCACAAACCTGGCAAGATAGTGGCCTTCCTTAACAGGGCACAACATTGACTGCTTCACCTGTCAATGAGCAGACTCCTGTTAGAACAGAAAACGTTACCCATGAGGTATAAAGGCCATCTAAATGACCACATCAGACAGAGCTAATATCCAATCTCCATGGGAAAGTCAATGGACATTAAAAATCATCCCACTGGTCACCCATGCTAAAAGACAAAAAAAAAAAAAGTTGTAGAACTCACCATTCATCAACCAAAAGCCAACCTGTAGGAGAAATTACAATTAATGCAAGACCACTGCAGCTATGGAATACCAAGTTATTTGAATCCAGATCAGTCATCAAGCTCTAGTGTCCTCAACAAGATCAGAGACCTGATTCAAGTTCATCCTCTCTAGATGACGGGAAAGAAATTACACTACCAAATGACTACATACCCTGAATAAGGACATCCAAAGACAACCTCAGTCAACTGCAGATTTGTTCAAATGCTGCAAAAAAATAAAAATATTTAAACCCGTAATAGGCAAGATCATATACAGCCGTCTTAAATTGATACATCAGCTAGGAGCGAAAGACATTGCTCATGGTTCTACATGGTAGTTCTGCTGAACTATGCAGTCATCACTTGGATCAAAAATAATTCTAAAATATATTAAAAGAAAGTACCAAACTCACCTTAGCAAAAGATAATCAGCTCCATCACTGGAAGAAAAGCAGAGGGGGGAAAAAATAAATACAGTACAATTCCAATACATTAACCTACATGCAAAGAACATGTGCATCAGCTAGGAGCGAAAGACATTGCGCATGGTTCTACATGGGGGTTCTGCTGAACTATGCAATCATCACTTGCATCAATGAATTTTAAGGATTAACCATTTTTAAAAAGAATTACCATTCAGCCAACTTCAACAGTCCAGGTGCTTCATAGGAGCCCTAGGGCAAGACATTTGTGTTACGCATAACAACTATTCAAAATGTATATGCAAATTGAAAGTTACTGTTTCAGTACAAATACATCTTTCACTCTTAATCAGAGAGATTCCCATTGTTTTAATAACAATCATCATAAACAGTAATTGACAGTTGAAGTTAGTTAAATGAAGGGGGGGGGGGGGCGCCACACTTACCTCACTCATTGTGAATCCAACATCCTACGAGTAAACCTTATTCTTTCTAAAAGCCAAAAATATATACACATTTACTTACAAAATACAAACACCAGGAGGAAATAAACACATACACAGTGCCTCAGATCAAACATTAGGTGGTTGCAATTTCATCAGTCTTGGATCAAGAGTAGCAAATAATGTCATCATAGAGCACATAATTGGCAGAGAAGGTTTTTAAGGATAGAAAACATACCTGTATACAGGCACAGCACATAGATCACCTCCAAGTACTATAAGAGGAAAGGACCAGTTTAAGCTCTAATTTTTATGCAAATACCAGAAAAGAATCAGAAAATGATCAAAGTGCCTCAGATTCAAGTTAGGTTGTCAGAAATCACTTCTGTCCACTACTCTTACTCATTTTACTCATCACAGGCAATGAGATAAGAGAAATCCTAGCACATACCTTAATTTAAAAGCAGTCCATTTCACCTCCCCAGAGACTGTAATAAGCAAATACAGCAAGAGTTATCCCTTGCAAAACGCTAGGTGACAATGTTCACAGGACAAATGTAAGCCTCAGAAAATGTATTTCTCAGAAACCACTTCTGTCCACTACTCTTACACATTGTTCATCAGAGGCTTGTTAGTATCCATGTACGAAAAGTGTTAAGTGTTACCTAAATAGACCATATTCGATATGCTGATTCATAGCTGCAGTGGACATAAACTTACCAATAGCCAGACCTGCCAAGACAGACTGCTGTATCCTGCAACTCCTGCAGAAGAGAGGGAATCGAGTTAACCTGTGCAGCATGGCTGCCACGTGGGACACGGGAAGTGAATTACATGCAGAGGCCAATAAAGACCACGCGCAATGTCAGAAATGTTGGCATTCATCAGATTTTATCAGATGTCCCTACCAACATAATTTTCATCATATGCACATGAACTGAAATCCAACACTAGCTTTAAACTTAAAAGGAGAGTGGAAAACCCCCAAGCTAGGCTAGCGAGTTAGCTTGTTAAAATAGGCGCGGAGAGTAATCATTCAGCTAGAGCAAACTAAACCGCATACTTTTACTTTATATTTTAAATGTACGCACTTACAAGAAGTCCTATATGAAGTTAATGCAAAGGAGAGATTCACAATCTAAATCAAACAAGTAACTAAAGGGATAAGCTAACAACTAGCAAAATCTGGAAAACTTATTAAAATACGCTTACACAAAACATTTTTTTAAAAGACTAAAATAATATATCCACTAAAACAAACAAAACAATAAACACTACAACAGGAAAGAAAAGGAAAGAAAAGAAAAGCACACACTCACCCAACGTTAAACACCATGGTGGAATGAGGCCGAGAATAAGGGCACGCGAGAATTTATACTGTGCCGCAATGACTTGTGGGAAGTTTCAACATGGCGCCTCAACTAGTGCAAACAACAGACGCTAGATGGCAGTGTGTGAGTATTTTGTTTTTAATGAGTCAGATCAATTAACTCGGTTCACCAATAAGAGTCGACTCCTGTGGCGGCCACGGTGTGCTCGCCAGGTTTTATGAAAATCAGTTAGCAAGACTGGTCTTTGTCCGTCTGTCGGCAAATTATAACATATAGACTAGCAGTGTAAACAGTATGAATTAATATGTAAAGTCAAGAAGATGCGTCATATGTTCCTTTCCATACACATTATATATATATATATATATATATATATATATATATATATATATACATATATATTTAATACATACAGCGCAGTAGTCAATGACTGTGGATTAGGAGGAAATATCACAGCTAGACCCCAAGTTAGGAACACACACCCAGGTCCGATCAGCCTGGGTGGGCCTGCCGTAGCAGAGGGTGTATTGTGAGTAAAAGGCCGAAACACACAATGATGATTTGTAACACAACTGACGATGTGCCCTAATATCTGTTGGTGGCCTGGCATAACATCTTCATCATTCTTGTACAAAGGAACCTAAAGGGACTAGTTCCATCTTGTCCCATAACTGGAAAAAATAACATGTATTTAAACATGCTCTTTAGCTATGAAATTTCATTCAACAAAAACCATCATTGGTCTCTGAGAAGCCAGAGAACAATACAAGATGGTATCAAAAGGATTCACGAAACACCAACAGGTGGCAACACAAGACTGCACTCACAGTCACAGGGAGCATCAACCTTCATAAGTCCTGTGTACATCTGGAGTTGTGCAATTGGTACTATTTTTATGCATTACCATGTCTGCTATTTCATCATGGACAGCAAACTACAAAAAATATAGAGTGAACATGAAATGAAACGAACATGACTTTTAAAATTTACGGCAACCCTGCAGGTGTTCTGAGTGGCCATGAGCAAGAGCAGAAGAACATTACTGGAAAATGGGGAGAGATCAGGAACATCACATCAAAGTCTGCCAAGAAGTGCGCCAGGGTGCCATGGATAACCCGATGCCATGTTGAGGATCATTACCGCTGACGAAACTTGAGCGTATGGGTACGACCCTGAGATGAAGCAACAGTGTTCACTGTGGAAGAGCCCATCATCCTCACGACTGAAATAAGCGAGGCAGGTCCGCAGCTCAACTGTGTATGCTCATTGTCCTTTTGGAGATTCGTTGCATTGTGCAGAATGTCGACAGCGAAAACTACTGGCAGGTTTTAAGGCGTCTGAGGGAGGACTTACGGCGAAAGCAACTGAATCTGTGGCGTACAAATCTCGAAACCTTTTAATACCCCTTCGTATGTCAAGCTGCTGTTCTTCACATTTTATAACCAACATATACCTCAGTCTAAGTATTTGGGGGGGGGAAATAATCCAAACCCAAGGTGGTCTCATTGAGATTTAATATTTTGCATCAAGAAACATGAAAATCTGGTACAATCAGTGGTTATGTCAAATAAAAGGAAAACAGTTTAGATTGCTTTTGCAAAGCAACACTGCATGACAGTGAAATGTATGTATATGGCAAGGCCTCGATTGCAAATTTACAAACATAAGAAAATGTATGTTTTTTAAATAACCCATTGCCTGTCCACCTTGATTCACTATGCTTGTTGAAAATGACGAATATTTCTCAACACCATTCTACCCATGAAATCACCAACAGTGCAAATTTCAGCACAACCTCAGTCGACATGCGCATCCTAATGGTTTGACTACAGCATAGCTTTACTTTTAGACCAACGTTAGACCTGTGGAATTTTGATGCCAATAAACTAAACTTCAAAATTTTTATAGTAGACTTCTATTAGGCTTTTTAGGTATTAGATTATTTTAGGTATTTGGTAACATCTCTTTAATTTAAATGTAGAGGGAAAAAAATACAGGATGGAGATAGAGAGAGAGAAATGGAAGATGTTTATTGGTGGCAATTAAGGATTACCGTTGGCTTAATGCATGGCATACCCTGCATATGTGGCATAATTATGCATTTATACTCCCAGTGAACAGTGTTAATTTGTTCATTTAAAACAAAGAGTATATGACTAGGAATAGAATTTTAGCATGATTATGTATCAAACCAAGTTCCTTCAGATCTAACATGTTCCTCATTTTAAATCTTTGTTTCCTTTACTGGTCCCCATTTGCAGCTAATCATTATGTGATATAAAACATTTTTAAAGGAGAACAACATGGGCTATTCTCTTTATAGAATGATCAAGAGGAAGTAAATGAAATGCCTGTTGTTATGCTGACATTTTCATGTTCATACTTTCAAACCATTACTATTGCAGGTGAACAAAAAGGCAAAAAAGGACATTATATAATATATAATTGTAAGTTCTATATATGTATATATAAATATTTGTAGCTAGCTGTAGGCGAGCCAAGTTCTTCCATGTTGTAATTCCACCTAAGGCTTTTAAAACATCAGGAGATACAGCCTTAATTCCTCAGTCACCTGATTCCCTGAGATACAGAACGCTTCTTTTAGTTTGTTCGATTAAAACCCCTTTTACCCCACAACGGGAAACAACATGCCTGTGGGAATGACCCAACCTGTCAAAACGAAAGCGTTCATTTGGCTTGTTAAGGAGCCATTAACTACCTCAGTGTATTTGTGTGGTGTGGGATTTTTCCATCCTAAAGGAGCAGTGGAGCGTGGAAGTGGTGCAGTTGGCGAGAAAGGAGTATTTCTTTTATTTGATATTTACTTGTATAGAGTCTAGTTCTTATCATTCATTTCCAAAATGCAAAGCTGTTTAAATGTTCATTCATCAGTCATTCCAAGGCTTCACATGAAAGGTGAACTGTAATAGAGTTCTTTTCTTAGACTTGTGGTTTCAGAGTGGCTGTACTAGTGTCGTAGTGAGGCCGTTCTCTTCAGAAGAGGTTCATCATAAACCCAACACTCGCCATCCTCATGGAACAGCTACATGAAAGGAAAACAAAAGTTTCAAAAAGTTAATCAAACATCAGACTAATGTATAGTCTAGGGCTGCAACAACAAATCGATAAAATCGATAAAAATCGATTACTAAAAGCGTTGGCAACGAATCGATTCGTTGTGTCGCGCGACGCGGAGACATTTGATTATTTAAAAAAAATAATAATAATAACCTTAGTTAAGCGCGGAGCGGAGTGAACACACTCGGTCTCGCGCACTGATGCTAGCAGAGTTCGGCGCCTCATAGACAGGGCGGAGCAATTTTTATTTTTTTTTTAAACGGGCGGAGGTAGAGGAAAGATACATGGCGGAGGCTGCTGGGTCTTAGTTCGCGTCTCTTAATCGTATAATCAACATCCGTGCACGTGTGTACTGTTTACTGTAACACTGTGACCATGTGTGTGCGCGTAAAACATATTTTATTTTGTGTCTGTATGCGTGTGTGTACAGCGCGTGTGTAAAGCAAAAGCCAGTCTCATTAGAGACGTTAAAAATCCATTTTCTCTGTCTGCTCAAGGCTTAGGCTGCTCTTTGCCTGCTGTGTGCGCGCCATTGGACACCGTGCCTCACGCGCACAGTGCCCTCCTACTTTCGCCTTCACTCACTCACACACACACACACACACACACACACACACACACTTTCTCTCTGCTTTACACAAAAACACTGCTCTGTCGCGAAGGTAAAGTGCAGGTTAATTTGTTTTATTTTTACTTTACAGCAGTGATAGTAAAAATCACTCCGCCATTCCGCTTCCGGAACGAATTATGCTCGTAATTCAAGGTTCCACTGTATATATTTGGCAGAAGTGAAGCATACATGTCTATGATTTTTGTATTAGTCCATTTTTATTTTATTTTATTATTATTATAACAGCTCAAGGAGCAACATGTTTGTGCACTTTCTAAAGATTTTAGTTCTGTTTTTGAATAAAGGGTTGGAAATGAAAGCTTTTTTTGTTTTTCGGTTTTATCCGATTAATCGGAAAAATTAATCGACAGATTAATCGATTATTAAAATAATCGTTAGTTGCAGCCCTGGTATAGTCACGTACGGTACAAACAATTTGATCAAAAAAATAAACTAAAATAAAATAAACAACATGCGAGGGTAGAAGCTAACTCACTCTCGTCTCCCACTGAACCTCCTTCTCCTTCCTCTCCCTGGCCTCAGCCCGCTGTTTCTCTTCAAGACGGTGCTTGGCCTCTGTGGCTGCATCAATGTCTTTCATCTTTAGGTTCAATGTTACATCCTTCCAGAGCCTGATAAGCCAAAAAAAAAAAAAACAAAAACAAGTAAATGTATATGAATGTACAAGTTAGTGGGTGGGAATCTCCAAATGACCACATTGGGGAGAAAATGTGCAATGGGATGCAAACATCAGTGTAAAGTAGGATAGTGGAGAGATTGTTACAACAGAAATAATAATGCTGTGCACTGTGAATGAGCCAATATACTCACCGCCTTGATTCATATTCTAACTGATCCTCCAACTTCCGTACCTTCTTTTTAATAATGCCGATTTTCCTTGTGTCAATAAACAAAGAATTTTCCTACACCGAAAAAAAAGAAACATATAGAGACTGACAACTTTAAGAGGACCGTCTTTACTGTACATCTTGCTCATTTATGCAGGCATGCAATAATTTCACCATGTACCGGCAGGATAATGCAAAAAAGTTCAAATCATGCCAAGAGCTTGAACTGATGTTCACACTGATCATGAGAATGGGGAAAATGTGATCCTTGTGACTTTAATCATGGTATGTTGCCATAATGTTATAACAAAGTAAAAGTGATTGGGAATGACAGCAACTCAGCCACGAAATGGTAGGCCATGTAAAATCACAGAGAGGGATCAGATTAGATTAGCTCAATAACAGTACTTAGAGAGCTTCATGGAATGGGTTTCCATGGTTGAGCAGCTGCATCCAAGCCTTACATCACCAAGTGCAATGCAAAGCATCGGATGAAGTGGTGTAAAGCACGCCTCCTCCATTGGACTCTAGAGCAGTGGAGACATGTTCTCTGGAGTGGCGAATCATGCTTCTCTGCCTTGCAATCCGATGGACGAGTCGGGTTTGGCGGTTGCCAGGAAAACTGTACTTGTCTGACTTCATTGTGCCATGAAGTTTGGTGGAGGAAGGGAGATTATGTGTGGTTGTTTTTCAGAAGTTGGACATGGCCCCTTAGCTCCAATGAAAGGAACTCTTATTGCTTCATCGCACCAAGACATTTTGGACAATGTCATATTTTCAACTTTGTGGGTACAATTTGGGGATGGTCCTTTTCTGTTACAAGCTGTAGCTCCATGATATATATTTTTTTTTCACTGTACTCCAGCCACATCACTGTCTAACTGGATAACTGCACAAATATGCAAGTGTACAGGTGTTCCTAACAAATTGCATGGTGAGTGTATCTTAACACTTATAGGCATTTTGTGTAAATAAACTCTTTCATTATTACAATAAGAAATTTTACCTAACCATGTTTTGAAGACTTACCCCAGAAGCCCATTTTGCATACATCACTCCATTCCATTCCCCCTCAACAGAGCAGAATGATTTCTTATCATTTGGGCCACTGCAAGGGAATGAATATGTCAGGTATATTAAAAAGTATCAAAATAATATAACATGGTGGTTATTTCTTTTTTCACCAGAATCTCCAAGTTTAATATTAATATTTATATTAAACCCATTCTTGAAGTGAATTGCACTCACAAAATCTCTGCGGTTACCCTGTGCTTCTTTCCTCCATAAAAGGGTTTGGTATGGAACACTATGTTGGCACTGTAGCCAGATTTGGAGCAGGAAATATTGCACTCTCCACCTAATTCCACCCATGGAACGGTCAGGATTGACCTGCAGATACACACATACACACAGGACAATGAAAGCCACTATACTGCTGTGACACACAGGACATCGTTTCATGTGAGGAGAATACAGAGAAATGAAAGGCTAAATCTCACCTGCCATAGCCATTGGGGAAAGTAAGAATGTAGTGTTCATCGTGCTCTAGACAAGATACACAGCCTGAAGCAGACAAAAAAAAACAGTAAAAGATTCATCATCATTATTATTACTGACCACTTACAACCACTGGTGGGCTTGTGTCTTCGTGTGTGCGTGTGTCTACAAGGTGTGCCTACCTTGACCAATATTATGTACACCGATGGACATTCCAAGAAACTTGGACTTGGTCCAAATGTGTGCATTGAACTGTATTTTCTTGCTTATGCACTCAGCATAAAAGGCAGATACTGCAAAAGTGAAGTCAGAAAGAAGCACCACTTCAGAGATATACAGAGCTAGCAATAATGCAATGTATAATTCAACTAGCTTGTTTGTTTGTATCAAATTGGTTTGTGGGTGTATATATGGAACACTTACTCGGTGGATGGTGAGAAACCTGCTCTGCCACAAATGACACACTTCCCGGACTACAGAATGGCACTGGCCCTTCTGACACAGGCTCCTGCACGAAAACCACACTTGTCCGTTTTAGAAAAGCCACTATTATTCTATTATAAGTGTTACGCTGTGTTCACATGTCGAGAGGTAGCGCAAGAGGGATATGACTGATGAGCTGAGTAAATGTTGCTATGGTGATTTGCACTGCAAATGTTGAATTAATTAAAATAGTTGATATTGTCAAGTAATGTTCACCATGGCAACGTATACACCTGTAGGTGTCTATTTTAAAAAAACAAAACAGTAATCCAATATGGAAATTGGTTTCTGCTTTAAGTCTCACAGTCATATACCAAGGTTGTGTGTGTTTTCTGTATAGAACAAATCATGCTCTATGCTCTGGATTACAAGCACGCTTCCAGAACAAATTATGCTTACAAGATTTAACTGCATATATTCAGGTTTTAACTGTATATATAGATGGACAAATTCCTTATGCATTTTTAAATACATATTTCTATCATCTGAAACATACCCCAGAAGCAGGCTCTTCTGTTTCTGAAGGAAGGTCCCAGTGGCAATAGAATACCTCTCCCAGGATGGGGTTGTATGGCTTCTTAGCCACAGACCCCTTCCGGCCAGCGTGAAAGGCTGACAGATACCACCTCACTACCTGCACCATACGCTCCCGGGGATCAGACTGCTCCGCAATGCTGAGTGTTGATAGAAGAAAACATGAGATTATACCAACATTAGATTTAACCAGTCATACACAAGGGCACAGATGAAACTGAAATGAAAGCAAATAAACACAATCGGTTGAACTAAAATATAAGGTTTTTAAGAAAGTAAGAAGCAGCAGAACACTTTACCTGACAAACAAATCAGGATGTGCAAAGAAGTCTGCATACATTTCCAGCAAAGACCTTCTCTCCAAAATGAACGTAGGTAAAACCACCTAAGGGAAGATACAAGATGTTTATAGAGACAGGACATAGAAAGATAGAGCAGTAGAAACTAAGAAGCAGAGTCAAGTCTTACCTTGGTTAGGTCCATTCCTAATCGGACTTGTGAAAGCAGATGCATAATGATGCTCTTATGTTCCTCCACCGACTCTCCCTCACCGTCGTCGTCCCTCTCATCATGACTGTCATACTGTTCTGAATAAGACAAAGCACAAAAGCTGAGCAAAACCATGTAGTGTATATAACCATGTGGTCTAGATATTTCAGGTTCAGACAACTTGTGTGTTTGTGTGTCTGTGTGAAATATACACAAATATTTAAGCAGCAATTATCCTTGTACGTGGAGAAGTCATTGGTGACGGGTTATAATTATAGGTGTGTGCGCGCGCGCGCATGTACATTTTCCAGGGTATCACATGACATACACCACATGGTATGTTAGATGGAACTATACTAACCCTATTATGTGGTTCCAAATACACAAAATTAAGTGAATGTTTTTTTTTACCTATGATAATGCATGAAGTGGTTAAAAAGTAAAGCCCAAAATGTCTGACATGCACTAGTAACAGGCTACTGTACAAACGTTACGCTGGAAAATCAACTCGTATTAGTGAATGGGGCAAGGATCACTTTATACACAGATCAGCCATACCACTAACACCACATAATATTAACACTGATTATGAATTATAGCAGCTAACTCATCCATCCCCTTATCTATCCCCACTGGGACAAAAAGCAAGCTCATCCGATCCATTCCACAGAAAAACTCTAAATGTGTATCCATGGAATGCTCAGGTGAGTAAAACCAATCCGTGGAGGGACCAGCCCACAACCCACAGCACCCAAAGGATCCACTGCCAACATCCTCTGCCAGACACCACAGCACACCTCCTGAGGTCTCGTTGAGTCATGCCCCAAGAGACCAGGGCTTACCAGGTTGCCCAAGGGGAACCTACACAATACATAGCATGATGTACGAATAAAAATACACCGATTAACCCTAACATTAAAAAGCAGCACTTCCAGCTGGCTGTCAATTAAAAAAATGTTTTCAGGATATCTTTTTAATGAATGCATTTTACAGACATATTTGAATGATATTTATGAAAGAGATTTTTTTATACTTGTTTTAAACCAATATCTTTAATATTCTAGGTATTACTCTGCATTTACATTAAGATCTGGTTAACTGCTTTTAACAGATCTGTAACTTGTTTTTATAAAACCATGCATTTCCTGTTATCATATAAACCACATGGTGGGTACACTTGCATTCCGTAAATGTTTTGTGGTGAAACATGCTGTATTACACATTATCAGATGAGTGGATTTGATGTGAAAATTTAGAATGCTTGAGAGTACATTACTATTATTGCTTTTGGCATTATTTTATTACAATGTAAAATGTAATAAAGATGAAGTGAGCTTGTTATGAAAACACCTGATGATTTTTAATCTAGTGCATTAATGTGAATATTTCTCCATGGACTTTTGGGTTTGCAGCAAAGATCATCTTACATGTTTCCATGAAGTCCAGCATCAGTAGTGGTACAGAAAAATGGAATTTATTTTTAGCCATGTGTGTATCTGTTTAAATACCTGCATCAGTTGTGCCATTGGACATGGAGGAATTGAGGGATTCGTTGGTGTCAGGTCGTTTGAGAGCTGCATTTCCTTCACTGTTAACACCAGGGGTTCTGGAGGGGCTGTAGCCAAAAACAATAAGTGTAAAAATACTACACTCTACTGCTTATGCATTATGTGTCTGCAAACCATATGCTGTGAAACAAGGACGTAATGATGTAATAACATATCATGATGTAATAATTAGGAAGATCTGTGTTTAACTATAGCTAGTAATTGAGTAACTATATATGATCACATTGTGTGTGAAATCTTGTGTGGGCTTAATGTGTAATTATATTCATGTACTATTTTGGTAACAGCTCAGTGTGTGTTTAGAATCCTAACTGACTCAATGCAGTGCATCATCAGCAGTGTGTGTTTGTGCGCGCATGTGTGTGTTTGAATCCTAACTCACTCAATGCAGTGCTTCGGTGAGGCACTGCTCTGGTAAAATTCATCAGCGTCGTAAAACTCATCTTCACTGCTAGAGTAGGAGAAATCTGGGACAGTGTGGGCCGGCACATTGATGTGACTGGGGGAAGTGACACTGCTACTGGGTGCAGAAGGACCACTCCCTATGCACCAAAAAATAAATAAGGAGCATTTGTAAATACAATGAATCATTTTACATCACATTTTTTTACATGAAGTTTCATCCAAGTGAGCACAGCCCTGAGCAGCTAAGGGCATTACTGAAGGGTGTGTATAGCTTGATTTATCAATTGGTACCAGCAACATTCTTTTAATACAAATAAGTGTCCTGGCAGGAAAAAAAAAAAAAAAACGCCATCATAATACAGTACGTGATTTTAATTATACATGGACCGCATCTACTTCTACCCATTTCCGTAATGCACACCCAAGGACCATTCACCTCCTCCTCTACTGTTTAGTTTGCACTTTCACAGGCTGCATTGAGAGTTGCTGAGCTGCACTTTCTACTGAGCTCATCATTTCTTGCACCATCTCAGCAGAAGCGTAGACAATGTGCCTCAGCTAGCACTAATTACTGTTAGAAAAGCACTGAGATTCAATGCAGAGAGATGCCACACACTCATTACACATGATTTAAAAATGAATAATCACATGGAATGGGAAAGTGCAAAGGAACTGATCAAGCACGGTAATATCAATACAGTACTTTAAACAAAACTAGGACTAGTCCTAGAATTAACATTAAATTCTAAAACTTATGTTTATCTTAACTTATGTTTATCCATATAGTCATATAATGACCGCCATGTGGACTCTGTGAAAGACACCTGGCTATTATACTCCATTATGGTCCAAATTACCTACATTTACTAAAATAAATTCTAAAATATTTTTGTCACATGAAATATTATGCACTTGGCTCAATTTCTCTAACAAGCTTTAAGAGGTGAAAGGTTTTGTTACCTTCTTCACATTTACAGACCGTAAAGCTTATTGTAGGGTAATCTCAGACAACAGCACAAAAAATTAATAGGTATAATAGAAAAACCTTTAACATTGTGTCATTTTAAACTCTATATACAGCATAATTCCAAACATATTACGCACCATTTGCATTGCCATCATATATACAGTTGTGCTCAAACGTTTGCATACACTGAAAAATATTGTTAAAAATTGCCATTTACGTAGAAAATATCGGATGATGCAAAATAATTTTTTCTTATTTAAGCATAGTCCTCACATGAATTCATTAATTATCACATATTTGTTTGACTTATTAGGACTGATTAGGACGCAAAGAAAAACCCACAAACAACTTGAAGAGAAATACAGCTGACTCTGGAAAAAAGAGGAGGTGCTGTTTCAAGGAGAACAATAAGAAGGTACTGCCATGAGTAATCCATTACTGAGCCGAAGGTCCAATTGCGGTACGCCAGATAGCACCTAGACAAGCCTCACAGCTTAGAGTGATGAGACTAAAATTTAACGCTATGTTTGGAGTGAAAAGTACAACATCCCCACTGAAAAAGAATAATGGTGGATCTATTAGGTTTTGGGGCTGTGTGAGCTCCAGTGGCACAGGGGTGTTAGTCAATTGATGGCAAGATGAATGCAGCAAGTTATCAGGAAATACTGGGATGCTCCTGGATGTTTCACCATGACAATGATCCACAGTACAAGGCCAAGTTGACCCTCCAATCACTACAGCAGAAAAAGGTTCTGGAATGGCAATCACAGTCTCCTGACCTCAACATTATTGAGCCACTTTGGAGAGACCTCAAAAGTGCAGTTCATGCAAAACAATCAAAAACTTTAAAGGAACTGGAGGCATTTTGCCCAAGAAGAAAGGGCAGAGATATCACCTGAGAGAATTAAGGACCTCATGGACAATAATTACGAAAGACTGCATGCAATCATTAATGCTAAACGGTGCAATATACGATTATATTATACGATGAACAGGTTTTTCCTCTTTTTCTTTTTTGTCATGTTTTGTTTGATGATCGTGCCATTCTGTTATGCCTTACATATGAACTCCTATAAAAAATAAAATACATTTGTTTTTGCCTTCTCACTCATGTTTTCTTCAACAAAAAAAAAAAAGTAAAGATCCTTCAAGTTTGAGCACAGCTGTATATAGTAGACCTTCCTGAACTAAAACATGTTTCAGTATCTCAGGCACAAATAAGCATTTTAAAGGTTTATCAATTCCATAATTTAAAGGGTAGAAATTTGCATTTAGATATTTTGTTCTGATTGCAGCACAGGAACATCAAAGACATTTTGACAAGTTATTATCAGATTACAGACGGAATGGATTAAAGTTATGATTATTGACACATAGTAGCTAACCAACTTGATGAAAGCCTGACATCCACTGTGTCAAGAAATCACACATTGTTACCAATGTTTTGTCAAGTTTTTCCGTGTAATATTATTATGCAGAAAAGGTACAAGGTCTATTACATTTTGATTAGATTCAGATTATTTTGATCTAAAGGTAACAACAATAAATACAACTCTACTTCTATATAAATCCAAATTATGTGTCATCCATTGCAAAATTATGGGTCATCCATTGCAAAACAGGGACTTATTAATGTTTATTTTTCTAACAGTTTTTTTTATTCTTCAAAGAACTAATCAAGAAATGGGTTTGCACAATCCTTTCACAGTAGCTTGCCAATATAGCCACTTAAATCATCTCTCATGTCGGCACTTATCCCTTACATAACATCTTGGAATTGCCATCTGTACCTGTGCTATTGGGAGTGGGCGTCTGAAGGCTGCCCATCACCGTGACGACGGGACCCATGGGAAGAGAAGAAGGCCTCTGTTCTGCTTTACACACCTGAGCCCCATCTACACACACACAAACACACACACACAGACACACACAGTCACCTCCAGCTTTCTATCCTTATACATTATACTATAAATGCATACATTTTAATTTGATTTCAGTTAAACCAAGATTTTCTTTTCCTGTACAGCTGCTTTTTGACAACCTCCATTTTTTTAAGTGCTATACAAATAAAACTAATTGCAACTGAATTAATAAAACATTCATCCCTGTAACCTGTCACCCTTGTTACCCTCTTAATACAGCTGCATATATATGGCTAAAAAAACATCGGATTTGTTAACTATAACTTTATGGAGAACAATTATGTATTAATTTATATCTTAGTGTATAAGCTACTTGTATAGAGCAAATGTATAGACAGAGAGGAAGTGAAAATGTGCATAAAAAAGTGAGAAAGAACAAGCCAATATTGTATACCTGCGGGGAGGGTGGTCTGCGTTGGCATGACAACAGCACTGACTACAGAGGCATCCAGGGGGCTGGGCTGGTGTACTCCATCCACTGGGTTTATAGTGCTCTGCAGGGTAGCACAAGTAACACACACACACACAAATATGCTCAGATGACATCTCTGCTACTCTGTTACTCCTCATTTGGGAGGACATTACTCCCTCTGGGGGTGACAGATTTCTAAGCTGACAAGGTGCCTTGCATATTAAAAGCAGTAGATTATATTTAGAAGAAGGATGAATGTTATTCTATTCTACATAGCCGCATTAAAAAATTTGAATAAAATTTTTATAATAAAATTTGAAATAAAGCTAAATTTAATGTCACAGATGTACTTTTCACATGCAGTTTAAATATACGAACTAAATGAACAAAAGTATTTGGCCAAACCCCTTCATTATTGAATTCAGATTACACAATCAGGCCACAAAATTGAATTGAATTGAACTTATCGCCACTGAAGGGCATGATATGCTTCCAACTTTGTAGCAACAAAGCCCTTTTCTATTCCAACATGACTGTGCCCCAGTGCACAAAGCGAGGACTAGAAGGTCATGGTTTGAAATTGTGGAAGAACTTAACTGGCCCGCACAGAGCTCTGACCTCAATTGCATCGAGCACCTTTGGGATGAACTGGAATGGAGATCATGGAGAGCCAGGCCTTCTCGTCCAACATCAGTGCCTGAACAAATGCCCTACAGAATGAACGGGCACGAATTCCCACAAAAATCTTGTGGACAGCCTTGGCGGCGCAGCAGTAGCATGCAGCGGCCGCTCTGGATGCAAAATGGTGCTACTTTGATTATTTTGTGTTGTAGCGTGTTTCTTTTTTGTGAAGTTATGTTGTATGTAGCACCTAGGTCCTGGAGGGACATTGTTTGATTTTGATCCTGAACTGTATATGGTTGAAATGACAATAAAAAGCCTACTTGACTCGACTCCATCAAGAATGGAAGTTGTTTTAGCTGCAAAATGGCATGACAACAGTTGAAGTATTGAAGTATATATGTATTTGGATACAATGCAATGTCATTGCAGGCTCAGCCAAATACTTTTGCCCATACACACACACACACACACACACACACACACACACACACACACACACACGGCTTATGTAAACAGATCACAAACAACTTAATTCTGTCACTCTGATAATTAAAAGATGCAACTGCAATAAATCTCTCTGCATTCTGCTGAGGGTCTAATCAGTGGACAATTATAAAGCTGCGGTTTGGTCTTGGTCGGGTCATGGCACCAGACACACTGAACCTAATTACACAACAGTCACTGCACCACCACTCTACATTTATAACGCCCCAATACACACACACACATTAAAAACACATTAGCAGAGGAGACTCATCTAAAGGCTGTGAAAGCTCAGCTTCCATGGTGACAAACACAGACGATAATAGTGTGACTGCACGCATCATGCAGGTAAGTAATTTCCTGCGGTACACATTGTGCAAACATGCACAATGCCATACAGACAAGAAATGAAGGGAAAACATGCAACAGCAGGAAAATGGAACAGGATATAGGGTGCATTGAAACCTGACTATTTACTAATGCAGGGTTATGATGGCAGCCATCAACATGAAGATTTGGAGAGGTTTTTCTCTTCTGGGACATTCAAAGGATTCGATCACGATCATTTGTCTGCAATTGTTTCTCGTTTCCCCCCCATATGGCGAATGCGCCTGCCGTTCGTAATTAAAAGCCAATTAGAAAAATTAGACCCATGGTGATGGGAGGCAGGTGAGATTAGATTAAATCAACAAGGTGACATGGAGGGCTGAGAGAGGAGGTTAAGGAGGGAATAAATGGATTGGTTTCAAACTGAAGCTTATTCTTGCTTCTTATATGCTTTGAATATTAGTCTGGATTATGTAACATTACCAACAAAAACTGTCTGGCATAACTTTAACAAGGAATATTATTCATTTTATTTAGAACTATTATTCATTAATTAATTAGATGACATTGTGTCTGTGTGTATGTTTCATTTGTGTTTCCTGGTTTCCTCCAACCTCCCAAAACCATGCTGGCAGGTGGACTGGCTATGTTAAATTGCTCCTTGGTGTAAATGTGTATGTGCAATAGACCGAGTTGCCTTTCATGGTGTAATTCTCTTAATGTTAAGGGCCCATCAGGAGCAGAATAAAGCAGTTACAGAGGATGAATAAACTACTATAAAATGTAAGAAATCAATAGATATAATTCTGAAAGGCAGGTTCTTGGGTAAGGTAAAGCGAAAATTGATTGCAATACTGGAGACTCATGATCAGTGTTAAATCAAATGTGAATGTTAGATCTCTCCAGGACTAATATGAACAGTTATTGACATAATATATAGTTTGGAGTGGACAACCATTAAATAGTCTATAATCTATTAGTCCTGAAGGTTGAGTACGCAAGTATGGTGAAGGAATGATCAATAGCCTTTTTATGTTTTGTTAACGTGCATGTCAAGATCATGTAATCAGTGGAGACAGCCTGATGATTGGCTCAGTCGTCTATCATCACGGAGGCTTGCAACATCTCTGTTCACAGAATATTAAAAAAATCACCTTTGACAAAGAGTGATGAAAGTGAGAGCGATAGAAAGATGTGGCAGAGCCAATTTCCAAAAGTGAAAAGCATGCACTGGTTGCCAAGTAAAATTTTCCAGTGTGTGGGGGAAAAAAAAAAAAAAATGAGTTTCCAGAGCAAAGAGACAGAAGATTGGTTGAATTAGATTGATCCATGGTTGAGAAAAGTCACAACTTACTATTAATCCGTTTGCATGTTGCTGTTCATTACTTTGATCCTTAAAATTTTAAAAAGAAAACATCAATTGAGGAATGTGCAGCTCAGTTACAGCGGTGAACCAACTCAAGCAGTATGCTAACAACTTACTCTAGAATTCTACCTCCTCATTTGTTCATAATAAAAAATAAATAAATAAATAAGATTTTGTTCCTGATACACCAGCAAGCTACAATACAAAAATATGAATAGTTTTTATAAGTGTTTTAGTCTCTTGGCTTTTTATGTGAGAAGCACCTCTCCAAACCATTACCATGGAACCTGTAGGAATATAGCAAATTAATCTGAGCACAGGCAAGTGAAAAACTATTGCCATTAGAGATAGCAACAATAAAACATCCAGTGTCAGAATTGGGTTGATATTAGGACAAAATATTGGATCAGATTAATTTACAATATAATATGCCTTTATAACATACAGTTTATTTTCATGTTAAATTGACACAATGACTAGATTTTTCCATGCTTGATCACAAGCATGGAGAGACCTGACTAACACACCCATACAGTCAAGTTTAAAAGTTAGCATCCCCTCTATTAATTAAATTTTTTTTTATGTAAAAAAAAAATAAAAAAATCATATGATCATAGCAGGTCTCAGTACAACAAAGCAAATACAACCCCAGACAAACAATAACATAACTTTTCCCCCCACCGTACCATTATTTATTCAACCAAAAATAAAAAAAATTTAAAAAACGTGGGCAATACTAATTACCCACATGGTTCAACAGCTTGTTGATCCACCTTTAACAGCAACAACTTGAGGTAATTATTTTCCTGTACGACTTTCTCATTCTCTTATACCGTTTTGGTCCACACTGGTTCAGTGTCCTGTTGCTTTAGTGGTCCAACGGATGGCCTTACCTTTACCTCTGGAATAGTCTGGTATACAGAGTAGTTCTTGGTCGAGTCAATGACTGAAAGCTGCCCAAGTTTGGGCTGCAAAAACATGCCAAAATCATCACCCCTCCACTACCATGCTTTACAGAGTGTATGAGGTGTTTCTGCTGAAACGCTGTTTAGTTTTTACCAAACATGGCAATAACACACACCTGAATGCTCCAGACCAGCAAAACTTCTGCTTTTATAAACATGCTTTTTATAAATAAATAAATAAATAAATAAATAAGCAAACAATACTGCACAATAAATAGAACACTTTAGATGGCAGATCCCACTAACCCACAAACACCTGACATACTGATTTCTGATCGATAATCTGCCCCAAAAACCATGGTCAGAGCATCCCTAAATAGCACGGTGAAAAAAAAGTTGTGTGTTGTTCATCTGAGGTTGTATTTGCCCAATACAGAGACCCACTACGATCAGATGATTATTACATTTTTTTAATTAAAAGACAGTATTAACTTTTAAACATGACTGTATGTGGATGTTCACTGGAACTAAGGAGCCCAAACTTGTTCCAGCATGACGTGCCACTGTGCACAAAGTGTGGAGTGGAAGAACTTCAGTGGCCTGCACAGAGCAATGACCCTAAACTCACTGAACACCCTGTGAACTGCAAACTAAATGTGACTAAATCTGGAATGGGATGTTCATCAGGCATATATGGTTGTGATGGTCAGGTGTTCACAAACTTTTGGGAATACAAGTATCACTTCTATTTTCTACTGAAATTATTTGGAAACAAAAGTTATGTAAAGTAACTATTTTAACTACCGTTTTTATTATAACTGACATAAATACTGTGTTTTACTGGGCTGATTTTGCGCACATTTACTCATTTTTGTTCGTCTTTTCTTAAAATTCTAAAAATGTCTGTGTGATTTTGTTAACAGCAAGATGTTTCTTCTAATAGGGTAGTCTAATCATTAAACTGAAGTGGAGTAATTCATAATTGGAATCAGAAAAGAAAAAGTTGTATTGTGCCATCTCTAACTGCCATGGTTACTAATGATTAAACACATTTTTACTACCATGCAACACTAAAGATTTATAACAAAACAGAAAAGGAAGTCTTTACCTTGGCAATTTGAAGCAGTACTATACAGTGCTTGATAGATTCTACCATACTCTACAAATAAGCATAAAAACAATAGGTGAGACAAATGTTCTATTCAGAAACTGAAGGGGAAAACGGAAGAAAACACTGGAACATACTTACACAAGTGGTTTCTTTTAGGTTCTCAATTTTCTTTAACAGAAAAAGGGGCATAATTAGGGTGAATAGTCTGAAGCTGTTTCAATACCAAAACATTTACTTATTAAGGAACCATAAACAATAGACTATATGAAAAAAGGGAACTGAAAAGGTGAAGGTACAGAGTAGAAAGTCGTGTGATTCCCAAATTACTGAAAGACTAAAGCTTTACTTTAAATGTAAGAGCTGTTTTGTAATATATAATGCAGCATGCTGTAACAACACCACCCTTTAACTGTCAGTATGAGCACTTAGATAAACACTGGTCACATACACACACAAACACACACACTTTGCAGAGAAAAGCATATAAAAACTAAAGTCACACGGCTTGAGATGACAATGACTTACTCTGCGCGACTCGTCATCTTTGCAGTCTTTTATCTTTTCATCAAAGAGCTACAGGATGAAAGGGGGAACAAAATAGACAAGCTGGATGATAAAAACAAAACCCACTAACACTATGGCAATAATGTAATTCTATCACAAATACAGGTAATAATCTTCATAAACCACATCCCAATGCCTGCATACAAAGGCAAGGCTTACCTTTAACTGGTCAATCAGAATCTGTAAATATGCGTCTGCTTCAGCAAGCTTTTTGTCAAAGTCTTGAACGCTCGGAACAAACGCACTCTCCGCTTCCTGGAATTGAGAACAGGAGAAACGGTTTTGAGTCACCTCACTAACTTGAAACACCTCCATGATGTGCTTCCCCTTGCCATGTTCTGCTTTCCACTTTCAGGAAAAAGCCAGTGAAGCAAGCAGTACTGACCCCAGACTGCTGCCGTCTACACCCTAATGAGATTATGTACTATTGGCTTAATTACAGTTAGAATAACATCCAAACAGGACTCAAACTGAGGACAGGGCACCACTGCTACTCAGAACACAACATCTAATGGATGAAGGCAGTAATTCATAAAAAAAAAAAATATATATATATATATATATACACACACACATATACACACACACACACCCCTACATACACACACATACACAAGGTGTGTTCTATCATGACATATCAAGTCAAAGGTAGACTGTAACTATAAGAACAGCAGTAGACCACTGAGGTAATTTGGGAACTGAGGATGTCAAAAGTGTGAACAAAGCTTTTACATAGATGATGATTTCATCATCGCTATACAACATCATGCTGCCATACTATCCAGGTAGGATTACGTTATTCATATTATATTTTCCAGATCTTTACACATTTTATGTAGAAATTCCTGAAATTGACAGCGGACTTTACAATTTGTCACCTTCCTTCCCTTACCCGTAAAAGGGTGTACAAGCCAATGCACATACAAATCTGGAGTGACGTAATAGGTGTTTTGTATACTGTTAACACTGGTTACTGGCACTGCACGAAAAGCCTCGCCCACTTCTCCTATCTTATATGCACACCTCTGGATTGTGCATGCACAGCGCCTTCAGTTTCAGTCCAGAAGCCCATAAGCATGTCACTGCAGATTATACTGTGTATAATCATGTGACAAAAAAATTTTTAATTTGAAGTCTTCAGAGTGTTCTTAAACTAAAGCATATTAATCTTAAGAAAATCTATCAGTGTATGCTTTACTTGGCTAACATAATACATCTACATAATTAACATGGATTAATTATATTTATTAGAGATGCAGTAATTATAAAGTGTCCAAATCAAACACTTTACAATTTTAATAAATAAAATTAGACTTGAATGGAAATGTGTGTATATATATACTTCTAGTTCTGACTGGGTGGCACAGTGGTAGCACACAGTGGTTAGCACTGAAGCCTCACACCTGCAGTGATGAGGGGTTCGAGTCCCACCTCAGGTCTGGGTGCTTCCCAGAGTAGTTCCGACTGTAAAAAAGCTCAGCTTTTAAACATTAATAATATTATTATATTTAATTATAAATAAATAAGTGAGTAGACCAAGTTGCTTCATCGTTTCCATGTTCTTCCTAGACAGTATCAGGTCAAACACAACATTTACTGTATATGCTGAACTCTCCATACAGTATGATCCAACACTAACAATAAATGGATTGAAAAAAAAAAGTTGTTTAACAAAGGAATTCCTATAATCATCAATGCCGTCAAAGTTCATTGTTAAGAGACATTTGTTTAACATTTATGGAAGGAGACTCGGTTAAAGAGCTATCAGTCTCGGTGCTTCTTCCCATTTTCACCGTCTTTTTTGTAAAATGACAGGCTGTGGTGTGTGTGTGTGTGTGTGTGAGAGTGAGAGAGATGGGTAAGAGAAAAGTTTCGGGTAGCCTTAATGTGTGAAAACTTGTCTCTTAGATGATCCAAAATACTAAATGTAACTTTAAACCATATAAATCATTGGTACTTTGCTGTGGCCTTTCGATGGGTTACAGCACTCAGCTTCTCAACACCACCCGAGGTCTGCATTATTACTGGAAAGTTAAAGAAATTTTCTAACAAAAAATGTTTCAAATGCCTATTAATAAGTAACTGTCTGCTCTAATAGTGCACACAAAGTTTCAGCAACGTGGCTAAATTAAGCAGCAGTTATGGTAAAAGAAGTTACTGCAACAGCTTGGTTAAATATTAATAGTAAAATAAAAGGTACTCCCCAATTTGCACTCTGTTCTGCGTTGGGGGACTTGAGCAACTTTACGTTGACCTCCAGGGCAGGAGCGTGCTGTATGGAACCTCGTCACAGGCACATGAAGGAAAGCCATTGATACCTTTCTGCCATTTTACAGCACTTCCAATAAAAGCTGTTTATAAAAAAATAAAATAAAAAAAGTTTATAAAAAGGGTCAAAGTCTTCTCTGCTGCATGAGTCTTCACTACCAGACTCAAGTGGGCTGAGCTAAGGATGGGGTTGGAATCAGGAAAGATTTCTCGAGTCAAACAGTTCTTCTCAAGGACAGCTTAGTCTCACAAGTCAGACCTCTGGTATGTTTTATAATTAAATATCAGAAAGAAGCCATTTGTTTGAGATGGTTGATGACCAACTGAATTTTTTTTTTGTCAACACAAGCTTATCTCATTTGCTCACTACCAAGCTGACGCGCATGTGCGGAGCAGTTCAGTTTCGACATAACAATAATAACGAGAGGACAGAGTCCAGCTTTTTAACCACCATGCTTGTGCTGTTAACAACTTTTAAATTAATTGCATCTTTAAACAATGTGACTAAATGAACAGTGAATACAGAGTGTATGACCATAGCAAAGTTGCTCAGCTTTTCATATTTGCCTGTACAATATTCACTATCAAAAATAATCTAAAATGCACAAATAATTCATCTGTATAGTACGTATACTCAGCTTCTACTGCTACCAACAATAAAATCCACTGGTTGGAGATGAAACAAAAAATAATGACTTCATGCAAAGTTTGAACCCAAATTTTTCCATCTAAAACATTCTGTACCTTTACTGAATTTCTGGTAAATATTTTACACTGAACATCACTGAGACCCCACTGTCTAAAAATCTACACTGTCTAAAAATATACAGGTAGGGAGTTCTAATTCATCTATGCTAAATTGCCCCTGATGTAAGTGTACATCAATCAGCCATAACATTATGACCTTCTGCCTAAGAAGTAGTAGGGCCCCTTTTTGTCACAAAAAAAAAAAAAAAAAAAAAAAAGCAATGCACTGTGTTGTGAAATTTTTCTATTGGAACCAGCATTAACCTTTCCATCAATTTGAGCTACAGTAGCTCTTCTATTGGATCGGACAACAAGGGCCAGCCTTCACTCCCCACATGAATCAATGAGCCCTGGCCATCCATGACCCTGTTGCTGGATCACCTGTTTTCCACTTTTGGTAAGTCCTGATCAATGCAGACCAAGTATATCTCACAAAAGCTGCAGTTCAGGAGTTGCTCTGATCCTGTCACCTACCCATCAGAAATTGGCCCTTATCAAAGTAACTCAAATATTTATGCTTGCCCATTTTTTTCTGCTTTCAACACATTAACTTCAGTGACAAAATGTTCACTTGCTGCCTAACATAACCCATCCACTTCCAGGTACCAATGTAAATAGATAAGGTAACAGCTACTGTGACAAGGGTCAAATTGTGATGGGTGACGTGATGAGAAAACTGATGAGAAAACCCCAAAACTGAAGCTCTTTTGGGATGTTCCGAGGCTGCAGTGGTCAGGACTATCCAAAAGTGGTCCAAGGAAGAAAAGCAGTGATAGAGTCAGGAGCAACTAAGGCGCACTGATGCGCATGGGGAGTGAAGGCTGGCCTGTGTTGTTGAAAAGGTTAACATTGGTTCCCATAAAAAATTGTCAGAACACACAGCGCAACATTGTTTTGGTGGTAACTGGGGGGACATACTCAATGTTGGCCGGGTGGTCATGATGTCATGGCTGATCAGTGTATCTGCATAGTGCTCTGTGAACTGAAATGGGGTGAATTCTCCCACCTTGGGTTGTAAGTCTACCGCACACCTGGCATACACTGGCTACTGAAAATGAAGGAATGAACAAATTAAATGTCGTTTATTTTTATTTTTTATTTTTTTTTTTTTACAATAAAAAAAATACATTTTACAAAAATTATTTTTTTTGTCCAATAGGACATTGAATGCACTGTAACTAAAACACATGCGCAGAACATGTGTACTGATTCTGATAGCGAAGTGTATTAAGATACAACTAATTTATACAACTAACTAGTCTATTTAAGACAGGACCTCATGTAACTGGATAGTCATTTAATTTGGATTAAGTTTAATTGTTTTTTTCTCTGTTCCCAATAAGGTCTCGATATAAATGTTTTTATTCTGATTTAACTAATCAGTTTGGATTTTTATTGGATTATAAGACTGCACATAAATTTAGCCATTGTGTCAGATTGTTTAAAAGTGTATTTTCCTCACTCAACCCTAATGCAGAGAGCTTTAAATTGCAACTTTAAAGAAACAAAAACAAAAGACACTAATTATCTTGTGGGCAGAACATCTGAGGCTAATTTTTTTTTTAAATGTCACCAATTAGCCACTAAGCCACTGTGTCACCCACAAAACACATCTGATGTTCTTAATTTCCTTTTATGTGTATAGGTTTGATAGGCAGCTACTTGTATTGTACCAACAACTGACCAAACAGTGTACACCATGTACAGTATGTACAGTACGTATACAGTAAATACAGTATTGCTCAAAAGTCTTGAGCCCCCTTTCACATTTCTTCCTCTCAAATTTAGATTTTGTAGACTTTTAAATTTACGTAGATTTAATTAAAGGAACAGGAACAATTGTTTTACTGTGACAGGCTCAAAAGTGTAAAGATCCAATTTAAAAACTGAACCGTTCCTGTAATAACCTCAGCAGCAACCTCATTTCCACCCTCGTCTGTTCCAACCACTCTGCATTCAGCATCACCAGTATACTAATCACAGACCTTATCATCTGTCATTATCTGCATCTGTTTCTCACTGGTTTATGTCTTAAGTTAGATTGGTTTAGATTATGTTTGAATCATTCATAGGTCACTGTGTGCCTTAACAAAAACCAAAGACGATAAATGCCTCAGAAATTGTTATATATACACAGTATGTAAACAGTTGTAAGAACACACCACTCAACTACTAACAGTTGAGGTTATGGACCACACCTCTTTTCACAGTCTCTCAAAAACACACAAAAAAAACTTTTCTAATTCTAAAATGCTAAATATATATTTGAGTTACAATAGACCAAAGAAGAAAAAAAAAGAAAACTCACAATGCTTTATCATATATAAATCCAATGTCACACAAAGCATGTTTAGGCTTCATGTGCCGACAACATTAGTGACAAACCATTTTAAAACACCTTAAATTGTAGGATTTAAGACAAAACAGGAAATGACATCTAATTGTAAGAAACCTGAGTCACAAATCTGCCTGAGTCAACAAAGCATATGAAACTAATATGGACGTGTGCTAACACCACCGGTTGTTGAATTTAGCTTCTACTTAAACAAGAACTCATTTAAAGAGCTTTATGATGTTTCCTGAGCGAACACCATCCCTAACTTGAATCTAATAAATATGCAGTGTTTAGGCAGGGGCACTCGACTCTCACACAAACTAGAACATGCAAACACATACACATGGCTAAAGAGATGCACGGATTCAAATGTTTAAAAAGGCGTGTTACACACAATACCTTAACCTTCACAATTCAAAATACAGAGACCCACTGTATAATGCATTTACACTACTTTCCAACAATACAGGTACTCACATGACTCTTCCCTCTTCTCAACTGGGACATTAGAGAAATTCAAAGTTTTCCTGTCTCCTTTGTCCTATCTAAAAATTACCACCTAGCTGTCAAGAGTTTTCTCCATTGGCCACCTCTGAATTAAGTCAACAGAAGCTAAAACATGCAGTTACAAAAAGTTTACTCACTTACTATGTGAAAAAAAAACAGTGTTTCAAGGAACTCATGACAGGAAGCAGAGACTTCCTCAAAACAAAAAAAGAGAGAGAGACACTCCCTAAAGGGGTCAAACAAATATGAACAGCTGTTCTGATTGGATATCCATCTGCTGCAGACGAGAGACGGGCCAAGTGTGCCGATCTGGGATTGGCTTTAGGATCATGTGACTGGGAGGCTTCATTTTGCCAGGCAAGTAAATTCATGCATCAGTCAGTCAGTCAGCAGAATTATTCACATTGATAGAGACACTCTTAGAGTTAAAAATTAGAGGAAAGTAAAGGAGAGGGGATTGCCAGAAGAGGCAGAGAAATCAAACAATTTTAAAGAAGAGGGGAAAGAACTGATAGGAAAAAGAAGTTTTGTTGGGGTAATTAATTCTTATGTGGTATGATTTCCTGGATTCCATGCCACACACGCTACACACTCAATCATTTAATCTCACTCTTTAGGGTGGTTTTACACTTCTCTAAGCATGTTTCTGCGTGTTACATTGTGTGAAATCTTCACACTTGCATGCAATGTCAGCATGGCCACTAGGGGGTGTTATCACATGAACTACACCAAATTTTACAGAATTAGAAGAAAAAGAACTGCTAATCACAGAATGACAATTATTTAGTTTTTATACACACTGTGTGTGTACTGAAAGCCCGCTGAAAAATAAAGAAAGTAAAGTGTGTGATCCTGTAATGGAATAAATGGTCTGTTACAAGAAACCAAGGCCAAGGATAAAGCCTTACACTTTATATTCATATCCGTTTAGCACAATATTATGACTGCAATTTTCTGTAAATAAATATGTTGGAAAATACTGTGATTGCTGCATCTGAAAAACAAGCATGCAACTCTGAAACAAATTCACACTGATTTATTCATTTACACTTGGTGTTCAGTGTGAGTTATCATTGACTGGAAAATATTACTAAAAATGCATCATCCTGAGAACTAATATATTAGTTTGACATATTACGTTCTCAGTAATGTATATTTAAATTGTGACTTTAATCATTTATGTTGCAGGCGTTTTAGTGGTAGAGTTCTTTAATTATGTTTGTCTGTGGGTTTAGTTGTCAACCAAACAGTATTATTCTAAAACTGATTCAGGATGTATAAACAGACCCAATTCTCCATCAACCAATCAGCTCATGAGCGGTAGACGTAGAGCAAGGCAGATATGTACAATGTGTAGCTAGCTCTCGAACAGGAAGCAAACTAGCATATTTCTGCTATACAAAGGCAAAGCTACAGTCTAATAATACATATCTTGGGTGTTTATGAAGCAAAAGCTTAAAGAATGTTATAAGTAAATCAAAATACAGTAAGATTAATTTAATAATCCTTCTTACTAACTTAACAGGAACATGCGGGAATTCCTGGTTGACTAATCACAAATATTACTTTACTAGATATGCCCCCAACTTTATTTTGCATGGAATTTAACCCCACACTCATAATTGTATATTAAAAAATGTACAGCGGCATCTGTTGGATTTTAAGATGAACTAATGTATTTTTTCAAGGTCGATTTTTATGTGATATGAGGGCGTTTTCCATTTAAATTTCAAAGTAGCATATCGTCTCTTCCTGGGGGCAATGAAACAAAGCATGAATGTTACCTCAAGCTTAGCCAAATACAACTGTGAAAACCTCGTGAAAATTTGTTTGGTAGTTTTTATGTAACGTGTGCACAAACAAACAGACAGACAAAATAATCCAAAAACTAACTTGATGTGTCCTATTACTCATCTTACGTCCCCCCTAATTTTTATTTTCACAAATATCTTTACAAAAAAAGTCTTCACAAAGGTTTAACATGGACAGAATACAGGCTGAACTCTTACCCGCAGCTGGAGAGCATGACGCAGAATTGTCCCCTCTAATGCATGGATCCACTTCTCCCGCTCATCTGCGTCTCGGGCTGCCGATGCAGAACATCCAAAACACAATGCGTTAGAGACAGAGCATACACACACAAAGTGAAGGAGAAGAAGGGGTAGCAAGTAGCACAAGGGACAGCAGTGAATGAGGCCAACAGTGGCACAGCTTAATATAGGTGTAGAGGTGATAGATGAGCAAGGTTTGACTGTGCTGTTTGCTTACATGAAGCCAGAAAGGGAGAACTGAAAACTAAACTGGACTCGAATGTCACACCCACATCCACCCTCTTCTCTCCAAAAAAAAAAAAAAAAAAAATGTACATACTTAAAAACACAGGAACACATGTGTTACTGAAAGACAAAGCAGAAACTGGAACATCGGTAAAGCTTTTTACAAGAACTAGCACCTTTTTAAAAACACTGCAATCGAATGTGAGCCCTTTTATTTTGTTTCATCATTACATAAAGGGAGAAAAGTAAATGCTTGGATTATGATCTGAGTCATCTTGTGCTATATACAGTTTGTGTCTATTTAGGGAGTTAATTTTCAATCTTCTGTCCCTTTCAATCTTTTTGCTCTCCATTACATTGCTTAATTTAGTTAATTAACTTAAGTTATTGTTCAATTAATTATTTATATATTTGTGTGCACTTATGTTATTTTACATATGGTGGGTGAAAAGTAACAAGGCATTAAAATTTGGTAATAAAGTCTAAAATATATCTAAAACAAATTGTACATGCACTTTAATACATTGGAAAATGAATGCAAATATTTAATTTTCAATGAAGGCACCGGTGGCGTCAACCACTTTCCTCAAATGGCAGGGGATGGAATGCACATTCCTCTGAAGGAATTCGTTTGTGATATTGCTGTGAACCTTCTGATTCTAAGTCCTTGAGTGTGCGAGCCTTTGTCCTTTACACCTCCTCCTTTATGTAGTCCCCCAGGGAAAGAAGAATAAAATAAATAAATAAATACATTTTTAAAAAATCACATGGAGTGAGATCTGGATTTCTTGGAGGCCAATCATGCAGCCTGCATAGTCTCACCCAACATCCAGGAAAATTATAGACTTGGGTTAAGAACTGGCCAACACATTTATAAATTCTGGAAGGAGAGTGCTGAACCGTCAAAAATAAATAAGTAAATAAATAAAAATCATGAATGAAGATCACTTAAACAATTAGTGAAGGTGCATTGTTAAAGAAATACACAATAAAAAAAAAAATCACAGCTTGTTTAATAATAAAAGTTTCCACACACAAGTAGTTGAGAACCCGCAGGATTGGGTTTAAACAGCTGTGTCCATAAGAAAACTACATCATAGTTCAATTTGAGAGGGAGCATAAAGGTTAGACTTTGGAGAAATAGAAAATGGTTATGTGATCTGATGAGTCCTTATTCCCCGATTCCAGAGTGATGGGTTTATCAGGGTAAGAAGAGAAGTGCATGAAGTGATATAGCCATTATGCATAATGCTCACTGTACCAACCTCAGGAGGCAATGTTATAATCTGCGGTTGCTTCAGTTGATAAGGTATAGGCTCAGCTTCGTTATAAGCCCACAAAATGAAGTCAGCTGATGACCTGAATGTACTGAATGACCACATCTATGAGTTTTTCTTCTCAGATGGAACAGGCATATTTCCTACTCAAACGGTGAAACAGTGGTTCTGGGAGCATGAGGAATCATTTTCACACATAAATTGGCTTCTAAATTGCACATTGTAATCAAAGGTAAGAGTGACAGAAAAAATCTGTGATTTTTTTTTTAAAAGAAATTAGAACAATGAGTCACTTGGAGTAAACGCAGACGGCGTTCAGCTAAACATAATGATAAATCCAGACATCAAGTATCCATAAAAATCTAAACTGAAATAGTACATTTTTTTCAACTTTTCTTTCAATTACTAAAAAGTATTTTCTCAAAAAAGAAAATGGTAAACAACACAAGAAATATACCCGACACTTAGCTCAGCAAAAACAGCTAAAAGCTTTTAAAGGTATTGACCAGATCCATGTTGCATGCCAAATACAATCCCCAAGCACACACTCTCACATATACACATTTAGCTCCACCGGGGAAAATGTGGAGATCAGTTTCTACATTACAAGAAAAAGACCCCTCAGCTTCATCCTGTACATCTTTTAAGACTCTACATCCGGACATAATCAGTATATAAAACAATGATCCAACTGAATGAAAGAAGTGCATTAAATAGGGAAGAAATTTACTGTAACAGAAAGACAAATCAGTTATTATATAAATTTTGCAAGTTACTGAGTGCTTAAACCACACTGCGTTCAGTACATTTTACTTAATTTAAGCTTTTCTATATAAAACATCCAAAACCAAATGGATCTGCTGGGTCCATGTAGTATTTACAGTCCTAAACAAAACACAACCCCTCCTTGTATTAACTAGAACCAAAACCTTATGGCTTGTATAATCGGTTTTTCCACTACAATGTTTAATGAATTTATTTGCATTATTGTATAATTATCACTGGCAGCAGAAAAATGTCATATTCTCCATATTTGTGTTTAATCAATTACAGCATGGCGTCACTGAATGACTAAAAATGAAACCTGAGCAGGAGCATTGACCTGAGAGCATGGTAGCTCAATACAGATTTCTGGAGGAAAATTCTAGGCAAAGACTCCTTGGACTTCAGCAGTATAAAGATGACACAATACTCTGAGAAAACAGCAGGACAGGCAGGTTTCATGAACCATCCTCCAAGTAAAATTGCACATTTCCTTTTTTGTACATGCACAACAGAGAGAAAGAGTGCAATGGCAGAGGTGGGTGATGCATGAGGGCATGGAGCACAATGTACCCGACTAATGATAAGTGAAAAGAAAAAGTGATACAACCAGATGTATTCAGGATTACATCTGGTTCGCTCTCATATAAACACACACACATACTTATATATAAGATAGATATAGAAGTATATAGTATATAGATAATAATGTATTTAAATGATAACTTAATTCTAAGAACACACTTTATTATCAGTTACTAGCAGCAACGCAGGCTGTTATCTGGAATCTGATGGATGTTATTAGAAAGATGGTTCAATTTAAAGAAAAGACTCCCTCCTACTTAGAGTTTCATATGATGCCATGTCAACATGGCTGCTCACATACTCCAGGGTAAACAAAATACCACTTCAAGACTTTAAATGAGATGTATTTACTTTTGAACAATCTGCATACACTAAATTAAACCTACAACACTGGCTGCTTTAAAGTTAATACCATTCAATCATTCACTCATGATCACTGTTTTCTTTTTTAGCTCAAATGCACTGAGCTCGGAAATTATGTAACACTCAGTTCAGACTTTCCTTGCAGGATGTGTCGATCAACCGAATATTTCCATCTGAGAAGATTTCAGTCAGAATCATTCTAAGAAACTGAGTACTTTTTTTTTCCTTAGGTGTTTTAATTTATGCCAAGAGAGTCGAATGTGAGTGAGTAAACATTATATACCTATAAATTCAGTAACAGTATTATCGATGATATAAGGACTGAAATGGTTTCCGGGATTGCATATGCTACAACGCAATCTTTTTCCTCTAACAGCTATGGTCTTGTGCATCAAAGATCACTGATAAATAACAGAACACCTATGCTCCATCCTCTGTGCCATAACCACGCGTCTTTGTCTATCCATCCATTCATCCCTCTCATTCTGTTCCACAACCTCTTGATGAGAGTGAGAGGCTCTCTCGTTAACTACGCCCTCAATAACAAGGATCTTTCCATGTAACAAGCATACTGTGCTCACTCGCAGATTTCCATGAACCAAGTAGCTTCTCGATAGCGTAGGGTAGGAATTACTGCTCAGCACAGGCTGCTGAAATAAAGGAACTTTCGGGCAGGCAAATATCAGGCCCGGTAAGAGCCTAATGAATTATAGATGGTCCTGTAAATAGCGAATACGACTCTCTGGAGATGCCTCTGCTGCAACTGCTGTAAAAAAATAAAATAAAAAAAAAGAATTCAAAGATGTAATCTGATAGCAGGTTCTTACTTTTAACTATGATAATACAAGTGGCTGTATACTGCATCCACATTCTTCCTCGGCTCATCAAATTAGTGCAGGATGGCTGCTTTACATAATTACAGGTAGCTTTGCAACTTGCCATCGTCCCTTTACACACCTGCTCAATGCTGTTCAGCACTTAGAAATCTATATTCAAGACCTGCTGAGTTCGAATTTCCACATTTAGTCTCGAACACAAACACACTTGCCATTTCTGAACTCTTAGACATTGATGAGACAGCAGTTCTGAGGATGAAAAAGATGCAGCAAATAGTGCCTTTATAAGAGGTGATGGAGGAGATAAGAGTGCCTGAGGGGGCATGCTTACAACCGGAGGGATTAAGTAACGGAGAGAACAAGTTCCTTCGACTGCTCTCTGAAAACCAAACCTCAGCTGCAGACTCAGGGGAATTCAAAGATGCAGAGACAGGGGCTCGGGTGATGCTTTAGTCTTTGGGAGGATTACTATTGCATGTGCATTGTCACTGGTCCAATCCATGGGGAGGACATTAAGATTTGTGTAAGATAAAGGATGCATTCACAAATAGGAAACTTCAATTAAATTAAGTTAAATGACTTACAGTACATAAACAGTGGATATGACAAAATTCACAGCGACGTATGAGGTTGTAAAATGCCTTTCTAAACATTGGTCATGTCAAACAGGCAGGTAACTTGCATTCTGGTGCTGGGGTGATCCATAAGGCAAGTTAGCATAATAAAAACAACCACCAAAAGTCTACTTGCTGCTTTTATAACAACAGATACAAACAGATGCATTCTAAGAAATAAAACATTACATCAGCCACATTTCTAAACTCAGGCATAAGCAACAGAAACATACAGAGGTTTGGTTCCACTAATAATCATAAATGAATGACTCAGCTATTGCTCAATAGTGCAAACAGTGAGTGCAAAACTACGACTGCATAAGCATTACCCCTACAAGCTCCAGCCAAGCATGCGGACGTGCATCACCTTACCCTTCTTACTGTACAGCCACAGCAGACAGTGCCGAAACATGGCAATGGGTGAGGGCATGGGGAGGGCGAGAGGGCCCCCGGGGAAAGGGTGTGGAGTGAAAATGGGCGGAAAAAAAAACAACAACAAAAAAAAAAAAAACATAGGGGGTGGAGGCTAAAAGCTAAAGACCTGGATTTCAGCGCCCTTTCCTTGCCAGCTTGTCCGGCCCTGTGCCACCGGATGAAGGGAGGGGTGAAGGAAAAGAGGAGGAGGTCTGAGTAAGATGAGAGAGGTAGAGCATGTGAGCACCTAGTGGCGATCTGCTAGATCAAAGCCTAAGGACTACTCAGCTGTGCCTCAGGATTTGCAGTAGGTGGTGTGATGGCGCTTCTATTATAAACGTGTAAGCCACGCTGCAGTACGAAATTGGAAAGTAATGCCTGTGCCATTTATCCTCCAGTGCTGCGGGAGAGCCGCGCTTCCAAAAAACCGGAACACGCTGACTAATCGCACCAGCCGCAATGTGTCGGATGTGTGTGAGGGCAATGCAAATGTACGCTTGTGTGTGTCTTCATGCATGTGTGTGTGTGTGTGTGAGAGGGACAGAGAAAAGAGAGAGAAACCGTGATTGAGTTAGAGTAAAAGCCACAGATGTTTTGCTGGTAGAATCTGCTCTACACACAAAATGAGTAAAAAAAAAGAAAGCGGAAGCAATGGAGACAATGTTCAATAGCATGTGTGTTTGCTTTTATAAATAAATAAATAAATAGCCTGGAAAAAGCTTTAAAGGAAGGAATAGAACGGAAGAAAGATATAAGGGGAAAAAAAGAAGCTGTAGGAGGAAGGCTTACCTTGAAAATGAAAAGTCTTCTGGTCTACAGTGATGGTGAAAGTGCTATCATCTTCGTCATCGATTCCAATCACCGCTCCCTGAGCAAGCAAAAAGGAGCGAGAGACTGTCAGACAGTGGGCCACGTCATTCTCTCTCTCTTTTCCTGCTCTGCTCCCTCACAGACCCACACACACACAGACACCGAGAGGAGGGGGGGGGAATGGGTGGAGCACGGGATGTAGGGACAAGGAACAGGGAGGGGGAAGAAGATGAGGGATGGAAAGGAAAAACTGAAAAGTGGCTGGGAACTGAAGAGCCGTGCACACTTAGAACGCTTTCATCAACTCAGCAAAGATCATATCAAACTGAATTCACTTGATTATAAAAGCATCTACTTGAGACATTGATTTGTTAAATCAAACACTGTTTAATGAGGCACTGAATACAAAAGAATACGCCAGCAAAAACTTACGCTGGCAAAGATATGCTTGAAAACAACAGGAAAAATTGTGACACTCTTATCTCTCCTAAGCGGAAATTTGATTAAAGGAGGCCATTTAGACAACAGACAGCCAAACACACACAGACCGTCAGACAGTCAGTCAGACAGTCAGTCAGACAGACAGACAGACACATAGACAGTCAGTCAGACAGACAGACAGACAGACACATAGACAGTCAGTCAGACAGACAGACAGACAGACAGACACATAGACAGTCAGTCAGACAGACAGTCAGACAGACAGACAGACAGACACATAGACAGACAGACAGACACAGACACACAGACAGTCAGTCAGTCAGACAGACACACAGACAGTCAGTCAGTCAGACAGACAGACAGTCAGTCAGTCAGTCAGACAGACACAGACACACAGACAGTCAGTCAGTCAGACACAGACACACAGACAGTCAGTCAGTCAGACACAGACACACAGACAGTCAGTCAGACACAGACACACAGACAGTCAGTCAGTCAGACAGACACAGACAGTCAGACAGACAGACAGACACACACAGACAGTCAGTCAGACAGTAAGTCAGACAGTCAGACACAGACAGACAGTCAGTCAGACAGACAGACAGTCAGTCAGACAGACAGACAGACAGACAGTCAGTCAGACAGACAGACAGACAGACAGTCAGTCAGTCAGTCAGTCAGACAGACACAGACAGTCAGTCAGTCAGACAGACACAGACAGTCAGTCAGACAGACAGACAGACAGTCAGTCAGACAGACAGACACAGACAGTCAGTCAGACAGACAGACAAAGACAGTCAGTCAGACAGACAGACAAAGACAGTCAGTCAGACAGACAGACAGACAAAGACAGTCAGTCAGACAGACAGACAGACACAGACAGTCAGTCAGACAGACAGACACAGACAG
>JAOVVA010000032.1:5595140-5608227 GCA_028565275.1 Leiocassis micropogon | reverse complement strand
GTGACAGCCGTCAAGACCATTAATACAAATTCTTGTATAATGTTTATTTTATGGCACATTTATTTTTCAGGGCTTTGGCATAAATATGCAAATAAACATTTATATATAATAAAAATAAATATTGTTTATGATGAAAAACTCGACGAAACTAATTTTATTATAAAATAAACAATATAAAAGTGTTAATATAAAATATTAATATTTATATTTTTTCATATACAACATATTTTTATATTTCTTATTTTATTGTCTCATGCAATTTGTAAACCATTAACCTATGAATTTATGTTCTAATACAATATTTGATAGCGATTATGTTGGGGGGGCCGAGACAGACACGCGTGCACGCGCACACAGAGACCGAGAAAGGCGAGACGCACAGAGGCCGAGACAGGCGCGGGCACAGAGACCGAGATAGACAGACAGACACCGATAGACAGACACCGACACACAGACACGCACGCGCGCAGACACTCGCAGACGCGCGCATGCAGACAGACACACAGCTTGCAGGTTGCATTTAGAGACATAAAGCAATATTTCATCACTTTTAAAAAGGGAGAGTAATAACAATGATATGTTGTAAAAGAAAGAACCACAGTCTTAGGGCAAGTACTTTTCAAAAGAATACCTAGTAAATACATGACATAAACAAAAGCTCCTTGATATTATCTCTCATCTCATTGATCTAAGCCTCTCCTCCCTGCGGTCATAATTTGAAAAGCCACTTCATTTGGAAATGCACTCGTCTGTGTAGTTTTGCATCAGGAGAGGCCACAGGGCCAGACCTGAGCGCTCAAACCTGAACCTGCTGCACTCAGGCTCTAAGGACAACCAGTTTAGGAGGACATTTTGAATTCATTCAATACTCAAAACATTTTTGCCAGGAGCATGTCTTTTTACACATCAGGAAATTAAACCTGAACATGTAATCCATTTTCCATCTACAAAACAGTCAGCTAACATGATGCCGGAGACCTGCTATGAAGGCAGATATCATCTGCATCTCTTTTGGTGGCTGTCATTGTGCGATACTGTATACATTTTTCAGCCAAAAATAAATAAATAAACGTCATCACCTGGATTTAACTAAGAGAATAGTTAAGAGCCTTCCATTGGATAATTACTGCAGTGATAGATATATTTCAGCTGGCACAAAGATATTTAACGCAAACTGATGCAGTGAGTGGCTTCTTCATTTTTAAGAAACCATGTCAGAAGTCATATCCGTTCATGAGGGCAAAGATGTTAACTCTGTTTCAAAAGAGTAAAATTATTGTCCTGCATCAAGCAAAGAAAAAAACAAGCAGATTGCTGAAACTACTCAAATTGGCTTAAAAACTGTAAAACACAATATTAAATCTTAAGGAAAGTGGTGAACCATCGACTTCCTGAATGAGTGTGATGGGAAAATCACTTAAAGGTACAAGAAATCAAATTGTAAAAATAAGACAACAGTAGAGCTTACGGTTATGTTTAATAGTGAAACTAAGAGCCTTTCCATGAACACACAATACAAAGACAACTTAGGGGATTGTGACTAAACAGCTGTGTAACTTTAGGAAAAACACTTATCAGTAAGGCTAATCGTGAAAAAGGCTCAATTTGCTAGAGAAAATTAAGAAAGGACTGTGATCTTATTACTGGAAAAATGTCAAGTAGTCTGATGAGGCCAGATTTAATAAATGTTGTGACATTGTATAAGCTACTGCCCTATTCATAGCAAAAAGTGCTCCAACAAACTAGTAGCGTGTGACAGTTTTTTTGGCTGGGCAATGTATTCGTGAGCCTCCAATATGCCACCTAGAGGTGAAAATCAATTACCCCGATACACTTGAATATAAAGTTTAATTACTTTTTTTTTATCTTTTAGACTTATGATCAACCACAGAAAAAGCCAGGATAAGGAGGTATGGAAGAAGAAGAAGGAAAAAAAAAAACACAGCAAAGAGTGTACTGTTGTATTAACCTTACAGTCACATCAGGAACCATGTACAAGAACGCTGAAAACAAAAATCACTCTTTTCCACCATACTGTAATTAGTTCAAAAGTATGAGTAAAAGTTGATTGCTTACCCTGAGCCTGACACACCCTCTTCTAGAGCCACGCATCATCTTGTCCTTTGACTGTGTAATAAAAAAAAGGGACAAAATAACATTAAGAAACTTATTTGTTCATTTCAGTCAAATGCAAATCCTACATTATGGCTTACGAACACTGCAAATTTGCTTTTTTTTCAACTGCAATTATACTCTATTTGATGAATCCATCCATTACATTCTTATCTTATTACACAAACAGGACAGGACACAAACAAACAAACAGGGATTTCACCTTCAGCATGATACATTTTAATAATTTATGAAGTTCTTTTATTCCAAACAATCAAATGCCTACCTGTGAGCTGAAAAGGAAAAAAGACTGAGAATTTAACACTGACCTATAAGCTTATATTGTATTTACTGAAGCAGACCTTCAGAATAAGATTAGCCTCAAATTTCAGCTCACCATTACTCATTAGGACTTCTGGAAGTGACACAGTTTTATTTTTGCAGTTTAACAGAGCAAGTGGAAGTTGCTTGAAGGGACATTTGAATATGCAACATGTTCCTACTTCCCTACAATAACTGTTTCAACAACAGTTGTAAAATGTATGACAAATTTAAGATTTGCAAGATTATCATCATGTGGATGACAAAACAAGCGGCTCTGTTATGCAGAGGAGAATTTTCCTGGCACAATATGGTCCAGTTATAGCATAGGTTCACTGCAAATCAATATATTTAGCCTGATCCCTTTTAGCCTATAATGAAACATATCTATCCTGAAGGTTTAATGAGTGGAAAAATGATGTAAGACACATTCACAGCCAGCAGATCTAACCCCATTTGAACATTTGTGGGAGATTTCTGAGCTAAGTGTTAGACTGTTTTCCGCCATCAGTATCAAAACACCAACTGATGCTGAATGGTGTTTAAACCCCAGGACCATGTAGGAGACTGATAAAGGGTAATGTGGTGACCCAACACCTTATCCACAGTTTATGTTGGTTTTCTGTTTATTTTGTCATTCTTGACATTTAATAACATCTTAATACCTATGATTTTTGAGATGTATTCTTCTGGTTTCTTCAACCTACTCTGCCCTGTTTTTTACCAGACAGGTACAACCTTTCTGACCAGAAAAAGCATCCCTTTACTTGTCACATTAGAGTACAATGATTTTTGCTCCTTTACATATCCTAAGTTAAGCCTGGTCATTTTAGCACACACAGCACCCACTACTAAAAGAAATATTGAATGCACTATTTACTTGGTGGACCATTCTCGTCTCAGCAAGGTCACAGATACAATAGAGGCATATGACTTGGTGTCATCCTGGTACAGATGTATCAGGAGCTGAAAAAAAGCTGAAAAGGGTCAAACACCAATATAATACCAGGACAGCCAAGATTCTAGGACAGAATCCTTCTATTAAACTGATGGCTGAATAATCAGCATAGCAACAAATAGATTTTAAGTGTATACAAAAGAGAGTGTGCAATCAATTGAAAGATGAGTGTATTAACCCTTAGAATGGGATTACTCGTACTTCTCATGAACTATTATACCTTTCATTTAGCTAGCCCTGAATGACTTTACAATTAAAGGTGAATCAGATATCCAGCACTGCTTGATCAGACATTAACCATGGTGTTCAGTCTCCTAGTAAATTATTCACAAGTTGAAAAAATGAAAAAACTAAACACTTCAAGTACGTGCTCTGAAAACAAGTAGCAGTGGACTCTACAAGCCTTTGCAAGAGTTTCAGCTATGTCTATTCCTATCTCAAACAGCACTGCTAATTAATAATATCATATTAGTCACGTAGCTGCACTTAACCTGTAGACAGCTAGCGAGAACAGTTCATCATTTCTAGAGCTAGCTTTATTAGCCAGCAACTTAACGTTAAGATGTGATCTTAACAGTACATACTGCGATGTACTAAACACGTAGATATAATTGGAATTGTGACGCATCTAAAGCTTAGATATGTAGTTTATTTTGTTATTTTTAAGGCGTTCAGACCAGACAAAAAGTGTCACATGATGTTTGGACCACCACCCTAACATTCCCCTAACTAACAGTATCCAGCTATATCATGTTAAATGCGTCGTAGCCTGGCTGAAATGCTCGAGCGCAACGTCGCTCGTTCTGAATGCTGATTGGCTAACGTGCCTCGTAGTAAAGTCCGGGATTGGTTCATTGTATTTGTCAGTCAAAAACCCCGCCCCAACCAGCTGAGATTCTCAACTCAAGTGCTCTTTCCGTTCTCGAATTCAACCCCTCCCTTAATAAAAATTACCGCCCTGATTAATGTAAGACGCGTGTTGGGAGCATACTTACAGTATAGTATGACAGCAGTCCTGCGTTATAGTCCAAAACAAACCAACGATACTGCCAGCCCTTCATAAGATTAGTCCATTTGCTCAGCGGCCCCTCCATGATGGACGCCATCTTTGCACTTAAGCCAACCAGAGGTTGAGGAGGAGGAGCAAAATCGAGAGGTATTACGTCACGCACTAAAAGGTGTGCGTTAATACCACAACTGCACACAAATAAACAGTACAATGCATTGTAACTCAGCAAATGAGACTGTTTCAAGTTATGAAACGTTATAACGTTTTATGTGCTGAGTAACAGTGGTAGCTCAGCATAGAAAACATCTTCAAGTTGTGACACTTTAGAGGAACATTCTCTGGACCATAACGCACAATAAATAAAAAAACATACTTAAAGAAAACTTCCCTGAAATGGGAACAGTTTTGAGAACTTCTAGGAAATTAAAAACAAACATTCTGGGAACTCACTTATTCTCTCACTCACTCGTCTACACCGCTAGATCCTGTATACAGGGTCGCTGGGGGCCTGGAGACTATCCCAGGAGATCGCATGGTACAGTATACACACCCAAATACACGAATGGCACTTTTGCAGAAGGCGGACTGTCACTTGCTTTACAAGGACACACTATTCTCTATTGGAGCATGCACAAAAAGGTCAGTTTACTGTAACCTGGTCCAGGACATTACTAGGGGGTTTTGCTGCTTTCTAGGCATATTTGGACTCCTGTCATCACATATCAATATTGCGATAGTTCTACAACTACTTTGTACCTATGTAACTTTTAACAGAGAATAATTCTACAAGTAAAGCAGAGTTCATTATAAATCGATCATATAACTTATCAATATTTGGTTTATCCTTTTGATTATCCACAATGTATGGGTCTTTAGATAAAACAATAGTCACCTGGGGAATGACGAAGTTAAATGTACATGAATATGTCTTACTGCTCACTAATGTGTGTAGCCTCCTCTTCATCCTCCACCCAAACATCAGCATGGCCTGGGGCTTAAATCGACACTCTAAAATAGTCACTCTAGACACTCAACTTTTACCCCTTTAAAAGTTACATAGGTACAAAGTAGTTGTAGAACTATCACAGTATTTGTAGAATATATGTTGCTTAGAAATGTTCTATTAAACTTGTAGTTAACAGAAAATTATTAAGTGATTACTGTTTTTCATATTTATGTCAAGGCTTAAAAAAGAAAACTCAGCAATATTCTCATCAAGCAGACTATGGAACGCTAGCATGATTCTTCCACAACACACAAGAAAGGTAAATTCTATTTGTGTTTCATACTTAATTTTATAAGATTTAGTAGATTCATATACATTCCATAGCTAGTAAGTAATGGTAACAGACCACGATAGTTTCTTATCTGGTGTGTACACCAGTCAGCCACAATGAAAAAATCCACCCGCCTCAAACTGTATATGTTCTTATTATGCTGTTAAAACAACTCTGACTTGTCAAGACATGCAGTAAACAAAACTTGGAGGTGTGCTATTGTCTCTGGCACCAAAACATTACCAGCAGATTCTTTATGTTCTGTAAATTTGGCCATTGGCCATGGATTGGCCTTGTTTTTCTAGCAAAGGTTTTGTGGCAAAAATTTGGGGAAGAACCTTATATGGGTCAACAAACAAACACATTTTGGCCATATAGAATGTATAATTTGTCTTTTTTTTTAGAATGAAATTATGTTTTTGCTGTTAGGTATTGGGCCAATGTTTAAAAATCATCAAACAACAGTACCAACTATCTCGAAGAAAGCCAAAATCCATCCCTCTTTGAATGTACTGTAACATCACTGAAAAAAGCATCAGTAAAAAAAGCATCTGTCTGTAAAATGTTTGGGAGGGCATCTAATGTAAATGAATAAGAGAGGAGCCATCTTTTGATTTTTATTGCAGCTAGAAAAAATATATACAGTAGGTACATACAAATACATTTTACTAATCTAAAATTGAGTGCTCTCAGCAAAGAAAACACTTGGTTGCAGGCATTATTATGGTTCATATCTGTTAATACCATTTTTACAAGTTTAATCCATTTTAATTGACTTTCATTTAAACTTTTAATTTTTGTGACATTCTATGTAATTATGAAGTCATCTTAGCAATGGAATGTACAATCTTTGTTTGTTTCTTTGTATATACTGTAGATGCAGCTTAATTATTTTTTTTAATTATGTACATCATTCATATTCCTACCAATCTGGTCAGTAACAAATCACCTGCAGGCAAACTTAGTCTCCTCTTCTGATTAAGTGTGTGTGTGTGTATGTGTGTAGAGGCCATGCTGCCCTGTTATTGTTTCTGAAAAGATCCCTACCAAGGCCAGGGTCCTTAACTCCTGTTATAAGGTATCAATATTTTGCAAAAGTTCCCTGTATTCAAAGTTAGTAAGAAAAACTTAATTTGTGCAAGGCACAGAGGATTGAATTTGTTAGATTAATTTTTCTAAAGATACAATTTCAGGTAAAATGAGTTTTTAAACGCTAGTATTTTTGCCTTCATTCTTGCCATAATTCTTTAGGGCATAGATTTAACATTCCTTAGAGAATGTACTCCATACTGACATGATAGCATTATGCAGTTGCTGCAAATTTGTGGGCTGCACAACTATGGTGCGACTCTCTCGTTCCAGCACATCCTAATGGTGCTCTATTGGACTGAGATCTGACCTTGGCACCTCATAAACACGGGTTATTGTAGCCCATCTGCTTCAAGGTTCAACATGTACAGAGATGTTCTTTGGGCATACCTCGGTTGTAAAAAGATGTTAATTAGGTTCAGGTGTGCATGAATGATAGGTGAGGGTGCAGGGGAAAATATCTGGAGTAGTGTTAGGGCCTGGAGTCATCAATGAGGGACAGATGAATCCGCATGAATCTGGATGGAATCCAGCTTCTCTCCTCTGGGATGTAACCCTCACAATCCTAATTAGTTACTGTTGCCTGCCTTTCTATTCTCCTCTGATCTCTGGCATCAACAAGGCATTTTCATGTTGTTGTTTTTTTTTTCCAATTTTTTCCCCAATATTAGTCGTAGCCAATTCCTCCTCGTCACTAGGGGGCTCCCACATTAAGGCTACTACTACCACTCAGTCGGGAGGGTGAAGACTATCCCGTGTTTCCTTTTTGTGGAAACATGGTTTTGTGTGAAATTCCCAGCAGATCAGCACCACTCAGACCTGCATATCTGGAACAAACAAACATTGCACATTCAAAGACACTTAAATGACCTTTCTTCTACATTCTGATGTATATTGCTGTAAAAAGTATTTGCCCCTTCCTGATTTTTATTTAGCATATCACATGTCACACTGTAAATGATTTAGAACATCAAACTAATTTTAATATTACATAAAAATAAAGATAGGTGGAAACAACTGCAACCAAGCTTTTGTGATATGTGACAATGAGTCTTTCACATTTCCGTGGAGGAATTTTGGCCCACTCTTCTTTTCAGAATTGTTTATTTCAGGGGATTTCAAACATAAACAACCTGTCCTAAAGTCATCCAGGTCCTAAAACTGCAAAGCAGCCCCAGACCATCACCATGTTTGGTCTTGGTGTGATGTTCTTTTTATGAAATGTTGTGTTAGTGTTATGCCAGAAGTAATAGGACACACCTTCCAAAAAAATAAAACTTTTGTCTTATCAGTCCATAGAATATTTGTCCAAAAATCCTGGGGATAATCAAGATATTTTTTGGCAAATGTGAGACAAGCCTTTGTGTTCTTTTTGGTCAGCAGTGGCTTTCGCCCTGGAACTCTCCCATGGATGCCATTTTTGCGCAGTCTCTTTCTCATTGTTAAATCATGAACACTGACCTTAACTGAGCCAAGTGAGGTCTGCATTTCTTTGGATGTTATTCTGGGTTCCTTTATAAGCTGCTAGATATGTTGTTGTGCTTTTAGAGTAATTTTGGTGGGCCAGCACTCCTGGTAAGGTTCACCATTGTTCAAAGTTTTCACCATTTGTGGATAATAGCTCTCACTGTGGTTCGTGTCACAAGCCAACTCTGCATTTTTCTTCCTGCACGCTCACCTATCGTTCACACACGTCTAAACCTGCTTATGCAATTATCTCTCATACTGTATGCCTCACATTTTTTTCCAAGTGTTGTTTCTGTATACCCTAATCTCGTATCGACCCTGCCACTCCAGTAACAACCTCCCCTGAGGAATTCCCTGAACTTTCCACAGTCCCGCATCACTACGCTGATCTCAAGACAGTGTTCAGCAAGTCTTGGACTATCTCTCTTCTCCCTCGACCCTACGACTGTGCAATCGACCTTCTGCCCGGCACAGCTCCACCTAGGGGACATTTGTACTCATTCTCTGACACATGAAAGGGAGGCCATGGACAAGTACATCTCTGAGTCTTTAGCTGCCGGTATTATCAGACAGTCATCATCACCCACTGGGGCTGGCTTCTTCTTTGTGGCCAAAAAGGACGGGTCCCAGCGTCCTTGTATTGTTTACAGAGGGCGTAATAGCATCACCATCAAGAACCTGATGTCTACCACCTTCAATCTCCTGTAGGGGGCTCAAGCCTTTACCAAATTGGACCTTTGCAGTACCTACCACCTGGTCAGAATCAGAGAGGGGGATGAGTGGAAGACTGCCTTCAACACCCCATCTGGTCACTATGGATATCTGCTCATGCCATTCAGACTGGCTAGTGCCCAGGCAGTCTTCCAAGCCCGGAACTTCATCATTGTCTTTGCCTTTGTTTACCTGGATGATATTCTCATCTTCTGACATTCCTTAGAATAACATAAGATACACATTTGCCAGGTGCTTCAGAGGCTTGAACCAGATCTTCGTCAAAACCGAGAAGTGTGAGTTTCAACGCAGCACAGTTTATTTTCTGGGCTTGAATGTCGTCCCATCAAAGATTAAGATGGATCCCACCAAGCTTAAAGCAGTGACTGGCCAGTCCCAACTAAGGATCTCCAGTGTTTCCTGGGTTTTGGCAATTTCTGCAGTCGATTCATTCGTGACTATTGCTCGGTAGCCGTGCCACTCATCTCCATAACCTCAGTTGGGTCGATAATATCACAGAGGTCACGAGAGACAACAAGCTGCACCCATACTGTTTACTCTTTCACCGACTCTCCCCTGCAGAGAGGATCTACAATATAGGTGATCGGGAGCAATTGGCAGTTAAGCTCACACTAGAAGAGTAGAGGCATTGGCTAGAGACGACTGAGGTTGACCAAATGCTTAAATTCCCAACAAGCAAGGTGGTCCCTGTTCTTCTTCTTTTCCATGTCCTATTGCCCTGGCTCTAAAAACACCAAGCAGCAGTCCAGGATCAATTGTCCAAGGCCACCATCTTGCCCCCTCAGTGCCTCTTAGGAGCAGCACTACTGGACATCGAGTTACTAGTCAGGACCATGCTCAGTCAGGAACCCAGCCCTACAGAGACATCACAGGCAAACTTTTCATCCCGGAGTCAGAACAGTTCCGTGTCCTGAAATGGGGGCACGGCTCAAGGCTGGTTTGCCTGGGGGTGGCACATACATACGCCCTTGTCCAGCAATGCTTCTGGTGGCCCACCATGAAGGACGACACCCGCCGCTTTGTGAGTGCCCGCAACATCTGCGCCAGAAATAAGACCAGCAACAAGCTTCCTGCTGGCCTTTTCAGATCTCTTCCAATCCCACAGACTCTGGTCCCATATAGCCTACGATTGTGTCACTGAATCGGGGACACACTTTTGCAGGTGTGTCCCCGATTCAGAGGGACACACCTGCGTCCTCATAGTAGTTGATCGTTTTTCCAAGGCTGTTCACCTTGTCGACCTGTCTGGTCTCCCCACTGCCAAAGAGACTGCATAACTGTTAATTGTGCGTTCTTTTCTGGCTTCATGGACCCTTGACGAACATCATATCGGACCGTGGACTCCAATTCGGTGTTCAATTCTGTAAGTTAATCAGTGCTACACCCAGCCTGTCTTCAGGGTATCATACACAGACTAATGACCAGACAGAGCGAGCCAACCAGGACCTGGATACAGAGATTCAGTGCATGACCTCAATGCAGGGAGCCCCATTCCTGGATGCCGGATGCTTCCTAGGATCGAATGCACCCACAACTCCATGCCCAAGTTGACCACTAGCTTCTCACCTTTTCAATGCTGTCTCTGATACCAGCCTCCGCTTGTTCCCTTCTCAGTTCTGAGCTCTCAGTTCCTTCTCCCCAAGCCTTAATTCGTCAATGCCAGGGAACGTGGCTGAACACAAGATCGATGATCTGCCAGTCCATCTCAGCCTTTAAACAACCTCTTCCTCCCCCCCGAATTATCGATGTTGGTGAGGCGTTCACCGTATGCAGACTCTTAAAGATCCACTGATGAGGCAGAGGCATTTAGTACCTCGTGGATTGTGAGGGTTACATCCCAGAGAAGAGAAGCTGGATTCCATCCAGATTCATCCGGATTCATCTGTCCCTCATTGATGACTCCCTAACACTACTCCAGATTTTTTCCCCTGCACCCTCACCTATCATTCATGCACACTTGAACCTGGTTATGCAATTATCTCTCTGCTTTATAGGCACGCCAGGAGAACCACTCAGTGGTGCAGTATCTCGGTCGTGTGCCTCGCGTTTTCCTTTTCCAAGTGTTGTTTCTTTATACCCTAGTCTCGTATCAACCCTGCCTGTTTCATGGATTTCTCACTTATCTTCGCCCCTTGGTACCTCTGCTATTCTCAGATTGATGGACGACCCTGCATTCTCTTTGGAATGCTCCACGTTCCTGGATTTGTTTGTTCAAATGCTGGACCCCTGGTTATCGACTTCCACCTGGTAAAACAACTCTGCTAGCGCTTTGCTGTCCCGCTTTACACAAATTGACTTTTTCTCCGTGTCTGACCACTTCCGCGTTCACAGACATCGGGGGAGAGCTCTCACGCTGCGTGCTAACCTCGCTTTTCTCTGAGGAGATTAAATTGTTGCATTCCATTATCATCCTCTGTTTTCGAGGCAGGTCAACACTGGACAATCATTTGCACTTGTTTTTTCCACGCACAAAACACGCTCACATAATTCAATTTTCCTTGGGTCCTACTTCAGGGGTTGTGGAGATAAAAAATCACAGAATTTTTTTTTTATGTTGAATGTCGGGTAACACTAAAGCAAATTCCTAAAGGTCAAATGCTATTAACATTTTTATTTTATTTTATTTTATAGCCAGGTATAAATTCCATAGAAACCGTGAAGCACAAAAGACTGCCATGGTTAATATATCAGTGGTCAAAGAATTGCAATGCAAATCGAATTGGTATTACATAGTCAGGTGCTAATACACAGGAACAGTGACGAGAAATTACAAGGTACATAATAGTTGAGTCTGGACCTCAAGAGGTTGAAATACTCACAGTGTATTAGACAGTGTTTCTTCTCCTCCTTGACTGACATGCCATTGTCCTTGATAATGCTTTCCAGCAGCTTTTCAACAGCTGCTTAAGACAAAGACATCTTCTGCTCCTCAAACTCCTCAGTGCTGATCTGCTTGCAGAACGATTTGGTTGGAAGTGCATGTCTCTCCTACAAGAAACAAAAAAAACATATCATGGTGTGTCTTAAGAATGACAGAATTATATTAGTCTTCAAACATCAACTAATAAGGATGCACATACAGTATATACCATTCTTTCAGACTTTTTTTTGGGGGGGAGGACTTGACGATACCAAATACTGATACAGAAATGAGTAACCTACTAAGTAATTAATGAGTAGTGTCACAAATAATTTTAGGTGGTAAACCCAGGTGCCAATTTGATTTGCATTGCAATATTAGATTTTTTGCAGATTTTGTTCTAAACAAACTTGTCCATATAATTTTCTCATAACACACAAGATGCTGTGCTGCTGGCTAATGTGTGCATAGTTATTATATTATCATATTATTATTATCATAATACATACTGCATATAATAATACAAGGAAAAACTCTCTGAGATGGTAATAGGAAGAAACCTTGAGAGGAACCAGACTCAACAGGGAACCCATCCTCATTTGGGTGAAATGGATAGCAGGGATTGATCTGCATCATACTGTGTGAGACTGGAAGTTCAGTATAACAGATGTGTTTAAGTTAAAATGTCCAGTTCGTTATTGGAGGCTCGGGTAGCTTGTAGGAAACTTCAGTCCTGAACTATCGAGTGACTTCCGTCTTCGTGGAAAAGTGGAACGGTCCCCAGTCACCACACGCATCCCAGGCAGACCACACGGGGCATTCATGCGACGAGATCTCCAACCAGAAGCAGGACACCAGGTCGAGTCAGACAGCTCCAGGGGGCAGAGGGGATCTGGATTACTGGCAGCTCAGGAGCGACATGTAGAGCTCGACAGAGAGACAAGGAGAGGGAGAGAGATAGAGGGAGAGAGAGAGGAGAAGAGAGAGAAGATAAGAGAGCAAAAGAGAAGGAGAGATGGCAGTTAGGTATGGTCACAGTCAAACAATGTATAATGTGAATGTATATTTAGTGCAGAATGGAAGCAGGGACTCCGGCAGGACTAACTATTACAGCATAACTAAAAGGGAGAGCCAGAAGGAAACACAAACATGAGGGCTCCCAGAGATGTAAAGCGACCAATCACTTCACCGTCAACAAACCTGAGTGATCAATGAGAGTGAGGAAGACAGCATCTAAACATACCAGTTCACCGTAATACTCT
>JAOVVA010000032.1:5570200-5595040 GCA_028565275.1 Leiocassis micropogon | reverse complement strand
CACTAGTACCTCTCATCCCTCCCCCTGAGAGAGCTCGGCCAATCAGCTCTCTCTAGGCCTCCGGCTGTGAGAGGTTACAGCATCACCCGGGGAACGAACCAGCGATCCCCGGATGATAGGGCGAGCGCTTTACCACTGCGCCACTCGGAGGCCTGCACTCTGCTTTTTACACACCTGCTTAATGATGTTCAGTACTTATAAATCTCCATTTAAGAACTGCTGAGTTCGAATATCCCACATTTAGTCTTTTACACACGCACACACACACTTTTGCCATTTCAAAATTTTAAGAAGATTAGAAAAAATTGGTCCAATTCACAGGGAGGACGTTAAGGATGTTAAGATTTGGGTAAGACTAAAAGAAGCATGCACACAAAGGAAACTTAAATAAGTTAAATAACTTATATAAACAGTAGATACAACAAAATTCACAGCCATTTATGAGGTTGGAAAATGCCTTTCTAAACATTTGTCATTTCAAACAAGGAAGGTCACTTGTATTCTGGTGCTGGGATGATCTATATGGCAAGTTAGGCATTCTAAGAAATAAAACATTACATCAGCCACATTTCTAAACTCAGGCATAAGCAACAGACACATACAGAGGTGTGGTCCCATTAATAATGATAAATGAATGACTTAACTATTGCTCAATAGTGCAAACAGTGAGCGCAAAACTATGACTGCATAAGCATTACCCCTGCAAGCTCCAGCCAAGCATTCAGACAAGCATCACCTTACCCTTCTTACTGTACAGCCACAGCAGACAGCAGAAACATGGCAATGGGTGAGGTCATGGGAAGGGTGAGAGAATGCCCGGGGAAAGGGTGTGGAGTGAAAATGGATGAAAAAAACAAGGGGGTGGAGACTAAAAGATAAAGACTTGGATCTCAGCGCCCTTTCCTTGCAAGCTTGTACAGCCTTGTGCCACTGGATGAAGGGAGGGGTGAAGGAAAAGAGGAGGAAGTCTGAGAGAGAGAAACAACTTGACTGCATGAGACTAAAACCTGGAAGGATAATGCTGAGCCCTCACCGTTGAGGAAGAAATGTGGTCGGAAAAACATGTGCATGAATGAGCATGATGGGAGATCACTTAAAGCCTTAGTGAAATTAATTTGTAAAAAAAAACCAAAAAAAAAAAACCAAAAAGAACATGTAGAACTCATAGCTATGTTCAATAGTAAAAGTAAGAGCATTTTCACATGCACAATGAAAAGAAAACTCAAGGGATTAGGACTAAACAGCTGTGTAGCTTTACGAAAACCACTTATTAGTGAGGTTAATCAGAAAAAAAGACTTCAATTTGATAAGGAGCATAAAGACTGGACTGATGAGCATTGGAAAAGCGGTGGTCTAATGAATCCAGGTTTAATAAATGTTGTGACATTGTATAAGCTTATTGAAACTATGCCACGGCCGTAATCCAAGCAAAAGGCTGCCAAGAAAATAATATTGTCACTTTTTTTTTTTGGCCTGGCAGTGTATTTCTAAACCCCCAACATGCTCCCTAGTGGTGTCAAAATCCATTACACCAATACAGGTCACTTGTCAGTTATCTTGCTTTTTTCTTTTTCTTTTCAGACTTATTAACAACTACAGAAAAAGTTCATATCTGGATAAGCGGGTATGGAAGAAAAAATACTGTAAAGAGTGTTCTGTTTTTATTAGCCTTACAATCAATTTAGGGAGCATGAGCAAGAACACGGATGCTGAAAAAAATTCTGTTATGAAGGTTGATTGCTTAGCCTGACACAACCACTTCTAGAGCGAAGCACTCATGAGCTTTTTAACTTCACTGTTGAAGCCATATAGATCTCTGAAAGCAAACGTTGAGAATTGCTCACGTTCTTATCAAATGGTGGAAGGATGCATTTCTAGTTTCATCTGTATGTTTTCATTTGCACATGGGGATTACACACAAACAGGTCAGATAATGTTAAAATGGACATTGCCAGGGATTTTACCTTTACCGTTTACAATTACATTTGGCAGACGTTCTTATCCAGAGCAACGTACAAATTCCTTTGTAGTTTCCATCATTGGATAGATCCTTACACTGGGTTACTAGGTTACTAACTAAGTACTATCAGTCACTATTGGGACTTTTGTTTTTTTGTATTTTTTGAGATGGGGGAAGGAGGGAATAGCCCAAGTATTGAAAAAACAGACACTGTATGTCTTAAGTCGTTGTTCAAAGATTGTCAGAGACTCAGCTGTATGGACATCTAGAGGAAGTTCATTCCACCACTTAGGTGCCAGAACAGAAAAGAGTCTAGATGCACATCTTCCTTGATAACAGAGAGATGGTGGAATCAGCCGAGCAGTGCTGGAAGATCGGAGGGAACTTGGTGCAGTGCAAGACTAGAGTGCATGACTAGAGCTGAGAGGTAGGTGGGTGCTGGGCCATTTTTGGCTTTGTAGGCAATCATCAGGGTTTTGAATTTGATGCGGCCAGCTACAGAAAGCCAGTACAGAGACTGGAGAAGTGAGGTAGTGTCAGAGAACTTGGGAAGGTTGAAAACGGGACATGCAGCTGCATTTTGGATCAGCTGCAGAGGACGAATGGTGGACAGAGGAAGACCTGCCAGGAGTGCGTTGCAGAAGTCCAGGCTTGAAATAACAAGGCACCTGAGTAGCCTGTGAAGAAAGAAATGGGCGAATTCTTCTGATGTTGTAAAGAAGAAATTGACAGGAGCGAGTAAGGTTAGCAATGTGTGGAGAAAATGACAGTTGATCGTCCAGAGTTACCCCAAGATTGCAGGCAGTTGCTGAAGGAGTGATCTGATTCTTGTCCAGGGAAATCACAAGGTCTTGACCATTGAATAAGTCAATGTCAATTTATTTTATTAGATTATTGATCTATTCAACACTATAATGATTGTTCCAATTATTATCCCTTCCTCTCCGATTGATTGATGCCTTCACACAGCTATAAATGTGTGTTAATTTGTACAAGATTATGCATATAAATTTGGATTACTGAAAGCTCAGGAGCAGCATGTGTAGCTCCAAATCATCACTAAGCAGTATCCAGCTGGAGCTGATCCTTCTCTGGATGCCTCAGGATCAGGATTATACAATGGGTTGGCCTTTGTCTAATGGAGCTGGCACAATTTTCAGATGCCTCGGGATTGGTAGAGAGAAGAACAGGTGGAAAGGAATTAGCGTAGCTGCCGTTCATGATGTTAGCAGCACTAGATGAGAGTGTGCATTCAGATGTCCTGGAGTACAAGGTTATGGGATGAATTATGTGTATGCCAGGGTAAAGAGATATGTCTGATGTAGACTTATAATATATGATAAAAGCTCTTTATAGCCGACTTGTCAGAAAGAGACAGAAATTGAAAGTGTGGCATTAGAGCGTGTGAAGATGAGTGATTCATTGAGTGTCATTCATAATGTGGGAAAAATTAATTGGGCACCTGAAAATTTACCTAAAACGGGAACAAAAAACATTTGAGAACATTTCTAAGAGTAAAACAAACATTCTGGGAACCGAAAGGCCACTCTTACAGGAGGCGAATTGTCATTTACTTTAAGAATATACTGCCCTCTATTGGTCATGCTCTAAAAGTTCCGTTTATGGTAAAGTGGTTCGGAACGTTATTCGGGGTGGTTTGTTTCCCTCCAGACACATTTAAATGTATCACGGCGAATAAATAAAATAACTTTGGATTCTAGTCATCATGTATCGTTGCATGTACCGTTCAAGGTAAGAACGTTATTCATAACGACACAATTATCTTTTGTGTGTTCAGACCGTTTAATTAAATATGCCCGAGTTTGTTTGTGTTTAGCAAAAGCCAAATGACCTTTGACACACTTGCATAAAACAAAATACCATTTCAGTTTAAGTGTTGAATCCAAATGACATTTCAGAAAAAAAGTGAGAAAATCTAGCAAACGTTTCTTTGCTGTAAATAACTTTGTGAATGTACATTTTTGACAGCTTGTTTCTAATAAATGGACGAATATGCTTCACAAACCCATTATGCACCAAATCACTGTCAAGGACCAGAGAAGAAAAGAACTGCTCTCTACATCAGGGCACATATTACAGCTCAGACAGACCACTGACATGCCTGAGACACAATCTGCAGCCCATCTGCACACATCAGGCACTGTTACACCGCTGCATAAGCTCAACTGTGCACAGAAGAAGGGTGCCAAGTTCTTTCCCAGTAGTGGATGGATCATATCAGCTTATTCACAGACATGTATTCGAAGTAAATTTACAGAACAGCCAGGCATGTCAGCAAAGGTATGATGAAGTTATTTACATTAAACAGCTGGTTTATTTACATTTGTTTACATTTCTACCACCTGTTCCTGCTACAATCTACAGCGTGTTTAGTTCTCTTGGTATTTTTCCAAGTTATGTACAGAGGGTAGAGAAAAGATTCATCTTGCTTTAAAAATATTCACATTTTGTTTCTTTTTAGCCTAAAATGAAGCCTGTTTTTGTTTTATCCAGCTGTATTTACTCAGTGCAACATCCAAGCGAAAGATATAACAACAACATGCCAAAAATCACCCCGCTCCTAAAAGTCACTTGTAAACTTATTCGGGTGAAGCTACTCACACAAACTCATCTGACTTTCAACTGTGATCAGCTTGGTCTTATGATTCGCTCAGCATGAAAAACTAGAGTGGGATGTACCAGCACAAATCAGGTGATGGATACAAAAAATTTCAACAGTTTTCTGCCTGGAAGTAAGCAAGAAGTCTATTATTAAGAAGTGGAAGGTCTTTGGTACAACACAGACCCTTTTTGGAGGAAACTGTCCAGAAGTATACCAAGAGGCCTACAGCAACTCTGAAGCAGTTGCAGGAAAATCTGACAAAGAGTGGTCATTGTGTGCATGTGAAAACAATATCACAAACTCTCCACAAATGTATGGGAAGGCTACAAAAAAAAGCCATTCCTTAAGAAAGGCGACATGTATGATGACTGGACTTTGAAAAACGCAGGTGGTCAGATGAGATTAAAATTTTAATATTTGGCACGACACTGAATAAGTACAGCTGGATGTTTTCATTTCAGGCTGTAAAGCAACAAAATGATTATTTTAAAGGTGGTTGTTCTTTTCTAACCTCGCTGTATAGAATTAAGGTCTTAAAATGCATGATAAAGCTCAGTGATCTCAGAGTTTCAGGCATCATTAAAATAATAATTTCATATTGGACTCTTAATTTAAGTGAGATTTTTTGTTTAGGTATCTAGAACTTAAGGAAACAGCATTAAAGGCAGGTGGTGAAAATGGCATTGCCCGACATACACAGAGAAACAAGAAGATGCTAGTCAGAGAGAGGCTCCACATGCTGTTGGATGATGACGATTATCTAGAACTGTCGCTGTTTGCTGGAATGGGATTACCCTATGGGGACATTCCATCAGCCAGCTGTCTCACAGGTAATGAACCAACCAAGTCTGAGGTTTTTTTTTCTTCACAACCCTTATTTTCCAAACTTTGTTTAAACATGTTCTCTAATGCTAGCTGGTGATGATTCATGTTTTAAAATAAATCCAGTTGGAAAACCACTGCAATTTTCATATTTCATGAAACTGATGAACACTAGCAGCTACAGTGCCTTCCTCATGTAGTGTCACCCTTCATGAAAATTTACTCCATGTCTTCTCCACTTTCTTCTTAGTATCCAGTGATGTTTTTGATTATTATAGGTATTGGTAAAATAAATGGGCTGTGGTGTGTATTCATCGCTAATGATGCCACTGTGAAAGGAGGCACATCATACCCTATTACAGTGAAGAAACAGCTTCGTGCTCAGGAAGTGGCCATACAGAATCGACTCCCCTGTGTTTACTTGGTTGACAGTGGGGGTGCATTTTTACCTCTTCAGGTAAGATGGCTCTATAAAGCTAAAAGTCTTATATAAATATAAAGCCACTGGTTATAATAACAGTTCTAAAAATTCTGTTCACCACAGGCAGATATATTTCCTGATAAGAACCATGGTGGCCGTATTTTTTACAATGAAGCTATAATGTCAGCAATGAAGATTCCACAGGTAAGATTTTGCAGGTATATACTGTAAGAATCACAATACATTTTATTTGTTGGCGCTTTTAAATAAAGGCAAAGTGATGTCAGAGCCTGCTATCAACATATAATGTTGTGCCTGTAGGTAGCAGTGGTCTGTGGGTCATGTACAGCTGGTGGAGCCTACGTCCCCACTATGGCAGAGGAGGCAATCATTGTGCACAGGATAGGGACCATATTTTTAGGTGGCCCTCCACTAGTTAAAGCGGCTACTGGTGAAGAAGTGACTGCTGAGGATCTTGGAGGGGCCAGGTTGCACTCAGAGTGAGTGAATTACCTAATTAAGTTGTGCAAATTAGAAAAGTATAGTTCATCTAAAAAATAGAATATTATGGAATATATTGCATATACCTGTATGTAATAATGTTTTTTTGTAATTTAATTTAAAAAGTGAAACTCTCATATGTTCTAGATTCATTATATGTAAAATAAAATATTTCAAGCCTTTTTTAATTTAAAGATTATGGTTTCTAGTTCATGAAAAGCAAAAATCTAGTATCACAGAATATTAGAATATTTCCTAAGATCATACAAAAACTATTTACAATACAGAAATGCCCAACTTCTAAAAAGTATGTTAATTTATGCACTTAATATTTTGAGGTACTGGAGTTTCACTTTTTGAATTAAAAATTACGATCACGATATAATGTAACAATGAAAACTTTACCATGACTGTACAAACAACTCTAGTCATTTTTGATTAAAATCATAGCTATTTTCATGTTACTAATACTTTTACTACACTTATTTATTTGTATTGATTTTATTTAGTATTTGTTCTTATCTTCATCTGCTTTATATGAATTAAGATTAAACTACCTAAATAGTTGGTGATACCGGTTGAATGACAAATATGTGGTATATGGACCACACAGGGTGATTTTTGTTTTATTTTGCTATGTAGTTTCAGAAATTCAGCTAGTTTTTAACTATATCTATTGACAATTATTGCCCTAAAACATTGAAACATTAGCTATTCATAAGCATCATCATTTGCCTAAGTTAATTATAAAATGTTTTCATTGTCAATGCACAACAAAAATAAATGCATATGACGGCCATACGTTATATGTATTTGCTAACATCAAGATTTTAAATTTTGATAATAATCTTAATATATTGAGCTGCTGTAGTTTCTCATCTATTAGTTTACTCTTGTGCCAGGGTGAGTGGCTGTGTTGATCATTTTGCTGCTGTGGAGAGTGAGGCATACGAGTGTACAAGGAACATCATCTCCACTCTAAACTTTAAACTCCCAGAAGAGGACAGCACTGAGATTGAGGAGCCTCTGTATAATCCTGAGGATCTTATGGGCCTCGCACCAAGGAGCTACAACTTCAGCATGGATGTCAAACTGGTGAGGATTATTTAGGATTATTTATGAGGATTATTTATTATACATACAGGGACATAATTGCTTTAGAATCACACGGAAATAAGTGGCACAAAAACATTTGTCTTTCTGTCTTCACATGTTTAGATTGTGAGTCGACTGACTGATGGCAGTCGTTTCCAGGAGTTCAAGTCTCATTATGGTAGCACACTTCTAACTGGATTTGCCAAAATTAAAGGGTAAGAATTATTAGATTTTTAAATTAGCTTACACACGAGAATTATGATATTAATGATAATAAAATAATTTATTGATAATAACCAAAGTAATTTGTCATTAAAGTTTTTTTTCCCCTTGGTTTCAGACATTTGGTTGGCGTTGTCGCTAACAATGGCAGGCTAACATATGAAGCCTGTCTGAAAGGAAGCCATTTTGTTCAGCTGTGTGACCAGAGAGACATCCCTCTAATCTTCCTGCAGAACACGGCCCCAGAACCTTTGCACACTCTCTCCCGAGACAAGGTACTGTCATTATGCCAATACTGTATATGAAATCAACTTTCAGTATCAAGTTCTTGAGGTAAAACAGTTGTTACATGCTAAACTGCCTCAGTATAGCAGTTTTCTCATGAAGCTACTTATGTCCACCCTGAAGAGACAGTGAAATGAAAAGACAGTTATAAAAATGAAACTAGAGATGTGTTTATAAAGCACAGCTGTTTTTTATGGAATACAAATAATAAGACAAAGTCACATTTTAACATTTCCACATACAAATTTAACAAATTCAGCTTTAGCCATCTGTTTGTAGCATTGTGTGAAACAGGGTGATAGGACATGTACATACACTAATTTGCCACTGGTTTTGGACGCCTCATCATCACATCTGTACATGCTTGTGAAACATTCTGTTCCACTTTTAGTCCATCTTTTATGCAGTCACATGTGTTTGGCAGTCAGTGTTCCACTTCATCACAAAGATGATCTGTGAGTTCAGGGCTCTTTGCGGGCCACTTCTTTCATACCAAACTTGTCTCTTCCTTCCAGTAATTTAATGCATACAATGGACATTCTAGATAATTCTATGCTTTAAACTTTGTGGCAACCATTTGGCAAAGGACCACATTTGGATATGATAGTCTGTTGTCCATGTATATTTAGCCATATAGTACATATTTTTTTTTTATTTAACAAGTCTGTTATGTTTCTGTCTCCCAGGCAGAGTCCAACACTATGGTACTTAAAGCTCTGGGTTCCATGATGTCTGCTGTGGCTTGTGCATCTACCCCTAAGATCACTGTCGTCATTGGAGGCTGCCATGGTGGTGACAGCTATGCCATGGTCCGTAACTCTTTTAATGATTTAGTGTATTATGTGTTTAACAGCACAGACATAACAATGCATACGACCCATTAACTAACTCCTCCTGGTGCCCCGCTTCTGGTTGGAGATCTCGCCCCGTGTGTCTCTTTGGGATGCGTCCAGTGTCTGGGGACGGTTTCACTCTACCATGAAGAAGTTCAGGACTGGAATTTCCTACGGGTATACCTGAGCCTCCAATAACTACCTGGACTCCATATTAACATCAATTAACATCAACTGTTATACTGAACTGCCTGCCACCTAACATACAGCATGAATGCAGATCAATCCCTGCTATCCGTTATCATCCAGATATCTCCCTGTTGAGTCTGGTTCCTCTCAAGGTTTCTTCCTATTGCCATCTCAGGGAGTTTTTCCTTGCCACTTTCGCCCTCAGCTTGCTCATCAGGGACTATCTGACCATTTTGATTCATACACATTCACATTCCATACAAACAATAATTCTTTTGATTGTGTAAAGCTGCTTTGCGACAATGACAATTGTTAAATTGAATTGACCTTTTAAATAAACCAAAAAAAAAACTTTATTTCTTTCTCTTTCCTTTTTTAGTGTGGAAGGGCTTTTGACCCCAACTTTCTGTTTCTGTGGCCTAATGCTAGAGTGTCGATTTTAGCCCCAGGCCATGCTGATGTTTTGGTGCAGGATAAAGAGGAGGCTACACGCATTAATAAGCAGTAAGAGACATCTGTACACTTAACTTCTTTGCTCTGAAGGTGACCATTATTTTATCTAATGATCCATGTATTGATAATAGGAGAGTCAGACCACTGTGAAAAGTCTTCTCCAGCACATCCCAAAGATTATTTTCAAGAAATAAAAATTATTGTCATTAGTTGTGTCTTTTCTTGATGCAGGTCATTAATTTGACCCTTCTGAAGCAGAGAAACATCATTGCCATGACCACAGAATATGTATTCTGACATGGTTGTTTAAGCAATGAAATGCTACTCACTGCATTAGTTAGGATTAAATAACTTGTCAGCTGAAACATAATAACTACTGCAGCAATTATCCATTGGAAGGCTCTTAATTATTTGCTTGGTTAATTTTAATAATTTTTTTTTATCCAGATAGTTTATGTTGCATAGTAATATTATAAATAAGTAGTGAACAAAAAATGTCAGTGATTACTGTTTTTTCATATTTATTTTAAGGCTTAAAGAAGAGAGCTCTGCAATCTTCTCATCAGGCAGACTATGGGATGATGGTGTCATTCTTCCCCAAGACACAAGAAAGGTAAAACACACTAAGTTCAACAGTATGTCTCTCATGATTGGACAATGAACATTCTGTTCATGTTTCATAGTTTTAGTTAGTTTTAGAAGATTGTATAGCTTCATAGGTATGTCCTAGCTAGTAGTCAATTAATACCTGATGGTAACTGACCAGGATAGTTTCCTATCCGGCATGTGCACCAATCAGCCATAATAATAAAATCACAGTCCTCATATTGTGTATGTTCTCATTGTTCTGTTAACACAATTCTAAAATGTCAAAGCATGCACTTCACAAGACATTTGGAGGTGTGCTGTGGTATCTGGCGCCAATACATTAGTAGTGGATTCTCTACGTACTATAAGTTGCGAGATATGGCCTCCATTGGACATTTTTATCCGGTGCATCCCACAGATGCTTGATTGAATTGACATGTCAACAACTTGAACTCTTTATCGCCATGAAAATGTGGGAATTTGATTGGTAGCAATGTTTAGATTTTTAGAATAGGTTTTATGTATCAAAGTAAGATGCACAGAAATGCCACAACCCAAGGTTTCCCTGCAGAACATGGGCAGATCATCACACCATCTCTCCACTCAGCTTGCCTTCTTTCCACAGTGCATCCTGGTGCCATTTTTGTGTCATAGCCAGCACGTTATGCCATCCATAATATTAAACTTAACGATAGGTGAAGTGAATATGACCATCTTGTTACAGTTTATGATATTTTAAGGATCTATTAAGCAGCAACTGAACTGTCAGTTTTTGAAGTTGATGTCTTGGAACCAAAAAATGGGCCAGAGTAAGGATCTGATGAACTTTCACAAGAGCCAAATTGTGATTGCTTGAAGACTGGATTGAGAGCCTCTATAAAGGTCTGTTGATCCTTTGGGGTATTCCCACTATACAGTGGTTGTTCCTTAGAATCCGGTGAACCGGCAAGAGGTTCATGGGGGCTCAAGGCTCACTGGTGTGCATGGGGAGTGAAGGTAAGCCCCTCTCATGTAATTCCAAAGAGGAGCTACTGTAGCACAGAGCTGGCTATGACAGAACAGTGTCAGAAGACTGCTGTGTATGGGGCTGCATAGTTGCAGACCAGAGATAGTGCTCATGCTGACCTCTGCTGGACAGCTGATATCATATATCACTTAAATGTTGTTGCAGACCAAGTACAGTGGAACCTTGGATTATGAGCATAATTTGTTCCGGAAAATTTCAAAACACTCATACACCAAAGCGGATTTTTCCATAAGAAATAATGGAAACTCATTATTCGTTCCACAGCCCAAAAAAATACATAAAAATAATTAATACAAAATATAAAGTAAAAATAAAACAAATTAACCTGCACTTTACCTTTAAAACTAAGTAAAAATAAATACCGACAGATAAGTGTTTCCGTTTATGCTCGTGTGTGTGTGTGTGTGTGTGTGTGAGAGAGAAAGTGAGGAGAGGAGGGGTGTATGCGCGTGTGTGTGAAGGGGCAAGGTGTCCAATGACAAAGTGCAGGCTGAGTCTAACGAGACTTTCTTTTGCTTTACACGTGTGCACACACTTGTGTTATTATAAACGGTACACGCGCGCTGTACACACACACACACATACAAACACAAAATAAAAGATGTTTTACGCACAGACACGTGGTCACAGTGTTATAGTAAACAGTACATGCGCGCACGGATGTTGATTATACCAGTGAGAGACGCGCACCAAGACCCAGCAGGGGAGACAATTCCGCAGCGCAAGAGAAAGAAAAAACGTTGGCTCAGTTGTGATCACGTGACGCTCTGCGTCAAAACACGAGTACTCGTTACTCGTAAACCAAGACTTGTTCGTTTTCCAAGTCAAAATTGATTAAAAATCTTTGCTCGTCTTGTGGAACACTCACAAACCGCGTTACTCGCAATCCGAGGTTCCACTGTACACCCATTTATGGCCGATGTATGTTCCCGAATGGCCATGGCATCTTTTAGCAAGATGATGCACCCTGATACACTGCAAAATTGATCAGGAATGGTCTGAGGAACATGACATAGTGTTGACAATGGGTTGATTTGGCCTCCACGTTTTCCGGAACTCCGTGTGATCAAGAATCTATGGCATGTGCTGGATAAACAAGTCCCCACCTCACAACTTACAGGACTGCTAATATCTTGGTGCCACTTACCACAGCACTCCTTGGAAGTCCATGACTTCATGAGCCAACTGTGTGTGGACACCTGAACAATACTTGCATGTGTGCTTTTTAAATCCCAATCCAGCTCCTCTTGGCTGCTATAGATTTTGCAGTGTGGATATGGGGTTTGAATTTGGCTCAGTGGTAAGGCAGTAAGTAAGTAAGTAAGGCACTGGGTTTCTGGTCAAAACACTGGGGGTTCGAGCCCCCACACGACCAAGCTGCCAACTCCTGCATCCTTGAACATGGCCCTTAACTCTATCTGTTCTATCTGATATGGTTGATTCTGTGCTTGGACCCCTGCCTTTTAACGTGCTGGGATATACTGTGCTGGAAGGGGACAAATAGTAGTTATAATATACCCTTTCATTTCAAAAGCATTCAGTGAGGTTGAGGTCAGGGGCTCTGTGGAGGCCACTTCAAACTTGGTAAACCATGTCTACATGGACCTTGCTTCGTGCACAGGGAATTGTCATGCTAAGGTTTGGGACTCTTCACTCTGGTGAAAGGCAGTAGTAATGCCACATCACACACAGACATTGTATACAATATTGTGTTTCAATATAATTTTGTGGCCACAGCTTGAAGAAGAACCACATATGGGTCAACAAATATAGTAGGTATAATTTGTTCCTTATTTTAGGCTGAAATTATGTTGTTGGTTTTTTTTTAGGTTTTGGGCCAGTGTTTAAAAATCATCAAGCAACAGGAGTATCAGCTATCTCAAGGAAGGCCAAAATTCATCCCTCTTCGAATGTAACATCACTGAAAAAAGCATCTCACTAAAATACATGGGAGGGTTTTTTTTGTAAATGGACAAGACAGGAGCCATCTTTTGATGTTGTTGATATATATTTTTGTCAGCCAGAAAATAAATATATATTTGTATATACAAATGCATTTTAAAATGTAAGAGTGATCTCAGCAAATGTAAGACTTGGTTTCAGGCATTATCATGGTTCATACAGTATCTTTTGAAGATACCTTTTTTTTTTTTTTTTACCAGCTTAATTTTAATTGACTTTCATTTTAACTTAACATTTTTTGTGACATTCAAAAAAAGTAATCCATCTAAGGGAATGTACAATATTTATTTTTGTACATATATTCTAGATGCAGCTCAATTAACAAAAAAAAAAGATATTTATCATTGTTATTCAAGCTGGTCAGTAATAAATGACTTGCGGACAAACTTGGTCGCCTCCTCTGATTAAGTGTGTGTAGAATCTGTTATTGCCTCTGAAATGACCAGGGCCAGGGTCCTTAACTCCTGCCCTTAGGACTTAATAATCAGCACAAGTTCCCTTTATGGTAACTTGGTAATGAAAACGAAATTGTGCATCCCAATGGTGCTCTATTGGATTGAGATCTGGTGACTGTGGTGGCTATTTGAGTACAGTGAACTCATTGTCATGTTCAAGAACTCAGCTTGAGATGATTTTAGCTTTGTTACATGCAGGACAGTCTTGGGCACATAGGGCCACGTTAACTGCAGTAGGCTACATTTTATTTCTCGATTTTTCTGTGATGCCATCAGGATGAACTCAGCACCACAAACAAATTGGGGCACAGAAAAAAAAAACATTAAGGAACACTATTTAAGCAAATTGTAGTCTCAGTTTCTCAGGATCCTTGATGTCCTAAATGTATTAGGTTTAAACCCCCCTCTGAGTGGTAAATATTCCATAGTATCTTCATTAAAGGTGCTAGACTTTTTTTTTCTTCTCTACATGCAATACAAAACTTTCTCCTTTGCATGAAATGCATGAGGGGGCTGTTGAATTATACTCTGGTTTTAATAAAACTCATAATTTTGTTCTTCTTGCATACACATGCTATTGTTTTGAATCAGGTTTGTCTCTAGGAAATAAAACTATTAAATTGTTGGTTTGTATTTTATTTGTTCACTTAGATTAGATTAGATTGGCTTTCTGTTGGTTTTTATTAATTGCCCTTGTATTAAATTGGGCAATATGTGTTTACAAATTTATGAAATTGTAGAAACATTTGTGTTCCTTATTAAGTATTATTAATATTGAGTATTATTCTGATCAGAGACTTTATATCTTATTTTTTAATTATATTGTATATAATATATACTGTATTAAGTATACAGTGGTAACATCAGAGTCAGGGTAGATGTAAAGGCACATAGGATTTTCTATTTCTTATGTGAAATCTTCATCAACTAAAGACAGCAGTATAAAAAATGAAACATTTTTGTAGCACAATGAAGTACTGCGAGTAATGAGCCTTAAGATGAAGCATTGTACCTGGATCAAAGTGATGGTGAAGAAATGTTTTTTGTTAATTGAATGACTATAAAGTTAGAATCTGATCTAGTCCATGTTGATTTAAAATAAAAGACATACTCTCAAGATGTTTTTATTTCCTAATTGAGGGATTGGTGTGCCCTTGCAAATAAAAAGTTTCAGACGTCTGGAGGAGTTCAGATTGTATCAGGAAGAAGAAACATAGTATAAGGTGAGGAGGGAAGACTAGACAGTATCCATCACCAATTAGCCTAATCTGTATGTCTTGGGACCGTGGGGGAAACCCACCAAGCACATGCAAACTAAATGCACACAGACCAGAGGTGAGAATCGAATCCAGAACTTGGAGGTGCAAGGCAACAGTGCTGACTAAGCCACCGTACCATCGGAATAAACATTCAATTAGCAGCAAAAATATTTAAATACGTATTTAATCTACTGTTAAATAAGACCTGTATATTTAGACTAAAACACTAGACTAGGCTTCTCCTCGCATGCCATCTAGCAGGTCCTACTGTTCTTTTGCATTTATGAAGCAATGCTAGGGATAAAGCTCCACTGGGACACACGCACCTCACTCAGATCACTATTTTTTTTCTTGAATTTCTGTTGCTGCTGAAATTGCTTTATAATCTGCATTCCATAATCAATTACAAAATTTCAAAACAGACTATAATTTTATAAATTGAGACAGCAGTTATATAGCAAGTATACACTTACTCATTAAAACTAGAGACCTTTGTGAATGAAATCCTCAGATCAGCAGCAGTTTCTAAAATAATTAAACCAGTCCATCTGATCACAACAACCATGCCATGGTTAAAGTCATAGAGATTACACTTTGTCCCCATTCTGAAGCTTTTGTTGCAGTTGAGTAAAATATTAACTTTGGGTAGCACAGTAACATATATGCTAATAAAACATATTGCCATATGTTTTGTATGTCATGTGATCGCTTGCTTGAAAAAAATTAAGAAAAAAAGAGTTAAGATTTTTCCACATGAATAGAAATGTTTTCCAAGCAACCCACTGGTGCGTAACACTAAAGCAAATTCGATAAAGGTCAAATGCCATTAAATTAATGTTATCTTATTTTTATTTTATTGGCCCAGAGCTGACCTCAGAAGCAGCTTAAAGGAATTTGGGTTTATGTATATTTTAAGATCAGAACAATGTACTCAAGCAAATACTACAAAAATACAAAAAAAAAATTGCTAAAGCATTAGGCTCAACTATCTAAATGGTTACATAGACCGTTTTGATGACATTTAAATTGTAATCAGAGGACAACAGTGCAAAAAATCATATCTATGGCATAGTGGGTTTAAACTAAAGATGCATTTGTTTAGCAAACCTAAAACTGTACCTAATTATAAAGCATAGCATAGTATAAACAAAGAAGGAAAAAAAAAAACTGTCTAATAGAGATTGGGGGAAAAATTTATTAACTTGAGTATCACGATTATTTTGTGTGGCAATTCATGTTCTGACTAAAAAAAAAATAGCTCTAAACTATTCACACATTGACGGCAGCACAGTGTCTTGTGTGGTAGGAGCAAATTATTTAAGTTTGTTTAGAACAAAATCTAAAAAAACAAAAAATAAATCGAATTTTATATATATTTTGAATATTTTATATAAATCTTGAATTGCTGACAGAATCACAATGCAAATCAGATTGGCAGCACCTAGGTATCATGATTACAGCATACTGCCTAGTCCTTGGTGATTCCCATCCCTTCTATAACTATAAAAAACCTCCAGACCACGAGTGTGAATTTACTTTTGTTTAATTTAAAAGTTACTTTGCTAGAAGTACAGGTATTCAGCATGTATTCATAAGGAATGGTAAAACAAAAATGAGCTCACAAACTAGTAAGAACACAAAAATTAAAATATGAGAAGACAAAAACAGTTACATGAGGAGAGGAGTACACATAAAATAAATAAAATGTACCAATAATGTTATAAAACAAGACACACCTTCATGTGGTTTATAAAAACCTTGCTTAAATGAATAGCTGATAATCCTTTTGTAAACATTTCATATAAAATTCTACTCACCAGTTACAGAGAGGCTTAGTTTTCCCAAAGGCACCAGAGTTAAAATTCCCAAAGTATCAACAGAGAATGCTTAATACGGATACTAAAACTAACCCCGATACATCTTTTATTTTATGCATTTGGAAGTGAATCTGTTTCCAAGCTCCCATGATTGTAAGGCAACTGTGTGCATACAATAAATAAAGGTGAGAAAAATCATTAAAAAATAATAATAATTAAGTGTCGTACCTTAAATGGCACGACAAACACACTTCCATCTCATCAAACAGAATAACATAATAATAATCCCAGTTATGGGGACCACTAAGCCTTCCTGCTCTTCCTAGATAAGTTAACACAAAAGTAGCTGCAATTTGTCTGATGCCCAACAGTGAGAACTTCATGGAATTCCACTAAGAATTAGCAGTGACTATAAAGGATGAAACACAAGTCACATAAGCTTAATGCATCCATGACATAACCATATAACACTCAAGTAGACATCAATACAACACGTTTTCAGAGTTATTCAGTTTCGAATACTAAAAGCTTTAGACTTCCTAATGCCGATTAACATTGGTGGTTTGATCTTTGGTTTGTCTGCAAAAAGCTGGGCCTCGCTCTCTGTGGTAGGAAAGCGACGAGAGTAGATGTCAGGATATTCCTTCTGAAACTGAGAAGACGAAAGGTTTATGAAACAAACATTACTCTCTTGAGACCTGAACATCTTTATACTTTACATGAGGACATGACATTTTCACTACACTGTCTCTCACACACCCCAACCATAACATCATGACCACCAGCCTAATATTAAGGAGCTCTCCCCTTTTGCCACCAAAACAGTAATGCGCTCTGTGTTCTGACACCTTTCTATTCAAACTGACCTTTCTCTTAATTTAAGCTACAGTAGCTCTTCTATTGGATCGACCGACACGGGCCAGCCTTCGCTCTCCATGTGCATCAATGAACCATGGCTACCCATGACCCCATGATCACTTTTGGTAAGTCCTGACTACAGCAGCCTGGGAACATCCCACAAGAGTTGCAGTTCTGGAGTTGCTCTGACTTTGGTTGTCTAACCATTACAATTTGGCCCTTCTCATAGTAGCTACATTTTCAATCTCTCACTACAATGGCAGCTGGAAGTGAGTAGGATATATAAGACAGCAAGTGAAACTTGAAAGTCAATGTATTGGAAGCAGAAAAAATGGGCTGTGGCTAGAGGAAAGGGCCAGATGATCTTGTGGGATGTTCCTGGTCTGCAATGGTCATGACCTACTAAAAGAAAAGAAAACCAGTGAACTGGCCACAGGGTCATGGATGGCCAAGGCTCACTGATGCACATGGGGAGCAAAGGCTGGCCTGAGGAACTAAGGAAAAGGCTAATGGTGGTTGAGATAGAACAGTGTAAGAACATACAGTGCATTACTGTTATGGTGACAAAAGGGGGACCCACTTAATATTAGGAAGGTGGCTACTGTATATTTATTTATTTTTTGCAAAACCCATCAAGCACCATGTTGTTGACTCTCATGAAGACCTTTCCAAGAGCAAAACAGCATCTGGTGTTCATTTAGAGTTATCAGCCTCAAAAGTCACCAATTAACAGCACCTCGTATTAGAGCCGTCTTGAAGGCTTTACAGATTATGAGTAACAGATACATATCAACATTATCTGTTAAACTGTTAAAGGACACCTTTAGCATTGCTTTACAGTGTAGAAAGATAAAAATCAGGAACAACCCTGGAGTTAGAAAGCAATCTCAAACATTTGAGTGGTAGAGTGTGTGTGTGGCCATAGTGGAGTTTGGAGTGCGACTGTTTGAGGTTGTGGACAGGTGTCTTTTATACTGATAACAGATGCCATTAATACAGGTAACGAGTGGAGGACAGAGGAGCCTCTTAAAGAAGTTACAGGTCTGTGAGAGCCAGAAATCTTGCTTGTATGTAGGTGACCAAATACTTCTTTTCCACCATAATTTGCAAATAAATTCTTTTAAAATCCTACAATGTGATTTTCTTTTTCCTATTTTGTCTCTCATAGTTGAGGTATACCCCTGATGAAAATTACAGGCCTCTCTCATTACAAGGTACATAACAGTACATAGTCAGGTCTCAAGAGTTTCAAATATTTACAGTGTATTAGATAGGACACCAACTTAAATCTATAGAAAATGGAACTGTAGGGTCGTTACCAGTCTAAGTTTCTTCTTTTTCTCCTTGACTGACATGCCTTTGTCCTTGATAATACTCTCCAGCAGCTCTGCAACAGCTGCTTGAGACAAAGACAGCTTCTGCTCCTCAAACTCCTCTGTGCTGATCTGCTTGCAGAACGAGTAGGTTGAAAGAGGGTGTCTTTTCTACGAGGAACCAAAAAAAAAAAAAATCAGATCACGTTATGTCTTAAGTATGACAGAATTATGTTCAAAGTAAAAACATTATATACACCATTTTTTCAGACATGTTTTTTTTGTATAAGCCAATACGGAATACTGTAACAGAAACGAATGACCTACTAAGTTTTAATCAGTGGTGTCACAAAACGTTTTATTTATTATTGTTTGTGTTTAGCGGTCATGTTAGGCTACTAGTCCGATTCTTTATGACATTATTCAGTTTGAATAAAGTGAGTTTCCTTAGCTAGCTACATTAGCTGCCTTGGACTAAGTTACAGTAAAACTAAGTTTTAGTACATTAAAAGCACTGAGTAAAGTAAGATTTTGCTTTCATTGCATCCTGGTTATCAAGAATTGTCTGTAGACAATTGTCTTCTCACCAAACAAGCCGATGATGCTAAAATTTTTAACTTTTAATCCTTATCTTTAAGATATATCGAGTTGTTTTATACAAAAATGCTATAGTTTGTCCTCTTGCTCTTTTCAGAGAGCATGCTTTCCCTGGCCTCCATCATTAATTGTGAACTACTTTCCTCACAGTGGTCATGTCATGGCTTCTGTTTACTAGAGCGGCAACAAACCCTAGTCTTACTTCACAGAATCGCAAGGTATCACTCGTGATCTCAAGTTCATTTGAAGGTGTATCCAAATACATCTTTTAATTTATAGATTGTGCAAAAAGATAAACAATAGTGTTTGAACAATAACATTTTCCCTGATCAGGTTCAGTACGTCAATAGAAACGATTTAATAAAACTCCTCTATAATAAAACTCTAAACAGTAGGGTTTTCCCTCACTGTCTCGTGACTCATGTTCGCTACACACGCAATGATGCGATTATTTTACTGTTCTGCATTGTATAGTGAATCTATTTACAAAACAAACTGTGTTAGTATTGTGTTCATTTAAATATATAAAGTGAAAAGCTGTATAAGAGCTGTAGGTCATTATAATGGCCGGAGGATCTCAGACTTTACTTTCTCTTAGTTATAACAGATGCCCAATAAACACACAACATTTTATTATTGTTAAATAAAAATAAAAACTAAACTATGCTAATTTTGTTATTTCACAGAAGACATTTCATTGAAAGGAGGCTGTATTGGCGTACTTAACCCACTGCGTCAATTTCATTTAATATTCTTTTCACTATTTCTGAGAAAGCACATTTAAAATCGGGCATTAAGAGTGACATTTTATTCTACCAAGATTCTAACATTAGAATAATAATAATTATTATTAATGCAAACATTAGAATAATAATAAAAAAATAAAAAAAGACACTAATTTCAGTCTGGCTAGCAACATATAATTTCTCTAAGTTATATGACAAAAGATAAGATTCTTCACCTGGGATCTGAGGAAGGCAATATGTTGTTCAACAGCATTACGCAGGTACATGGGCACATGGAGTACCTCTTGATGATGGTCCATTAAAAAGGACAGCAGCCTGGTGGCTAAGAGCTCATCCAGATCTACTTCCTCCTCACAGCTCAATACACATCGAGAGAATGTTTGTACCATCTGCAATCACAAACAGAAACGAGGGCCACACTGCATTAAACCATCTAATAATAAAACAAAGTAAAAATTTCTATGTTAAGTAAAAAAATTCTATGTTAATTACAGGCAGACAGAAAGTAACTGCTACATCATAAATTATACAACAACTATTAGTTAGGTTACTGAATGATATCTGTGACAGGAAATGGTTGTTCCTTACTAGCGTGCGTGTGCCGATGGTATCATGCAACCGAGGCATGTCCACGTTCTGGCTCATGCGTGAGATCATGCGAAGGAGCAGCTGCAGTTTTCGACGAGAAACCGGAGGAAGGAGAAGTGTGCAGAGTTGCAGTGTCTCGATGGCAAGACGCTCCAATGAAGGCTGAAGCAAGCCTATGAACCCCCAGAGTCAAAAGATTTCCAGTAAAGTATAATATTTATAATTAACGTGCAACAAAAGCAACATGGCCACTCAAATACACACAGTGACTAATTCCCTTCATGCAAACACCTCAATCAATCAATAAAATGTTATATTTCTGCTTTAGATTCACACAGGTTCAGTTTATTTTTTCTTGTTCCAGTCCTTAATGATACTCCCCTGCCCCACACACATACTTTATATATATTGTGTATATACACACACACACACACACACACAAATACACAAATACAGACACACATACAAAAAAACAAAAAAAAACAAACGTGTAATCTGAAAATATATTAAAAATCTCCGGAATTTCATTCATTTGTTACTACATGCATGATTATAAACCTCAATAAATCTCATAGGCTGATGGAGACGAGCACAAAAATACAAAATCTCTCGTAAGCACACATTCACACACAGAACTTACATATAACGAAATTTATGAGGTATTAATAAACAAGTAAAATCAGATAACTTACAAAAACATCCCCCCAATAAGCAATTGTGTGATTAAAAAAAAAGCATGCAAAAGAGAGGAAAAATAAAGTTCACATCCATGTTAAAGTCAATGTTATACATATGACAATTACAAGCCACACCAACACAAGCAGAACACTCACGATGCTATGGAAAGACACATGCAGGCCTTACTTTGCTCAGGACTCAGGCGACGTGCAACAGAAGACACTGAGGGGCGACACGGCACAACAGGCTTGCACAAATCCAGAGTGCTGCTGTAACGTCTACTAGTGCTTGGCCCTGTGCTGACATCCAAGCAACTTCCATGCAAACGAACCAAGCTGGGACCTCTAAGACTAACAGTAGAGGAGGACAAATCTGGTCTCATAGTAATTTCTGCTACTGGGGCATTGATGCTAAAGCAACTTGCTGATATTTCTCTGTGCTCCAATATATCAAGACAGTTCCCGATGCTTCTGGGCCGAGGCTTGGCAGTTCTCTGACTGGCGAGTTGACATTCTGAGGAAAGATAGGAGCTTGAGCTGCTGTTGCTCTGAGAAGTCGTTATACCTGGAAAAGTCTCGCCTGGGGAGGTGTCACATGACATAGAGGAAGAGCCATCAGGTTTAGGTTCCATGTCTACTGAAGCACTTTCTTGCGGAGAGGAACCATCAGTGCTGTTAGTCCTGATGGACGATAGACTTTCAGCAGACCTGAAGAGCTCCCATTTTGGACATGAATCTGTAGATTCATCTAGGATTCTTTCCAAAGAGCAGCTCCTTTTTGGAAACCTGTTAAGTTGGCGTCCATTGGACCGTGACCGGGTGTACATTTTTCTGGTAAACACCTCTTTCATGGGGGACTCAGCCTCCTCGAAGGACTCCTTTCTTATTAAACTTAACAAGAGACACTCAGTGGATCTAAAGGCATTGGCAGAGTTCAGGTGAGGGACTTTGGCCGGCTGTGGACAGCTTAGGTCATCCAGGTTTTTACGCTTTCCATGCTGAGTACTGGGAGCAGGGGCATAACCGCACAAAACTAGCAAAGGACCAGACAAGACAACATGAACAACAAACAAGCAGGGAAGGATTGCGGGAAGAAAAAGAGTAAGTTATTATATATATATATTTTTTATGAGTCAAGGTAACACACAGTAGGAGGGTTAGTTTTTTTAAAAATAGAGACACATTAACAAAAAGCACCACCGTAGGAGTAAACTGTTAATGTAGTGTAAATTGAACTTTCTCCCTTTGAATAAAAAGAAAAGTTAAATATGAGCCATTATTTCATCCCTCTCATTTTAAATACCAGGTTTTGACTTTTGCTGTTACAGCACGTCTGAAAGGAAGTTTGGACAACCTACTACTACTACTCATATTATTATTATTATAACATATTTTTATCGTCATGATTGAGATCCAGTAGCTTGCAAGCCGCACATGGTTTTCTCAGGACTCTTTATGCTACTTCAGTAATTCCACCCTTAAAAACTGAAATATTTGTGATGTGCCCCGGAAAGTTGGTACTATATTGTTTACTTATACACAATTGTTGCTGTTCCTATAAGAAGGTAATGTTCACATCCTTTGACGATACAGCTAGCGCAATTATACTGCAATTGGAAGAAGCATTTTTGAATCTCCTAAAAACAGGTAAGGTTTCCTGCAATTTTGCTATTAAATTAATTAAAAATTAAGTCAAGAGAAACAGCAAACATTTGACTCAACCGTTCAGATTGCAATGGAGTGATACTGAGCAACTCGGTTCAGCTAGTAGCAATCTCAGTGATATCAAGATCAGTGGCTTAGATCGAGAATAGTGTTATTCGCATTAAAGCTGAACCTTTGGACATCTAATGTAGAAGGTTATATATTCCTGATTTAGAGGGATGAAATTCCGAAACAATATTTTTCTCAATATAAAAGCACCCTTTAGGTAGTTTTCCCTTATTCTGCAAAGGACATATTAACAAAACCCAACAGAACCCATAACAATTAAATTATACTTTGCAACCTATTTACAACTGACATTTTGGACAGCACAGAAAAAAATACTAGATATAGGACGATACTAAATTTCATACATACCCAGAACATTAACAAACAATTCATAGTACTGAAATGTCAGCATCGGCTGGGGAAGACTGTGAAAATAGTCAGACACTGATTTGAAGACATCCCTTTCAAAGCCTGGGTAAGACGGCTGGTCAAACTTAGGCCCTTTTAAAATGCAAGAAAGATACAAACATCACATGTTTAATCTGAAAACGTCCAGCATAATATAAATTAGTCCTACTATTAAGGTCCTACTATGTTGGAATATTACTTCAAAGGAAGGTGTATGTTTCATAACTTTAAAAATAAATTTAAAAACTAAATCAGCGTGTTTTTTTCTTTTTTTTTTGATCACTCACTAAAATACAGAACAATTTATCCAATTATGAAGTGGTATCTTCGACACCATAAAGACGCATCGTGTTTTCAACAATACTTTTACCAAATAATGTGAGGCAACCACCAATTAAGTAAAAGTATTTCCTGATTATTCTTTAATGTATAGTAATACAACATACAATATACTCATTGGAGATTTCTATTACATTCATACTTACAGTTCGCGAGACATTTCATAGCTGACAAAACCCAGTGTGGCAAATCCTCTGTGAATTAAACCATTGTGCCATAAAATTAAACATTAAATCATGATAAAAACAAACAAACAAACAAACAAAAAAAAACGCTTAAGCAATAGTTTTTAATGTTTGCACAGATTTTCTTACCCGTTTTATCTTCCAAGGTAACGACACCATGCTTGTTTACTTTGGTCATGTTATACACAATAAAATGAGAATTGACTTCTGTTGGATTCAAAACATCTTCCAAAGAATGCAAACCCAGCAACTTCTGTAAACTGATAAAAAAAAAAAAATCAATTCAAATGATTTTTTCCCCACTTTCTTACACATTATTTCATAGAGCACTGAAAATCTTCAATACATGCTAAAAATGCTGATGCTTACTGTGTTAATGTTACGTTCTTCCAAATATCCTGAATTTCTTCCTCTGTGATTTCTCTGCAGTCCACAGCCTCTTCTGAGGATAACCCGTTGGAAGACTCTTCCACAGCTGGAGCTATATTTTCCTTTAGGAAGCAATGAGATTTGTGATTTGTAAAACTAGTCATATAAGAAGTCAACAAACCCCCAGTGTCCTTAAACACTCACTTGGATTTCCTTGTCAAACTTCTTGGAACCTCTCAATTTGAAAAAGCTCTCTCTGTCTTTTAAAGACAAACTTTTCTTCCTTGTGCCTTGAGAACCAGCAGGGATCGGTTTCAACGGTGAAGTGGGTGGAAACCTGCAAAATGTTTCAATAACATGCCAATTGTTCATTTATATAACAGTAATGTTATTCATTCCAGAGTTGCAGTGGATCCAAAGCTTATTCCATCCAAAAGAGGGCACTATGAACACGCATGCACACACACACACACACACACACACACACACACACACACACACACACACACATACACACACACACACACACACACAC
>JAOVVA010000032.1:5545558-5561406 GCA_028565275.1 Leiocassis micropogon | reverse complement strand
GGCAGTGACGCGCCCATCTAGCACAAGTATTGGGCCTGGGGAATGCCATGATATTGCAGCCCAAACCATCACTGATCAACCCCCATGCTTCACTCTGGGCATGCAACAGTCTGGGTGGTACACTTCTTTGGGGGTTTCCACACTGTAACTCTCCCAGATGTGGGAAAGACAGTGAAGGTGGACTCATCAGAGAACAAAACATGTCCACAGCCCAAGATTTTCGCTGCTGACCCTGTGGAGCTCCTGACAAACAGTTTTGGTGGAGTTGAGGTGCACATTTAATTCTGCAGTGAGTTGGCCAGCTGTGGTTTTATGTTTTTTTACCACCCGGACATCCCTTTCAGACAGCTTCCTCTTGAGTCCACAGTTACTCCTGTTGAGTGTGGTATGCTGACGTTACCCTGGATACCGTGGCTCTTGATACATCACAAAGACTTGTTGTCTTGGTCACAGATGCGCCAGCTAGACGTGCACCAACAATTTGTCCTCTTTTAAACTCTGATATGTCACCCATAATGTTGTGTGCATTGCAATATTTTAAGCAAAACTGTGTTATTACTCTGCTCTTACTGGTGGAATGTGCAATCAATGAAGATTGGCCAACAGGCTGGTCAAATTTAGTCACGAAACCTCCAACACTAAATTGGCCAGTGTTTCAGTTTCATTGTCCAACCCCTGTGTGTGTGTGTGTGTGTGTGTTTGTGTGTATATGTGGTAGTAAATTTTAAAGGTTAACCTTATATGGTAAAGAAAATGTTTGCGTGTTTGTGATTTGTCCAAGCTTAAGGTGCTACTTTGCAGTTATAGTGATGACAGAAGGGCTTGCAAGATAACTGCTAGAGCAACATAATCCCCTTGGAGGGGAAGTTAACAAGGTTTGGGACCCATAATTTCAACACCCCAGCTTTAGAAAGAAGGACAAGAAAGCAACATATTAATGTTGTGTGAATCTTCAGTGTATATAAGCAGAGTGAGAGAACGGGAAGTACCCCTCTCTCACAGATGCATTGTTTGTGTGTGTGTGTGTGTGTAAGTGACTAAGATGTCCTGCGCAGTCTCTAATAAACTCTTCTGATCTTATTGTGATTTCTTTAAATAATTTCCACCATATATATATATATATATATATATATATATATATATATAATTTATTTTTTGCCATATTTGTAACACTAAAATTAGTCAAATCATCAAACAAATTTTAATATTAAAAAGATTTATTAAGGGAAAATAATTGTCCAAACCTTCCCGGGCCTATGTGAAAATTGCCCCTAAGCCTAATAAATGGTTGTGCCACCCTAGGCAGATACAACTGCAATCAAGCTGTTCAAACTATCAGTGAGGGTTTCACATCAGTGTAGAGGGATTTTCACCTACTCTTCTTTGTAGAATTGTTTTAATTCAGCCACATAGGAGGGTTTTCAAGCATGAATGGCCTATTTATTTCTAAATCAGATTTAAGTCTAGACTTTGACTAGGCCATTCCAAAACCTTTTTTTGAGCCATTCAGAGATGGACTTGCTCTTGTGATTCGGATCATTGTCCTGCTGCATAATCCAAGTGCACTTTAAGGCTAAGGTCAGATCCCTGGAACTCTACCATGGATGCCATTTTTGCCCATTCTCTTTCTTTATGTTGAATCTTGAACACTGACCTTAATTGAGGTAAGTGAGGCCTGCAGTTATTTAGATGTTGTTCTGAGTTATTTAGATGTTGTTTTGAGCTCCTGAATAAGTCAGAGTTGTGCTCTTGGAGTAATTTTGGGAGGCCGGCCACTCTTATAAAGGGTCATCACTGTTCCAAGTTTTCTCCATATGTGGACAATGACTCTCACTGTGGTTCGCTGGAGTCTCAAAACATTAGAAATGGCTTTGAAACCCTTTCCAGGCAGATACATATCAATTACTCTCACTCACTCACTCACTCATCGTCTATACCGCTTTATCCTGTATTCAGGGTCCCGGGGACCTGGAGCCTATCCCAGGAGACTTAGGGCACGAGGCAGGGCACACCCTGGACAGGGTGCCAATCCATCGCAGGGCACACACACATACACACACTCACACACCCATTCACACACTACGGGCAATTTGGGAACGTCAATTAACCTTACCTACATGTCTTTGGAATGTGGGAGGAAACCCACCAAGCACGGGTAGAACATGCAAACTCCATGCACACAGAGACGGGAATCGAACCTGGACCCTGGAGGTGCAAGGCGACAGTGCTAACCACTCCACCACCGTGCCGCCCATATCAATTACTTTGTTTCTTATTTGTTCTTGAAGAGATTTTTAGGTATTTTAGCCTGCTTCATCAGACGGGTTCTATTTAAGTGATTTCTTGATTCAACAGGTCTGGCAGTAATTAGTCCTGGATGTATCAAGTGAAATTTTCATCCAATTTTTTTTCACAAATACGCAAAAAAAAAAAAAAAAAATAGGAAGTTGCCGAATATTTTTTGTTTGCAATGTTTATACACACAAATACACACATTTTATTTTATGTTTTTACACTTGAAGTATCCTTGAAAGCTGACAGCTCTGAAACATTCAGCGGTTTTATGTTGGAAGCACGAAAATCAGGCAACAAAGTACCTCAGGGGATTTTCTCTTTGAAGAACACAGCCCTCAGCAGACTTCAGAAATGTGATGGTATAAATGTAAGTGTCTTCTTTCTACACATTTCCATTACTAAAACAACAGCCAGATGTAATAATGTGATCAACAGCTCTTTACATTCTTATCCCAGCACTTCATTTGTCTAAACCCTTCATTTGGTTTGAAAATAAAAGTAAGCTTTTTAAATAATAAAACTATGAGCAATAAATCATGGTAGTTTTTTTGGTAACAATAATAATTTATGGCAGTCACATTATTACATCTGGCTGTATCCACCACTATTGGCGTGACATAGTGTAAACATAAAAGTTAAAACTGTAACGTTTAAAAGAAAATATGCAACCGTAATTATTATACACTAAGAAATATATCATAGTTAGTAGAAGAGGTTTAATTGAAGAATAATACAGCTAGTTAAAATACTTTTTATGGCTTTCTTTATCAGGGTAAAGCTGTAACACAAACAAACAACTCCCCAAAGTCTATAATAACAGTCAGTTGGGCGGCTTCTGAACCAGGACAGTATTATTTCAGGTTTACTATTATTCCTAATTTGGTTGTAAACATATTGCATTAGATAGACAAGCAAATTATGGAATAGTTATTTATTTTTTTATAGTTATTTATTGCTGTAATTTATTTTCTCTTTCAGGGCTTCATTTATTCAGAGTTATGAAATATTCTGGGTCGATTCCTCGACTCCAGCACCAACCTCTACACATGACCCTTCCTCGACTCCAGCACCAACCTCTACACATGACCCTTCCTCGACTCCAGCACCAGCCTCTACACATGACCCTTCCTCGACTCCAGCACCAGCCTCTACACATGACCCTTCCTCGACTCCAGCACCAACCTTTACACATGACCCTTCCTCGACTCCAGCACGAACCTCTACGCATGACCTTTCCTCAACTCCAGCACCAACCTCTACAGGTGTGTACAAGACACACCTACTACTAGTCTCTCTACCACTGCATTTATGCCCAACCTCTGGGCTGCATTATTCTTACCAAAGTCACTAGTTCCAATACAAAGAAACACCTGCTCAATCAGGCCACAACTTACAGTAGCTCAGGACTTTTTATGTAAATATTTCATTACATTATTTTACATTCTATAGGCTACATTACTTTTAATGAGAAATCACTGATTGCTTAGAACACAATACTTAATATAAAATGTTGAAGCCTTATGCAAAATTTTGGCTTTTAGAAATATTTAGAAATATTTAGAATTAATTTTTTTATGTTTGGAGTGAAAAGAAGTAAAGACAACTTCTGCAGTAAACTATTAAAATTAATAAGGCAATACTTAGAAAAATAACCTGTGGCAGATATCACAGCTTGTATTTAGTTTGTAGCTGGATTTTTTCTATCCTTGAGGGCATATTCTCTCACTCTTACTTGCACAAAGTGTCTAGATATTGGATCATTTTGGCCTCATTGGAACATAGGATTTCAAATAAGGGAACTGTCCTTTCCAAATAGCTTTTGAGGTGGGAAATTTTGAGGTATGTTTTCGATCATGGTCCTGTTGTAGATGTCATACTGTTTTCAGCTTCAGTTTCAATCTACCTTTGCAGTTTTTTCCTATCCTACTTGCTCCTACATGATCATAAAGGCATAATAAATCAATTCCCATGCCTAGCAGTAGGCAATTTGTCATTTTCATGAAAAGTCTACAAACATATCTATGGTGAATTTGGACACTTTTTTACATTTGTTATGAAGTGCAAGGCGAAGGTTCCTTCTGATTCCATACCGATCCTGTTTCTGCAACTAACACAACATGGCAGAATGGTGCACCATTCCTTCAGGTGCCAGGTCCTTAGTGTAATATGAGAGTATTGTTTAACTTTTTGCAGATATTGTTTGCCTTCCAGCTCTTGACTTGACTTCTACAGTTCTCCTTTACCTTCCATTTCTTATTAACAGTAAAAAATATGAGCTGTAAGTGTTTTAGCCTTCCTCATTTTGCAAGCAATATTAAGCTTCATTTTTACATCATTAGCCATATCCTTAGAGTCCGTGGTTAATCAATATTAGCACAAGGTTTAATGCAACACAAAGAATGTTTGAATTATCATTAATGATCATGACAATTCCTAATTGGACTAATGAGTCTTAATAAATCAATTGCACGCTAATAAGGTAATTATGTTGGGTGTCCAAACTTTTGCATATGCAACAATTACTATTTAGTTTTTTATATTTTATATACTCATTAAATATAAATTAATTGTATACTAATAAGTGCAGAAAACCCATTTTTTAATAGTTTGCTGCAGGTATTTGTTTACTTATTTTTCTTACTTGCAAAAACAATAAAAAATGTTATTTGGGTGCCAGGGATGAGATTGAAGTTCCTATAGTTCTGTTATGCATCACTTATGCATCACACTGAATTAACTATCATGTCTAATTTCTTGATTATTTAGGAATAAAAACTTCTCCACAGGCAAGACATTTGGTATGTAGCTCATATTTCATTTATTTTAATTAAGTAGGCAGATTCCTATCCTTTATGTGCTTGTTGAATTACACAAGTGATTATTACTTTGCATCTGAGGAATTATCTAATAATTATATAGAAATATAAATTCAAACCACCCCTGATTCTTTAATGCAAATCTTGATGATAATAATAATAATAACACTAATAATCATAATCATAATAATAATAGTACTGTGATAAAAAAAACAAAAAACTTTTACATCACAAACATAGACTACCAATTAAAGCACCAACTGAAATGCAACAACCATTCATCTTTATTTTCTTTTTTAACCAAACTTTGGCAATACTATTTGAGCCAGAAGGGGCATTGCCTTATTAAGGAACAGAAGCAACTGTGCCCTTTCATTTCTTTTTTTTTTTACTCTTTGTTCAAACATCAGAATAGAGAAAAAGTGATCTCAGTGACAATGACCGTGATATGATGGTGTGGTTGATTTACGAGTATTTCCAAACCTGCTGATTACCTCAGATTTTTACCCAGAGCAGAGACTAGAGTTTACACAGAATTGCATGGGAAACCAAGAGACTAGAAATACTTACTGATGAAAGAGGTTTGATGTAATTGGCCACATTAGGTTAAGGTGACAGGGAGGTTATGGTGATTAAAATAACAAGTTTTACACTCCTACTTTTTGCAAATATTGTGAGCAGAAAAACTCATGTCATGTACTATTATAATATTTCCATTAAGATATTAAAAATAATTTCTCTCTCTCTCTCTCTCTCTCTCTCTGTATGTGTATCTTAGTTTGAATCATCGCTAGCTATGCATTTGTTTAGTTACCTCTTTCTTGCCGAGTGCGGTCCCATGCTAATGAAAGGCGATATACGTGCATGCCTGAAGGTAAATTCTAAAATAATTGTACAATATTCTTTAAATATTTTACATTAAACATCAGGACATAAGCATTTCATATTTAAATCCTACAGATTGTTTAGCCCAAGCACATACTTTAAAAATAAATTAGAATTACTTTACTTGCAAAATGATTCTCTTCCATACAAAATTAGAAACTTGTTTTATTTTTACAGGTGACATCATTTCTGTCTTTGGTGTTTTCATTGGCTGCTTTTTTTCTCTTACTGACAGACACCAAAGAAGTAAGAATATCGTTTTCCTAAATTTACTACAGTCACATCAACTTTAAATAAAATGTAATATTATTTCTCACTCACTCACTTGTCGTCTATACCGCTTTATCCTGTATGCAAGGTCGAGGGGGGGCCTGGAGCCTATCCCAGGAAACTTACAGTAGGGCACGAAGCAGGAAGCCAATCCCATGCAGGGCACACGTACATACATATACTCACACACTCATTCACACATTATGGGACAATTTGGGAACACCAATTAACCTAATCTGTATGTCTTTGAACTGTGGGAAGAAACTGGAGAACCCGGAGGAAACCCACCAAGCAAAGAACATGCAAACTCCATGCACACAGAACCGATGCGGGAATCCTGAGTCGGGCCCCTCGACGTGCAAGGCGACAGTGCTAACCACTAAGCCACCATACTGACTAATAACATTTCAAATTTTGGGAAATACAAAAAACATAACCTACTATTAAAACTAGATACACCGAATACAAGCACAAAAAAATTAACTATAATAAGATCATTAGATCTCACGATTATGTTTTATATTAATCCATAATACTAAATTGTTTTTTTCATCTGTGTGTACTTGTTTGTGTGTGTACATGAATCTGCACTTGTATAGGTTGAGCACGTACTTTTGTCAGCAGTGGCAGCAAGCCTGAACTTATACCAAACCATTCTAATATTCTTTCTCTGTGGACCAAGCCATGAACTGTAAGTGTCTGTAGGTGACATTGCTAGATTATGCACATTGTTAAAAAAAACAAACATTTTTTTTTGCTATTCTTTTTTTTCTGTATATTTGTGTTTATCTTTTATCCAAAAAAATAAAGTCAGCTTTATTTTGTTACTAATTTCAGAAGGAAGATTTTCATCTGGGTGCTCAGAGTGGTTGCATTCCTAAACTTTTGTTTTACAAGTAAGAATGCCTTTTTTTTGTTTGTTTTTTGTTTCATGTCAGAAATTCATAGACAGGATGATTATTTTATACATTTTGCATAAATATTTATTGAGGTCTTCAACATTTTATTTCAAACACAATCCAGAAAAGAATAAAAGAATTTTGAGATTATTTTTCAGTGCTTTTTTATGTTTTTCATGATCTGTCTCATTTCTCTTTTTGCATTTATCTCTGCTTTTCTTACTTTTTACAGTTGCTGCAATATATGTTGGTCTTGTAAAGCAGTGGTTCTCAAACGCCTTTCTCTGGCCCTCCATATTGATGGGAATTTATTTAGCATGCCAGTTGCTCTCATATCCATTTTTTATTTATGGGGAACTAAAACAAAGGAACCGACAACAAACTGCATCAAACAATCAAATTTGCAAGGTAAGAATAACTTTTTACTTTCCATTCTAATCATACTTACATGATTCTTGAAAGGCTGTGAGGAAATAAAACATGCTTATGGTGTTCTTTTGGCTTTTGTATTTTATACAGGTTTCTTGCTGGTGTACATGCTTGTACATTTTTAGTGTGATGAATTTTGCATTTACTACAGCACTTATATTACTTATATTTTTGCAGGATTTTGTTACTGATCGCTGAAGAGATCATGATTTTTTTATGATGTTTTATTAATGCTTTTATTGTCCACATTATTAATGTCAAGCAATTTCCATTCAGTATGTATACGAAGTTTAATTCAAAATGTCTGTTTTTACTGTATGTATCTTATTAGTTTATTATTTTTGTTATCAAAGCTTTTGATAAATGTAGACTTTGTATTTGTAGATAAATATATATTATGATTTTGAAAAGAGTCTCTACAGTCCTGTAAGTATTGGAATGCCAAGATTTATAGAAACAAAATCTGCTTTATATTCTTAAACAAGAGTATAAAAATTGGTACATTCTATTCCAACAAGGCAGCGATTTTGAGTTTTTAACCGCAGTAAAAACACACAACAGCCATATAGAAAAAGATAATCTAGTTTTAATCATTGATCATTTTGTGAACTGCACAAAATTCAGGCAGAATAAAGCTTAAAATCAGTCTTTCCTCAACAAAGCTTGTACTTAAGTCAGTAATATGAACTATTAAAAATAACTTCACAAAAATTCAGTCAATTCATTCTCTGGTCCAAGGAGCTGACTATTACACTTGCACTCAAGTTGACATTGAGCCTTGTAGATCCCTGATGAATCTAGCTAGATTAAAGAGCCTGTATTAGAGATATAACATAAATGAGAAGCAAAACTAAATGAACAAAGAATGTTGGACTTACACTTTTTTTTTTTCTTAAACATGGCTTTTGTCAACCCCGGTGCCATGACATTAAGTGCATCACCTTGGTGACCCCACTGCATATGTTCAAAAAGTTTGAAGACAAAAATAATGTAAAACTATTTTACATATGACTCCTGAACAACTTTTTAAATATAGAAAAACAGGTTTAGGTTTTTACCAACCACTTAGCTGCACGAGTAAAATTATTATCATCCAGTAGCACAATGCTGATATAAAAACCCTCCGTTATTAGAACCTTCATTCCCCACAGCCTTGCTCTTCAATCCTCAGCTCCGCAGTTACCGGGACGATGAGATGAGAGATTCTACTCCACAGTCCACTTAGCTTGTCTACATCCATCTTGTTAAACTCAGTCTTGCCAGGTGAGATAAATTTCTCTTTTAAGTACTCTTGCACCTGCTCTTCAACTGCATTTAGAGTGAGTTTGAGGTCTAGCTCAGGAACAGGGAGCATCACAGTGAATGCCAGAAAGACTTCCTTAAATGCAGCATTCTCATGATCACAGTATCGGTAGAATATGAGTGTAGATCCAGGAGGAAGCTCTTCAAATCGATGAATAACAGCTGCCAGCGTGCCGCTCTCAAATGCCTCCTTCAGTGCTTTATCAATGTCCAGCTTAACCTGGTCGCTGTCTTGTGCACTTTTGCCGGTTGCATCAATATCCAGAACTGAGGAGTTGAGAGTGCTGGAAAAGGCTGTAGCTAACTTTTGAGCCAAACAGCCCAGAGTCTTCTTAGCCCCACTACCAGAGGTTAGAATGAGACTCACTGGTTCAGTCGGATCTGTCAGATTGAGATGGCGCTTGAGATGGACCTCAGTCCTTTTCCAGAGTTCTGGTCGCTGGCTAGGAAAAATTGTCTTTAGTTCAGCTAAATGGCCATCAAAATTTCTTCTGTACAACAATCTTTTTTGAAGCTCAGTTGCTATAGATAAAGATCGAAAGTGTTGATAACCCATTAAGCCCAATGCAAGTGAGGCCAGAAGGAGAAGGAATACAGAACAATGAAGCAATGTGCATACACCACGTCTATCAGCTGGAGAAAGAAATAAAACAAGTCACTACACCATCATGATCATTATCATTAACATCATACACAATACATCGAAATAATACCTTTTGAGGGGGGAAATGAACCTGCTTGTGTGTTCACTTGTCTCCTTAATTCTATAAGAAAGAGATAAAAGTGTTAAATGGTCATTTCTACTTGCACTCTAAGAAAGCTTAAACTAAGTTGGCTACCTGTCTTTGAGTGGTGTAGAGATTGTTTTTCACCAGAAAGGTTGTTTGGCTTGTGGGTGTGTGTCATCTGACTCTTTATGCAGCCATACCTATCCCTGTCCTGTAGATCAATACCAGAGTCGCCTATAGTATATAAAACAGGATGAAAAAAGTATGATGATAAAAGAAGAAAATATTTACAGATATACATGTGAAATGAAAATGCATTTACACATGGAAGCAAGAAAGCAAAATATGACTAATTATTTCACTGACAAGTGAATTGAAATTTTGCTAAATTTTCTGCAAAGTGATTATGGTGATTTAGCGCAACAAATCCAAATGTCTTTCCTAATAGTTTATATTGTGCAAGAAGTCCAGCACTCAATACTGAAAAGTATAAAGAGTTAGCAGTAATATTATGTCTGTTATCTAATCACCCATCTTCAGCATATACCTAACTCCCATGCATCTGTGTTTGATATGGAATAAAGAAGACAAATTACACCATTCAAGCTTCATGTTTATCTTTGTTAACACTTTAGACTTATGTTAAAAAAAAAAAAAAAAAAAATACAATGAGGGCAATACAAAAATTAGAGTGCATGATATTTATACATGTACATTTATGAGTACATTTCTGGACTATATAAGCATTTGACATTACATGTCTATAGGCTAGAACATTTGTGGACTCTACAGTCTAAGATAATGCTGCTTGGTACACCGAATGTATTGTTTCTGACCTCTGGCTTTTTCCTCCATTTTGTTCCGATACTGTCTTATGCTGCTCCTCACTGTCACAGTGGCTGGGCTGGTCTCCGGTGGGTTGAGACCGAAAGAAGGAAAACCTGTTCTGGAGGATTCTGTAGAGAGAAACAATCAGCCATGAGAAAATTAAATGGAATATTCAACGGAAATATGTTTAGGGAGCAATCATTCTGTGGCCTTATAAATGCAACATATATAAAGTTATATATTAAAAAACTAATTTTAACAAACCTTTTGATGAAATCTGAGAATCACAATTTGTGACTCCATACTTAGTCAGTTTGGGAAGCTCTGACACCAGTGACCTTTGATGTGCATTTCTTTCCTGCCGTGGAAATGTCTTCTTCTTCTCAGTTTCCAGATTTCCCACATGAGGTGTTCTGGAGATCTTTTCCTCCTGGATTAGAGGTTTTGCTGACACAGACACACAGACAGTCAGTATGAAATCTCTTGCCATCCATCAATCATGTTCCTGTCTGACTTAACTCAATTTAAAAAAAAATGGTATTAAAAATCTTACTCTTCATGTCTGCCTCACAATTTTCACTTTCATCCTCAGAACTCATGTCTTGGTTCTGATCTTCATCGTCCTCCACATCCATTTCCACAGTATTATTTTGGTCCCCATTCTCAAGTCCATCTCCTGCATCATTTTCCGACAGAATTTTTGAAATTTTATCAGGGGGACCTGTTTAAAATATTAATTTATAATTGATTTATTATAATACAAGTAATGCACAACACAGTCACTAAGAAAAAAATCAAGCTTGGTATATAAAATAAACTTCATGAGTTAGAGGTTAATTAGCTTACTACAATGGTGAAAAAATTTATTCCATTGAAGTCAATTTATTTTATAATAAAAAAAAACCCTTGTAAAATGGTCTTTTTAGTGACAGCTCTAGGCATTCTCCAGTCTTAGAGGTCATCCATGACTTCCTGTTTTATCAGGGTATAATGCACAAGGGTCAAATTCCCTTGGTAATCCATCAACATGAGAAAGTTTGGAAAGTACACAAATGAAAGGGGAAGTTTATAAGCCTTCATAAATCAGTCAAAGTCTATAAAATGCTTGATAATTCCAATACCCACTCACAGGGTAATAATTAAGAAGTTTAAAACAAACATGGCTGCAAGGAATCTGTCTGGAAGATGACTTAAGTGTATTTTGCCCCATGCAGTAGGGTTGATGGTTAGAGAGGTAAAGATTTCTCTGTGGATGGTTATCAGAAGATATGCAAAAAATGGTAATATTTTGGAGGTATGACCCCACATCCAAGTCTACAACCAGATACCACCCTCCATGTCAACATACTATTCTTCTCAAATTTGAACCAGAAGAAAAAACTTCCTCCCTTATTTTACCACAAATATAAGCACATGGAGTTCACTAAATGATACATCTGGCTAGAAAGATACTCTTGGTGAATATATCTGGTTTATCATTGTAGACAGTTTACGCTCTTGCCATTCTGTGTTGTTGATAGTATTCTGGCTGCTCCTATCCAGGGGTCACCACAGCGGACCACCCGATTCGCACACCATTTGGCACAGGTCTTACGCCGAATGCCCTTTTAGACGCGACCCTCCCATTTCTATTTGGGCTCGGGACCGGCACTGCATCCATTAGCTGGAGTTTAGGCATTGGTTGGGAATTGGACCTGGGCCTTTTGCATGGCAGGTGAGAACCGCGGAGCAGTATTCCCATTCTATACTTGATGTTCTTTAGCTACAATTGGGTTAAGTGATCATATAAGAGGAATACTGAGCTTTGAAATAAGAAGAAGAATGCTCTTAAAAAAAATCACCTAAAGTCTTATGTGACTGTTTTTATTTTAATGATCTGGGAAACTGTGTTAAGATATGTGGCATCATGGGCTTTGGAACAGAGACTAAAACATATAAAAATACCACATGGGATGTGGGTGGAGCCTTCAGAAACAAATATCCAAATGCACAGAAAAATGATGCATTGACCACAGGATGGAGCTTGTGACACATCCGCCCCATTTATAAAGAGAAGAATGCGTAAGAGATGACTAATACTTGTGACAAATATCGTCTCAGAATTTAAATATATATGTTAGCAGTGACATGGTAATGGTTGCGTTACATTACAGGATGGATAACATTACAGTCATAAAACTTGTTTGTACACCAACAAATAGAGTAATAAAATGTTCATCGGCTGAAAGCTAAGCCAGTGTGCTTTATATCTCATCAATGCACACTGCATAAACACACAGAATAAGGAAACTGAAAAACCTCCCACCTTCATCAGTGTTATTCATTTCAGGGCCAGTAACAACTGTGATGTCTCTCTTCCTCTTTAGAGCTTCTCTCGGTTGCAGATCAATCTCAAAGGCTCCTAAACACAAAACAGAAATGACGTTACTCTTTGTGTCCTATATATTCAGTCTAATCAGTAGCTCCTGCTTTTCTTCGTCATAAACCCTGCACTCTGCTTCATCTGCACCAGTTTCGATTAAGTTATTGTAAGCAAGCGCAAAACGAAACTAACCTTAACTGCCCAGCCCATTTATACAGCTTTCTGATCGCAAAGGTATCGTAAAATCTACGAAGACCAACAATTCAATCCATATATTTACCAAATCTATCCCTTTAATAATTAGCGCTGTCATCAGCCATCGGACATAATCATAAGTCCATAGAAAAAGTTCATATCCGTGCACAAACTACAAGCGAGCTAAAAAGCTAACACTGCAACATGATCATTTGGTTTATTCTCTACACAGACAAACCTTTATTTCGTCTGGTGATTCTTCTTTCGACAACAGGTTCCGCATCGATACGATCCATTTGACCCACATTAAGGCAGACCACTTCTAATAAAAGTTAAAGTTCATTCGACACAACTAACTACTGGCAAAAGGAAAGTGGGAAATGTTTTCTAGGGGACACATTTACGTGAACACCAGTCACTTCCGGAAACATCATGCGTCACGTAGCGATATACTGTACTGTATACTGCCTGGTCAAAAAGCGTCGCACATGTTATTTCGTTCAGTCGCCTTTAGATTTGATTATATGACCACATGATGTGGTGGCCATTTTATGTGTAAAAAGGATTCCTTATGCTCCCAGAACAATTTTTTCCCACAAATTGAATCCTGGAATATGCCTTTTCCATCAGGGGTGAAAAACTCCACAGATGTAATAACATGATACTGTATTTCAGTACATTCAGGTCACCCGCTGCATAACGTTGCTGGGCCTAATCCTGACCAACTGAAGCAACCCCAGATCATAACATTTCCTTCAGATGCTTGTACAGTGGACAGTATGCATGATCGGTGCATCGCTTCACACTCTTCCCTTCTTACCCTGATACACCCATTATTCTGGAACAGGGTAAATCTGGACTCATGAGACCACATGGTTATTTTCTGTTGCTCCCAAGTCCAATCTTTATGCCCCCCCATTAGTCTCACTAACAAGTGATTCTCTTATGGACACACAGCTGTTTAGTCCTAATCCAGTGAGTTCTTATTACATTGTGTGTGTGTGTGTGTGTGTGTGTGTGTATGAAATTGCTCTTACTTCCACTATTAAACATAGCTATGTTTTTTTACTGTTAAATTATCCAAACATACAACTTCACCAAGTGTTTAAATGATCTCCATTAATCATTTTCCCCCAACCACATTCCTTCCACAATTTCTTTCCTTCTAGGTGTTGATAATGTGGTGAAGAGTTCTTCATCCGGTTCCAGTAAGTTGAAATCTCTTTAGCTGTCTTCTTTGCTTGATGCAGCCCAACAATTTGACCTTCTGAACTGCTGCCTTTTCTGTTGGCCAGGCAGCAGATGCTATACACAACATAATAGACTCAAGTCCACTGTATACGACACGTTGAACTGGCATATACTATACTAGAGGAAGTACCTGTCATTAACGGTTAAAGAGATTTGTAGAAATATTTTAAAGGTTAAAGCTAAAAGTAAGCTGATCAGCTTTAATGTAATCAGTGATGTCATTATTTCAGGTTGAAGCCCACGTACATGTCTTTCTGTACGGTAGAACTTTGCCTAATTTAATAATACAAAAATAATTTTTTTAGTATCTTATGCCTTGATTGTTGTACTTCTTACATTTGGGCATTTGGCAGACACTGTTACTGTTGGGTAATCAGAGAGTGAATCACAGATGAGAAATCGAATAAGTAAATCAGATAAAGTTTGTCATTCAAAAGTTTATTAAAAAAAGTAAGTAAAGTTTATAAAGTTTGTTAAAATTCACTTATACTACTTAAGCTATATTATTTTAGCAGTGAAAACTTAAACTAATCTCAGTAAAAATATTCAGTTTAGAGATTATTAAATCCACCACATAACTGTTCATAACATCGCTTTTATTCAACATTTTGGTTTCACTTTTGGTGCAGGTTAAACTTCAAGCTGTTGCATATCAGTACTGCAAAAGTTGAATAATTTTTTTTCCCAGCAGTCAATTTAAGACATGCCTACAGTTTGACGCATGCGCAAGTACTGTTAAAACTTGCGGTTTACAGTTTAGCAGTCGATGTAAGAAGCACGTGATAAAATGATGCTGAAATAGATATATTTATAGCGATTATATATGGGGGCAATCCGTGTGGGGGTATGTTGCACGAAATTATTCTAGTGCAAATGATTTCAGTGCAAAGCGCATATTTGAAAGATCAGTTTTCAGTCTACTTTCCTTTTTTTTTGGGAGTAAACCATGCTGTGTCTTGTCATGTATCTCTTGATTGGCTCTGTTGAGTGACGTGTATAGCCACACCCACCTCGAGGGAAAAATCGCAAAATTAGGGGGAAAAAAAAACCCTTTAGATACTGTGACATAACCTTGCACATAACTGCCCATAACTTCACTTCTACTTAACATTTTGATTTCCTTTATGGAGCATATACCAGGGGACTTAGCGCATGATACACACTGGACAAGATGCCAATTAATTGCAGGAGACACACATATACTTTCAGAACACCAATCAGCCTAACTTGCATGTCTTTGGACTGTGGGAGGAACCCGGAGCACATGGAAGGATAGTGAAACCCACTAAGCATGGGGAGAACAAAAAACATGCAAACTCCATGCACACAGACCCAAGGCGGGAGTCAAACCCAGACTCTGGAGTTGCAAGGCAACAGTGCTAACCACTAAGCCACCATGCCATCCATATGTCTTCAGTGTATAGTAAAAACAAAAGAATTTGCCTTGCTGCTCTAATATCTGAGGAGGGGAATGTATGTCTTATTTAAAGTTGGATTATTTATAGATCCAATGCATATACAGTGGTGTGAAAAACTATTTGCCCCCTTCCTGATTTCTTATTCTTTTGCATGTTTGTCACACTTAAAT
>JAOVVA010000032.1:5520024-5536289 GCA_028565275.1 Leiocassis micropogon | reverse complement strand
TGTATCAGTGTCCTCAGGTTGCTCAGTATCCTGTCCTACATTAAAAACACAACATGAGGTTATTATTTCAAGAATGGTTTCAAATACGGATCAGTACAAATCTACAGCTCCTCTATTGTAAAAAAAAATGTAACCATCTTCTGTGCGGCTGTCTGACAGTGAATCACAATGTTGAACCATCAGTAGTTAAACTGGTCATCAGGCATACATGCTACCATTGAATAGGGATGACAGCTTAACTTATGTTATATTAATTATAATCTGTTTCAGCTAGCAAGTTATCATAAGCAATATAACTTATCAAGAAACATACAAACATTGACACATATTCAATAACACATTAGATTTAACAGTACATACATTTAACATGATACTTTTCTGAGCTCCTACCTTCCTGTTTTTTTTCTGAAGAAGGAACTTCAATGTCCTCTTCCTGATGTCTTTCACCTTTAGATTAAGTAAACAATAGACTGGTTAAATAAGGATGAACAATGCAAAATGACAATAACATAAAAATAGGTCAAATATATAATTTTTTTCTGGCTGTGAGTTTACTGAAGATCCAGTGGATTAAATAAATGCAAATGGAATAGAAAAACCTGTCTATTTTAATTACCATTATTTGAAGAACACTTTTCTTCTTCTTTTTTATCTTCTTCTTCTTCAGAATTACCACTATCTGCATCTCCACATAGTAAATTGACAAATGTAATTAAATGGTTAATATCACTACTGGATATTAAAGAAGTTCTGTACCAGGCATAAGTTAAGTGAAAGAATGTAAAAACAAATGCAATGATTCAGAATTTAATTCTATAAAAGCTGTGATGAACAAAAGAACTGAATCCTATTAAAGAACATATTAAAGAATGCAAATCATTATTTCGCTAAACACATTTCTGCCTAGAATATTTCATAAGATATAAATGTAAGATACCTTTTTTACTTTTCTTTGTTTGATCAGGCTGTTTTATCTGCTGTATGTTCTGGGCATCATCCTCAGGCTGCTTCATATCCCCTTTTATATATGTACAAAAAGTTACATTTTTGTTTTAAAGCCAAAAATGTCGTAATCAATAACCAAATGTTGTAATCAAATAAATTTTTTGGTTTATTTTATACAACTGGAAACATTTAAAAAATGCAGCCTGTATAATATACAGTACATATGTTTATGACCTCATTCAACATAAATCCAGAGGCAGCTCTTAATCTCATTGGGAGGAAATGGGAAAAGATCTTTCTTGTCCTCAGTGGTACCAAAAGAGTTTGCATGTTAAGACAAACAAGACTGGTTTTATTTGTGCAAACATTTGCTCTAAAAAAACCTCTCTTAATTATAAGTATAAATCAGTACAAGACATAATAAATATAATCCATAATTTGGATTTATCCTTATTAACACACACTGTAAATACACAGATATGGGGAATAAATAGTTAATTTATTCTTTATGTATAATCATGTATTTAATTCATGTATTTTCTTTAGAACCTAATTCATTGCTTTGGTGCACTTTAGTAGACTAAGAGCAACCTCTTAGCAAAAAGGGTGAACAAATTACAATCTAGATCTGGACTTATCAGGTGTCTTAAACATTAAACTTTACGTCTACTGTCTGCATAACATAGGACATGCTGAATGAAAAAATGCACAAAATAATAGATGGTGCGGTGAGTATGATTATAAAGAGAAGGAGGAAATGTACAGGTGATTACCATCCATTTTATTTTTCAGGACAATCCAGCTGTCTAAGAGAGGAGTCAGTCAATTCAGTGTAAATTTGTGGATTTGCTGTTACAAGAAACAAAGTTGAAGAACAAAGTGTTAAAATGAACAGGGTAGTGGCTGAAATAATAACCAGCCATGTGATTACAATGAAGACAGTGCATGAATAAAGCTCACTAAACAAAGTAGATTTTTAAACAGAGCTACAAAAATGCCATGACAAGCATGTGTCAATTTAGGTCAATTCGTGTCATTAAGAATACATTACAGTATGACATACTGTATAAATATGATTCACTAATTCAGTGACATTATCCTCGATAATGTAATGTTTAGCAAACTTTGCTAACACTTTGTACTTTCCAGGACTAGCTAGCAGGATACTTGTTTCTACTCAGGCCCGTTTATTTATTGGATATTAACTAAAAAACAAAACTAAATAATCTGGAAATATTATTATAGATACTCACAAAGTCCATTTGCTTTCACGTCAATAGTTGATAGTTGAAGTAGCAGAGCTTGCTTTCGGTTTTGCCCTAACAAAATCCACAGCGCTGGACCGAGCTGATGACGTCACCGTGAGGGCGAATTCCGTTTCGGAGTGACAGCACACCGGAAGTTCCAAAGGTTTCCCGTCTTTTTGACCAAGCCAGCGTCTCGCTTTTACTGTCCTTACATATGAATGAGGTTATTAGAAACAATTACTAGTCATACACACACACAGACACACACATACGTCAAATATAATAAACTCTTCGATGTAGTGAACCTCATAAGCAGGGCGGAACGTGTAATCAGGACTTGTGTTTCCTCGGGGCTTTCACTGTTCTCTCCTCAAATATTTTTGGATGCTCTTCTTAAAAATGATTGTGTAAGCACATGGTCATTAAAACATTTAAACAAAATACTATAAATCATTTTTTTTATTCTAACACAACAAATTGTTTCTTCAAATATATATAAAAAAGTGGTGTTTTGTATTTTCTGTGTTTTGAATATTCTCTGAAGAATGCACATCATCTCGACACTATACATTTATTTCAGTTGTTGACCTACACACATTAGATAATAAATATAAGAATAAATTATTACTTCTAATATAATTAATACCACTAAAGACTATAAGAAAAGTATGAAACAGGTGGAATTTGCCAGAAAAAAAATGAGAAAACCATATTGTTTGTTTAGTCATTCAGTCGTGTCCGACTCTTCGTGACCTCATGGACCATAGCACATCAGGCCTTCCAAGGATACTGGAGTGGGTGCCATTTCCTTCTCCAGGGGACCATTACAGACAATTTGGAAACACCAATTAGCCTGATCTGCATGTCTTTGGACTGTGGGAGGGACCCAGAGGAAACCCACCAAGCACCGGGAGAACATGCAACAGTTCACTCGCAACAGACCCAACGTGGGAATCGAACCCAACCTTGCTGGTATAAGGCAACAGTGCTAACCACTATGCCACTGTTTTGCCACATGATGCCAGGGGTACAGGAGTGAGGGACCAAACTTTAACAAATTTTAAGATTTAAGATAAATTATTTATTTTCTGATAAATTTTATCTAATGGGCTAATAGAATAGTACTGCTCCACAAATATGAATTTCTAAAGGGTAATATTAAGCATAGTAATAATACAGTTGTGTGGGTAAATCCTGTATGTTAAAGCTTTTTGTGTAGTAAAACAAAAAACAAATAATGATTTAAGAATACCATAAAATAGGCCTCTTTTGTTTAAGCACCTTATCACTTATTGATTTTTGTTTGTTTTTATGGAACTTACATTAAAGCCAAAGTAGTTTAATCAGAACATTTCAGACACATGTTTTTAAAAATCATGTTTATACTAACTGTTTTTGTTAAGTGTTTATTGTAGTTATGAAAGCTTGGTAAATATCACTGTGATGTGTTGCAAATACATTCCAACATACAGCCATTGTATGAAAACCTGTTAACCCTATGAAGCATCTCATGACCAATATCTGGACGACTGGACACTGAACATTTATTTTTTTATCTTCCTGAATGTATATAAAATTTTCAGATGTCTCTGTTTTATTCTGCCTAATGGACAGATGGAGATTGCCATCTTCTAAATGTTCTACATGTTTTCTAAGTGTTGTCTTTTTCAGATTCAAGGGCTATAAGTTCGGCAGTCATAAGGTTGATGTCAGAGTGATGCAAACACACAAAAAAGTGTAACGTTGGCAAGTTTTATTTCCAAATGAGACGACTGTGGTTTTGGTACAAATGTACAAATAGTGCTTAAACTATCTAGAGTAGTGTAGAAATGCATTAAGAAAATTAATTAAGGATTAATTAAATGAAAAGTTAAATGAAAGTAAAAGGAAGGGTAGTTAATTATTTAGCAGGCACTTTGGTTGTAATATGATTTTGTTTCAAAACCATTGTGAGGTATTTGAATCTGGTTGATCAGAAAAAAAAATACTAATCTGTCAGCTATGAGTTCACATTTTGTACACAACAGAACAGTTACTGTTGAAAGGCAAAATTTTCACATTGCAAGAAGACAGGTTGGTCTTATATTAAAAGTGGTCATCAACATCTCCCATTTCCACCACAACTGTTTTCAGCTGGGAGTAATACTCAATGGTCACTGTTCCATTCTCTCTGCCAAAACCTGAGAAGCCAAAAAACAAGAGTTATTTGCTGAGTCTAATGGCTGTAATTCACATACATCAAAGCACATAGATTAAGTAGCATCTGTGTAAACATTGTACTGAATAATTAATTCCCAGCAGCTATACCTGACATCTTGTAGCCTCCAAATGGGACCTCAACTGGACTGATGTTATAGTTATTAATGAAGCACGTTCCTGCCTGAAGGTTTTCAGCCACTCTGTGGGCTCGAGAAATATCCCTACATACATGTGAAACAAAATGATGAAATGTATAAGAGAATCCCTTACACTTACATTAAGTTTTCTTATAAAGATCATGCTGATAACCGAATGAGACGTTGATGCAGGACCATACCTGGTGAAGACTCCAGATGCCAGACCAAAGGTTGTGTTGTTGGCTCTTTGCAAAACCTCTTCCTCTGTGTCAAACGCCAGAACGGACATCACAGGTCCAAAGATTTCCTCTTTCACACAGGTCATGTCGTCCCTGCAGTTATCTATAAATGCAGAAAAATGTAAAAGAAATGAGTCACTTGTGTATCACATTTGAGATGAAATTGTGGTCCAAGTTTTTTATTACTTTAGATTTTTTTTTATAATATGAGAAAACGTTAAACCCTTCTTATGCTAATTGGAAGTGTCTTGAAACATAGTTCATATAAACTGCAATGATGGACAGCAAGAGTGGGAATTTGTGATTAGGGATTTGAATATAGTGGGAGTTGTTTTTTCTTCGTAATTTAATCAAAAAAGTGAAACTTTTTGGTTTTAATTCCAATGATTACATCTTACTTCTTGACTGGAAGGGACAAGTGTGGAAGGAAAAAGTGCACAAGGATCATGGATGACTGCAGCCTTAAGAAGATCTTAGGAGAGCTTCACAAGAAGTAGACTGAGACGGGAGTCAGTGCATCAAGTTGCATTTCTATTATCAAGACACTCCTGAACCAGAGACATCAGAAGCATCTTACTGCTCAGTTGCTCAGTGATCAAAAGACCTAATTTCTGACGAAATTTTATTTGTAAATTAAGGTCCCAGAGTCTCAAGACACAGTGGAGAAGCACAGAATCCAATTCCACTGTGAAGTTCCCACAGTCTGTGATTATTTGGCATGCCATGTCATCTGGCCCTCCCACATCCCTGACCTAGCGTGTGAAATACCAGTACATCTAAAATATTTTAAGAACAGAATAAGAATATGGAGAGAGGGAATAAAAATGTTTTGTGCAGAATCATTAGCTTCCTAAAATGCTGCACATTCACCCATAGGGCCATAAATGAAGCGCAGTCGCACATGATTGGCTAATGCCGCTGATGTGAGTTGACATAAGAGTCTGTTGTGCCAGTCAGAAGCTTGTGCACTATCTGTAAATCTGTAATATCTGAGGCTGATGGATCGGTGCATCTCCAAACAAATATAAATAAAAACAGTACTTACCCAGTACACAAGGGGACAAGAAGTACCCTCCTTTGAGTTTGGGGTCACTAGAAACAAATGGCTCTCCACCACAAAGCACTGTGGCTCCCTAAAATAAAACATGAGGCATTAAATATACATTTTTACTATAAATTACATTACAGTGACCAGCATGTACTGTCACATGTTTATTACATTCATTTTATTACTGATCAGACCTATTAGTGAAGCATTTATTCAATTTGATCGACATAAGTCAGTTGTGTTTACACTGTGATCTGCCATGAAAAGTTTTACAATAATTTCAAACCAACTTGCTGTATGAATCACAAACAAAATTTTGAAAATGAGTGTGTTGTTATATGGGGGTGTATTTATATCTAACCTGGTAGGTACCCTTAGGTCAGCTCTCTAAATATTTGCATTTTGTAGTTAAAAAATGATACATGTACCAAGTCGTGACAGCTTATGAAGAAATACATCTTCCTACAAGCAGTTATTCAAAATCCCGCCCTGAGTGGTTCTAGAATGTTTTAGTCTTTTTTCACAGATATTCATAATCTTTACTAAATAGGATTAAGATGATGTTCAGTAGTACCTGTTCTTTAGCTTGTTTAATAAAGCCCAAGACTTTCTCCATATGGGGTTTGCTGATCAGCGCACCCATCCGTGTTCCATCTAGTAAAGGATCTCCAACAGCGATGGCCTTGGTTCTCTTTACAACCTCCTCTAGAAAAGGCTTGATAATCTCCCTCTGCACAAAAACTCGTGTCCCATTGCAACACACCTGTGGCAAGCAGAACACTGCTATGATACAAGGAGTACATCTGTACTTATTTAAGGTCCACCATAAAAACATCATGCTAATGAACAGGAACAACTTAAAAAAAAAACATTTGGAATAAATGATGACAATAATTCTCCCTTATATGAATTCGCCATTACCTCTCCCTGGGTAAGGAAGTTTGCCATTAGAGCCCCTTTGACAGCATTCTCTAGCTCACAGTCCTTAAAGATGATGAGTGGTGACTTTCCACCCAACTCCAGTGTCACCTGCTTCACACCTTTTGCTGACATCTCCATGACCTTACAAACAAAGGAATACAGCATGCAATGTAATATTCCATAGTGCTTTATACCGTTTCCTTATAAACATAATTTATATATTTTAGGCCTTGTTCAATCAGGAAATATTTCCATTAGTTTATGAATTATGAATTATAATTATACCTTCAACTCTTTAAATCTTTTATTTGACTGTGTTTTTCTAAAGATGTTTCCAAAATTATTTAACTTATAAGCAAGGAAGTTAATACTACATTTATTTGTATATACGTTATCATTAATCTTAAATTATTATTCATACTTTTTTTAAAATAATTAACTAAGGATTATTCATTTAAGAAATTACTGCACATTTTACTACCACACACAAAAAAGGCAGAGAGATGCATTTCCACAATAAGGTGTGAGTTATGATTGTACCAATCATGCATTTAATTACAATAATTAAACAATATTTCTCTAATTCCTTCAAAGAAATGTGATGTATAGAGACTACATCAATTGCATCAATATAGCAAGCAGGAGTTTCTGAGTGTTTCCATTTAACATTTTAGCATAACTGCTATGCTGCAATAAAAAGGCACCTCTTCTTTCATGGTATTGCAGGTGTGTAAAAAAATAAATTAAAAAAATGTGCCACCGCGACTCACCTTAATATTTTATAAGATGGTTCACACTTTAGCTCAAATAAACCAAACAGAAAAACACCTTACAACATTAAGGACTGTCTTTATCCAAGGTAGAATAAAGCAAGTCATTCTGTTTTGTTAACGGTGCACTTCACCAGTGTTTAAACTGCTTATTGGTTGTGCTATGTAGTGCAACAGAACAGAACATTCTACAATATATGCAAGTAAATCTCTTAAATCAGAGAGTTAATCTCTTATTTACTCTCTTATATAATGAACTCATTCAATCTAAAAAAAAAATTCATTCACTAAATTATACAGCCTGATGACTGATGATCAATAAGTACTTTAACATATGATTAACCCACAAACTACTGCAAAGGTAGACCAAAACTGAACACCAAAATCTGTTCCATAAATAAACCCTTCTAGTTACCTTTTTGCCAGTAGGTACACTACCAGTAAAGGACACTTTGGCTACCATGGGGTGGTGGCACAGCAGAGATCCAGTTTCAGCTGCTCCCTGTACCACATTAAACAGTCCATCTGGAACACCAGCTTCTTTATAGATCTCTGCCAAAATCACTGCTGTCACTGGAGTCATGGGAGACGGCTTAAACACCATGGCATTACCTATGCAAGTAAAAACGTAAAAGAGAGAAAGTTGGTGCCAGTTAAACAGTGCTCAGCAAAAGCAAGCACAGAGGACTCTTACATAGCCTTTCACAATTATGTAATGGATATACACTGCAGTAATCATAAGTAACTAACACTTAACATTGTTTACATACCACATGCTAGTGCTGGGGCTGACTTCCATGCCGCGATCTGGAAAGGATAGTTCCAGGCTCCAATTCCCACACAAACACCCAGTGGCTCTCTACGTGTGTAGGCAAAAGAGCCTCCTGGAAGCTGAATGTGCTGGCCTGGCATGCGCCCACACATACACACACACACACACACAAACTCATAATGCAATTACGACCTCAATTTTATTCATGCATGCATCACTGGTTTAACATTTCACAACTGTAAAAATACCTGCTAGTGTCGGAGCAATTCCAGCATAGTACTCAATACACTGCCAGGCAATGTCAATGTCCACCTTAGCTTCAGTGATGCTTTTCCCATTATTCATCACTTCCAGTATGGCAATTTGATCTCTACGCTCCTGTTAAAAGCAACATGGAATAAGAGCACAATACAGAATGCTAAATCTATCATTAAAGCAGATTATATATGTAATTTGTATAGTGTATCGACATTGCACTGTAACATTGTAACACTGCAACTGTCAGCCATATGCTGTTGTTGAATGAGTTGGTACAAGCTTAAGATAGTTCAACTGAAAGTAATGCAAATATTAAACTGACCATTATTAAACATGCAGCAGAAATCATAAACGGTCCCTAGTTTTGGCTGGAGAATACCAATAATTTATTGTTTTATCTAAAGCAGTGTTTGAACATTGTTTCTTTGAATCTAAGGAATAAGTTTTATTTGCATGTGTGCAAGTAAGTTATTGAAGACAGTGTTTAAATCATCTTTGCAGATTTTGTTTTGATTGCATGTAGTCTGTAAAACACAGTTCCTTTCAAACGTATTGGAATGGTAAGGCCAATTAGCTTTTTTTTGTTTTACATTGGAGACATTTGGGTTAGAGATGAAGAAAATAAAAAAAATAATGGGACAATAGACCAGTCTTTATTTTCTGTAATTTTCACCTAGAGGTGTTTAGAACACGCCAGTTTTATTGGATAACCACCTAAAATTTTGGTCAGCAAAACTATTAAAACAGAGTAAACTTTGGTTCCCAAACCTTTGTTGTTCATCTCTGTATTTACAAGTATTTCCAAATGTCCAAATCTGACTGTTTATATGTGGTTTGTATCTTATGTTTTTATTTCTGTCCTTGAAGTCCCCTTTGAAAAGTGGATTGTGATATCTTCTTCATCTTGACATGTGCAGGTTGTCAGTAATGTCATTTTCCAGGTAACCTCAGACTCAGACCAAATAGAGACATTTAAACCTATTCATATTTTAAACAATCAATACAAGGTATATCAGTGCACACCTGACCTACCCGAAAAACCTGTCAGTTGAGCATTCCAAAATTTTGATAACTTGACAAATGTTTTCAACCCAAATGTCTTCAGTGTAAAGAAAAATCAAAAGAATTGGCCTTGCATTTCTATTTTATTATGCATTATTATTTCTTATGAATATACATACATATGTCTCTAGATTAAACATTATCCAGTAGCTTAAATATATATCATCATGGGATTTTTATGACCTTTGGGATTTCATGTTTTTTTTTTTGTTACGAATCACTTTACAGTAAGTTTATTTACCCTAATAATACGTGCAGCCTCAAGCATGATGCGAGCTCTCTCCATACCGGCAAGTTTACTCCATTTTAGGTAGGCAGAGTGTGCACTTTTTATGGCCTGATCTACCTCCTCCTCCCCGCAAGGAATCATGTCGCACAGCACACGGCCTGGAGACAGCAAAAGGCATGTTAAACTCACACAAATTCGCCAAAGTGTTCTAATATTTATGGTTATTGCTTTGCTGGCATGATATTTACAGTACATATGGCCCATAACCTGCTAAGCAACTTCAGGTAATGAGTGTTAAGTAAGTTGCACAAAACAGAGTTGCATTATGCAAAACTGCCATAAATTAATGATCCCTTGATAGATATGGAATGAAGCCAAACACTTACCAGTTGCTGGTTCGTACACGGGCTCAGAGTTCTTTTTGTCCTTGCCTTGAACTCGAGCTCCACCCCAGAAATTTAGAGCCTCTTTCACAACCAGAGTCCCAGTAGAGACATTGTGAAACTCAGGCAGTGAAAGAAGTGGTGTTTGAGCCATTGCAAAACTGCTGAGAAAATATCGATTATTAAAATGTCGATTATTTGTGCGGTCTAGAAAAGTTTAACAATAAATGCAGCAGATTGTTGTGCTGTGTCGAGTCTCGTTCAGGCCGATGTATATGTATACATGGATAAATTCTGCTGTTCCCTATATTCCCTCTGGCACAATTTCCACTTTGTTCCACTCTTTACATAGTGTGCAGTCCTGCAAGTAGGCCTACAGTATAACTACAATATAACTACAGTGTAATGTTTTCCCCCACTTCACAGAAACTGCAGTATATAAGTAATTATCTGTACCTTCCCCCTTTTTGACATACACCATGACTGTTTAAATAAACAGGGTAAATAATTTGAAGATTAATAGTCCTGCTTTGGCGCAAACTGCCTGTCTATTGAATGGAAAAGCTAAGAAGAAAAGATTTCCAACATTTGGTACAACACTTCCAGTCGTTTCCCTAATTAAAATGTCATGCAAACATGAAAAACGTTTTATTATACCAGGCTAACCAGTATGCTAACTAGGTGCAGAGTACACAAACGCACCCTTACACGCACTCTTCATCTACGCTGCAATGTTTTTTGCAAAGTGGCATAGGATGAGTGTGCTGTCAGTCCCCAAAGCACATTCACAAACAATTCAAATCGTAAAAAATCCATTTGTGACGCTAAAATATGGTACAGACTCACAGTAAAGTGTTAAGCTAGTTCGCTTGCATCGAGCGTCATTTCCCTTACGCATTAAATGTTGATGTGTAATTGTCATAATTTTCATCATATTAGTAAATGTAAAGTTACCTTGAAGTGTATGACTTCGTCTCTTAGCGAATCTGCGGGACAGCAGGACTGGCTCTGAGACACGAAATGGCCGTCAGACTTCTTAGTAAAGGAGATAGACCGTATCTGCAGAGTGTAGTGTATGGGGCCATGCTTACATAACGGGCTGGGCTGTGAGCAAAACAGGCACTTTCACTGGCTTATTTTCTGGTACGTCAGCACTTGTGGCTTTGGCACATGACCATATGAGCGAGTTTCTGTAATTGCCGTTTTATAATCTGTTTTATGATCTTCCATCGCCTTCAAACAATCCACCCGTCCTAAGTGGGTTAAATGCATACGCCTGTGACTGTTTTTTTTTTTTCTCGTACACTGCGTAACAATTTACAGCACAGATTCCTGCACATTACCTCTTTCCAACACACCTGCCCTTCCTGAAACTGTAGTGGGCGTGTTACAGCAAAGAAATGTGAAGTATAGAGTTCTCCAGCACCAGGGATGAAACTCCTAATCTTTGTCTGCAGACATCATTTTTGTGTCATACACCTTACTCATATTGACTTGTGTATGAGACATTATGTAACTATGTTCAAACATCAATAGGTATAGCATTTTTTTTTGCTATTAGATCTAAAACCAAAAGCACTGACCCAAATACAGTTGATTAATAAAATCGGAATGACAAAAATGTAATCCATGTGAGATTTTCCTATATCACTTTATTCACCAAGAGTACACAGCATAAAACAATTCGAAAAGCAAACTTACAGCAATATAATATATATACTTTAATCTCTGGTCTTTTAGTCAACTCGTTCACATGATTCATAAATAAATTCCTACATGGTAATTAGTCATTTATTTAAAAAAAAAAGGAAAGAAAATGAACCTAAAGCAGTTTGTCAGGTGACTAATCTAGAAACTATAATAAAAGAGCATACTTGCGTTCTGAGCATTATGTAGTGCAGTAATATGTACACAACCAAAGAATTAAAATTTAAATGAAACCTGATGAACACCACCGAATTAGTGTCCAAACCTTTGACTGGTATTGTGTGTAGCATGCTGGTAGATGTAATGATAATACAACCCTACAGGATCAACTAGCACAGTGTTCCCAAAACTGGTTTTAGAGGATTCTAGTCTAAAATAAGGCAGGAAGAACTGTTGGGAGGCAAGTAAATAGAATACAAAAAAACTAAACAAATAATTTGTGGGGTCCAACACTGAGCTAGTGGCTTCCTTTAAAAGAGACAAGACTTCTTTTGACATTTGAGAAGTTATATTTGTAGTATTTTAGAAAACTGTACATTACATTTAAAATAGCAACTTTTAGAAAAAGAAAATGATTTCAAATACTGTTCAATTTGGAAACAGCACCATTATTGTTCCTATTTGAAATATACTTATATCTGGTGAATATGTCTCAAATTTCATTTAATACCTTTATAAGATAAATAATAAATATTTTTTAAAAGCATGGTCAAATGGTCTAGTTCCCTGCTTTTGAGAAATGTTGTTCCTTTACAGTACCACATTGCCTATGTTTAGCTGTACTGATTTATGCATGAGGGAACTGGGATTAATGATCCAACAAAATGTAGGGTAAAGAAAAAGGTATTTGCCAGGGTTAAGCCATTTTCATTGTTTACAGTTTGAATCTAATAATTAGGCCAAATCTAAACATGGAAAAAGCTTATACACTGAGGTCTCGCAGTAGTAACTGCAGCCTTTAAATATTGTTTCGTCTTTTTTCAAGAGTGCGTTTGGTTACGTCAATTCCGTCCAAAGCATTTTTGCAACAAAGAAGGGATCTTGTATATTGTCTACTGATTTTATGAAAACTTGGCAGCTTGTGGAGGGGGTCCCAAAAACCCTCCAGCTTGTTTGGTGGCAGCACGTGATGGAGCCAAACCCAGCATCTTCTGGATGTTCTAAATGAGAGACAGAATAAGTATTTTCGTACAGCTGAGACAAAAAAAAACCTAGTATAAAAATACAGTAATATTAACTGTTAAAATAAATATTTGGTTACAAAACAAAATACTGTTGAAAGTATTTTATAAATTGTAATCAACATATTTTTCGTTGCTTGACTCTTCACTGTGAACCATTGTTCAAGGTTTGATCATTACCTGTCTAATAGACATGGTGCACAGGATATAGAGGAAGATGAAAGAGCAGTCGGTGTAATCTTCACCCAGGAGATTGCGGTGAGAAAGGCCTTGGATGTAGGACAGGGGAACAAAGGGCAGCTTTGCTACAACTCGCCCATCAAAGCTAAGGTGAAAAATGAAGCAGACAAATTTGATGAACAATTCAACATATTTATATGTAACGCAATATTATATAAAAAGTATTATATTTTTAGATAATAGTTTTACCCACTTACATGGAATTAAACATGCCCATTAATGCTGTAAAGCAGAAACCAATGGCAAACATCGATTTCATTCGAACCTGTGATTAAAATTGATTGCAGTTTAAGACAGAAGGTTACAATAAAAAAAGGGACTTTTTTCATGACAAAATAAAAGCTCTATTAAATAAGAAAAATTCACCATTGAGAGGTCACGATTGTTGTTTTTCAGTTTTTCCTCCTGCCTCTCTGTTTGACAAAAGATAAAAAAGCAACTTATTTTCATATTCTGCACAGCTGACAGTTTATGCAATTGGACATACTGTATGTCATCAAAAATGCAATATAAATTACATAGTGGAAGCTCAGCATTTAGTGCTCTGGACTAGTGATCTAAATGTTGTGAGTTCAGATCCCAGTATCAACATCACTGGATTTTTGAGCAAGACATTTAGCCTTCATCCGCTCAGCACATCCTTACGTAAGTGGTTTCTGATAAATGCTGTATGTCAAATAAATAAATAAGAAAATTGAAAATATACAACTTTTCACTCACCTATCTTTTTCTTCTGCTGACGCCCAGCAGACTCTGTAATTGTCTCTTTTTTCTTTTCCACTTAAACAGATACAAAAAAAAGGAATAAACCCAAATGATCGGTTAAGGAAATAATCACTGCACTTAAACCATCTCAGTTCATACTTACGCTTTTTGCTCTGCTTTTCTACTTCAGCCTTGAGCCTCTTGTACTTGTCGGTGCGGTATACTAATACCCATGTTATACCTAGTCATGTAAAAAAAGGAAGCGAGGAAGTCGTTAATACACCAACCATAACTAGCTGGACATGGCGAAACCGGTCGATTAATCAAGTCGGCTAGTAGCTGTTAGCCACGTTTTATTTTATAACTCCTGACAACCTTAAATCATAGTAATGCATACTTGCCTTCAGCCAACAACGCAGTGCAAACAGATATAAAGACGATAAGTATTGTGTCTGCAAACATGGTACTCATTTTGAATAAACGTTTGAATATATGACTATACGACCTCACAGTGGCTAACGATAGATACTTCAGTGGAAGAACAGCGTCAGCATTAAGTGACATCATCAAAACGCGACCGCTGTTTTACAGCAGTGCTATCGCCCCCTCGTGGGCATGACCTGTACTAGTAGTAGTAGTAGCAGTAGTTGTTATTAGGGCCCAAGCGAATGTGCCTAGTGCCAACTATGCGCTGGGCCCTCTTCTTCTTCTAAGGATTATTTTTTAATTATACATTTTAAGTATAATTTTTTTTCAAACATCCGGGCCCTTTCAGGGGTCTTAACATAGACATGAAAATCAGCACACAGGTTGCAGTGTGTGGCAATTAGAAGGCGAGTGTGGCTCGGCCCTGGGAGTGGCACACGTCCATCACAGCTCCCTCTGGAAAATTTTGATGCGTATCTTATACACACTTGCACGTATTCTTATAAAAACCCGGTATCCATTTAGATCTCATTGAGCTGAACAACTTTCGCACTGCATGTCACTGCGTCTAATCCACAGGATGTCAGTTATTTTGAGGTGTTTGCAAAACGCACCCAGTGTAAATTGAAATACTCCTCCTAGGGAATTAATAATCGCCACCAACTATTGAGGATGCAAAATTGCGAAGGGATTTTTGATATCTCAAACGGTTCAGTCGTGGCAATAACTTAAACTTATGGTGAATAAAAAGAAGCAGGAAGTGGCTAATAACTACTGTGTAAATTGAATAATGTAGATGAAACCTTGGGATTCTGTTAAGAAAAGAAAGCTGATCACATACTGTAGAAATCTCTAATATTTTGTCCTTTACTTTCACCTGATTTGGTTCAAAATCAGTCAGAAAAATGTCAAGACATGGCTGATTTGAAACCGTAAAGGAATTTGTAATAACTTGAATGGTGTTGCTATGTCATGGATTTAAATAAGAACACAATAGAAGAAAATAAATGTTCTCATATCTTACAAGTCAAATGGATTAATTTTACAAACTATTTCACATAGAGAGAGCAAGCAGGCCAGAGTGGCTGGGCCCTTGGTGTGGCACAGGGCCTTCACAGCATCTCCTGGAATGGTGTTAGAAATGTATCTGCATAGCTCATATCCACTTGCACATACAGTATATGCATGAGACCCGGTAAACATTTAGACCTCATTGATCTGAACAAAGTTCATACCAGTTGTTGTGGGATTTGCTAAACAGGAAGTGAGTTATTTTACGTTTTTTTGAAAAACGCACCCATTGGAATTTGATATACTCCTCTTAGAGGATTTATATTATGTTTAACCAAATAGGGTCCTATATAATCTTAAGACATTGAGGATCTAAAATTATGAAGGGATTTTTAATATCTTAAACGGTTCAGCCTTGGTGAGCCATTAAACCTATGGTGAATAAGAGAAAATAGGAAGTGGCTAATAACGTCTGTGTAAATTGACTGATGTGAAACTGTGTTGAATGGTTTTGCAATGGCGAGGATTTAAATTAAGGACAAAATAGAAAAAAATTAATGTTCTTGTATCTTAAGGGTGCAAAGTCCTGGAATGCTTCAAAAAATTTTACTTAGAAAGAACAACTGGTTGCTCACAAGAAATTTTTACATTTATCAGTGTAGACATGGTTTTGATCTGACTCCTGCAGTACTAAACTATGTCCACTAGATAAGGATATTTCCCCATTTTCTTTTAATATGGCTTCATGTTCACAATTTAAATATACAGTATACAGTAATAATAAA
>JAOVVA010000032.1:5500943-5512402 GCA_028565275.1 Leiocassis micropogon | reverse complement strand
GATTCTGGCTCAGTCTCAGAAGCTAGCGCTTCGACATCGGGATGTCGCCCTAGCTCATAATCTGTCTGGTCTGCCCGGGTGGCGATGGTGCAGGTGCTTGGGCCCGACCATTGTTGCTTGCAACTATTCTTCTTCTTCTTCATCTTCTTCTTATTATTATTAATGTTATTTGCAATAGAGCATATAGTTATCAGAATATGCTCTGGGGAGGCCAACTACTTTTGCTGAGTTTTATGATTGTAAAATGAATTAAACATATTTAAAACAAGGTAAAATTAGTCTATTAAATAATATAACAAAAAGGTGGAACAGAAGCAAGAATAACATCTTTATTACAAATGCAATAAAGTTCAGTCAAATTATTTTCTCTGCATATCTCAGCTTTAGCAGGAGTGATTATGGTGGTTATATGTCAGTGCTGTTCTTAACCTCACACTCTTCTCATTGGAAGTGAGATTGTAGGAAGTTATTTATCAGCAACTGTGAAGTTAAGGTCATAGTAAAGCACATTGTGCAAGCATAAACAGAAGAATGAACACAAAGGTTAAAATCTGTATACAGTACAAAACAAGTTGGGTCAGTAGGGGTATAGGGGAGAAACAGAAAATATGGCTTACAGTTCAATCACTCACTACATTTTAAACGGAACATGTTTCAGGGCTCTACCACCACTTTAAACACAGGGTAGACAGTAGGACCAAACTACTACACCGTGAAGCATATAATACATACTAAAGAACAATTAAATTAGGTTTTACAGTTGGGGGCCTACTGGCGTACAGTTCTGTGAAGAGTGCAGTTCAGATAAAAAAATTGTCACTCTTTCATATATATATATATGATTTATTGTAACACATATTTAGAAGATGAATGCATAAATTTTTTTTTACATAATCTTCTTGGTTTTCGATACACATTGTCTGTCAACAAGCTTTTTTATTTATTTCCTGAAACCCAAAAAATTGTAAACATTAATTTTCCAGCTGATGATTGACTTTTGAACTATTTCTTGGTCAGCGATTGATGATGTTTCCATTCCATACTCTGTGGCGTTTACTCTCAGGCTTGTAGGGATGAGTCCATGTCTCGTCATCAGTAATGATTCTCTTTAAGAAACTTTCACCCTCCTTAGAGTATCAGTCCAAATTTTGTTATTTGGATATTTGTTAGATATCCAAACGCTTCTGTTTTTGCTCTTTCATGAGTCGCTAGGGCACCATCGTATCTGAGGTTTCTTCTGGTTCTGCATTTTAGTTATACTGTCATAGCTAGGTTGTTGGAGTTCCTGCTTGCATTCTGCACAAAATATACATTAATCTTTTATTAAAAATATACATTCAAATATACACAAAATATACATTAATCTTTTATTTAAAATACAATAGCTAATTACATATTTCTCCTGCTCTCTTTCTCTTGCTTTCTCTTTCTCTAAACATGGCACTCCTGAGTAACTAGTGACCCTAACCAGCCAAAATCCTGTGACTTTGTCTTGTTAGTTCTAAATACATTTTTAACTTTACATAATAAATAAGACATTTCATAACAAAATTGAATTTAAATACAAAATTAAAACTTTATATAAACTTTATACCATACCTGCAGTACATAACACCCACTGCTGTAAATGTAATATGGTACAGTACAGTGGTACAGAAGCAGTGGAAGCTTCGTAGTGCTATTGTTTAAACTTAAAGAAAGGAAAGGAAAGAATGCAAAAAACGAAGCTATTGAATTTTATTTGAAATGTCATGCATTGTATATGCCGTGTTTTGAGCACAACTATTTCTCACCACCCATTTTATCTACAGCACTGGGAGTAGCAGTGACGATAACAACCACAGTAATGTCTTAATAACCTGCGTACTCTGTCCACATATGCGTGTCTTTGTGTGTAATTTACTGTTTTTACACAGAAAGAGGGTTTTCCTAACAAAATTGTCAGCCTGAATTTATGCAATAAATTTCAGTTATTACTCCACAGGGTATCTAGCTGTACCTATAAATATCTCACTGATTCCAAATGTGCATGCCAACCCTAACAACTGCACCAAGTTCCATTAATGTACGCAGCAGTAACTGGGGCTTAACACAATAACAAGCATAGCTGCCAAAGTAATACAAGCTAGATAAGATCCTGGATTCATTGCCTCATATTTGGCTTCACAGGGAATGCGATAGACATTTTACAAACAGGTCAAACACTTCCCAAAAGAAAAGGCATTCAGAGGAAACAGGTTTCTATTTTGCATAAGAAAAATAGTACTTACACTCTATTGTCGTAGTGGAAATTATTTTGACATGAAATGAACAATGACTGTGAAAGCTGAAAAAGAAGTGAAAGTTATTTGACTTACTTATATGCAATAAAAAAGTAATGATGTATAATATTAATATTAGTTAGCAACCTCTTAATTTTCTGTCCCCTAAAGCATATGGTTACTACATACATCCATGTGCAGACAGGCCGGCTTGTCCTCTGTTTATATGCTAGCATTACTTTCAATTATTAATTCCACTTGCCTAAATTTAAGGGTTTTTGTAAATGAATGTCACTAACATGAAATGTCTAATTTTCCCAAAAATTTCTTTGACGATATTCTTAATCCCTGATCTAACAAACTAGCTTGAGTATGTGATTTTGATAAAGGCTCCAAAGTACTTTGTCATTCTGGCTGAGAGTGTCTGCTAAATGCTGCTAAGTTCACAAAATAAAAGAGATAGGATTTAAACTCAATCCAGCAATCTAAAAAAAATGAAATGATTACAGAATTAGTTATTAACTAGAATTAGTTATTAACAGATTAGGCATTGGCATAATGCATAATTTGTAGTGAGGGTAATTCTTAGGCTGTTCAATATTTTTTCCTTTGTTTACTTTTATTATTTTTATGTAATTTCCCTGTATCATTGTCAGATGATTTGCTGATTTCCTGATACTTTTGGGCTACACATATAATATCTGCACAAACCCAGATTTGGACTTGAAAAACACACTTGGGAGGCATATTCCAGTTTTTGTCAACATGTACATTTTTAGTAAGTGTATAGCTTTATTTTGATGCATGTACAGAGAGGCTAAAATTAACAGAAAATAGACATTAGTTCTAACAACTTTGATATATATTTACGAGATAAAAAACTGCAATTGCAAAAAACATTGTATTTAAATTTACATTATATTTAGAATGATGATTAGTGTTACATTTCCAGGCGATATGGGTGACCTGCTTGACCTGCTATTGCTTGGCAGCAATAAACCTGAAGTAATAATTTCCTGTATGTCTCTCACATTGTTGTGGAGGAATTATTGGCCCATTTTTCTTTGCAACATTGCTTCAGTTCATTGAGGTTTTTGGACATTCACTAATGCCAAGCTCTCTTAAGGTCCCACCACAGCATTTCAGTTGGGTTGAGGTCTGGATCTTAACTAGGTTATCCAAAAACCTTTATTCAGCCATTCTGATGTATATTTATTGGTGTGCTTGGTGTGGATCAGTGTCCTGTTGCATGATCCAATTTCGGGCATGCTTTAGCTGTCGGACAGATGGCCTCACATTTGCCTCTAGAATACTCTAGATTACAAAAGAGTTCATGGTCAACTAAATGACTACATCCAATCGTGATAATGTATTATCAAACCACTGCATAAAATGGAACCTTGCATGCTCAACTGAGCCCAGGCTCGGCTGAGGTCCCTGATCTTCTTAAACAGTAGCAACAAGTAAAATTTAAGTTTATTTGAGTTCAACTGGAACTATATAAACACTAAACAGTGCTAATTCAACATACTGGGTGCTAATTCAACACTGGGGATCTGCTGTGCCTGCCTAAATAGTTGATCATACTTCATTGATCATTCTCCAAAATTCATCCTAGTAATTGGAAATTTGTTTAAATGAAATTTTGTATACAAAGTTTAATCAGGTTTTGTATTATATTTTTAATGTAAATTATGTAATATATAATCTTAAATATAACCTGAGCAATTATCGTCAGTGTGGACCATGACTCTCTCTCTCTCTCCACTGTCTTACTACTATAGTGAAGACCTTCTACTGACAGCTGACAGAATTATCAATGCATTTACAAGACCCAAACCCAAATTCCTATTTTTGGGAGGATTCTTGATCAACACAAACGCATACACACGCACACATACACAAATCTTTAGCCAGTCTCTTTGGTTTATCTCTCTAGTGATGTCACATAAGTATTACGGGACCAGAGTTATCGTGTTGCTACTGGTGCTTTATGGCGCCGTGTGTGTCACTTGTAATGTAAAACAACTGCTGTACTCCAGGCCCTGTCTCAGAGTCATTCATGCATCTGCCTGCAGACACACACACACACACACACAAAGGGAAGAGGAAGGAGGCGGAGCAGGGCTGATCGTGTTCCTTTGCTCGGAGCAGCGCTGATCGTGTTCACACTGACCGGCAGCATGGCAGGAGACAGCGAGGCCGATCTGGAGCACCGTGAACCCGAGCACACACACACCATCCGACAGCCTTTCCTCATCGGGGTGGCGGGGGGGACTGCCAGCGGAAAGGTCGGCAATCTCATTTTCTCCCCGGCAAAAATAAATAAATAATAAAATTCCTGTTTGACAGCCTGCATATAGTATTGTGCTCTTGGCGTCTGTAGATGAGAGCTCACGACCGCGTGGTTCACGCCAGACCTTAACGTGTCCTTAGCGTCTGTTCCGTTTTTTTTTTTCTTCCCCGGCATCAGATTTTTCCCTTTGATGTAGATAGCTTACATGAAAGCAAATCTGGTAACGTGATGTATTTAAAAGCTACATCACACGCGATACATTTTATACTTCTACACTTCTAACTGGACGATGTTATAGTGTAACTATTTAACATAATATTGTTAAAATAGTTACAAACTATCGAAGATGATGATGATGATGATGCTTTGATGTAGACGACGGTATTAAATTTCATCCTTTGTAACAGGGTGTATTGTTTGAGACAGTCGTGTTTGACTGACCCACCCCGTTCACAAACACTGACCACGAATGTAGACTGAATTATCATCCACTCGGATATCAAACCGAAGTTTCAAGGTTATCGGTTCATGTGTTATTATCGTGTGTTAAACGGTTAGCCATTGTTCACGTGTCCTCGCGCGCTCCCGGTTAGCTCGCCTACGGATTCCTTCAGATTGACTCAGGTTATCCGCTTGTGTGTCATCTGAACATTTCGGGCTCACGTGGTAACGACTTTCTCTTAAAAGGCAACTCTTAGGTTTGCAGATGCTCATAACACACAGCGCTGTTTGATCTATTTTGTCTACCAGTTCCGTACCTTCACAAAGAGCAGCGATCCTTTGTTTGATCGGTAATATTGCTGTTACACTCGCCTGCTCGTTAGAGAGTGTGTAGAGTGTTTAAATGGCTTATTTAACGCGAATACGGGATGAACAAAGCTGGTAGGGCTACACATTTGAGTGGCTACGATCAGCAATGGGTAAACAGAAATGGGGTCAGTAGCACACGTGTGTGTGTGTGTGTGGGTGGGTGTGCGTGTCTCCAGTAAGACGCACTCTGCGCACCACCTAGTTTTTTTTCCCATACACAAATTCAATTCTTCAAAATTATTCAAATATCTAATTAGTCATATAAATAGGGTTTTATGTACACACTGGTGAATTACAGGTGAACAGTGAATGCTTGTAGAAGGCATGTCTTGGCATATTTTGGGTCAAATTGTCCCCTGAGGGAATGATCACTGCAATGCAAAGTTATTCTGACTCATCAGCTTTATCCTATGATGAAACCTTTTTGAAAGTCTTTCCTGATGGGAGTGCCCACTTGAAAGTGAGGTGAGGGTGACAATGTTCAATCATCTACAGGACCCAAGGGCTAACTGATAAGTATAAAATGATGCAAAACAATCCAGCTGAACATTCATGTGCGATTTCAGACAACACAGTAAAATCATCATCATGGTTTCTTTTGGATTTTGTTTTTAGCCAATGCTTTTTTAAGGTATGTAAATAGGGAGATTTTGAGATTTTAAAATTAATATGAGAATATATGTTTACACACTTCAGGAAAAGATTTTTTTTTTAAATACTAAATGTATTGCTATATTTTTTAGCAGATGGTCCGCTGTGGTGACCCCTTGATGGGGGCAGCCGAAAGGCTAACAACATTTATATTATATCAATATAATATACATCATATCATTATACATTATACTTTTCCTGTGTGTGTGTATACATTTATGATATGTATTCAGTGACATGTATTCAATTCAATTTGATTTATGTAGCGCTTTTAACAACGGTCGTTGTCGCAAAGCAGCATTACAGAATCAAAAGAAACTTAGAGAAATGAATCATGTGAGAAAAAAATGTATGAATCAAAATGAGTAGATTGACCGTGATGAGTAAGCAAAGGGGGACGGTGGGAAGGAAAAACTCCTTGAGATAACAATAGGAAGAAACATTGAGAGAAACTAGACTCAACATGGAACCCATCCTCATTTGTGTGCTATCAGATAGCAGGGATTGAGCTGAAGTCGTACTGTGTGTTAGGTGGCTTGATATTTACACTTAGACAACTTAGAACATGGCACCTTTGACTTGACATGGAACATATGACTGAGAACATAAAACTTCTTGCTGCCGTTAGATTGAGTGTTCAAAAGATTGATACTGTCCTATTTCTGATTGTTCTACTCTTTTGTTTAAACCCTGGCTTTTGCCTGTGAATACTGCATTTGTTGTTAAATTTTTTGAAACCAGAGCACGAAGACCAGAGAATTGTCTGTGGGAGAAATGCAAGTCATTTTAAATCTAAGATAGAAGAAAAAAATCTATTAAAGTCATTGGACAAACTCTGGGCACAGCAAGTGCAACAATTGGACTGTTCCAAAAAAGAAAGACACCACTCGTTTATCATCAGTCAGATCATTTATAGGTCAGCCAAAGGAAACACCAACAGTCGATGACGGAAACATTGCGATAACTGTGAAGAAAACACAAAAGCAGGCAGTGACATCATTAGTAACATCCACAAGGTAGGGGTAAAATTATCACAATTGCCTAATCAAATACATTGAGAGCAGAAACATGGAGGCCATACTACAAGATGCAAACCACTTATTAGCAGTAATCATCTGATGGCTAGACTGAATAAGCTGCAAGGGTTCTGGATCCAAGATTCTTTGTACTTACCAGTTTACAGAGAAATGCATCCACTCTAATTGGGAGGAACATCATCATACAACAAGACAATAACCGAGAACGCAACTTAAAAAAGGACTTAATGGGGTAAAAGTAAAAGTGACCAAGACATTCACCACATATTAAGATATTAAGATTAAGATATTTCACCTTCTGGAGCAGAGCCAAAAAAACCCCACTGAAAGTATCTATATATCCATATATTTATCTGTATACATATATGAATACCCAGAGCTAATCCCATTAAACCCAGGCAATATAGCATTGAAAGTGTTCTTGATATTGCTATTAACTGCTGTTAATGGGTTTTTATTAACCAGTAACAGAATTATTCTGTCATCCACCCCAAATTTATGTGATTTAGCCACACCTAATGTTTTGCTATAAGGGTGTGTTTTGATATTTCAGCCTAATAACAGCTTGTTCATTATGTCTGCGACTTTGTGTGTCTTGTGCTTCTGTGTCATCATATCCCTAGCTGGCAGATGGCCTTGCTCCATCTCTCCAACTTAGTTAAAGAAGTGTTTTTATTGTGGCCATGTTTTTGTGCTTTGACTGCTCTTCCTAAGATATAGATTGTTATTGACCTTGTCTGGTTCCATTAGATCTTTTTTTTTTTTTTTTATTGTTTTTATAGATGCTAAAAGTTATGCTGTGTCTTCAGTAAGGACACTCCTATAAGAACACTGCGTTGATGCTATAAAGGTACTTTTATTCAGAATTAAGGATGGCAAAATATTGAACTTAACAGATTACCTTTTTATGTTTGATACAGGAAATTCTGGTTCATTTGATGTTATTTTATTCATAAATTGAGACCATGTTGAATGTTTTGAGTATGTCCTCAGTAATATTGGCATTCGATCTATAAAGTGCAGCATAGTCTGCTGGTCGCACTGGGCCTCAGGCTGAGATAGAAGAATGTTTAGTCAGCATTGACCAAGTCTGGTCAGCTGGCTTTTTTTCTGTGCCCTGATGCAGCATATAATAGTTTCAGAGATGTGGGGTCAATAGGTGCAGTAAAGCCTGACAGTCTGGTGATGTTAAGAGACAGATGCGTATATGTCGAACACTGGGGCCATGGATTGGTGAATGATTTTAGGAACACATGCCTTTATTTAAAAATTTTATATAATGTTGATTTGGGAACAACTTTAGTAGCTAGCAGTAAGTGGTTATATTGAGTGCTTTGCTACTGTATAGGATGACACTGGGTATAAGGTTTTTGTTATTGAGTTTATGAGATCTTGTTTTTTTTTTTTTGATTGTGTAAAACTGCTTTGTGACAATGACCACTGTTAAAAGCGCTATACAAATAAAATTGAATTGAATTGAATCTTGAAACAGTGAAATTGTTTGCTGTGACACATATCCTATGCCATTCTCATGACATGCTTGTACACTGACTTCTATTAAGCTATTAATGAGTATTAATAAATATTATTAATATTAGTCTCTCATGTTTTATACTGCATTGCAGCCACTGCTGAACATACTTTCTGTGTAATAAATGTACAATAAACTCTTAGTATTAGTACTCTTAGGATTAGGATTAACTCCTACACACTGCTGTCATAAAGCTAAAATGTTGGTGGTTGAAACTGGAGCTACACATTTGACTTATTATGATGATGGTCAGTTACTTCTTTATATAGTTAAGGGCATCTGCTGCGGGTAAGTTCTGAAATAGAAAATCCAGCAGGGCAAGCTGTGAAACTCACTTTTAAACTGTTTTAACATATTGTAATGTACTGTAATATACCAGTGCTCATGAATCTTAAACAGTTGTCCTACATGAAATAACAAGATAAACATGTATAATTGCTGTACTCTGATATTTTACATGACAGGACATGCAGACTGTTCCCCAAGTGCAGGAAGTAAGACAATTTTCAAGACATTATGGCTGTAACATTTCACACCAAGAATGCTGGAATTAGAAGATTAGATGCAGTCAGTACAGCACAACAGTAAAACAGGCCTGTTACCTTGAAGCTGACTTTGTTAAATAAATGTAACCAATATATTAAATACACAGTAGACTCACCAGTCCTCTTTTTATGTAATAAAATTTAAATATTAAACACGTAGAGAGTAAAAACTGAGTAATAACACGTGTGTACAACCCTTTTTAACCTTATTATTAAACCTATCCCAACAGAGGACATGAAACCTAAAACAGAATGTGATGAATATCTGTGTCATTGCAGATGTTGGCATATATTTGTAATATTATTTGGTCAAAAATATGCAGACATCTGACATCCAGGGATCTTCCCCAACCTGCTGCCACAACGTTAAATGCAGAAAATTCTCTTTCAGTAAAACTAAGTGGCCCAAACTTGTTCCAGCATGACAATGTCCCTGATCAGAAAGCAAGATTCATGAAGGCAAATGTTCCCTGCACACCCACACCAGTCTTAGTGACACTAACCAGTGATGGGTGTCACGCAAATGGAAGGGCTGGATAGTGACTTCCTCCAAATCTGTTACGACGCTAACATTGTTCAAAAAGATGTGGGTGGCGACTCCATGTGCTTCAGAGGAAGCATGTGCTAGCCTTTGCCCTCCCTGGTTGGTAGCTCTCGCTGATGTGGGTGCCCTAACAATAGGGGTGGGAATTAGACATGACCAAATTAGGGAGAACATCCTCAAAAAAAAAGTTTGCCAAGGTTACCATGGAAGAACTTGAGTGGCTGGCACAAAGCCCTGATCGCAAACTTATTGAACAATTTTGGAATAAAAATAAATATGTTATCATCAGGGACATCATCAAACATCAGTGGTTAATCTACTAATGCTCTTGTAGCTAAATGGTTAAATCTTCCAAAGGCAAATATACATACTGTAGGTGTGATGGGTAGATAGCAGCAAACTTTTGGTTTCCTAGTGTACCTTTCAGTCTTTTAATTTGTTTCACTTGACAAATTAATAAAATTAGGGCAATGTTTAATCTGATGTGCCCTCTAAACATGCCCATGTTTTGAAGGATAAGCTGACCAAGTACTTCTCTGTTATTGTTCACTTTCAGGTCACAAGTATCATTTATAATTGTAATTTCTGATTTTTAGGCAGGGTGGCCCAGAGAATGTCAATAGTTTTCTGAGGATCCTTAAACCAACAGTATACTGTTAGCACAGATTGATAAATCAGACAGATATTTTCATTTTTATATATATTTTTTCTTACAGTCATCCGTGTGTGCTAAGATTATGGAGCTTCTTGGCCAGAATAAAATTGAAAATCACCAAAGGCAGGTGGCCATCCTGAGTCAGGACAGTTTCTACAAGGTACTTACCCCAGAACAGAAGGCCAAGGCACTTAAAGGACAATACAACTTTGATCACCCAGGTAACTGGTGTATTTGTAAGTTGGTAGCTGGAATTTTTTTTATATTTAGTTATTATGTTATTTTGGAGTTCACACCAGTTGTGGCCTCGGCAAGCTCTGTTCAGTTCTTTTTTTTCTCATCCACTTTATTGCTTCTTCTCCTTAGATGCATTTGATAATGAGTTAATAGTAAAGACTTTATGTGACATCATGGAGGGAAAAACAGTTCAGATCCCAGTCTATGACTTTGTAACCCATTCGAGGTAAGCCCCTGTAGCTTCTCAAAAAAAGTAATATGGACAGTGTTTATTTTATTTATTCTTTGCTTTGTGTTTCTCTACAGGAAAAAGGAAACAGTGACGGTGTACCCGGCTGATGTGGTGCTGTTCGAAGGTATTCTCATGTTCTACTCACAGGAAATCAGGGATCTCTTTCAGATGAAACTATTTGTCGACACAGATGCTGATACACGACTTTCACGCAGAGGTGAGTAGGTTAGCACTGGTGCATGTAGTTTCAGTACTTGTATGCCATTATTTCAGCGCAGATTGCTTTTCTGTGCAATTTCCTAATTCTTAACATCAGTTTAATTTGGACTACATCATGTGGCCAAAAAAGGTGCAGTTTCAGAAGAGTCTAAATATTGGCCTACATCAAAAAAAGAAAAACAGACAGACAGTGATGAACTGTCTGTCCTAGGAACCAACTAGGAACATCAGTAGTCCAACTAGGGTCCTTGAAGGCCAATGGTGACCATTGGACTCAAATGATGACTATTGTATTTATTTCCATTTTTACGACCACAGTAAGGCCTTGTTCACACGGGCGTTTAATTTTTGGATGAACGAATGTGCTCTGAACGTCCTAGACGTTTATGTTGCGTTTTGTAGTGGCGCTCGATTGACTTCTACACTGGCATTCGTTTGGCT
>JAOVVA010000032.1:5476870-5492044 GCA_028565275.1 Leiocassis micropogon | reverse complement strand
CGTAAAATGGATACACACTTTAATACACACACACACACACACACACACACACACACAATCGGTCAAAAGTTTGGACACACCTCTAACACCATGGTCCTTCTTGATTTTTGTTTCTTTCTTCGTTGCGCAACAATGCTGAAGGCATCCAAAATATGCAATAATCCCCTTCGAACATTTTCATCATGGTGCTTGATAGATTTTGCACTTGGCAATATTGTTCTTCCATGAACTATTCCAGAAAAGACCTTTGTTTCTTAAAATAACAACTGACTACTGTTGTTACTTAATTACCTAATGCCATATGTTTTTTTCACAGTTCTGTGCTAGAATGTAAATTTAAGTCCAAACTTTTGATTGTACTATGGTACTATACTATGTACAACAGTGTGTGTGTGTGTGTATGTGTGAATACATGTTGATATCTTCCAAATAGAAGGAAAATAGAGCAGGTATTATTATGACAGTAAATGTGTTTTGATGCAGAATTGTGAATGTGTGGTCCTGTGGTCATTACACAGGAGATTGATATTGATTGATATTTAAATGAACACTATTATGTGGATAATGTGTCATGTGTTTGCATTCCTTTGTAAAACGTCTCAGTGTTTCACAATAAACTGCAATTAAAATTTTGTACTATACCACATGTGTGTTTGTGTGTGTTTTACCCGTTGCTATCACCATGTGGTGGATATTGACGTTACAGGTGCGGTTCTTGGATCGGATCATCAAAATGCGACGACAACGACGTCATTCTTCTGCGCTGCCTGCTAGCGCGTTTGCTTGTTGCTAATCGGCGGCGAAAGGGTTTGAGCCGTTTGCTCACGGCCGAGTGGTGAAATTATATAGCTGTACATAAACAATTCATTTTGTTGCTTTTTATTTGCGTAAATATGTCCACGAACGACTTTTATTTAAGATATTACGTTGGCCACAAAGGGAAATTCGGACACGAGTTTCTGGAGTTTGAGTTCAGGCCGGACGGTAAGTGAGGCGCCATGTAAACTAGCTAGCTTCACAACTAGCTAGCTAACACTATGCATTTATTTCTCGCTTAAATGCTGTTTGTTGGAACTATTTAATCTATTGTGTTATGTTCTGTAATTTTGGTTATGTTTGAGAGCTTTTGCCTTTTTGTATTTTTGAGGATATTTTAGAAAATGTTCCATAGTCGCTAAAATGACTAGCCAGTTAGTGCTAACCACAGCTGTATCATGTGCCTTTTTTAAACTGGTCTAGCGGCGCAGTGTTATCGTAGCTTACATATTTGTAGATGTTTGTAGTTGTTTCAGATCTACTAAAATGTATCAGTAATACGATTTTAATAATGCGTATAATTAATCACACGGCCGTTTCTGTTCTCTTTTCAATGTAGGGAAGCTGAGATACGCGAACAACAGTAACTACAAAAATGACGTCATGATTAGGAAAGAGGTAATGCATTTCTGCGTGTTTTCTATCTGTTTAAAAGCAATGATTCTGGCTGTTTAAAGACTATTTTTTCCAAGGCGTACGTTCACAAGAGCGTGATGGAGGAACTAAAGAGGATCATTGACGACAGTGAAATCACAAAGGAAGACGATGCACTGTGGCCGCCTCCTGACAGAGTGGGCAGACAGGTTTGTAAAGTCTACTGACTTGCTTTATTCCCCCCTCATTATCATCATTTACTGTGTGAGTTGAATTAGGGATGGGAATCTCCAGGCACCATCCAAACGATATGATCATGATACCTAGGTGTTCATTCGATTATCATTGCGATTCTGTAAGTATTACAATTTTAATAAATATCCTAATGTGCCCAATTAAATTTTGTGACAATTTTAAACTTTTTTAAAAAGTTCGAGTAATTAAGTGTAGCCCATTTCTCACAACATTAATTTCCTCACTTAAAAACCAAGCATCACGTTTAAACAATACAAGCTACCTTCAAATATAAGAGTTTAACTTTAAACTTTAAACTAAACAAAAGGCCAAATTTTACTAAGCACCACGTATCAGTCATCCACTTTTGATTATTTCTGAACAAACTTGTTAAATAATTGACTCCTACCACACAGGATGAAAATGGTGTAAACTGTTCAAGGTATACCACCCGTAGGATTTTAAATAAACTTTTTTCCTCCTTAGATGCCTTATGTTTCAAAACTCAACTTGACAGTTGAGCACAAGGGACTGATTTGCGCTCACTGTTTTGAGACTTGTGCAAGTGTGTGTAATGAGTGGGTTTGAGACTAATTTTGAGTTTCGAAAAAAGGCTGATTGGAAGCTTCTCGGAAGCTTCTGCGCTTGGTACAGAATCGTTTACATCTGAGGCAGATCGGCTGATCACGGGTCATGGCCAATTAATTTGGAAAAACAAGCCAATTCTGGTTAATCTCTAATATAAATGTTTAAAATAGTAAAAAAATTTTTTTTTATATATATATAAAAAGAATATTTTGGAGTCGCTGTGGCGATATGTGAATCGCCACAATAGTTTATAACTGTATTTATTTATTTTTCCCCATCTCTTATTACAACAGTCATTTGTTTTAGGAAATAGACTGTTTTATTAAACCATTAATTTAAGCGTTTTCCCCATTAACCTATTTTTTTCCCCATCTAGGAACTGGAGATCGTCATTGGTGACGAACATATCTCATTCACAACCTCCAAAATTGGGTCTCTAATTGATGTCAACCAGTCTAAGTGAGTATATATTGTACATCTGTTTGTAGTTAATTATGTATTGCCTGGAGTTTTTGACTGTCGGAATTTCTCAGAGACCTGCAGTAAGATAAGGACTTGCTTTACCTCTGATACCTCAACTAGAGAAATAAAGTTAAGAGTAAATCAACTTTATTTAGTACTTTTTAAGTGGCTGCTTTTTAACTTTCTTATGAAAAAAATTAAAGTAGCAAATTGATTTGTGTTATTTGCTATATTCACTAACAAAGCTTCACAAGTTCATTACCTAAAATTTGTGAGAAAAAAATTAAAAGTAAGTAGACAGTAAGTAAAATCTTACAGTAATTAACTTTTAAATATAGTACTAGTTATATATTGTATAGTATTTTGTTAAGCTGTACAAATATTTGCATAAAATAAGTTGATTACACCAGTAAAAATGCTTCATGCAAAGCAGGTTGCAAAGTGGGAGTTGCTAAACTAAACCTAATTTGCATGGTTCTTCAGATATGCATTTGGTTCTAGTGCACACCTCTGTGGTGGGGCGCAATTTAGTGTTGCTCTCTGCACATATGGACATTGGATATAAAAAACATACAAACAGTATTTTATTATTATTTTTTGGTATTTAATTACTATTGTCTTAAATAGTTAATTAGGTATTGAACAACCCATGCACAATCCTATTCCTACATGGAAATGGATGGCAGAATATTTGAAGTCCATATCTCCTGGATTTGATTAAATGAGTACAATGTTACATTAAAAGCACCTACTTGGAATCTCCTAGCCACATGCAAGCTCATCAGGTTCTATTTCTATTAAATACGTTTGCTTTCCTTCTTTGCCTCTTAGGGATCCAGAAGGCCTCCGGGTGTTCTACTATCTGGTACAGGATCTCAAGTGTCTTGTCTTCAGTCTCATCGGGCTCCATTTCAAGATCAAGCCAATCTAAACTCATCAGCTTTTACAGACATTTAATTTAGTTTGTTTAACCCTTTCGGCGTTTTGTACAGTAATTTCTGGCTTGTCTGCTGTTTTCCTTTTTTAAATAAAACATTGTCAATTTCAGAAGTATGAATCAGTTTGCTGTAAATTACATTGGTACACCAAGACATGATTGAGGGATTTTAAACAAAGTACCGACCAGTTGGCACATGTGCAACATTTTCAGGTTGTATCAGGTTTTGAGCAAGGACCTGATCATTTTTCAGATTAGCAAAAAAAAAAAGTCATATTTTGCTTTTCATTTATTACTTATAGCACACTTAAACCAAGGAAGTTTTGCCCAAACTCTTAAATGAAAACATTCCAGAAGTGCAATGTTTACATAAGTTATTTAATAATCAATTGCTAGAAGCAGTAAGTGCTATGAGGCATGATTTTGTTTTCTTTTTTTTTTTAATACTTGATTTGAACAAATCATGAATTATCACCTTCCTCTGAACCAAAGTGAATGGGGGGAAAATTATTTATTTTCATCTTGGCCTGGAAAAGTGTCTTGGGCAGAAAAAAAAAGTCAGTTTTTGGTAAATATCAATTATAGATGCACATACTTTGAGTTCCACTACTGATATTTGGGCTGTGTATCAAATAATGCAAGTTTTAGCCACTGCCTAGGTGGGATTTTGTCTGCATGATCTGGCAGGTGAGTGTTTAAACGAGTGAAAACAGTCTGCACGCATAAGAATTTGAGCACCAGAAAATAATTTCTTCATATTCAGTAATGAGGTCCAAATCTGTTTTAAACACTGAAGGTTAAATCTAATGGTTTTGCCCACAGTTCAGGTGTGTGGTATGGGAAGGGAACTGTATGTATCATCAACCATGGTCCATTCCACCACTAACAATGCTAATAATTTTATAAGTGAGCTATTCTTATGACCTATAGCTACAGATTTTAACAGAATGTACACATCACAAAATAAACAGTGAATATTCATTTGTCTAGAGAAAATGAAAGTCCGGAGGAGCTGATCTACTCAAACAACTGCAAACAAAAAAATTACGTTGATGAGAACATTAATCTTTGTGCACTCTAAAATGAGTCCTTTTAATGATTCCTCAAACCCATATCTTTCTAATGAGGTACACTTAGCTTGACTTAATTGGCTTTCCTTCAAGAACAGTAAAAATGTCCTCCAAGGACTTGTGAACACATCTGAGAAATTCATGGACATCCCTGGAAGGGTAGCTGGAAACGTTGCAGCCGATCCAATCATCATGGACACCATAGCCTACTCCAAAGCCATCTGGGACAACGGGAGCAAAACCACCCAAGCTGACAGCAGGACTAGTGAGTGTACTGGTGGACAGGATGTTGTGGTTTATAGCTGCATAAGCCGGGTCCTGGTACAGACTTGGTATAGACATTCCTTTGGAATTTGCAAGGTAGCGTAAGGCAAAAAGATGCCGATCAAATCCTTGTCCTAGTTGAAAATACAAATGTTACAGGAAAGTTAAGATTGGTGGGGGATGTACACTAAAACACTGATGACAATTTTTCAAACAAATGCAAATCTGATGTAATAGATGAAATTGTTTACATGACATCACTGGGTATTTGATTAAAAAATAGGAATGGAGTCCCATGGAACAGATTTTTAAATCATCTAACAAACCTCCACTGAATTAATACAGTATTGGAGCGGCCATTAAAATATCTTCGAAGGGCAAGCCAACAACAAAAAACATGACTTATGGTACTCACCCATGGCTGCCTCTTTCGTGAGCTGCCCGTGGTATTTGGAGCAGTCATTCAGCAAACCTGTGAGGTGCTCCACACTGTGCTGACCTGGCTGCTGAACAAAGGCTTGGGCACAGCACTTTGTGTATATAGTGGCAGGCCGGATGGTCTCTGTGCGGCCATGTTTGAAAGCTGCAGTACTGCAGGACTCGTACGTAGCTACGGTCTGCCCGTACTGACGCAGGAATCCCATCTGGAAAGCCAGCTGTGCAATAGCATCAGGGCTGAGCTTTTTCTTCTTCAGCTGCTCTTTCCCCCCATTCTTAAACTCCATGGCATCAATAGTAAGCTTTGACACAGCAGCTTGGAAGTTCTCTTTGGCTTTTCTTATTCCTTGCTCCAGTTCCGGGGTTAACTTGAATTCAAGTTTCCGGACAGCAGAAGCTGAATCTACAGCAGCAGGTTGAGTACCAAGACTGATCTGTGGTGTCTCTGTGGTGTCTTTGAAGACTTCATTTTGGAAACGGAGGACAGCCACACCATCACCCCAAGAGTGCTCAAAATTAATGGCTGCTTGTCCATCTTTGGCCATGATGATACTGAACGATTTGTCATACCAGCGGTTGCAGCCATCCCCATGAAGCATATTGTGGGAGATATGTATATGATCACGCATTTCTTCCTCATCAAGACACAGGCAAAACAGGGCATTGTCCACTAAACCAAGAGCCTCACCATTACCTGCTTGAAGAAGCTTCTCCCTTAGTCCCGTCCAAACATCCCTGTTCTCGCTCGTCAGAAGACCCAGAGGAAAAGCAGGAGCTGGTGTTGCGTCTGCAAGAATGTACTTGAGGTGTGACAAGATTTCTGCAGGTTTCACCAAATTACCATCCCTATCCAGTGCATCAAATATATACATATTTCCCCTTCTCATGATAAGCACATGGCGACCTCTCTCGTCAGTGAAGAGCTCATCCCGATTGGGTTTGGGGATCCGTGTAGAGTTGAAGAGACGGAAGTACTGAGACATATCCAGTGGGTAGGCATTCACCATGTAGGCTCCAAACCATGAGATGGAGGAGGGCACCCATCGGATGAACTTCTTAAAGGAATCAGTGTTGCTTTTAGCAGGGTTTAGGTGAAAGACCTCTGGTTCAAGGATTCCAGAACGTAGGGTCTTCATAAAACGAACCGCAGAACACACCATGTTAGCAGACCGAATAAGCTGGTTATTGTACTCAGGTTTGGGGTCAGGGTTGAATGACATGAAAGGATTAAAATTTAAAACCACTGATTCACGGGCACACAGGTACATGTCAAACCATGGACCTGGAAAAACAAAAAGTACACAAGTAGGCCTAAAGGTTAACAATGTGTACTTCACCCCAAAGTTAACTTTATACTGTACAATTGTCATGTGATGTGATGTGCTCATGTCTGATTAGTGCTGCATTTGGCTTAACTCAGAAGTAAAAAAAAAAAACAACAACTAGTGTTTACTGTTGAAAAGGCTTTTTAAATGTTTTTTGTTATTTAAGATTATAAGTTTGACAAGTTATGAGCATTAGTACAACATAGCATTGGTACCATGGTATGGAAGAGTCAGAGTGTCTCAGACTGCTGCTTTGATGCTGAATTGAACACCAAAAATTGGAGCATGTTTTTGAAAAAACTCAGTGGACAGCTACAAATTTAGTTGTGGTAGTGGTGAAACAAACTAAACAGTCTAATGGACGTAAAAATATCTGTACTGACTTAAGAACACTTTGAAGAATGTATCTTTTGCATGCCCTTTTTAAAGAGGGAACCCAGATCACACTGACTAATGTAAGCAGAACAATATTAATTTTCTTTTAAGTCTGTTAGAGGGTTCTTTATCAAACAAGGGGTGTTCACGCCAAGGACTTGAAAGGACTGACACTTGATTGTACATAATATATGAACACCGTCATGAGAGCAAAAACTACCTTTATTTCTCTATATAATGCCCTGCTACACTAATGCACTTATACTAGTGTTTCACTAATGCTTGTATACCATCAAGGTGAAAACTCTCTCAGTACGACAGAGCCCTAATCGCATTAGCCTGCTTCACATCTGAAACGCTGGCCTCCCAGGAACTCCTTTAATGACTCAAAAATGTAGAATTTTTTGTAAAGCTTTGTAATAGGGTATTCCAATAACACCCTTGTAATGTGCAAGTGGTGTTCACGAATAATTGTATTTACAGCTCCCACAGACAGATGCATGTTTTCCACATGTTAGCTACATGTTATCTCTTGATTTTCAAGGATCAGGCGTTCTCACGCTGAATGCTCACAGGAACGTCTGCTGTGGTCTCCATGCCACCTTGGTAGGGATCGTCGTTCATGAACCTAAGGCCTTCTTTAAAACGTTTGCACCATTCAAATTTTCTCTGCGGCTAAGCATCTTAAGCCCATTCTGTGCTTGAATATTCTGTAAATATCAATAGATTTTATGCCTTAATTCTTGAGAAATTTCATCAAAAGTCCTATAATATAAAACATAATGGTTGTATTATTACAGTCTGTTATAGAAATCAAGATTTTTTTTATTGTGATCATTACATTCGATGGAGAGGTAATAATCATAGAAGACTATGTGTCAAGTGGAATTTGTTTTATACATCTTATTTAGATCATGCTTTCCCTACACAAAACCAGGCCCAGTTTCTCAAAACTATGGTAGATGACCTTAAATAGAAAATAAATGTTTAACATGGTACTCACTTGACCATTTAAAAACGATCCTTGTGAACTATGAGTGGGATTTATGAATATATTTAGCCTGCACATTCTCACCTGAAATATAGCTGGTGTGCTTGTTCGCCTTGTCCTGAGCCACAAGCTGCTCGTGTAACTGCTTGCCAACACCATTCTGGAATTCGTGAGCAAGTTTCTCTGTTTTGCTGCACACACAAAGAATGCACATATACAGTGCCATGAAAAAGGATTTGCCCCTTCCTGATTTAACTATTTTGCATATCTGTCACTCTTAAATGATTAAGATCATCTAACAAATTTTAATATAACACGAAGATAAATAAAAAAAATACAGTTTTTAAATGATGGTTACGTATATTAAAGGAAAAAAACTGTCCGAACATTCCTGGCCCTATGTGAAAAGATAATTGGCCCCCATAAATAAATCATAAATAAACTGTCAGACCTGATTACTGCCAGACCTTTTGATCACTTAAAGATTGACACAGACCATACATGGGTTTTAAAATTTATATTACATGTGTATAAATCTGTCTTAAAAAGTATAAATATAAATATAAAATAAATCACTATAGCAAATACAATGTGTTGTATAAATATTAAAATAATTGAACACAGACAAGGCTGATGCTGTGTACATGCCCCTCTAATGAATATTAATGAGCATGCAAATGCTATGGTCACATGACAAGGTGTCAAAACAAGATGTTGGAAACTGAAGATTTTTCTTGGCAGATCCCAAAAAAAGCTTGCGTCTTTTTTTGCGAGTTGGCTCTGTGTCCGCCATGATTTTTATTATGAAAAAAATATATAATAAGGTCTCCACTGCAATCACATGGGAAATTAGGTTGGGCCTAATTAGCATACTAAAAGTACAGGCCGCACAAAACAATTTTTAAAAAATATTTTTTTATAGATTGATGTGCAAGGCCAAGACAATAATGGTACCACTCGTCATTTACAAATATTCTTCTTATTTATTGTGTACTTGTATAGTCTGAATCAATATTTAATTAAATAGAACCTTTCTGACAAAGTGAAGCATGCCAAAAGATTTCTTTAAAAAAGCAACACAATCTAAAGAAATTTAAGAACAGATGAGAAACAAAGTATTCGACATGTATCAATCTGGAAAGAGTTACCAAGCCATTTTTAAGACTTTGTGATGCCAGTGATAAAAAATAAAAAATCAGAAGGGGCAAAAACCTTTTCACCGTAGACACACACAAGCCCTTTCATACCTGAGAATATCAATACAATTAGTTGGCTTTATTACCCACCTGTATTGTTCCTCATTTAACAGGGGTTTCTGAGCTGCCAAATATCTCTGTATTGTGTCCTCCAGCTTTGGAATTGGCAATCTATCAAAAGTATTATTGGAAAAATAACATCAGACGTGTGTTTCAAAAGAGGTGTGTATATTTTATTTTAAGAAAAGCTCCTTCCCTAGATGAGTGCTGCTGTGACTACAGCATGAGAACAGTAGCCTACATTGTGCACTTTCACCTAGATTTGTTAACATGGCACAGCAACACTTGACTGTCAGTATGCATGCGCAGGAATCAGGAAGCCTGTAATGTGATGATCCTGTTACTGTACTGAACTCAACATTGAACATTGTGGTCAACAAAATGGCTTTGTGTGATGAAATTCGCTATTGCTTACCTTGGTAAACTTTTCTGGTAGTGCATAGTAGGAACAATACTTTTATGCAAATATTCGGATCCTTCATATTTACTGCTGTATGGTCGATGATTTGCAGACAGCGCGGACCAGGCAGAGGTAGTCCTCAGTGTCAGGGGCTTCAGTCTTGTATTCAGTTGAGAAGACAGAAAATATGCCATGTTTCTTTTTTAAAGCTAACTCCCCTGCAGAGACGGACAATGTTACCAAAGAAAGCGACCTGCTGGTGGTTAGTCGTTGCTAATTTAAAGCATGTAAGATTACAGTTGCTCAAGAAATGAAAATTGAAGCTTTGTGCTCTTAGATACAGTATATCCAAATCTTTGCATAGGCGACTTACTATCTGTAGAAGTAAGGTCAATCATATATTAATTAACTTGACCACTTCGTCACGTTGTCGGAAAAGCGTCCTAACTACACCATAAGATCTTAAATTCACTTCTGATTCAGTTCCAATCTTTCTGGATATGATACAAATTCCCCAACCCTTTTGGTTATTATTCTTATTATATGTATTATCCCTTATCCAGCTGTCACTTCCGGGAGCCAAAGTCACTCCGCGCTGCTGCATCCGATTGGATCTCCGTTCGCTAAAATAAAAGTCCCAAAGAAATCCCTAACAAAAACGCCCCAAAATTATGAAAAAGTTTCCTATTAGGTTTATTCCCGTTTATTCCTACTATTTTCTTCATTTATGTTCTTGTTTATATTTATTCTGTAATTCCTGTTTGTATTTATTATACATTTAATATATGTTATTTATTGTATTTATTAATGTAATACTAGTTGTTTCATTTTAATGTATTTAATGTAATTGCTGCTTGTTTCATGTAATAACTAGAGGTTACCCGCGGCTCCGCCCACATACAGTAAATCCACCTAATGATCCTCTGGTAATCTATTGAAGGTATATTATTACCTCAGAGTGTGACATAAAAGTTGATAATGAGGATGAACTCCTGTAACACCTGAGAGACACACACACATCAAAAACGACTCAGATAGAAGTATTAGTAAACAAGGAAAAAAACAAAATACATCAATATGCTGAAAATTAACATGTGTTAGTTGTAACAGAGACAGCTGACATCCATTTGCATTACACTCAATATTTTATACCTTTTTTTTCTATAGCATGTTCTTTATGCATTGTATTTACATAACCTATTGTTATATGAGGTGGTATTGAAATGTTTCAAGACTAGTTTTGTAACACGCCATAAAGATGGCAGCGCAAGACTGTACGTACAGTCTGAGGAAGCACCAATATTCATAAGTCAGTGTGCCAAAAGACTTTGTCCTGTGTACATGAAAAGCTGTAACTTGTGCTAATCTGACCTCATGCATTACCACGTCTGCTATTTCATCATGGCCAGCAAGTTAGAATAAAGAGCGGACATGAATTTAAAATCTGACGTTGGACATGATTCGACAAATTCACAGCGATGCTGCAATGAGTCATTCAAGGTGTTTGAAGTGGCATGCACACTTCAAGAGCAGAAGAACATTACTGGAACATGATGAGAGATCAGGAGGACCTTCAATGAACTCAACCCCCGAAAATGTCAAAACCATTTGGCAACTTGTACATGATGATCGTCTAAGAACAATCCACAACATTGCTTCCATTGTCGGTGTGTTATACGGAACATTTCAGGCAATCCTCATGTGTGATTTGTGACCCAGGAGCAGGAGGAACTTCGTTGTGCTGTAGATGACCCGTCCTTCATGTCGAGGATCATTACTGGTGATGAAACTTGGGTGTATGGGTATGACACTGAGATGAAGCAACAGTCTTCATAGTGGGAGAGCCCATCATCTCCATGACCGAAAAAAAGCGAGGCAGGTCTGCAGCTCGACTGTGTATGCTCATCATCTTTTTCGACATTCACAGAATTGTGCATCGAGAATTTGTCCCCAGGGACCAGGCAGTCAATAGTGAATTCTACCGGCAGGTTTTAAGGCTTCTGATGGAGGATGTACGGTGAAGGCTATGTAACGGATATGTGGACGTGAATCTTGAAACTTTTTGATACCCCCTTGTATACTATACTACTGGGAGACGATTTATTGTAAATAAATATAAATGGCTGAATGAATCAAATACACTTTTCAACCATATTGGCTTTACTGTTTCATGCATTATAATATTTTAGATATTTCATTAGCATGTAAGAAGTTCATAGATTAGAACTGGGTTGCAAATATGTGGCAGTAATTATATGGATAAATACGACTTAATAATAATAATAATAATAATAATAATAGACAATTAATGTTCAATTAAAAGCAACGATATAAAAACCCAGTTGTTTTTATCAGATCTGTGTCTCAGAAATGCGTTTAGCTTTTTTCACACGCGCGCGCGCGCGCACACACACGGTGATGGGCAGAAGCAGTTGAAGGTTTACTTCTGTTCTGATTGGTTGAGAGATGAGCCAGGCTGAAGCTGATTGGATGTTGGGGGTCTGCGCTCATGTCAGGGTCTCCAGCTCATCCTCAATTGGAATCGGGCACATCAGGAGGATAAGAACATCATCAGTACCAGACGTGTAGGCTGTGTTGAATTCACTAATGTAACCGAAACACGACTGGAATTTCTCCCCCACTTCGACCAAACCAAACTGAGCGACATATCTGGGTAAGCAGAAACATGATTTCTACGTGCTCTAGCCTGAGAGCGGTCTGTTCACCATCACAGAGCTGCTGTGTATGAGGAGGCTAATCCTCCGGGTTTCACCTTCCTTTAAACCAGACGGAACGTCACGCTTACTAACCGAGGAGTTAGACTTAATTTAATATAATTCAAGGTTATTAATTCAGGAATGTGTGGTTATTGTATGGAGGCTACGCTGTTTGCATTGCGGAATAAAAGCATTCATTAAACGGAACTGTAAGTGTATAAGCGTGTTACACTGGTTATGAAGCGATGGTTTATACAGCATACTGTATATAGTAGGGACTGGGAATCACCAGGGATCACCCAATACGATATTATCAAGATACCCATGTGCCGATTCGATTTGTACTGCGATTCTACAAACATCACGATTTTAAAAATCTCCCAATGCACTATTACATTTTTTTTTCTTCAGATTTTGTTACAATTTTATACAAATATAGGAAATAACTAGATGTGCCCGCCAAGCACGGAGAAAACATGCAAACTTCATGCAGACAGAATTGAGGCGGGAATCGAATCTGGAACCTGGAGGTGTAAGGCGATAGTGCTAATCACTAAGCCACCGCTGCCAAATGCAAACATATACAATTTAAGTTCATTTAAAAATCAATTAGGAGTTATTGTGGGGTTACATGATTGAAGGTAACAAAACAAAAGAATCGTGATACATCACTGAATCGATTTTTTTCTCTCCCATCTCTATAATACAGTGTATTAGGGAGTGCAGCCTGTTTGTAGGAAGAAGAATCATTCATTCATTCATTCATTCATTCATTCATTCATCATTAGTAACCACTTTATCCTGGTCAGGGTCACAGTTGAAACACTGGGCGGTTGGGGCATCATGCATGCACATATTTAGCCACTCATTCAAAGCCAGGTCAGTTTTATTTAGCCAGTTATTTATTTATTTATTTATTTGGAGTTGAAGCTGCAGACCTCCACATAAACAGTAACTCGAGTTCGGTATCGAACCAGGAACCCTGAAGCTGTGAGGGAGCAACACTAGCTGCTGTTGTGTGGGAGTTTTATCCCTGAGCTCACAAAGAGGACACTTGGTGCACATGTCTAAAGGCAATGTAATTTTATTGATTTTTAGTGCTACCAAAGTGACTGGATGTTTCTCTCAGCAGCTGAAGGACAGCCATGGGGGCTCTCAGCCGGCAGCAATTCTTTCAGGAGCTTCCTTTGGGCTGCTTGCTTCCGACTGCCCAACAGGGACTGCTGCAGGTGTGGCAGCTGCTGATCATGTGTTTAGCATGCAGATTGCTGTGGAGAATTGGTAAGCTCAAGGATTGATATGACAATATTCACAGATAGCAGAGCCTACGTATATCAAGAGGTTGATTCAGGCTTTGGGATTTGTCCTAGTCCTACATCTTTACTAACACAATGTCTAGTTTGCTTACTTTGGCTTTTCTGTGTCTGAATGCTACATGTTCCCCCCATGTCCTCTCTCTCTCTCCATTGACAGGTCCCCTGCCTGCATACATAAAGCACCTCAGCACGATTGCATGTGGATTTTACACCCTCTACCTGTTTTTTGGGTTGCACATGGTTTGGGTGGTGCTGCTCAGTCTTCTCTGCTACCTCATCCTTTTTCTGTGCCGCCACTCCAGCACTCGAGGCCCCTTCCTCTCTATCACAGTACTCATCTACCTCCTGCTGGGGTATGTGACATAATTATACACAATATTTAAATCCATCTCCGGTGTAGGAAATGTGCATTTATGCTAAATGATATCTAAATGCTCTGTTTTTTTATTTGAACAGTCTCTACTTTTAAAGACAACACCATATTTGCGTAGGATATTTATATATAATATACAGTCAAGCCCATAAATTCTGAAACAAAGATAATTTTTTTGGCATTTGGCCTCTGTACACCACCACATTGAATAAAAAATAAAACACTCAAGATGTGAGCAAAGGGCAGGACTTTAATCCAAAGAGATTGATAAAAGTTTAGCATTAACCATACAGGAATTACAGCAATTTGTATACACACACATACACACACACACACACACACATTTTTATGGGCCCTCATGAATAATTGAGCAAGTTAATGAAATTACAAACATAAGGATTGCCTTAATACATGAATGATAATACTTTGCAGTCAGTGACTGCCTGAACTCTGAAAGCCATGGACATGACCAAATGCTGAGTTTTGTCCTGCTTTCACTGTTTGTTTTGGGTCATTATTTATCTGCGATACGAAGCTGCACCCTATCAGTTTTGCAGCACTTGGCTGAATTTGAGCAGAGAGTAAATCCCCCTACATTTAGAATCCTACAACTTTTATCAGCAGTCAGGTCATCAGTAAACACCAGTGACCCAGTTCCATTGGCACCTGTACACGGTTAGGCCATGACCGTGCCTCCACCTTGTTTGACAGATGATTTGGTATGCTTTGGTTCACGAGCTGTTCCTTTTTTTCTCTATGGTTTTCTCCTTTTTTATCATTCCTCATTCTTTTCTCCTTCTTCTACCAAAGAATCTAAAAGACTTTTCTGACAAAGTTTAATCTGGCTTTTCTGTTCTTGAGTGTACCACTGGAATGCACCTTGTTAGGAAACATCTGTTTTTACTTCATATACTGCAGTGGTGTCAAAAGTATATTATATGATATGATAACTAGTTGCCTATAAGTATTTTAATGGTGCAAAAAGTCAAACTTCAGAGGCATGTCATCAGTAACCTTT
>JAOVVA010000032.1:5456113-5468400 GCA_028565275.1 Leiocassis micropogon | reverse complement strand
TGAACCGCTGTGATTTTTTTCCCCATTTAGGTAGTCAACTTTCTCTATTTTTTCCCTCTTTTATTTATTTATTTGTTTGTTTGTTTGATATTTTATTCTGTCTATTGTTTTTATTTATTCACATATTCTTTGTTTTATTTTATTTATTCACATATTATAAGTTTGCTTATACTATATATCTTCTATTTATTTTTTGTTCTGTTAACTGTGGATAGTTAATTGTTTAATTCAAGTTATTACTCCTGAATCTTGTGTTATACTTTTATTCTTTCATTATTGTAATTTTTTATTATTCATAATAAATAATATAATATTTATTATAATTAATAATAAAAAGATACTGTAAAATGTCTAGAGATTTAGCAGGAGATTTTTTTATCGCTTTTTTTCTATTGGATTAATAGGCAAATAAGCATTTTTACATGTAGTATTTTTTATTAGAAATTAAAAAAGATACATACACATAATATATACTGTATATATGTATATATACATACTGTACAGCACAGTATATATAGAGGTGCATACATGATACACTTTTTGTACATGTAGTACTTTGGATATACGGTAGGTGGCAGCAGTGCGTATGAAAGTTCGAGTAACTCGGTTGGGGAACTGTGAAGGAGAAGCTCATTGGGCCATGTGGAACAAGATGGCGTTGTCGTCGCGGTTGTTTTTGTGCAGTCGCTTTGGCCGAACCGCAGGCGCTGTCCTTCTTATTAATAAACAACCGACAGTCCCACTCACCTGCAGGTGTTATGTCGACGTTAGCAAACGGAATCGTGAGTACAGTAAGTACGGTTTGTCCTGATTTTCCAAAGAATAAATACACAGAGGTCACTAGTGAGCATTCCAGGCATAACAACAGTCTGTAACTGATCCCTTGGTAACTGACCTTCTAAATAAATTCTCTTCTTATTCTTTGCATAACCGACGCCTTTACCTAATGACGTCATTGTCTTGGTTTGGCTTCTGGTAAGCAGTGATGAAATTTGACGTCTGTGTTAAATAAACAGAACAGAGATTAAATGTGTACCTGTGACAAACAGCACGTCAGACTGACCTAAAAAGGAGACCTGTCATCTCAAACACATGACCGTGCTATCAGGTCATACTGAAGGTCAAGCAAAGCGAGGCAGAACTCATGTATTAGGTGACTCTTATGTATTAGGTGGTCCACACCACCCCTGTAAATCTCTACTACAGTGGTGTGACCTTACTACAAAACTCAAAATGCTTAACATTTTATATCTAGATGATAGATCTCGTTTATACGTTTGGTTTAAATCTCAAATTGTCTGCCTGTCTCTGTTTATCTGTGTCAGATTTGCAGTTCAAACTGGACGAGCGTACAGCCCACAGCAGTCTCGACCTCTTCAAGAAAGACACGGGTGTGATTTACAGAATGCTAGGCTTAGACCCGAGCCATGTCCAGGATTCGCCTCTCCGTTTTCGCGACTGGGCTGTCGTGTTTGCCGATAACCACGTTGACTCCGGACGTCACTACTGGGAAGTCACGGTCAAAAAGTCACAGGAGTTTCGCATTGGTGTTGCAGAAGTGGCTATGTCTCGTGATGAGTGCATTGGCACAAACTCGTCCTCATGGGTCTTCTCCTACGTTCACAATAAGTGGTACGCCATGACCACCAACAAGCAGGTGCCCGTGTCGCTGGTGGGGAAGCCGGATCGCGTGGGGCTGCTCTTGGACTATGAAGCTGGCAAGCTCGGTTTAGTAGATCCGCAGGTTGCTAAAGTGGTGCACACGATAAAGACTCAATTCCCATCACCGATCTGTCCAGCCTTTGGACTGTGGGATGGAGAAATTTTTACACACTCTGGGTTGGAGGTGCCACCAGGGCTTAATTAGTGTTCACACATGCCTCCTTCCACCTTTTTTTTTTGGATCAGCATAGCAATAAGGAAATGTCAGTGTTCCAAGTGAAAAGCCATACCTCATGTTCCTCGAATATTTAGAGTTAACCAACGGTTTAGGTAGTGTAATCTTTAAAAAGAAAAAAAAAAAACTTGTTGAAAGAAAAATGCTGATGAGCCACAGGACTGAATGGGCATAAAAATGATCCATATTCGGCACATCAATAAAAGTAATATGTATCAACATTTATATGCTGTTTTATGATGGGTTCAACAAAGATTTTGCATCTTCCACTGGTTCCAGAAGATATTACAATGTACATAGCATCTCTTTATTCATGCTATGTGTTCAATAAAAGAGACATACATTAATCGCTCAAGTTTCAGTTACTGTACTGAGTAGAAACGTGTGTCCAGGCCTGGTTTGTTTAATCAGAATTTGCTTTTATTTTTTATTTTTTTGAGCATTCAGATGGTATAACATCAGTTGGTTTCATGACACTGACTGTATATATCTGGGTACAAACAAGCACTACAACATTATAATATCTTTAAGAATTCACTAAAGGAAGTTAAATGGCAGCTTCTTGACTGAGATTCTTAATACCCTAAATACAGTGCATTATATAATAAAAAAAAGTGTGTATGTGTATTCTTGCATATAAGTACAACATTGCTGTATTATTAAATATATACATGAAATATGAACATGTATTTACAAAAAAATATGTACAACAACTGAGTGCTTTAAAAGAACAGTAGTTGTATCTGTAAAGAGTCCATCTCTTTTAAATATGATAGTAATACAGTCCTATTACAGTTTTACGGCAGGAGTTTAAACTATAAAAGGTTGTAGGAGTAACCCTTGGTCAGGTGAGTGCTATAATGCTAGCATTTAAATGAAACTGTAGAGAATATTTACAGAAGCATGCAATTTTACTGTAAAATGTGCCCACGTTTCAGTAAATAATTATAGTTCCAAAGACTGTAGTATTTACACTCATCGCACGTAAGTCATGTTAGAACATTTCCTGGTGTCTTATTACATTACTTAGGTTTGTTGACTGATGGAACAGGGAAAAGTGTAAGGATTTCACATAAGCTTTACGGATGTAGCCTAATGTGTTGATTAAGAGTTGTGTTCATCTAATTCGGGAACTTGGCCTGACACTAAACATCACATCAGTATCAACAGCACACCTGTTCAGTGCCCTTTCATCTGGCAGACTCCTACTGGATCATCTTACTATATTCCTCGAAGGAATGCATTTTCATTAAACAGCGGTGTCATCTATCACACAAACCTGTCCACAGCCTCCATGTTCTCCAGGTCGTCTGCATTGAGTGCTACCTCACTGTGGCCTTGTGTGCTGATCTCCTCAGGCATCAGGGTGTGGGAATAAATGTGCTGATATTCCTTCAACACCTCAGCCACGCTGTCTTTTCTGAACTCTATAGCATCATCCAGGGGTGTGTTTCCCCACCTGAGCAAAAGACACGTACAGGAGAAGTGTTTAAGACGTGCGTAATAAGATCAGAAAAAATAAGTCAGGTATGAATTTTTTACCTGTCCTTGACATGGGGGTTCACTCTGCATGTCCCTGTTAAGAACTTAACAGCTTCCAGATGCCCTGAAACACAAAACACAACCAGTCACTGAATGCAGCATTATCCTTGAAAAAAATATATGGATGAGTATATGAAATTTGTTTACCTTCTGCAGCAGCCAAGTGCAGAGCTGACCGAGAATCATAATCCCTCAACTCCATATCCACCGCTGACAAAGCAAACCTGCAAACATAAACATGATAATCATCAAGAATCGGCAAACAATGAGATTAAATATTTAGAAAGGTTTTCAACCTAACCTTTATCCACCATATTTGTAGTGTAGAGGTGAAAGTTTTCAGACACTTTTAATGTTTTCCACATTTTATGTTGAAATGGATTCAAATCCTTTTTCACTCATTCTACACACAATACTCCACAATGACAAAATAAAAACAGATGTTTGAAGTGTTTTGTTAATCTATAATAAAAAATAAATAAAGACTGAAATATCCCATTTACATACAGTAAGTATTCAGACCCATCACTTACAGTAGTACTTGGTTAAAAGACCTTTGGCAGCAATGACAGCCTTTCGAAAGTCCCCAATGAAAGTCTTAACTCCTTTCTTTTGGAGGTTTTTTTCTTCATTCTTCTTGGTAGAATTGTTCACAATCAACCAGGTTGGATGGGCACGGCTATTTTCATAGGAATGCTCTATTGGGTTCAGGTCCAGACTGGCTGGGCCACTCCAGGACTTCCACAGAGCAGAGTTGTTCTGAAGCCACTCTTGTGTTTCTTGATGGTATGCTTCTGGTCGTTGTCTTGTTGAATTATGATTCGTTGCCCCGGCTTGAGGTCTGAATCATGGAGTGCCGCAGTAATGGCTGTCCTTCTGCTAGGTTCTCTCATCGCCACAAGGAAACTCAGCATCCCATTCATAATGACCCTTGTGTTCTTGCTCACTTCTCTGACAAAGGCCCTTTATCCTCGATTACTCAAGTTGGCCAGGTGGCCAGATCTGAAAATACTGTTGGTTGTTCCAAATCTTTTCCATTTGAGAATGATGGAGGCTCTTCGGCACTTTCAATGCTGCAGAAACTTTCTTTTATCCTTCCCCAGATCATTCTTGACACAATTCTGCCTCACAGGTCTACAGATAATTCTCTCAACCTCATAGCCTTGTTTTCACTCTGACATACACCATGTGACACATTATGTGTGAGTGCAGATGTGTGCCTTCCCTAATTATGTCTAATGCATTTAATTAAGCGCAAGTAAGCACAAGCACTCCAGTCAAGTTGTAGAAGCATCTCAAGGTCCACTGATAGGAGTAGGATTCATCAGAGCGTAATTGCGAGTGTCATAACAATGGGTCTAAATACTTATGTAAATGGGATACTTCAGCCTTTTTTTAAATTAATTAACAAAACACTCCAAACACATGTTTTTACATGGTCATTGGAGGGTTGTATGTAGAATGATGAGGGGGAAAAGAACTTGAATCCATTTTAAGGAGAGTGTGAAAGGGTCTGAAAACCTTCTGTTGGCACTGTACCTTAAACTAAGTCTAAAGGCAGTAGTTCTCAGAACAGTCAGTTAACATTTACTTTTGTGAACCATGTATTGTATATGATGCATTTATGGATTCTTTGGTCAATTCTTTGTAAATTAAACATGCAATCTGTAAATTTTATACTTTTAACAATTGGATTGTTCATCCAGATGCCTACAACTTAAGTATAAGTTGTGTAAGTATTGCATCATTATTAAAAAAAAAAAAAAAAAAACTACTTTAAACTACTCTCTTATAAACTGCCTGGCCAAAAAAGGTTGCCATTTGAGAAGGGTCAAATTATTGGGTTGCACTAGGTTACTAGGAACTAGGTTAAGAACCTTTCAACACATTATCAAAACCTGGAAGGATAGTGCTGAAACGTCAGCTCTGTGGAAGAAATGTGGTTGGGAAAAGCAATCATGAATAGAGATCACTTAAACGCTTCAAGTTGCAGGGTTAAAAAAATTGGACAAAGATTGGACATTGGACATCGACCCTATTCCAGAGAGATTGGTGCATTAGGGAAAGAAGGGAAGCGGATGAAGTGATACAAGCTTCATGAGTAGTGGCCACAGTACAAGCATCTGGATCCAGTGTTATGATGGAACTGCTTCAGTAATAAAATGAAGTCAGCTGACTACCTGAATGTACTCAATGACCAGGTTATCACATCTATGGAGTTTTTCTTCCCTGATGGAACAGCCATATTCCAGGGCACAAATTGTGAAAGAGTGGTTCTGGGAGCATGAGGAATCATTTTATACACATGAACTGGCCACCACATTGTGTGTTATAATCAAAGCTAAAGGTGACTGAATACAATTCTACAGTGTGTGACTTGGGGCAAGCAGTGTACATAAATTTTAAGTAAATTTGTTTTTTTCCCTCGTATTGAAAAGACAGTGTTAATTTCATGGTTCCAAGTGTTTTTTGGTGGCAAATTGCTAGCAGAGGCTGCAATTCAGAAAATCAGTGTACAGAAACCAGTTTAGTTTTTCTACCACAGACATTTTTCTTTACCTCCTGAGTGCTGAGACATCTCCACTGTATGCTGCAAACATCAGCTCAATTACAGCCTTGTTCTGTAAAAACACATAGAGTACATAAACAAACTATTTAATTCTAACATTTATCTAGACTGACCACTTCTAGGGCCCATCCCAGGAAGAGTGGGCATGTAGCCTGGATGGGGTGTGCCATATTCAACCTATTCTACCAAAATCAAGTATAGCTTATTAGAGTTTTCGAAAGATCATATTTGAGATCATATTTAAGTTGCTTGGTTTTAATGTGAATGCTGTCAGTGTGTAAAACATAGTAAAAGTAATGAGTATTTATGACATACAGCTCTGCGAGTCTCACCCGCTCGTGGCCAGACTGTCTGCGAGGATCCAATTTCTTGGCAAAGTGTCTCAGGTTGTCATAATTATGGAAGTTAAAAAGAGAAACCAGCTCCTGATATTAGTAAGACAAACACAGTATACAGTTAAACTGTGTAAAACTTTGTGTTAGTCAGTAGTGTCAATGGTGTGTGTGTGTGTGTACCTGACAGAAGTGCACGCCTCGTACACTGTTACCCACACGATCAATAGGTGGGGACCAGCACATCACGCCCATGATATTAGGAACTACCAAGAGCACAGCACCAGACACTCCTGATTTAGCTGGCAAGCCCACCTCGTGGAGAGAAATATCAAACCATTAACAAAAAGGTCTTTCAGATGAAAGCCGCAAGGTAAACATTTCACATTTAGAGCATGTTTGTACTCATGTGGGAGACTCACATGGAAAGCAAACTGGCCAGAGAAGTCGTTCATGCCACAGGAGTGCATAAGACAGAGAGTGTTTCTCACAGCCTCTGCACTCAGCACACGCTCGCCTGTGATTGGACAGATTCCTCCGTTAGCCAGAGTGGCCGCTATGACACTGCCTGACTCGCAGGTAACCTCCATGGAACACAGCTATTAGAAGAGAGGATAGAAAGGCAGACATAATTATATTACAAAATAACTGTAAAACATAACATTATGACCACTGACATGTAAACTGAACAACATTTATCACAAATTATACACCAGCAATTTTGTTACAAGTTCATGGGCACCCATGGTTCACTCATGCCCGTTGGATCCGAAAGCCAGCCCTTCTAAAAAGTTAATGCTGGCAACAATAGAAAGGCACTACAGCACTCAGTGATTACAGCCCAGGTCATGGGGCCCAGTCTGCAAAGAGCCCAATGCTGACAATCTAGGATCCAAATTTCCAAAATACCAATCTGACCTAGCACTTGCCCCATGAAGATCGCCACCCCCCTCAACCCAGAGCACCCATAGGATCTTCTTCCAATATCCTGCTGTTAGACACCAGGTCCTGTGGAGCCTCACCCAAGGGGCCATAGGCCTCCCCAGGGGCACAAGGGGAACCCAAAACCTTGTTGGTTTTAATGTTAATGTTTTTGGCTAATCGGTATATGTCAGTATATTTGTTCATTGTTCTTATATAGGAGTTTGCATGTTCTCGCCGTTCTTGGTGGGTTTCCTCCGGGTACTCGGGTTTTCTCCCACGGTCCAAAGATATGCAGGTTAGGCTAATTGGCGTTCCTAAATTGCCAGTAGTGTGAGAATGGGTGTGTGAGTGTGTGTGCCCGTAGTGTGTGTATGTGTGTCCAGGGTGTACCCTGCCTTGTGCCCTAATCCTCCTGAGATAGGCTACAGGTCCCCGCGACCCTGAATACTGGTTAAAGCGGTATAGAAGATAAGTGAGTGAGTGAGTGAGTGTTCTTATATATCCTACATATAAAAATGTTTCTATACCTGAAAGTAGAAATCCAGAGCTGATACCATGTCTGAACTATTAGGGAAACACTATAGAGAACAAACAAACAAAAAAGGAAAAGAAAGTCAGTAGGAACAAAATCTAAGCTTTTATGTACACACTTACATATTTGACCGAATCTTTAGCTACCACATCAGTACGGTATGTCAATTACCATAAACAAGAATTATAACACATTTTTTCTTATCCTAAAATCAAGGTCTTAATGGGTTTACTCCGAGTTCTCCACTTACCTTCCATCTCTCAAAAACAAGTATAATAAATTGACCATGCTAAAGTTGCCTTTAGGTGTGAGAACGTATGAATGTTGTGTGTTCAGTGTGCTCTGAAATGCACTGCTCTCCCTCTGAAGTGTATTTCTGCCTCATACCAGATTTCCTGATGCAGTGCTACCTTGACTAGGATAAAGCGGTTCCTTGTGACGACTAAATGAAAGTATTGCCTGAATGTCGGAATGCTGGATAAAAATACATACACACGGCTTTGCCAAGACATACTCACATGTCTGTCTTATAGTACGACCTTTATTATTAGAGGTTCAACTAGTTGACTACTGGTCAATTTAAGTTAGCAAATTGAAATTCAGGTTTCTAAAATGTGTCCTTCATCATTCATGGTAATTGTACATAAGGTACAGATTGTGGTGAATAAAGATTAGGCTACAAAAATGAACTTATAGAAATATATATATATTTATATATATGTATATATAAAAAAAACTAACTTTTTTCTCCTTCAAATAATAACCGATTGCAAAGTTTCTATCACCGGTCTCTTTTTCTGACTGAAACCTATGGGTAAAAATCATTATAATTAATTGACTGTTTATGAAATCACACTTGTGTGCAGTGCTAAAAATACAATGCATGTTTATGACTAAGCATAAACAAAGAATTCTTTGAAGGTTAATGAGGTGACTTACGTAGAATTACTGAAACCCACATATTCACCGCCAGCCATTCTCTTCATATAATCCATCATCTGTGGGATAAATGATAATAAATAATCAATGATAAATTGCTATTGTATATGAAGTGCTAAAAAAGTTTCAAATATTTGACTTACATAATCGAATTTCTCAGCCTTCTTGTACCCAGGCTAAAGAGAAAGACAGAAAAAAATCTATTGTAATGTGTAATAAAATAAAATAAAATAAAATAAAAACTCTATTGTTATATGAACAGAAAATATGTATATAATAGGAATAATATGCTTTCTAGCCAAGCAAAAAAAAATCACACACTAATATTTCATTGGACCTTTATCTTTGATTACGAAGCGCAATGTGGTGGCTAAATCATGTGTGAAAATGTTTCCTCGTTGCTCCCAGAACCACTCTCTCATAAACATAAAAAAAATCCATTAATGCTCTAATCTAGTCATTTATTAAAATTCAGATTCCAATCATTTTAATGTTTTCTTTGTTTTCTTTTTAATGCAGGTCAATAACCTGAGCCTTCTAAAGTGGCATTTTTTTGGGGGGGGAGCTTTGTAAAATAATAATAGGAAAAATGCAAATGATATTGCGAATAAAGCAGCAGTGACCCGATAGTTAATGGTATAATGGTGCATAAAGTAAAATAGCAGAACTTTCAGGTAACACTTACCACATTTTGCATAAAAATTTGTCCATCTATTTGAGATGGATTCATTTTTATGCAAAATGTGTTTACCCTGTGGAATCTACAGTAGCACCGGGATCTTATTCCAAGTTTTTTTTTATTCTGCCACATGCTTAATGTGCAAGATAAACAGTTAGACACAGGGTGGCAGTGTGCACATGTATTCCTAAATTACTAGGCTGAAGGAGGTCTTTAAAGAAACATTATCACCTTTGCCACCACAACTCATTATAAATCAGCCAAGCTGTCAGAGGCCATCAATGCTTTCTGGTAATTGGCTGAGACACTACAGGACACTCTTTCTGTGTGTCAGCTGTTGCAACACAGCACTTTGCTGATCTGTTTTTGCTCTTTATAGTTAGGCTATAAAACCGAGGTTAAGATTCAGTCTTCCATGAAGTGGAGTGGGGGATGACATGCACTGTAGTGAAAGGTTAGAGCAGTGCAGGTTAATGTCTCTGCCTTAAAAATACACCCACATTTCTGCTGCAGTTCTCTCTTCTAAACCTTTTTAGGCAGTTCAATTTGGATATCTTCAGATAATTCACTTTGGATACCAACATTCATCAAAGTAGGTCAACATCACATGTGAAACAGCTACTCTCTTCTCTCGCTCTAATTCTTAGCAGCTGTTCTACAACACATCCCCTCTGACACACCCCTTACTACCCCCAGTAACTAACGCTTATTATAGCATGGGGTGAGTCAACCTTATGGTAAACCCACACCTCATCAGCTGTTCTGAGTATGTAAACAAAAAGACTTGTCCACAACACTTAACTGTGTCAATGGATTGTCCTAGTGACAATCCGCATTGGTGCTGCAGCTGGAGTTAAATGTATACATGAGGTATTGTAAATGGGAATGTTCATACCTTTAGAAGTGACATGGTCACTATGGCCCCTGCATTAACCATTGGGTTATGAGGCTTTTCTAAAAAAAATAATAAAAAAAACAGACACACAATTTCAGACAAATGATTAGTGTTTACAGGTAATCTTTGTTAATAATTATCTTTTAAATGGCTTAACAATGTTGTAGTATTTGAATACTTTACAGTAATATTGCATTTATCATAATATTGAAACACTGGCACATTGGTGCTTAAGATTCTGAACCTGTCTTGTGATTGGCAGGAAATGACTTGAGACTAATAGGTTTCAAATGCTGTATTAATGTGCAACATGTAGTATAGTATAAATATGTAGTACACCAGCCTCAGAATGTTTGCAATCTGTTCTGACATGTTCACTCACTTTTAAATATTACTTACTAATAATTGAAGGATTTTAAAGATTTAAGGAGTATGTAACAGAAATCAGATGTCAGTTGACAATGAGTAAAAGAAAAAATGGGTACCAGTTTTCTTTCATCATATAGAGTATAATGTCAATATATAATTTTAAGATAAAACAATATATTTAAATTTATGTCATACAAAATTAAGTAATATTTAAGCAAAATGTTTAACCATGTTTTAAAGGTTGTTTTACAAAACTAAAATATGAGTAATGGTAACAACCCATATGGTTGCCAGTTTAACAGCAATAATTCTGTACATTATTCAGTTGGCATAATTTATACGGATGATTTACGTATTTTTGACACTTATCAGTAATATTAAATCACATTTTTATGGGATGAATTTTGGTCATGTTAAGTATCATTTTTGAATCTATTTTTAATTTACAATATATACTTTATTTAAATGTGATTATTTAGGTAAATCATTACAATTTTATCATAATGGTGACTGAGTGATTATGTTTTAAAGAAATGCTTTTCATCATTTGATTTTTATTTTTGCATAGGTAAAACTGGTTTAAAAATATAATTTTTGTCATGTCATATCATTCATTCTCACCGTCTTCATTTAGACTTAATGTGTTAAATTTAACACCACTGGGCTCTTTTCCCACATATTTATGCACATGCTCGGTCCCGAATTCATGGACAGCCAGAGCATACTCAAGGGGCTTTATGCATGACTGCAAACAGAATGCTTCTCTTGTATCTCCTACAGAATGCCTACAGAGAGAGAGAGAGAGAGAGAGAGAGAGAGAGAGAGAGAATGAAAGTCTAAAACAGACACAGAAGCAATTCTGTTGAGTGCATTTTAGAAATTTTCTCACCTCTGACCATCGACAGTGCACAAAGACACACCCCAAAGATCATGTCTAAATTTAGCAAGCTGAGGAATGTAGTTGGCTACCTGCACATACAGTACAAAGATATGACAAGGTTACTGAAGTACAGTAGGTAGGTACTGGAGTAGTTACTTTGTGTGAGTGTGTGTAGAGCTCACTTGGCCTCCTTGCTCAGTTTGTACATTATAGTACAGCTGGTTAATATTCGACGCAAATGTGAGGAAATCTGGGATTATAAACTTCCTCTGGAAGGCTTGAGTGAGCAAGACAATATTACTGCCAGCACATCTACAACAAGATACATAAACGTTACATGTTTAATTGCTGACAGACAGAATATGTTATTGTGGTTAAAACTTTATCACATTATCAATAATATTCACTGACACCTTAAAATGGCAATTAATTATTCATTTATTCATTTTAAAAGCATATTAAAAGTAACTCCTATTTAGTAATTAGGTATTTAGTAACTAATTTAAAGGCATAGAGAAAAATATGTACAGATTTACAATAAATGACCTGTTTAAGAGGTCTTGTAAACTTAAGAGGAAAGGGGGCAAAGTAATTGAAAAGTCCATGTGTTAGACAATGCTGGGGACAATGATAAAGGGACAGAACAAGCATCTTGTTAGGTTAACATAGCTCACGTACACACAACAGGTGACACAAAGTTTGCTGCGACATATGTGTACTCATAACAAA
>JAOVVA010000032.1:5415979-5447842 GCA_028565275.1 Leiocassis micropogon | reverse complement strand
GAGCCGCATTGTGTGTGTGTAGGACAGAGTACACAGTCTGTATTAACTTCACACACACACACACACACACACACACATACACACACACACACACACACACACACACACACACACTTTGATACATCAGTGCAGACACACACACACTAGCAGACACACACACACACACATTATTGTAGGACTGTATATAATGACACATTAATGAGTTCAACAAAATACAGACACAGCAGCAAACAAAAACACGCACTTCACATGCTCATCTACATAGACAGGATGTCGCATACGGAGGCCGGAATTCCAATAGCCTTGTTCCTGCTTTTTCATCCTCATCCCTCTTTTGGTGTCTTTATTTTGATCCCCTGATCCCTTGAGCACCAAAGTTCTCTAAGTCTTTCCCACAGAATGAAAGATGATATGGCTGTGTTGTATTGTTATTGGACCAAGAAAAGGAACTCTCAGAAGAACAGAGCAAATTTGCATGCATTTATGAAATATTCATTGATTAGAAATACCCTACAAATATCAGCTGGAAAAACCTCGACATAAGTAGTTCATTCATGAAGTGGTGGGTCCAGACCTACATTCCCACTGACATTTACTGCAGCTCCTGAATAATACGCCTTTAGATGAAAAACTCTGTTCAATACAGAGTTCAAATGTTTCAGATTTTAAGGTGATATATGGAATTAAATGCTATGCTGAATCAAATCTGTGTTCAGTGCTGAAGCGTTTGTTAAACAAAACATCAAAGAACTAAACTTTCTAAAAGTTCTGTGGAATCTGTTGGGTTCTATAATTACACCAGTGGTCAGGCTGTAAACAGGCTGACCTATCTGAGGGTCAGTTGGCTTTTGACCTCCCTATATATAAATGCACTGTATCCTTTAAATGTCTTTAAAAAAGACTTTAAAAGAAGTTTCTTGTAATATAAAGTTAATATGTTAATCTCATGTGCCCACATGGCCTTAAGGATAATGTACCCTGCGAACTGGGGTCTGAATCTTTGTTTAACCTTCTTCAGCAGGAGCAGAGGCTATAAAAGTATTTAAATGAGCTGGCAGCATAGCTAATGTTTTGTCTGCATAAACAAGATTAGGAATTTACACTCCATTTAGCTGTCACGGGACAAAATCCAACTGTCTGCAAGGATTCTCGAAAAATACTGCTGTTAACAATGTTGCTGAAGAGTTCTCCAATAGCTAAAGGGCAAATCTTTGTGATTTATTATTTTATAATCTCACTTTGAATGCATGACGGCGCGTCTAATCAAAGGCCAAAAAGATTACAGTAAAAGGCTGCAAGCCTCATTACATGCTACAACTTTTGGAATTCTTTAAATGTAATTCACCTTTTCATTTCCATGATACTTCAGGCTGTGAGGAACTTGAAGAAACCACTGAGAATGAAATGAAGCCTTTCACTGATACCTCTGTAACACTTTATGGTAACGACTGGACTGATATTAAAATTCGTCCTATTCATGAAACATGAGCAAACTGGTCAGTGCAGAAACAAACATCTAATGAATTCATTCAGATTTTTCATGGATGTAAATCTTTTGCACTAAAACGTAATAGCATTTCCCTAAAGAGATGGATGCTACACAAACAAATAAAAAAAATGTTTGAGCTGTCAGTTTAGAATGTCCCATGTTTTGTTAATACAGTCACAATCATAATTAGGCTACTGTAGTGATTTGGGACATCTATCTGTAACTTATTTAGAAGTCCAACTGTAGAAGTGGCCATATAGTCATGCAGTGATAAACTCCATGAAATTCTGCTCTGTAAGTGTTTATCAAAGAGAAAATGTACAGACAGAGGTATAGTAAAAGTTAATTTTTTTTATATCAGTTTAATATTTGTTAAAATTAGATAATCGTTTCGGTACGTGGCGCAAAGTGCTCTGAAGGCCGTAGAGTAAAGTCAGTGTGCTCCTAGGACCGGGAACGGATGGAGGGATGGAAAGAGGGAGGGAGGATGGTGCATGGTGAAAATGTGCTGGGACAGAGGTGGCCGGATATTTTTTTGGGATGGGGTGTGTTTTGGGGCGGTCGATCGGGCTCGTGTTTCAGCGGCCATGGGGGGTCGGGGCTGGCCCGAATTTTTGGAGTATACTAAGATTCATAACTGCACCGGTGGACATAAAACCGCGGAGCTCGCGCTGACGCGGTGGGTGCTGTCTGCGCACACGGGCCTGGCGTCGGATCCCCCAAAAACACACAACACTCATCAAAGACAACACACTCCCTGCGATACACTGCAGCTCCATCTTCGCCGATCTCGGCGAAATCTTTTCACCCTGAGGAACTGCATGTCTTAACTTTTAGACATGTACAGATTTGTGGACTCACGGACTGTCCTGCTACTTGTAGCGACACAATGTATTTTGCTATCCGTCGTCAGATGTCAACGAGAGGATGACCGTAAGTTGGAAATTTTATCTGTTCTTTCTTTTTCATTGAAATCCTGTTTTTCCCATGGTAGTAAATGCCTTCGGTGTTACCGTGGCGATAGGAGGGCAAGTTTGTGCAGGTTCAAAGATATTTGACTCGCTCTTCTTCCTCACACGAATTGTGGATTTGTGAACTTTTATGTCTAATTAGAACACACTGTACAGCTCAGAAAAGTTATAGCAGTTGTTCACCTGAGAAAACGAAATGTTAAAATACGAATTCCATAAGATGCGATGGTTTGCGCGACCGCCGTGCGCTTTGTAATTGAAAACCTTTCGTAGGATTCGGGCTCGCGGGTATCGCGAGATCTACAGGAAGTCTTCAGCAGTCTTCACGTAAATTCCTAAATACCAAACGGCCCTCTAATGGATGTATAGTGCACTATATAGGGGATCGAAGCTGGTATTGCATACCCTATGTGGTGCACTAATACACAAAGTATGGGGTTCGAGTTTGACACACACACACACACACACACACACAGACAGACACAGCTGTATTGCTACCTTAAAGAAATTCTCACCTTGCCTGAAGCTGTACAGCCTAGTATGCACAAGTCAATGAAAGTTTTTTTTCCCTCCAGACGAATACCACAGACTGCAGCCATAGCCAACGAGTTATATAATAGAGTGACTTTAAAAATTAAAAGGTTTGTTTATATCATGCATGATAAGGTGAACTGCTTTTACTATACTACATGGGGAGAGTATTGTGCGCTTTGTCAACATTATGTTAATGTTAATGTTAAGTGCAGTTGTGCAGTTTGTAGAATAGTGCTAGAGAAAAAAAAAATACTAAGATCTAGTAACCTGCATTTTGGTTTAGGGGATCCATTGACCTAAACGTTTCACAAAGGTTCCTATATATAAAGAAGCTATTATCTGTTGAAAAGAAAAACCCCTTTAGGAGCGTGTAGGTTAAACCGTCATTTGATGAATTTGGTTATAACTGTGTAATTCCTTACATAGCAAATAACTAGGTAAAACAGAGAGTGTATTCATGTCATGCCATAATAATTAAGCAATCCTATACTCGGATAATCATTAACACAAGTTATAATTGAGATACAGTACTTTGTAGCTCCACTTGCCATTCCTGTCTAAAATGTTTTCTCAGTTGGTGCTAACTCAGCATGCAAGGATGCACACCTGTGTGTGAAAGACAGAATAAGACCAGCAGTGCATCCCAGGAAGGCTCAAATGGTGCTCCATCAGCAAATGTTCAAAGGGGTTTTGTTTATTTGTTCAGTGTTAGGGCATAGTTCACAGGGTCTGAGATTGATGGCTTCGGCAGAAGGTGGCCAGAGGAATGTTGTCCAAAGGGACCAAAGTCACCAAGGACTGAATAAGATTGCCACCAAGGTAGGATTTAGACTAGGACCAGGAGCAGATTCAGATTGGGACCGGGAAAGGATTCAGACTGGCAGGTTCAAAGGGTCAGGAAGTGAATTTGAAAGGTGGACAAAGTTGAAGGTATATAATGTAAACTATTTTGTGTACATCATCTGAACTTTTTCTATCAGGTATAAGGTTTGATGGACTGAACTTGTGAGGGTCTTTCTCTACCATACCTTGTGTTCAGTGACTTACAGTAGTGTCCACTTTGACTAATCAGACAAGAATATTAATTACACAGCCAGGCTGAGGTGAACCCATTTAAGCTAACCAGAAAAATGTAAGAGCACCTAAGGAATGGCATAGAGTGAATGGTGGCTGTGATTTAGGCAACTACACTTGGGCCATTCACTTATACATTTCCCTGGGAGTTTCACGTATTTACACCACCATTACACAAATAGGTCAAGCACAAATGCCTATGTGTACGTATGTGTGTGTGCATTTGTTTGAGGCCTGCCCGGTCTGACCCACTAAGGCGTGTTTGCACTACGGTGGTGAGACCATTAGATCCAGATGGAGGTTGGGAGTATGATGTGTTTGCTTAAGGCACCAGTCTGTCAATGCTGCCCTGTGTGTGTGTGTGTGTGTGTGTGTGTGTGTGTGCATGTGAGAAAGACCCATTCATGCCAGGTCTGGTGGATGCAGGATTTGGTTTCACTCTAAATCAGTTCACAAAGGCCATATTTACAGTAGTACTGTATATTCTCAGACATACATACAGTGGGATACATCTTCAAATCTTTTAGTCTTACAGTAACATATGATCTGCAGTGTTCTCAGTCATGGACTGTAAGTTTTAACGAGCTGAAGTACATTGACTGTTAAATAGCTGTGGAATGACTGACACATTAAAAAAAAGATTCATAAGCCTTGAGCAATTGTTATTTATTTCCACTGGACACAGGACAAAAAGTATTGGTACTACAGTTTGTACTTTGTATGAGGGCATGTGCATGTGTTCACCTGTGTCTTACCATCACACATCTCCTCTGTGTTGGCCCCCTGGTGGTGGCTACAGAGGAGGACTTAGGCGGCTGCATCCAAGATGGCCAGCATTTCGAGGATCGTGCAGTGTGGAAGCCTGAAGCGTGTCGGGTCTGTGTGTGTGACTCGGGGTCAGTGCTGTGTGATGAGGTCATCTGCGAGGAGCTGAAGGATTGCAACAATCCCATCATTCCACCCGGAGAGTGCTGCCCCATCTGCCCTGCTGACCAAGACCAGACTAGCGGTCTGCTTTCTCACACACCTCCCTCTGCTCTCTTCATCTGTTTCACACACCCTCTGATGTTTGTTTTGTATTCTGATATTGCCACATGTAACCAGGCTCCGCCCAAACACTAACTGGGAGGGGTTTAGGTTAGATGGCAATGGAGGTTTGAATTCAAAACTAACAGTCCAAGGGAAAAAGAAATAAAACAAAAACACTTCTGAGTTTTATGTGTTACTTAAAATAACATAAAACATATGCTTTTAAATACTTAAAAACTTAAAGTACTGAGAGAAAATGAAAGTTTTTTTCAGCCTTATTTCCTTAGTTAAGGAAAGTCTTGGTGAATTTTACTGCTGTCCTGATAATGTCAAAGTGAAGGCTGGTTTGGGTTTATTTTGCCAAATTCTCTCCAAACTGCCCATTAGGTTTTTTGGCCTGCTAATGCAGTGCATATATACATGTCTGATTATAGTTTCAGGCACTGGCAGCAGCCAGACCACATGTTTTAGTTACAGACAATATTTTTTATATTTGTCAGTATGCTACTTTGTTTAAAGTATTTTTTCTGATTTGATTTTGCCCTCAGAATCCAATTAGACACAAATGTCTTTTTGTACTCTCTAGATATTAACAAATCATTCAGAAATCAGATTCACTGGTCTTGGATTGTGCTAAGAAAACAGCAGAAAAAATTTTCATTTGATCAGTAAATATTTGCTTAGGCTCTTTCCTGATATTTACCTTGGTCACTTGCTGTTCAGGCTGTTTAAAGAAAAGGGTCTGGAAAAACCCCTCATCAAACAGCTGAACTCAGAAGCCAGTGTTCTTGTATCTGATCTTTTAGACTATCAGCTAAACAAGAAATCACTTTAGTTGACTCCACTAATTCAGTACTAAATGATTCACGCAAGCAGATTACATTTGTTATTTGTTAACAACTGCCAACCAATTCTAATGAAGATTTATTAAAATCTCTATTTAACATCTAAATAAGTGCTACAAAAAAAACAACAACTTTAATTTCTGAAGCCTGGAAACACTGACATGAAACTGAGAAGTGTTATCATAGGAGAAAGCCTTTCATGAACAACTTTACTTGTTGAGGCAAAGCTGACTATTAAATCTGCTTTTGAATTTAACATTGCTTAAAGTGGTGCATGAAAAGGTTTTAGAGTTTCCATATGATTTCATGATGAAACATCTGTTTACACTAAGATTAACACATTTTGTGTGAAACAAAATGCATTTTGATTAACTATTCCTGCAAAGACTTGTTCTTTATTGATCTGCTAATTTTGCCATGAGTGGTTCAAGACATGTTTAATTGCTACACATGTATGTTAAATGAACCACTGCTGCTTCCTCCTTTCCTTTAAACACTAACTCAGCAGAATGGGTTTCGGAGCATGATGTGGTGGTAGTGCACTAATTAGTGCAGTGGTGTTGTCCAGTTTTAAGCCCCTGTTTAATACCATCCAGGAACCACTGTTTTTTCAGTAAAAGGAGGTTAATAAGAGCTGGGGTGTGGTTGCAAATAAAAGGTGTTATTTTTTTTTAAACTGCTGTGTTAATGTAAAAGTGATTGTCAATGACCATAAAAGTTGTGATCATTTTTTAATGCTTATCCTATTTTTTTCCCCCTCCAATCCTTTCATTATGTCACTCCACTACAGAAACCTTTGGTGCAAGGGTGAGTGAAATGCTTGTTATTCTTTTTCTAATCCTTAGGTCTAGATAAAGTATAGTATAACTTGCTAGAAATAAAACCAACAAAATAGCAATCATTTAATATACACAATGATGAATATATTCCTACACTCTTTAATATGAACTTCCCACTGGCCTAACATTAATTACATATTTTTTAATTTACATATCTCTCTGTTATTCTTTGTAGGGACAAAAAGGAGAACCCGGCGATATTGCAAATGTAAGTTCATTTATTACTTCTTTTCTATTCTTTATTAATAGTTTGCTATTCTTTTAAAATGTTGGTAATACCTTTTTTTAAGGTTCACATTTCTATTATGAATAATTATATTATGAATACCTGTGATTTTCCATGCAGAAACATAGTATATTGTATTATAATACAATTTCATATATTATATATGTGTTGAAATATGTTATTAGTGAATTTCTGGAAATCTTCTTAATATTACATTTTACATTGAGCCTTATGCCAGCCTTATGCCAGAAAGAATAATACCATCATTAGCATTTAATTGCATCAAGATGGGCTGTAATTAATTTTACTTGTTGTGTTTATGTAGGTTCAAGGACCAAGAGGACCAGCTGGCCCCATGGTGAGGCATTTCAAAGGATTTTTTATTAATCTGTAAATTTTATGAATGGCATTAAAGTGTTAATGTGATGACATAATGTGTCCACTAGGGGGCTCTGTAAACTACAGTTGGTTTGGCTGGAACAACTTGGTTATGTGTGTGTGTGTGTGTGTGTGTGTGTGTGTGTGTGTGTGTGTGTGTGTGTGTGTGTGTTTATTGTAGCTCTTAGTATAGACATATTTATTCTCTTTCACATATTTGACTTTTGAAATTTAGTTGTAAGTGAAGTCGTTCAATGTTCAACCTTATCCTCTCTTCTTTTTTAGGGACCACCTGGAGAGCAGGGACCACGTGGAGAGAGAGGCCCTAAGGGTGAGAAGGTAAGTCAATTTACATTTTTTAAATTTTTTTCTCCCAGACCTGAGAGGCAAAGCAATGAATAAGACATAACACTCAGCAGGGTCTTGTCATGTGGAAGGGATTGTGCTAATCTCTTCTTTTTACTTTCTTTCTCTACTCATCAGGGAAGTACAGGCCCCAGAGGAAGAGATGGCGAGCCCGGCACGCCAGGCAACCCTGGACCTCCCGGACCCCCCGGACCACCCGGACCAAACCCACCTGGACTTGGAGGAGTGAGTTTTTTCTGTCCTCCCCATCTGCTCATCACTTCTGCTTTTTGTTAATCTAATAAAACAGACAAGCATTCTTAATTTTAGTCTTAAGTTTGTGTTCTTTATTTAATTTTTGTTTGTGTGTACATGCAGAACTTTGCAGCTCAGATGGCTGGAGGTTTTGATGAGAAAGCTGGAGGAGCTAACTTGGGAGTGATGCAAGGTCCAATGGTGAGAGACCAGACTTAATGTACACGTAAACACATCTACTATGAGCAGTTACAACTGTATTATGAGATCCTAGCAATAAGACAAGCCATGTGAATGTAGAAGATTCAAGATGGTATAAGACCATCCTGGTTATTTCAAAGATAATTACATTTTTAATTATTTAAATAACAATAGTGTACATACATATCACACTGTACAATACAAAAATCTATTTTTATTAAATATTTGAAACAGAATTGGTATGATTAAATCATATGCAATACACAGAGACCAGAGGTCAGTCTGGTTCAGCTGCACCCTCTACTGATGAGCAGAGTTTTCACAATTGACCTACCACAAGTGAAGGGTTGGAAATAATAACACAAGCTCTCTTAGTCATGAACCTAAACTCATAAAAATAATTGTAACTCTAATGGCTGCAAATTCCAAATGATCAAACAACAACAAAAATACATGTTTAGCTGATATATCCTTTCTACATCACTTCCCATTATATTTAATGTATTTATGAATTTATGCACTGACCATAATCACTAACTTTTTAAAAATATTTTTATAGGGCCCCATGGGTCCCCGTGGTCCCCCTGGTCCCACTGGAGCACCTGTAAGCATCTCTACACCAACACACTATAATTTACACATTAATTTATAACATAGATGGAAATAATGTTCATTTTTATTATCATATGTCTAATCAAAACATCTCTGGATTGTAGTGTTCTAATAATGGCACAGTTTTTACCAGTGTAAGCTAATGAAGTAATACTGAGATATTAAACATTAAACAGTAAAGGCTTGAATTAAATTTCACTTGAAAAGGAAATAAGTAGGTGGGTAGGCCTGACTGGTTTGGGGAAACTGTCCTTTAGGTAACAGATACATCTGAGTCATTGATGAAAGACCTACTTGAGATACTTATAACTCAATGTGCATCTCCTACATACACCAACACATAATGACACACACTCATCTGTTAAAATGTAGGGCCCACAAGGATTCCAAGGCAGCCCAGGAGAAGCTGGCGAACCCGGACCTTCTGTGAGTATCACAAATGGCTTTCCATCTGACAAAGCCAGATTGCGCAAATTAAATGGGGAGATATAACGTACATAGCATTTTATTTCCCTCTTGTCCTCTTTTAATGCAAGTTCCTATGATTGTTTATTCTATCAGGGCCCTATGGGACCTCGTGGCCCACCTGGACCACCTGGAAAATCTGGAAGTGATGTAAGTGCCTGTAATCTCACAGATGTCATTTAAACTGCTGATGTTTATTTCTGGTTGTACGGTGTGTGTCTGACTGTACTGCTTGCACCTGTTGTTCACTAGGGTGAGAATGGCAAACCTGGTAAGCCTGGTGACCGTGGACCTACTGGACCTCAGGTGAAAATGATTTTACTGCATCTGTCTAATGTTTCATATTATTTACATGTATTTTTGAAGTCTATATTATGTGAAGTAGGATTTCAAAGGGACTATTTTTTTAATTTGTGTATGTGTTTGTTTGTTAAACAGGGAGCTCGTGGATTCCCTGGAACCCCTGGACTTCCTGGCATCAAAGGGCACAGAGTATGTTGTAAAAAGATATTGTCTGATTTACTATACTTTTATGGCTTTGCAGTCTAAGTATCTGAGTTGTAGCTCAGATTTTGTGAAATGGAAGAGTGTGTTAAACTGATATCTGTTTGTATTTATAGGGTCACCCAGGTCTTGATGGTTCTAAGGGAGAGACTGGAGCTGCTGGAGCTAAGGTACAAAATTACTTTGTCCTTACATTTGTGCAAGCACCCTGTACATTAGATATGTGTATTACAGAATGATCTTTAGGTCAGAGTTTGTCATATCATTTGTGGCCAGGGTCCCATTAATTCAAAAATAAATTCCACATAAACCCCATCATTATAGATTTATTTCAAAATCAGTATTTAAATGTGTACAGTATTGTTTGTTTGTTTATTTATCAAAACCATAGAGTTAGGCACAAGTTGGCATCATGTATAGGCTTACTTATGTTTGAGTTACTGAGGATGGGGATTAATCTAAAGACTATTTAAACAGGCTAATGGCTATAAGTTCAAATCCTGGTCCTGCCAAGTTGCTGCTGCTGGACTGTAAGCAAGGCCCTTAACCCTCAGCTGTATATATGAATATAATTCATTTTAATTGGGTGTGTGTACCAAAACAACAAAAAGAGTTGTTTTTTTTAACACAAGTGATGCAAGTACTTTCAAATATTTTGCAACCTTTTCATAACCTTAAATTAAACCTATTCAGGACTATAAGTTTATATGACTCTAAGTACTTACACACATTTACACTCTATCTCTTTAATTAATGCAGCATTTTCTACATAATACTACACGAGTATGAAGAAAACATTTTCAGTCTATTTTGCTAGATATGTAAGACAAGCTAGTCTTGCAGCCAGCTTTAAAAATATCTCTCTACTCTGTTCTGACAGGGTGAGTCAGGTGCACCTGGTGAGAATGGCGCCCCTGGACCGATGGTGAGTTGCTTATGTTGCATTATACAAACCTGTCCTAGTGACCTAGTATCTAATATCTGACACAATGCATTCTATACAGCTAATGTTTTCATCTTTCCCTTGCTTCTCTCTCTTAGGGCCCTCGTGGTCTTCCTGGTGAGAGAGGACGCCCTGGACCCTCTGGAGCTGCTGTGAGTGATTGGATGCAGTAGTTTGATGTTGTTTTATACTACACAAATAAAATAAATGACTGCTAAAACTATTTGTAACAGTGTGAAATGTCACAACTGTTAGACTGGTTGAATGACCAAAAGACTTAATGACTTAAGATGTTCATTAAATGGGATTTTGGTCTCAACCTTGTTTGTCATGCTTGACTTACTCTCATCTTGTGTCCCTACAGGGTGCCCGTGGTAATGATGGTCTTCCTGGCCCTGCTGGTCCTCCTGTAAGCATTGCAGCTCTCACTGATAAGCTTTCCCATCATTTCCTATTATTATAACCAATAAGCTTTGCTTATTCACATGATATTAAATCGGAGTACTTTGATGTCTTTGCTATGCAGGGTCCTGTTGGTCCTTCTGGTGCCCCAGGTTTCCCAGGATCCCCTGGTTCAAAGGTAGGTTACACCGGCCAGTCACCTGAATAAAATTAGCTCAGTTTTTAAAACTCAGTTTTCTTCCTAATAGGTTGGCATTTCTTGCAGGATGAGATAGAGAGATAGCCTAACAGTAGTTTCTGTCTGCTAATCTTCACTTACAGGGTGAGGCTGGACCTACTGGTGCTCGTGGAGCTGAGGGAGCCCAAGGATCCCGTGGAGAGTCTGGTACTCCAGGTTCTCCTGGACCTGCTGGAGCCTCTGTACGTAAAATATATAATTCCAGTAATAAGGCAACATCTAAAACATATTTTTTTCTATATACCCCAAATTCAGGGAGGCACCTGTTCTACAGTTCAAAATTTGTGTATATACATTGTACTCTGACACATAGTCCGTTTGATTTAGGAAATGTATCTGGATCTGCACATATTTTACAAAGCCCTTCATGCTTTGGCAAAGTCTGGCAAAGTCATACAAGCTACAAAGCTACATTTAAATTCGATCTTACCAATATACTGTACTTTAACATCACTAACATCACAGTGATTAGATCTACTGTATAAGTGTTACATTGTATTTTTTCAAAAATACTAAGCATGATTTTTATGCTTTTTAGGGAAACCCTGGAACTGATGGCATTCCTGGAGCCAAAGGATCTGCTGTAAGTTTTTTCCATTTCCATACACTATTTTGTATTAGATAGCATAAGTAAAATGAATCCAATTGCGGTACATCCTTTTACTGTGCGCGTAAATGTATTAGACACCATGATGATACACTATAATAAATTGTACTCTATAAGCACTATAAGAATCCATATGATTCTAGAGTTTCATAAACAATTAACATAAGCTAGACTGATTATAACTGATTATATTTTCATGATTTTAGATTAGACATAATATATGCTGTTGTCTGTTCAAAAATAGACTCTTAATTGTTGTGTTACTTTGCAGGGTGCCCCTGGTATTGCTGGTGCCCCAGGTTTCCCGGGACCTCGTGGCCCACCTGGACCTCAGGGAGCTACTGGACCCCTTGGGCCCAAGGGTCAGAGTGTAAGTATTCATCATGTTAATCTGGATGTCTTTTGGTCCTTTCATCTGAATCAGTTTTGTGTATTAACGAATGAATACATATTGTGTATTTTAACAGGGAGACCCTGGTATCCCAGGATTTAAGGGAGAGGCTGGACCCAAAGGAGAGAGGGTAGGTTATATGCCATGAGTATCAGAATGATTATACTTGCCATTCCTACTGCATTCGTCATCATTATCACCATAGTCCTAATAGAGTAATTAAATATTACTATAGTTAGCATAATATATTTGTTTCTCCGTAGGGTGTTGCAGGACCTCAGGGGGCCCCAGGCCCAATCGGTGAGGAGGGTAAGAGAGGACCTAGAGGAGAGCCTGGTTCTGCTGGCCCTCTTGGACCTCCAGGAGAGAGAGTGAGTCTGAAAATCTTTTTTAATATTACATTGTTGCTAGTGCACATGGCAGTTTAATTCTATACAAATCCATATAATAATTAATTAATAATGTAAAATGTCTAAAATGCCTCTACTTCTCCTTACTAGGGAGCTCCAGGTAACCGTGGATTCCCTGGTCAGGATGGACTTCCTGGTGCTAAGGTGGGTGAAAGTTACACAAACGTTTTTCTCCACTAGCAGTGACAAGTATCACTCCTGGTAACTTTATAAAAGTTATTCTTAGACTCTTTGATGCTAATTAGTTTTCTGGGGTTTTAATAGGGTGCACCTGGTGATCGTGGTGTTGCTGGATCGTCTGGACCAAAAGGAGCTGGTGGAGATCCTGGTCGTCCTGGCGAGCCTGGGCTTCCTGGAGCAAGAGTATGAAGCTCAATTCAAATTTATTTTAGTGATTGTTTCTTAAAAGCCTGTTGATCATATATTGACTTTAGGTTTGCTTAATCATATGCCTTGTATGTACACTAAATGATTGCATTCTTGGTCCCCCCCTGCCTTTCTTGCATGCCATAGGGTCTCACTGGTCGTCCTGGTGATGCTGGACCCCAAGGAAAAGTTGGCCCAAGTGTGAGTATCCCACTGTCTCAGTGCACCAGCACTTGTTCAGCCATTATACAGCCATTATATTGGTACAAACATTACTCTTATGGAAATCACATTCTTTTAGGCAGGGACAAATTTCATGGCTAACCAATAGCATGATCCTACCAGAATCTTTATTTCTTTAAAACTTCTATTTGCCAACATGACTTGAATTTAATCATATGGATTTAGGCTTAGGCGGCACAGTGGTGTAGTGGTTATCACTGTAGTAGCCTTACACCTCTATGGTCAAGAGTTTGAATCTCACCTCTCAGGTCTGTGTGCATGGAATATCCATGTTCTCTATGTGTTAGGTCAGTTTACTCTGGGTACTCCAGTTTCCTCCTTCCTAGTTGCCATTTTCAAATTGCCTGTAGTGTGTGTGCCCCGCAACGGACTGGCACCCTGAAAATGATAAATAATATAGAAAAGGTGTAAGGGAAAGAGAATAAGATTGAGTCTTGCACAAATATTGCTTATGGTAGGCTCATATTGTTTGGATGCTGAAGGTAACCAGTGGTATCTTTTTTTTTTTAACCTTATATAGGGTGCTCCTGGTGAGGACGGTCGTCCTGGTCCCCCTGGGCCTCAGGGAGCTCGTGGCCAGCCTGGTGTGATGGGATTCCCAGGACCCAAGGGAGCCAATGTAAGATAACCAGAAAATCTCAAACAGCTATTTCTGTGATTTGATCCTCCTCTTGGAGATCTATCTAATCTGTGTTATGTCTCATGGGATGTACTGTATTCTGCATGTGTCCTCCTCATTTAGGGAGAGCCTGGCAAACCGGGAGAGAAAGGACTTATTGGTGCCCCTGGTCTCAGAGTAAGTCATCCTTCTTTTTAACATATTGACTTAGAGTGTTCAGGTTATAGCATATTTATTAATAAATGGACCCTGTCTCTGTCTGTCTTTAGGGTTTATCTGGTAAAGATGGTGAGACTGGAGCTGCTGGTCCTCCTGGCCCTGCTGTGAGTTCTGTTTTACATAAAGAATTATGGTTGATTTATTTTTATTATATCTGTGTATATAGAGAAAAATATTCATGTTTATATCATGTTCTATATTTGCTTTATTTAAATGCATTTTCATATATGTTAGCTAAATTTCTGATGCTGCAGATAAAATGAGCAGATATCGACTGAAGTAGTTTCCTTGAGAAATTATGACACTTAAAATGAGTAAAGTGTTCAATATGACATGCATCATCTGGGGACTGGGACAAATAATATTGCAATATTGTGTTTTATAAATAGTCTGGCAATTACAGGGCATTAGCACTAATGATAAATGTGTGCTGTATTATAACCATGGAATCTTGTAATTTCAGGGTCCTGCTGGAGAGAGAGGTGAACAAGGACAGCCTGGGCCTCCTGGCTTCCAGGTAAAATAGGCAACATTTATTTCTTTACGTCTTCTTAGGCAAAAACCTCATAATAACGTATTGATCATAAATCTATAAAAGATGAAAGATGTAAAACATCTGTTGTGATGCGATATGTTTAACTATGAGTGAAAAACTGCCTCTGGATACTGTCTTGCAATTGTACAAACTTAACCTCTTTGTTTTATATAGGGTCTGCCTGGACCTGCTGGACCACCAGGAGAGGGTGGCAAACCAGGTGACCAGGTGAGGATGACTCCAGACCCTATTATCTATTGCTCAACCTTGATGATAGCAAAACTGTGACTGCAAATTCTTTATTATTATTGTATTTTTCTAGGGTGTTCCTGGAGAGGGTGGTGCCCCTGGTGCAGTTGGACCACGAGTGAGTTCCTCTCTTTTACCACCAATATTATATGTTCTATATTACATAGACTGCCAATACATAAACTTAAATCAGATAAGTATAGTTAATTCTATATTTCATCCAAGTCTAACTGTAGGATGATAATGCTATTCTGTCTGTATATTTTCACAGGGTGAGCGTGGTTTCCCTGGTGAGAGAGGAAGTGCTGGACCCCAGGGTCTTCAGGGACCCAGAGGACTTCCTGGAACTCCTGGAACTGATGGACCTAAGGTGAGATCTTTAAGGGTCACAATGTACTGTATTTTAGCTGGAACTCATTTAACATGTTGTCCCTGTTAAAATTTTAACTTTACCTTCCCCTACAATAAAACGCCTAAGGACTGCTGCACTTAGTCATAGTATTTATCCTTATGATATGGGAATTTGCTTCTGGGTTTGCTTCTGTTTAACTATGGATAGTTCAATCTTCTGTAAAATTAGTTAATTCCACACAGTTAATAGCACACACACGTATACAGTACATACTTTTTGTCATATGTATACCTATCTTGATTTTCCAAAATTGTTGATAGGAAGCCATATAAAATGTTCTTTATATTTCGTTATTCCATTAGTCTATTACTTCCCAGCCAGTAGATTTTCTCATGTTTTATTACTGTGTTATAGGGTGCGATAGGCCCAGCTGGTAGTCCTGGTGCCCAGGGTCCTCCTGGTCTGCAGGGTATGCCTGGTGAAAGAGGTTCTGCAGGTATTTCTGGACCTAAGGGTGACAGAGTAAGTACATTTAAACCTAATTTTAAATGAAATGTAAAATTTAAATAAAACTCCTTGGATGTCATCTACTTCACTGTAAGACATAGTTCAAAGTAAGCATTTCTAGAGTCAAACTTAAACAATTTTGTCTTTTTCAGGGTGACTCTGGAGAGAAAGGCCCTGAGGGAGCTCCTGGCAAAGATGGTTCAAGAGTAAGTGCTACATGTCACATGTTGATGTTTTTTTTCTTTTAAAACCTCAAGTTCATTTTTTAATTATATTTTCAAATATGTTATTCTTGTATCTTGTCTGTAGGGTTTGACTGGCCCTATTGGTCCACCTGGTCCTTCTGGTCCCAATGGAGCTAAGGTGAGAATCTGAGAGCCATTCTTAACTCATGAGGCTTGTTTTATCTTTTCTTTAAATAGTTTCAAATTTTTTTATATAAGTTTATCTAATATCTACAATCTGTCTTTCTTTCAAAGGGTGAAACTGGTGCTATTGGCCCAACTGGACCTGCCGGGGCTCGTGGTGCTCCTGTAAGTTGATTTTGTGTCATTTTGTCAGAGATCTGTATGAGTCTAAGCATGGGCTTCACTTGTCTCTTTACACTCAAATCTATTTGTTCTCTTTGTAAACTTTTTTCTTTTCTCTCAAGGGTGACCGTGGTGAGGTTGGAGCTCCTGGACCTGCTGGTTTTGCTGGACCCCCTGTGAGTAGAGCTACAAGTGTCATTACGTTTCTATGACATAATGCTGCATACAATAATCAAACAAATTGTCAACTGTATGAATACTATAAATACAGGCGATGAATCATTATAGCTTCATTTGAATATGGATTTTCAACAAGCAGTGATAATTTATTCACTACTTATTATAACTCAGTAGATACAGTACATAATGGGACACAGCTCACCTAAAGGGAAATGGTGAGCAGTTAATTGACTGCAAATAATTGCAAAGCACATTTTCTACTACTAAGCAATGAAAACTAATTGATAATTATTCACAGTTCCAATATCGTGAGCATTCCAGGAATACACAGAAGTAGAATATACAGTTGTGAGAGTAGAACCTTATAGAATGGACACAACCCCTTCAGCTGGTACCCATAAGTCTAAATACAGCCTCATGTTGAATCTTAAGTAAAATTTTAATTAGAGGTAAAAATCTTAATGTCTAAAATTGAATTTGATTTCACACAGTTAACACCAACCCGCAAATTTACATATTCTGTACTGTATCTTAACAGGGTGCTGATGGCCAACCTGGAATTAAAGGAGAGCATGGAGAGTCAGGCCAAAAAGGAGATGCTGGATCCCCTGGACCTCAAGGACCCTCTGGAGCCCCTGGTCCAGTTGTAAGCAATGTTTTACAAGACATCCATCTAGAGAGATCCATGCTTCTTAAGTAATAGTATACTAGCTCTATTTATGTTTTCAGGGTAGTAATACTGCAATATGCTAATGTACCACTACTTGATTTCAGGGCCCCACTGGTGTCACTGGACCTAAAGGAGCTCGTGGAGCACAGGGAGCCCCAGTGAGTTACTCATTTAATTATTCCAGTCAATTCATTAAACCCAATTCGTGACTGTGGTTACATAGATGTTTTCTGTTTTTGGCAGTCATTGTGGTCTTATTTTCTATAGAAGAATGAGTCTGTGAAGTGGTAGTTTTAGACTTGGAAATAACTTAATGATGTTTCTTATTCCAGGGTGCTACTGGTTTCCCAGGTGCTGCTGGAAGAGTTGGACCACCAGGTCCTAATGTAAGCCATTGTTTAATACATACAAATCTTATCAATAATTACATAATTGATTCAAATACTGCTTAATATTCTTTGATGCTGCTCATGCTTTGAAAAATCATGGCTTGTTTAATAATTTTTGGCATAAAACGTAAATTAATTGCATCCATTATTCAAAAGCGAAAATTATTTAGAAGCGGAAAAAAAAGAAATTTTTGTAGGTGTAAAACATTTTTGTTGGGGGAGGAGGAATTATAAACTAGCACTTAAAGGGTTTTGTATTTTCATTCATTTTCTCTTCAATTTTTAAGTTAGTTGTATTATAAACACAATCTCCCCAGCTTTTCAATATAATATTTTAACCAATCTGACATCCATTTTAATACAGTTCTGGTCATTCAGCACTAGTTAGTGTGTTTCATTTAGCACTGTTTTGTTTGTGAGATGTAGCACATATTGATGGGTTTCAATACAAGTAATGAGTCAAAACGTCCTTGTCAGGCTACGTTTTAAGGATCATTAAACCCTCTCAATGCTAAAAATTGATATAAAACACTACATATCAATTTAAAATTAATAAATTTTAATTAACTGTGAAACTTGGGAATCGAGATCAACTAAAATATAGAAAACCTATGAGGGTTAATTAAAATCATAGAAAGGCATGGTCTTTAATACACCATAAATCCAATGTAGTAGGCTAATAGTACCTAATAGTTGAGGGCATATACATGTCTTCTTACTATAAAACTGCTTCTTTTAAACGATTCTTGTCTTGGATTATTTCTCTTATAGGGTAACCCTGGCCCTGTTGGCCCTGCTGGTGCTTCTGGTAAAGATGGTCCCAAGGGAGTGCGTGGTGATGCTGGTCCCCCAGGAAGACCAGGAGATGCTGGACTGCGTGGACCTCCTGGGTCCCCTGGAGAGAAGGGAGAGGCTGGAGAGGATGGCCCCCCTGTAAGCTTTCAACTTCAGTCATTCCACAGTTCCAATAATAGTTCATTCATCACAAAGTATTACACATCAAGATGCCTTATTAATAACTCTCTTGTGTCGTTTTTTTCCTCTTGATCCATTTTTAGGGTCCCGATGGTCCTACTGGTCCTGCAGGTTTAGCTGGTCAGCGTGGTATTGTTGGTCTGCCTGGTCAGCGTGGTGAGAGAGGTTTCCCTGGCCTTCCTGGACCTTCTGTGAGTCTAAAAATCATTTTATCACTTTATCAGCATACAGAGAGAATGTGAAATACAATGGACTAGAGCTTCAAGGATATGTTGAAAAAACTGCCATTTTATTCAGTTTAGTGATGACTAGATTTTATTTTGGTCATTATTGTAAATAATTATTGTCAATATAAATAATAATGATAGTGATCAACATTGTACAACATTTTACATAATTGTACATACCATTGTTAAATACTACGTAGAATAATCGATTGGTATATTATTGTCTAAAGGCTACATTCTTCATTTGTTATCACATTTAGGGTGAGCCTGGCAAACAGGGTGGTACTGGTTCTAGTGGTGAACGTGGCCCCCCTGGCCCTGTTGGACCCCCAGGGCTGACTGGACCTGCTGGAGAAACTGGTCGTGAGGTAAAGAAATGACTAAAAATAAACCTTCTTCAGAATAATGTTCATCAAATCTCTAGAACCAAATGATCATCACTGGTGTAAAAAGATGAGCTAGAACACAATCCTATAGCAATCAATTGGTCTAAAAATTATGTTTAAAAAGATTTCCCTGAACCTTAAATGTAGGATATTTAGGATAACATTTATAAACTACTCTTTAACAAGTCTTCATCAAAATTAGGAACCTAGATGTATGCAGCAAGCATAGTGAACATAGAGACCAAAGTTAAACATAAATATATATTTCAGAATGATAAGTGCAGAATCAACTTTCCCCCACCCCATAGGATTGTTGATTATGTAATATCCTTTTGGTCAAAACACATTATGTCAGCAAATTTAGATCACCTGTGTGTAAATTTGTTTATGACCTAGTGGCCTTCTGTATCCTATCAGTACCCAGGTATTAAAAAATGCTCATAAACATATAGTATGTTTTGCTATATGTTTTATAATATTGTAATAATGTATTAAATAGTTTTAGTCCAAATATATTGTTATAATGATATACCAGCTAGCAGCTGTTTGTTGGACAGGACAGTGGCAGAACATTGGAACTATGATGTTACATGACTAATTGAATTGATCAAGCTAAGCTAAGCTGGTTTGTCCCAAATCATCGATTGACAAATTAACTGTAAGTATACATTTACCATTGGTGATGGAACCTAAAAGGATTAAAATAAGCTAGTCTAGTTAAGAGTTACAAAATATTCCTGATTTGAGGTAAAGGTTATGACATACAGTTTAAAATTTTAGCATAGTAGCCAATCGATGTTTGGTGGCTATGTTTTTTGCATTTAATGATTCATGTGCAAAAGATCATGACAAATCTGTATTAAACTAAACTCAGCTCATCCAGACCTGAAATTGTGAACAGCGTTTTTCAACTAAATTTAATGGCAGGGAAAATGGAACTTGATTTTTCCAATCCTTGAATAAGAAAATACTGAATATATTTTTGTATCACTTTGTCCTTAGGGTAATCCTGGATCTGATGGTCCTCCTGGCAGAGATGGTGCTTCTGGTGTGAAGGTAAGGACACAAACAAATATATCGACCTAACTGTTTTACATATCGCAAGCTTTGTTAGGTCAACGTCAACATTTTACAAGTCGTTTTTTTAGCAAGCTAAAATATTAGTTTGTTTCCCCTGCAGGGTGAACGTGGTAACACTGGTCCTGTGGGTGCCCCTGGTGCTCCTGGTGCTCCTGGTTCTCCTGGTCCTGTTGGTCCTGTAGGCAAACAGGGAGACAGAGGAGAGAATGTAAGTATTGCAGCCACAGGAATAATAGATCAATTGTTTATCAGATGGCCATTATAACAGGACTTAACATGGACTTTGAACTCACCAGCCAGTTAATATTTTCAATAGCTAAACACATTCACACAGTGCAAAGTGCATAGCTTAATTTTTTTATTAATAAAAATGTGCAATACAAATTAATGTCCAAAATGAAACTATGAATCATATTATGATAAATAACTCAACTGTGCTAACTTCATAATGTAGGTGACAGTGGCATTGGACAAATGTTACTGTTCATGTCATATTCTTTTTTTTTTTAATAATATTTTAAGGGGTTTGGCCATCATTGATAAGTTGTTATGGCTCCTCCAAAACTTCGTTTGTTAAAGAGTTTTACTAAATGCTTGTCAAACATTTTATGCCATGGTTTGCACTCATTAATAGTGCTAATCCATTTCCTTTTCATTTCTATAGGGACCACAAGGACCTGCTGGAGCTCCTGGACCTGCTGGAGCAAGAGGCATGGCTGTACGTATTTCATTTAAGAATTAAAATAGATTATCCTATAGATTATCTCTAAACATTATCAGAATGTTATCTGTTAGATCTAAGGTGTCAGTTTTGCCATGGCTATTGTCTGTCAACTTATATTGAGCATCTTGATATTTTTTTTCTGCTCCAGGGACCACAAGGTCCTCGTGGAGACAAGGGAGAAGCTGGTGAGGCTGGAGAAAGAGGACAGAAAGGACACAGAGGATTCACTGGTCTGCAGGGTCTTCCTGGACCTCCCGTGAGTTCACCCATTAATTTCTTTTGTAAATAGTGATTCCCTATCAACACTGATAAAACAAACTTTTGACATTGTGTCTTAACTAATGTTTGCATTTGCATTTGTCATATAGGGTTCTTCAGGTGACCAGGGTGCTTCTGGACCTTCCGGACCTAGCGGACCTAAGGTGAGAATCTCAGATTTACATAATCTAATGTCAAGGCTCTTCGGAATATATAACTAGGGAATTATTATTAAGAAACCTGCAAAGATTAATGTTGATCCATTGAATTTCTTCTATGTAGGGACCCCCTGGACCTGTAGGCCCAGCTGGAAAGGATGGTGCAAATGGTATCCCTGGACCCATTGGAGCCCCTGGACCTCGTGGACGCTCTGGAGAAAGTGGCCCAGCTGTGAGTATAAACTTAGTAAAACTAAGTTTTTTTATTTTGTCTTAGAATGTGGTGTCCAGAGAAAAAAATATCTTCTTGATTTGTGTCAAGACCAGGGCTCTAAGTTATCAAAGTGTGTGTAGAACAAGTTTGAAATCTTTGTGTAAGACCTTCCAGTATGCTCTAGAAAACTGCCATTTATTACATGTGCAGATGTTGATAAATCCTACACATTATAACATATTTGGTCATGCACAGCTACACAATCATCATATACAGTATGAAGCAAAATCAAAATCTTTTGCCCAAATAAAATTTTAGGGTAAAATCTTAGATGAGATTGGGCACTGGGTAAAACAAGTTGCCTAATATGCCATTCATTACTCTAAAGAGAGTCTCCCTGAACAAAGACAAATCAAGCAAGGTGGTCTCTGACATTATCTGTATCATCACAGTCATTCTTTTACATGCTTTTTATTTCCATTTCTTTTGTGTCACTTAAGGTGAAAATAAATTATCTGCATCTTTGAAAGCAGATTGTGCTGACCAGCATTTTCACTGATCTTTGTGCGATCTGACTTTAGGGTCCTCCTGGTAACCCTGGTCCCCCTGGTCCTCCTGGTCCTCCAGGCCCTGGCATCGATATGTCTGCCTTTGCTGGGCTGGGTCAGACTGAGAAGGGCCCAGATCCCATGCGTTACATGCGTGCTGATGAGGCCTCTAACAATCTGAGACAGCATGATGTGGAGGTTGATGCCACCCTGAAATCCATCAACAGCCAGATTGAGGATATCCGCAGCCCTGATGGATCTCGCAAGAACCCTGCTCGCTCCTGCCACGACCTTAAACTCTGCCACCCTGACTGGAAGAGCGGTAAGAATAAAATATGCCTTAAAAAAAGGATAGTGAGATGATAGGTGAGATGGTACTGGACACTGACTGATTATATACAGTTTACAGCTCGAATATAGAGTGGGGTTAATATAGAGATGATAATAATTACTATCCACTTTAAAATATATAAAATTGCAGAAGCAGGGACCACAGTTCAACAGACCTTTTTTAGGCTTACAGTTTACTTATATTGGATATAACCAATTGCTGCACTAGCAAATTTTTGATGATTATTTTGACTTTTGTCCACAGGTGATTACTGGGTGGATCCTAACCTTGGCTGCACTGCTGATGCCATCAAGGTCTACTGCAACATGGAGACTGGAGAAACATGTGTGAAGCCCACTACAAGCAGTATCCCACGCAAGAACTGGTGGAGCAACAAGGGCAAGGGACAGAAGCATATATGGTTCGGCGAAAACATGAGCGGTGGCTTCCATGTGAGTAACAAATTTGGGTCTATTTAAATATTATTACAGCATTTTATTTTAAAAAATCATGCCATAGACAAACAATGCTTGCTATCAATTACGGTGGCACAGCCTTTTCATATGTAAAATATTGTGGAAGTTGACCATATTTATAGGGTTTATCTTCATCATATGTGGGCATGAATGACAAATATGTATTCTGTGCTATAAATAGTTGTTCTGAGCTTTTGTGTAAATGCCAAACTGGAACACAGTGTTTCCGCCTGTGACTTTTCTTTGTCTCATATTGCTGAAACATTTTCCATATTTAGTAAGCATTGACAGGCAGGAAATCTGAGGAAGGAAAAAATGCAGTGGCATCAGTGACATACTTTTCTGCTTTTTTTCCCTCATAAGAGTTACATTTTAATTATCTAATTGTTTTTCTTTCTAGAAGTCTAGATAATAACACCACACTTTCATTCTCTCTGTCCCTGATACAGTTCAGCTATGGTGAGAAGGTCCCGACTCCAAATGTGGCCAGCATCCAGATGAACTTCCTGAGACTGCTTTCTAGCGAGGCCTCTCAGAGCATCACCTACCACTGCAAGAACAGTGTGGCCTACATGGATGAAGCCACTGGCAACCTGAAGAAGGCTCTTCTGCTGCAGGGCTCCAACGATGTGGAAATCAGAGCAGAGGGTAACAGCCGATTCACATACAGCGTGGTGGAGGATGGCTGCAAGGTGAGATTCACACAAGCAATGTCTCACAAACTGATTTAAGTGGCATATAATACTAATTATGATTCACAATCATTTGGGATTAGTGAATAAAATGATTTGACCTGTCTACTCTGTTTTACAGAAACACTCAGGCCAGTGGGCTAAGACGGTGATTGAGTACAAAACTCAGAAGACATCTCGACTGCCCATTGTGGACATTGCTCCTTTGGACGTCGGTGGAGCTAATCAGGAGTTTGGAGTGGACATTGGACCAGTCTGTTTCTTGTAAAAAAAACAAACAAAAAAACAAACAAACTTGGGACACAATATAAGACATGGAAAGATAGAAATGATAAGCAGTAGCTCCATGAAGAAGCAATACACTCTCCAAATAAAGAAATACGGAAGTAAAGGAAAAGGAAACCAAATTGAAAATTGATGAATGCTTTTGTCTCTAACACACACAAAAGTTGTGCATTTAGTGCCCTGGAGACCAGCACTAAGCAGCACTGCCCCATGAGTCTCTCCCTCTGAAATCCAGCCATGTTTCCCCTCAAAGCATCCTTCTTTCTGATGGGAGCTGAACCGACAAAGTAACGAGTGAGCGAGACTAAAAGAGCAAGAGATGGAAAGTACTGAAACATGGCTAGATGTCATCACAATCAGCAGGTGGGAGTGGTGCTTTAGAGCTGGGTGCATTTTGGCTGGATACAACAGAAGCCCCTCCCACTAAGACCATCTTGAAGCACACCCAGTCCCACTCAGTCCCTCCTTCTGCTTCCTGACTGTGACTCAGTAAACATCACATTCTGCTAGGTATTGTGAAATGTTAAAACTGGGGAGGGTGGGAGTTCATATTTACTGTGTATAATAAAGTAAAGTCCTGGTTCAGTTGTTGTAAAAGTCTGTTCTGCAACAGCTAGATCTATATATTTTCACAATTATGTGTTTGAGTGAGAGAGAGTGTGTACCTGTGCACACCAAAACATTTTGGGAGGAAGTGCAGTTTTCCTTTCTTTTTTTTTTTTTTTATAGTGTACTTCAGTATTTTCCCCATGACTGCCCATTTAGGAAGTGTTGTCCCTTACCCCAAAAAAGCAAAAGTAAAATAAATATTTGGATGATATTTGGACGATATTTCTGGTTTTGCTCATTTGTATTATCTTTTTTTTTTTTTAAAAGCTACCTCACAATAAAAAAACCTAAGTAATAATCTTGATGTGAAGTCATCAGAAGTAACTCTGGGGGATCCAAGACAAGGGTTCATGCTTGATCTAATCCATCTTCAGAAGGTGCTATTAGTTTAAATCTGTCAGTAATTATTGCCTAAATTGCCACATCCTCTCTCTTCTAGCCTCACCCAACACATACAGCCTGCTCTGACACTGCAGAATAACCAAAGTATTGAACAGGAAGGAGGGGCTCATCTAAGAGTAACAGAGTGTCCCGAGCAGGATGTGTGTATTTGTGTGAGGGTGTGTATATTTTTGTTATAATTAATATTATTATGATCACTTTTGTTTGTTTTCTTTTTTTCATCCTGGTTTTGTTACGATTTTAATTAATGTAAATTGGAAATAAAGGAAAAAACAAGGAATGGTGAAAACAAATTTAACTGAGTTTTTCTTCAATTAAGACAATGTTTATAAATTGTCAAAAGTGTGTGCGTGTGTGTGTGTGTGTGTGTGTGTGTGTTTGTCTTATTGGGGACACAGATGGGAATATCTGAAAGTTTTGACCTTTGATTGGTCCTCATAAGGGAATTTTTCTTTTGTAAAAGATAACTTTCATATCCCAAGGCTTTTGAGGTTAAAGTTATCTGGTAGTTTGGTTCATTCATCTCTGTCTATCATGCTTCATCAATCATGTAATTACTTGTTTCATTCTATGATCTCACAAATCATAAATACTGATGATTAGCTCATAGATGTCCTACATTCGTAGCAGACTGAACACCCAGATGGTATGACTGACTTGCGTCAGTCTGAATGTGTAGGCAAAATTCCAACATCCTCCCCAGATATGCTGTCTGTTTCTACTAACCTAATTCACTTGTCCTGTGAAGTTCCTGCATTGGTTTGTTACTGTCTTTTCAAAAGACACCTACACTGCTTTTAACTGAAATCCGTTCAGCATTTCCTGCTTCCTGGCATCTAAAATGTCATAAAGCCTCAACTTTTGTGCCTGTCTGTGGTGTCCTACAAGGTTATAATATGTTCTGGATGGATTATGAAGGTTTTTGTTTAGGCAGATATACAGTACATTGAACATGAAGAAGACATCTAGACAGTCCATAGTAGACAATAATTTTTGGACATTGCTGGAGATAATCAGTAGTTTGGACATAGCTGTTCATTGTAATGAAAAAACAAAAAGTAAACAAAAATAAAAAAACAAAACAAAAACAACTATTTAAAAAATACATGACACAATCTAAGACATGGAAAGATATAAGCTCCATTAGCTCTATTAAGAATCAATACATTCTCTAAATAAAAGGAATATGCACTAAACAACACAAAACAGCACTGCTGTCTCTGAAATCCTTGTTTCCCCTCAAAGTACAGCTTCTCAATATTTTAAGCACTGAGCTGCCACTAAATGAGAAAGAAATGGAATGTAAAGAAACCTGGCTGTATGTCGTGACATTTGACAGGTGGGAGTGATGCTTTAGGTCTGTATGTCATTTTCTAAAAGCATTTTTTAAGTCATTCCTTTATACAGAGGGAAATAAACAGATATTTATGAAGCCATTTATGCACAAATTTTAATACAAGCAAATAAACACAGCTAAACATAAATTGAGGAACACTCAATTTTTATGTGAATAAAATAATACATTAGTTTTACTAATAAAACTAATCAAATTCCACATAATATTGACAATTTTTAAACAGAAGAAGACATCATTCATTCAAGAACATCAATTGATATCAATGAAGATGTCAGTGTCTCCAAAGATATGAATGCAACCCAAACGCAGAAGCACAGACCTGTCCACACAGCAGAAATGCAACTGACATATAGGACCAATCAAAAATTTGGACACATGTCCTAATTCAGTGTTTTTGTTTTGTGATTTATTTTATACATTCTAGCACAATAGCGGAAATTTCAAAACTGTGAAATAACATATACTATATGGAATTAGGTAATTTATTAATAACAACAAAAACAGTCAGTTGTTTATTTAAGGCATAAAGTTCAGCTGGATGCTAAAAGCAGGAATCACCATGATGAAACTGGCTCTCATGAAGACCATCCCAGGTTGCTTCAGAGGAGAAGTTCATTTAGAGGTACCGTCTTCAAAAATCATTAACACCTTTCTTTACTCAAATGTGGAAATTGCCTTTGCAAAAGCTTGGTGCCAGGCACAGTAGTTTGTGGCTAGAGTTTGCCAACTGGTGATGGAGATGTTGCAGGCTTTGAAGCAGTATTTTAAGGGTATCCCTGTGTGCCACATGCCAGAGGATAGCTCAGAGACCATCTTTGGTAGTTGTCCATTCTCACAGCATGTTTTGTGACAACAAGAGTTGTCCATTCTCACAACGTGTTCATTTTCACAAAGGGACCCCAACTCATCCATGTCTGCCTTGCTTAGCACTGCAAGGGCACAGTTGCCCGTAAAGATAAAGTCTCTTCCAAGGGCGTTGGACTTTTTTCTTTGTCAGTCTGTATTGAACATATTGGTCAATTCTATAGGCAGCAATGATGTTACCACTTTTTGGGTCGTGATCTACTTCTGGTCCAAGTGCTTTCCCTCCCTATAGCTGGTTTATGGCCTTGCTAGACTCTTTAAGTGATTGGGGAGTTAATTGAGAGAAGACGGCATTTGATGTTAACTTGAGCTCAGGACCAGGCTGGGGAATCTGAATCTATGAAGCACTGATACTTGCTGCACCAATCGTTTGGCCAAAACAAACCGCTAGTTGGGCAGCAATTTTAATCTTCCTCAGCCTTCAAAATCAGATCAAAATTATCCAAACCACTTAAAATGCAGTTACTATTGTATTTACCACGGGTGATCAGGAAACATAGAGACACAAAGTACAGAAACAAATAGGCCTAAATTGAAAACAAAGCATGACTTAGGATTTAAAATTCGTTAATTAATTAAATGTTAATTAATTAATTTTTACTTTATTTTACCTTTTACAATGGTTATTGCCATAAAGCGGCTTTACAGGGGAAAAAAGGATAGATTATAACTACAGTATTAGATTGTCCTTGATGAGCAAGCCAAAGAAAAATTTCCTAAGATGACAATAAAAAATAAAAAAAACTTGAGAAGAACCACACACAACAAGAATCCCACCCTCATTTGGGGGATATCAGATACAGGTATTAAACACACACACACACACTAGGTGGATAGATGTAGGTATGAATGAATGAACGAATAAATGAATGAATAAACGAATGAATGAATTATTCATATTATTATTACATTTTACTGACAATGTAACACTGATAGCATATTCCCAGAAGCCCTAACAAACTACTTGATTTTATAGTAACGCTTTATATATACTATTCCAGAATACACCTAGGGTGCATTTTATAGCCTATATAGAATAACTAGCTAGGCAACGCAGACCGAAAAACCTAACAAAAGAGCTGAAAAGTACTGAAGTATATACAGTATGTCGAAACACTGTCGTGAAACATATCCAACATGTCGCAGATTCAAATTTTTTTGCTTAAGCTGCCATTCATTTCTATCGACCTGAACACTCCACGCTTCCTAAACGTGAGACTGACCCTGTCACGTGACGTTGTTTCGTCCAATCACACAAGACGCTGCCTTCACAGAGAGATGAACACGGAGAATCTCTGCTGCACACGACGCAGCAAAACAGACGTTGGCACTGGTTATTGAGCTGCGACGAGGACACAACCTGCGACATTTAGAGACAAGCTTTATAAAATATAGTAGGAGGAGATGGTCTTTTCTGCAGGACTGACATAACATCTAAAGGTAATATGTGCGCTGCCGTCGTTTTTTAAACATTACATACAGAAAAACAGGCATAAGTAGAAAGCGCCTTGTCGGAGTTACATAATTTGCGCCGCGGTGACCCAGTTTCATTCCTGTTTCTGTATCAAAGTTTTCCAATAATGGCTAAGTAATATGTCTCTGAGAGTCTTGTTTCTGAACAGTTGTTTGACATTGTTGCACAATTTGATCAGATTTAGACGACTTTCTCTGTGTGTGAATCAGTTTATGATAGAGTCTGGTCGGATTCACCCCGTGTGCATTGACCTAGTTTCCTCTCCATAAGATGTTCAGCGCGTTTATGAACCTGTGTATGAGTCATCATGCCTTAGATTGTTTTCATTTCTTTATCTTATCACAAGCACTGTGATTAACACTAGCCAAACGTTTCACAATACAGTACTTTCTTTTCCCATTCTTCTTACTTACATATGTTGTATAATATGTTGGATAAGCTGCATCGACATAGCAGAAGAACTGAAAATGTGGGATTGAAACTCAGTTACAACATGATGTTTTATTCTGAGGACAAATTATTTTATCAGTATTCGGTTTTATTTCTTCTTATTCTACTTGTGTTAATGAGTCTTGTGGTTATGTTCTTAATTTTTGGAGAAAAGTCTGAAGGAGAGAGTAGTTATTTTCTCGATGAAATCAGGAATCAGGGAGAAAAATGCTGAAATTACAGATGCTGACCAGTAGAGCCTATGGATTAACAAGCATAATGTTTTTGTAACTTGTTTTCAGCAACGGCATCCAAATAGAATAATTCCATTAAATTCAAGTTTTATTTATGTAGACCTTTAAACTATGATCATAGTCTCAAAGCAGCTTTCCAAAATTAAAAAAATATGGAAATGAGTTGGAAAAGTGTGAGGAAATATGTATAAATTCGAATTAATTACAGGTTCATTAAGAATTATACAGCACCTGCAATTACTTCTTTTTCTTGCTTTTAACTAAAACACATGCTCCAGTGTAACATAGTGTTCAAGAACACGCTCCCAACCTTGGTTCTGGAGTACCCCCTGTCCTGTGTATTTTAGTATTTTCCCGCTCTTACACTCTCAGTTCAACTCAAGAACGCCTATTTTAGCTTCGTCAAATTTTAAATTGTCACGTTCACAACATGATATTCAGTAAAATGCTTATACAACTGTCCTGTAGCCTAAAAAGAAGGATTTCCCTGCAAGAAATAAATTGCTCTGAAGAGTACTATTTAATTAAAAATAGAATATTCCAATGAAGCAATGAGAATATGAATGTAAAAAAACGACAAAATTATATACAGATACTGTACAGTACATATGAATACAAATTGTGATTCTATAATTTATAGAATATAATTATAAATTATAAATAACAAAATATAAAAAAATATATTAAAAAAAAATATGAGGCGGATGGACGAGGTGTATTAAAGCAGGAAAACGAGTTCCAGACAGGAAGTACTCTGAGACCAGAGCTATGAACCTGGGTGTTCAAGTTTAAAAATAGATTATCAGATATATTGCCTTTAATGGAGATGATCACTAAATGGTGCCAAACTATCTTTTGAAATCCCTGCTTTAAGTGCCTGCAAAAGCAAAAACATCAGTATTGTGTCAGCACTTTGAATCAGATTTAGACACAGCCAGGAAAACTGAATGTTACAGATTGAGAATTTCAGCAGGGAGCACAGATGGACAGGATGCATGCCAGAATATACAGTCCCCATTCATGAAGAGACAGAGTATTTAAGAAAGCAGAGAACTTTTATGGGCTACATATACAGGTGGTTACGGAAGCAAAACCATGGTAAAGGTACATTTTACTACTTTGCACTACTTTTTTTTGGGTCATTATTATTTAAACTTCTGATCTAATAAGTTGTATGTAGTGAAACTGATGCTTGCTGATATAGATTGTGTACTCATCAATGTGAATTATATGATATTTTTGTATAAGGATGTGTTTTAGATTATTTTTATTGTACATTAAGTTTTATTCTGTACCAGTATGTACAGTACTGTATATGAATTATGTACAGTGGTGGCCAAAAGTATGCCATGTATTGTAGTACTCCTTGTGCACTAATAAGCTTTCTCCATCTGGCTGAAGAGTTAAGAGGGAATTCTTAAGTGGATTGCAAACTTCTGTGGCACATTTCTATATATTATCTTCAGGATGCAATCAATAGGTTAGCTAATAGGCTGTTTTCCTATTTTTCCATCATGTAAAGCCGACACTTTGAATATGGCTCCAAATTCCATCCACTGGTTTCGGAAGGGCCTGCGTCTGCATGACAACCCTGCACTTCAGGAGGCCGTGCGTGGTGCAGGTACCATTCGTTGTGTTTACTTCTTGGACCCCTGGTTTGCTGGGTCCTCCAACCTTGGGGTCAACAGGTGGAGGTGAGTGGGTTTCTGGCTTTTGTTATTTACAACTGAAATTTAAGTTAACAGTGAATTCAAAGTGTTATGAATGCGTGCTGCTCTGCAAACCTATGTTTATAAATCTTACAAAATAAACAATATAGTTGTAATTCTTTTGGTCTGTGAGGTATTTCTAGTTACAATGCCTGGCAAAAAAGTTGCAGTTTGGGTTTAAAGAAGCAAATAGATAAGAGCCTTCAATTTGAAAAATTACTGCATTACTGTATGTGGCGATAAATTGAGGTTAGCTGGCATCTTGAATGTACTGAATGATAGGTTATCTCATCAATGCCAATATTCATCTGGCTAAATTGTGAAAATGTAGTTCTAGGGGCATGAGCAATCATTTTCACTCACGAGTTGGTCACAACAGAGCCCCGTAATCAAATTGAAAATATTTTAAATGTACAGGAATAGACTCTCCTGTCATTAACACAAGATCTCAGGCAAAAATTTATGGATAAAAATAAATGTTGTGATGTTGTATAAGGATATTGAAACGATACCATGGTAAATGAACACTGTAATTGAAGATAAAAGAGGGGCAATAAAATATTGATATGTATGACTTTTTATTTAACTGCACAGTGTATAGTTTACAGCGTCACTGTTATTACACATTTATTGCGTGTGAAACTTGATTTAAGGAATTTTAAGGATTCTGTTTACAGTACAGTGGTGTTCAAATTATGAACACCAATTAATAGCAATTAATAGCAGTGTGTTGAAAAAAGTGAGTAAAGCTCCATATCCATATAATAACTTTTAATTTAAATCACATAAATGCA
>JAOVVA010000032.1:5375746-5411716 GCA_028565275.1 Leiocassis micropogon | reverse complement strand
GTTTATTCATAGTTTTGATGCCTTCAGTGAGAATCTACCAATGTAAATGGTCATGAAAATAAAGAAAACACATTGACCAGTTATGTCTATATAGATGAGAAGGTGTGTCCAAACTTTTGGCCTGTACTGTATACAATAGCAATATTGTTTATTATTATTATTATTATTATTATTATTATTATTATTATTATTATTATTAGCTTTTGCAAAGTCTGCATTCATGCTGAGTCTCAGCTCAGTGTGACACAAGGGGCTGCATTGGTTTTTAAAGCTGTTGAATTTTTTTGCCTCAAATGTGGATAAGCACAACTTCAATTCATTCTCGGTCTGAACACATTTGAGGTTTGGATATGTCTGCCAACCAAAAATAGGTAAAGCAAAAGAATTGAGTTTTACAATTGTATATAAAAGCTGGGAGTATTCTCACATCATACAAAAGGTCTCAAGAGAACATGTGGCTAAAGAGGTGGTTCAGCCTGCTTTCACTCTTAAGCTTAATAAATTGTTTCTGCATTTTTAAAGACAGATTGTTTATAGTGTCTACAAATGGGTTCTGAACCCATGTGAATGAAGTGTAGTTTTCCAGTGAAGTATGAAGTGAAGTGCTCCTTAAATGAAATAAGTGATCAGCAGCTGGGATAAGGAGCGGAGAGAGATCACTTAGTCTTACTGTACAGTATGTCAGCAACAAAATTTGCAAGTTTGGGAATCTTTCCAAAGCATTACAATAACAATATTGCCTAGCAATTATGCGATCTTGATACAGGTCAAGAGAACTATGAATGGGTGTGAGTCCTGTGGCTATGTTTTAATGTAATTTGTTATCTTAACAGCTTAATGTAAAACGGACTCTATGGACTTCAGCATTTTTCTGCTGCAAGTAACTCATGATTGTACATGCAGTAAGTCTATCTTGCCAGCGGCCACCCATGGTTTGGCAACTCACACACCCTGTCATGCCCCATCAGTATAAATTCATACATATTTGTACTAGCACAAGTCAGCATCTTTGACATGTGCTAATCAACCATACAATTTACACCAGAACACATTAACGCTGACTATACATTTTATACTAGACACCTTACAGGATCAGCGTCACCCAAGGCTCACCCATACCTGCAGGGACCTAAGGCCTGCCTGTCAAATTCCCCTGATCTCAATCCAATCGAGCACCCATGGCATACACCGGACAAAGAAGATTTACCGAAGCCCCACCTTGCAATCGACAATACCCAAGGGATTTTCTGCTAACATCCCGGTGCCAGAACACAAATGTCTTATGTCTTATATCCTTAGGAGCCAGAGCTGCCCAGGCATCAGTATACTATATTGGTATTAATTATTTGTGTGGTAATGTTATGGCTGATCAGTGTATGTGTTAAGCACATTAAAAATGGTGTCAAATCCCAGATATGTTGGTTTGAAAAGGATGACGAAACAGCATGTGGTCTTTAATTTAATTAGTAAGCAACTGGACTTGCCCAGCAACATTAATAGGCTAATTTAATTGTAGTGCATTCATGCTGATTTATTTAGACAATTACAGTATTTGATCATAGAAAATTTGGAACATTCCCATTGGATAAAGTGACATCAGGTGCTTTCTTAATGTGTTTGTTTTATTTACTCGTCCTTTCCTAATAGAATCACTGAGCTGAATGGCGGTCAGCCACCCCTCACCTACAAACGTTTCCAGACTCTGATCAGCCGTATGGATCCACCAGAGATGCCAGTGGAGACCCTGTCTAGCACCCTTATGGGCTGCTGTGTCACACCTGTATCTGAAGACCATGGGGACAAATATGGCGTGCCTTCTCTTGAAGAACTGGGTAAGATATACAGTATGTGGTTTATTAGTTAATTTTATGGTTTAATTTTTGGTCTTCATTTTTTTATATTTGTTATTGAAAACATCAACAGCCCTGAAATTCCAACTTCCAAGAGTAATTCAAACTTTTCCTTTGTATTCTGGAACATAATGGATGTTATAAATGGGTCTGAAATAAGATTGGCTAATCCTAGAAGCTTATCATTGACTGGCTGCAAAAAAGCATACTGTAAAAACATCTGAAAATATTTATGTATTGAATACATGGACATATAAAATTATTCAGAATTAGTATTAGCATTTTTATACAACAAAAAACAGGACCTAACCTAGAACTGCACTAAGATGACTCCCAGTGATTATAGTGTGGGCCATATTAGCCTTGGAATATCTGGAGAAGGTGTAAGGTGACGCCCAGGTAGCAGCAGCACAGACTTCCTGAAGTGGCACATCTCAAACATGGACCATGATATATGACAATCTTTACAGGGTGACATATTACAGTAGTGCTTGAGGTCCAGTTCTGGCTATAGTATAGCCACAGTTATATCTTAGATATAAGAAAAATCTTTCCTGAGAAAAATCTTACCCCATAACAGGGAAATAGCTGCTGCAAGAATTGCTTAACACTGACAAGATACAGCATGGGAACTCACTTTTCATCAGAGTACCATTTAAATTTGCAGTCATTTGGTATAATGTGATAATACTAGAAATACTAAAAGTGAGACATCATTCTTATAAACTACCACATATTTATTTTTCTTCAACAATATTTTTATGCATTTTAAACAGGGATATACTGTAACAGAGTAAACGTGTAGTGTTTATTGCACACTTTATAAACCCCTAATAAACCCCTCTATGGTTAAGAACTGTTCAAAACATTATTGAAATCTAGAAAAATAAAATGCTAAAACACCAACTTCATAGAAGAAATGTGGTCAGAAAAAAAATCATTTAAACTCTTGGTGAAATTGCATTATAAAAAAATCAAAAAAGTCAATTTTGGGAAATTAGGACTAAACAGCTGTGTGGCCCTAAGAAAACCAATTGTTAGAGAGTGTAATTGTAAAAAAGTGACACTCTTCCAAAATGTAGGGCACATTAGGGTAAGAAGAGAAGCACATGAATGATGCACCCATCATACATAGTGTCCACTGTATAAAGTCATGAAAGCAGTGTTATGGTCTGTAGTTGCTTTAGTTGGTCAGATCTGAATGTTTTTTTTTGGTTCTGAGAAGCATGAGGAATCATTTTCACACATACTGTACAACCACAATAGGTGTACTATAATAAGTTTATTATAGTAATTATTATAGTAAAATTTCTTTCACAATGAAGCCTGTGCAGTATGTAGAGTTTTTTATAGCATACACATACCTATTTTAAATAAATGTTGTTGGTCAAGTAATCAAGTCTAGATCTTGCTTTAAGTTTAAATTATTCACAAATGGCCAAAATAGTGATCGCAAATCTATCCTCTGCAAGAGATTTAACTTGCTGATACATAGCAATCAAATTAAAATTACGAATTTGGTTTATCAGTTAGAGAGACAAGTAAATGCTTATTTTGGTATCATTTTGAATTTTGTATGGTTTTTTGTTGAATAGTTCAGTGCTTGAAATCCAGGTAAGAAAAGTGTCAATTGGTAAATATCATCTCTGTACATTTGAGTAGGTGTTTCATTTGATTGACATAAGTACTTCTTATACATGCAACAGATGTTCTTATACAGATAACAATGACTACAAGTTTCAATAAGTTTGCTCTGTTGAAATCTGTCAATTCCTATAGATTTCCATGCATTCAATTAAAAAAAAAAAATTGTAAACAACTGTTTTTTAAGATATGAGTTTTTCCACTTTTTGGGCTTTTCACCAATAGTCATCATTTAACCATTTAAATAAACTTTTTGATGTTATTTCTTACAATTAATATAAAAGTTTGTAAGAAACAGAAAGCGGCTTTTCATGGTTTCTTTTGTCTTCTGTTGATGGAGCATCTCCCGTTGCTGTCTATCAGCAATATGCAGAGATTGATTGCCTCCATTTGTCTTTCTATCTTATCTCCCAAGAAGCAATGCTCTGGTCAAATTTTGTGCCAGCATCATCACTCATTGCCACACAGTTCTGTGGACAAAATTCAAGTTGAGAGTGCTAAAAGAATTGTCTTAAATGACATAATAAAGCCAAGAATTCTGTATTCTTTGAGGAGTTTTTCTGGCAACTCACTGTAAATGACTGATTTGTTTTTTCCACGAAATCTTCTTACGACTAACTGGAACGCTTTCCATGCCATCCTTGCTTTTGAAGTAGGGCTAAATGAGTACTGTAACTATTTTGACACATATAGTAATTGCAATTTAAACTGCAATATTTAACTCTTAAATGTACCATTTTGTCTTCAAACTTATTAAATTTAGGCTAACAACAAATAATGGCATAAATGGGCCCATTAAGAGAATGTTTGCCATTTTTTTAATCACCTTGAAGAAGTTCACTATTCTGTGGATCAAAAAGATACCCTACCTTAACTTCACTTAGTCTTAGAAATTTTTCGACAAGATATTTAAATGCTGGGTTTGTTTTGCATTATGTCTAAATTTTTCATTAGACCAAGTTTAATGTGTAAAGGTGGCAACAAAATATTCTATGATTCAATAAGTGATGGATGTTATATGGTTTTCTTTCCAGACTCCAGTGATTGTCAAAGTGGACAATCACTTTTGGTATAGTTTGTATGACTAGCCCATTCAAAAACATAGCAGCAGTACTTTGTGTACCCACTTGGGAGGACCAACAGGCAAAGCAGTGACTTTTAAGTCACCACAAAGCCAGGGGCGATTCTAGGATTTTGTAAGTCGGGGGGCACAGGGGGAACAAGAACCAGTCAGGGGGGTGCCCATGGCAAATGAGATTCAATTATGGTTATAGTTAATGCAAATCAGGGGTTTCAATTTGTCATACTGTAGGTTTCCTTCATACAGACAGCATAACACATTGGAATTGATAGAAAAACATTGACCAAGCCTGATCCATGGAGGCTCCATCCTGTAACCCACGGCACTCAATAGATCTGCTGCTAATGTTCCATTGCCAGACACCACAAAGTACTCTATGTATATTTGAAAATAGGTGCTAAGTATTATATGTTTGGGCATAGGATTTGACACAGAAGGACTACCCTCTGCTGTCTGGCCAGGTGGGGAGACAGAAGCACTAACAAGGATTGAGAGGCACCTTGAGAGAAAGGTAAAGGAATTAATTTAGCCTTGACTTAAATATAGTACTTTCATCTCACTGTTTATGATTTTTTTGTCCCTATTCCAGGCTTGGGTGGCCAACTTTGAAAGGCCAAGGATGAATGCCAACTCCCTGCTAGCTAGCCCCACAGGCCTGAGCCCTTACCTTCGTTTCGGATGTCTCTCCTGTCGCCTCTTCTATTTCAAACTCACAGATCTCTACAGAAAGGTTGCACCACATTTCATCAGAGTTTAGAAACAAACAGTATAGAAGTATTTTATTTTAAACACTAAGTATAATTTATTTTGTTTAGCATAGAATCATAAGTTTTGTTTGCAGCTTTTTTATTTATTTTTTGAACTTAGGTTACACTTAAGCCTGTGTATTAATAGAAACATGGAATGTAGTTGTCTAGAATTTGAGTATATCATTTACCTCTTTTTCCTTTAGGTAAAGAAGACCAGTACCCCTCCTCTCTCTCTTTATGGCCAACTGCTGTGGCGGGAATTTTTTTACACCGCTGCCACCACTAACCCGCGATTTGACAAGATGGAGGGAAACCCCATCTGTGTGCGCATTCCGTGGGATAAGAACCCAGAGGCACTGGCCAAATGGGCAGAGGCTAAGACTGGTTTTCCATGGATTGATGCCATCATGACCCAACTGAGGCAGGAGGGCTGGATCCATCACCTAGCTCGTCATGCTGTGGCTTGCTTCCTCACCCGAGGAGACTTGTGGATCAGTTGGGAGGAGGGCATGAAGGTGCTTTGCACGTTTAGGGAGCAGTTAATATACACTGATTAGCCATAACATTAAAACCACCTGCCTAGTATTTTTTTACATCCCTTTTGTGCCATCATAACAGCTCTGATGTGTTGAGGTATGGAATCCACAGCAATCTTATCTCAATCTCTGTGCTTTAGCACCAAAACATTAGCAGAAGACACCATAACTACTCTAAATTGTGAAGTAAGGCATCCATGGATTGAATCTGGAGGCCAAGTCAACTCCTTGAACTATTTGTCATGTTTTTCAAACTATTTCTCAACATTTTTTTGCAGTGAGGCACTCTACATTGTCCTGTTGAAAGATGCCACTGCCTGTAGGAAATACCATTGCCATGAAAGGGTTTACGTAGGTGATCCAGGACCCAAGGTTGTCCAGCCTAACATTGCCCAGAGCATCCTACTGCCCCTCTTGGCTTGTGTTTCCCCATAGTGCATCCTGGTGCCGTCTTTTCCCCAGGTAACACATAATATAAAAAAGTAATTAATTCTTCCATTGCTTCATGGTCCAGTTCTGATGCTTACATGTCCATTGTAGCACTTTTGGCTGTGAACATGGGTCATCACAGGTACTTTGACTTTGTGTAGCAAGCTGCTATACATTCCATGTGTATCACTGAGCCTTGTTCGTCTATGACCAGTGCATGCCAGAAACACCACAATAGACCGGCTGTTTTAGAGATGCTCTGACCCAGTCTTTTAGCAATTTGGCCCTTATCAGAGCTGCTCATATCCTTAATTTTGCCCATATTTCCAACTTGAACTTAGAGGAATAACTGTTAACTTGCTGCAAAATACTGTATATTTTCACCCCTTTGATAAGTGTTACTATAATGAGATAGTCACTGTTATTCACTTCACCTGCCAGTAGTTTTAACTGTTATTGCTGATCAGTGTTTCAAGATTCAAGATTCAAATAACTTTATTAATCCCAGAGGGAAATTGCTTAAAGTGTAAACAATGTCTAATTTAATAGGGATTCCTGTGCACTTGCATATTTTCAGTTATGCAGTAACCCGATCATGTGGCAGCAGCACAATATTTAAAATCATGCAGATACAAAACAAGAGCTTCAGTTAATGTTCACATCAAATCTGAATGGGAAAAATGTGATCTCGCCTAAAGTAATCAGTTGAAGAGTGGGGAAAAAAGGTGATAATTTTTTAAAACATAATTTTCAACTGTCTGGTTCCAGTGAATCTGTGTGATTGGTGACCAAAGATTCTTGCTCTTGTCTGACAGGAATGGACCTTTATGTGTTCATCTGATGCTATAATCCACTTCACAGTTTAATGTTTTGTTCATCTTTTCTGCTTACCCCGGCTAAAAAGCATGATTAATTGGGTTACTATATTCTTCCTGAGACTTCTGCCAATCTGCCAATTTTCCTCTGATGCCTTTTATCAAAGGCATTTTCAACCTCAGAACTGTCACTCACTTGTTTATTATTTAATCTAGAGACTTGGGTGCTTCCAATTACCTTAGAAATCTGCTTCATTTACGATTGAATAGAGAAGTACTATACTCTGGTAACTGTCTCAATGAAGAGAAATCTTTTAATTAGGTAGAGTGGGGATTTTTATTATGTGTTATTATGCAGTCTTTTGGATTTGGAAATGGCTTCCTAAATTGAATTACATGGAGTTATCAGTGGTTCTTCCAAAGAGTTACTTTTACCTTTCTTTAAGCTTTCAAGGTGCAAAAAATGGAGATCTACTGTCCCCACTATACATCTTGAATAATTAACAATTAACTATTAGGGCCAACCCAAGGATTCATGAAATTAAACTTGAAGGGCAGAACATAATTTTTTCCTTTATGACATTTTTTGGCTAGTTAACGACCCATCGTCTTCCGCCCTTATGTAATTAGAGCTGTTTAAAACATATTTAAAGATATCAGGCTACAAAATTAATTGCCATCAGGAAGTAATAAGACCATTGCTGTTTAGATGGATTAATAGAGGAATACCATATCTTGGGATAAAACTTAAAAGGGTCTACAGAAGATTAAAACAAACTTTGAAGATTGAAGCTGATGAATTTTAGATTGTGGGTAAAATGAAGCATTATTAAAATGGAAGTATCTCAATTGAATTATATCTTCATGATGAGACTTTTTGTGTAATGTAAAGATACCTGGCTTGGTTTCAAATACAGGTTGAGCTTACTGCCCCCTTGGATAAAAGACTACATTAGGTATAAAGGTCAATCCTGTTTTGTGCATTCTAGCAAAATGTGGGCTAATGCCATTAAGCCTTGCACATTTATTAATATAAGCAGAAATACTCCTTAATCTGAAACGATCCATCAATTTGAATAAGGAAAAAAATGTGTGGTAATTTTGGCTATGTAAAAATATCAACAGTAAGTGATTTATATAGGGCAGTCACTTAATAAGAATCACTTAATGATCCTCCCAAGAGCTTAGACAATTTCTATTTGAAAGACAAGAGGAGCTGTATAAAGCGTTTGGGGCTTGTTTTAAAGGAAATTGAGAACAATGATCAAAAAAGACACTTTTAAATAATTATAAATAAATTTATTATATGCCAAATAAAGTTGATAAAATGGGTATTACAGATAGCTGTTGTTGTAGGAGTAAAATGGAAGTGGGGATGTTTTTCCTCTGTTTTGGAAGCAAGTAATAGAGTATTGGAGAGTCTCCCTAACTATAGATAGACCGAGACGCATTCTTCTTTTCAAAAAGCATGACCAAACAAAAATGTACTTGCACTGGCAGGCTTTATGGTAGCGGATTGTTCTTTGATATTAGAGAAGTCAGACAAAGGCGGGTTTGGCTGAGAGTATAAAATTAATGACAGATCACCTCTTTTAAATGTCTAGTTCAAAGGGCTAATAATAACCAAGGGAAGTTTTATGACGTTTGGTCTCAGTTTTTGATATATACATAATAGACATAATGGGAAAAATCATTCCAGATAGTATACAAGTACAAGGTACTCGTGCAGGTATGTTTATATTCATACAGTATTGTCACCCCTTGCCCCTTTTGTTCTCTTTCTCTCCTGTCTCACTTTCTTTCTCTGGATCTGTTTCTCTCTGTCTCTCTTTAATTATTTTTCTTGTGACTTGTTTGCCCATATTGTCTGTCATATTATGTGTCTAATATTTTGATGTTTATTGTTTGTAAATTGGATTAGGTTTAAATAAAAAAACTTGTATTGCAAAAAAGTCTTGTTTTCTGAAAAAACCTAAAAGATCAGCAGTTTCTGAAATACTCAAACCAGCTCATCTGGAACCAGCATACAATCTGGCTCACAGAGATCACACTTTTTCTTCATTATGATGTGAACATTACTTGATGCACTTCACCATATTTGCACGAATTTTTTTGCATTGTGCTGCTGCAACATGATTGGCCAGTTAGAAAACTGCAGGAAAGGTGTACCGGTGTTTCTAATAAAGTAGATTTTGAGTTCTGTGTATCATTATGTGGAATAAGGTGGAAATTGTTGAATATATGTGAATTAATTTCTGTTATCTGAATAGCTGGTGTTCAAAAAAAAACAACAAACAAGAAAATATTATTGTCCAAAAGTGTGGGTTTGCTACCAAGATAGTAACAATTATCAATTTTATCTGATATAAGAAAAGATAAGTTAGTAATTCAAATTCTGGATTTTTTTTTTTTTTTACAACCAACATTTTATAACCATTTATGAAAGTCACCATATGAGCTATAGCACTATAGCAGTGGATAACCTGTAACAAGATTCCTTCTTGAGTCAACCCTGTTTCATGTTTGTCCTCTTTCCCATTCTTATTTGTTAAGAAGTCAAGGAAGTGGATTCATATACTGTACGAACACTTTTATTTGTCGGTGGCCACATGTTGGATGGATTGGAAGTGTTACAAAACCTAATTGCTACTTTGCTATTTGGTCTTTACAAGTTCCAAAGAAAATCACCTGGGCTTCAGAAGTGTGAGGATGTTACTTATGTAACAATAACACAAAACTATTGAGGGTCTGTTAGGCCACCTTGGCCACTTGGGTTGATGGGAATGGCCCGAGTATGAACATGATGTAGAGGGGTCCATTTTATCAATTTCCTAAATTAGATGAATTTTAACTTTTTGAAGAAGCTAGCACACAAGTCACCAGTTCCACCTGTCCATTGGCGTATACACTACATATAATTTCTTTTCCAAATGATTAATATATTTTAGTCTTGAATTAAAAACACTACTTGGTGGCAGACACAGACTTGAACCCAAATGTGACTGTAACATACTGCAGTACTGTTATGGTCTTTATTCTCTGAAGTGTTCAGTTGTTTAATGGAATATGATCATACATTTCTTGCTTCATTTGGCTAGTCTATAATAATAGTTGTTATTGACAGGTGTTTGAGGAGCTCCTGTTGGATGCAGACTGGAGTGTGAACGCAGGCAGCTGGATGTGGCTCTCCTGTAGCTCATTCTTTCAGCAGTTCTTCCACTGCTACTGTCCAGTAGGGTTTGGTCGGCGCACTGACCCTAATGGGGACTTTATTAGGTTGGTAATGTTACCCATAAATGGTTAGGTAGTAAGTAAGTTACAGTAGTAAGACAGCTTGTGCAATGAAGAGTTTTTACACCAGTCCTTTCTACTATATAATGTAGCATTATACTTGATTTACCGCTGTTGGAAAATCCTGTTTTTTAAAGAGATAATGTTTATAAGTAGAAATGAGGACAACTGTTTTCAGAAGCAATGGTAAGTGAGTTTTTTTAAGCAAATGGATGAGGAAGTTTTTAACTATTCTTAGGTAAAAGAGTTTAAAGTATGGATACACTTATCCACTATTATCTTTTTATTTTTGCTTTTTTTTTAGCACATGCATTATGTGTCATAAGCTTAAAGTTTATTTGTGATATGTGTATTTGTTGTCTTCTCGGGGATTGGGTGAAAAGTTCAGTTGTTCCTTTCCCCTTTGTGAATTGTGGTTGATTGCTTTTAAGACAAAAGCCATTCTTAGCCAAGGCATCTGGAAGCCTGTTAGCTGTGATTCTGTTTGTAGCTTGATGCTTTTTCTCTGTGCAATACCGTAGCCTGTTCTTTAGCTCGGTAGCATCTTGTTTCATCAAAAGGGATTTTAACCGCTTGGTAAGGAAATACTAAGCCTGGCCTGCATTTAAAACATAAAGAGCTCCAATGCATTTCCCAGAGGGCATGATAGGAGGTGGGGTCCAAAGCCACAGATAAAAACACTCCTATCTAGCTTTGAGCAACTCCTCTTTAACAGACTCTTTACGAAATGTTTAGTGGTGCTCTTGGTTTTAAATGCAGCCCTGCCTGTGCAAGAGAACAGTTACAATGTAATGAACTTTCTTGGCCTTATTACCAAGTGGATTTGATGAGAGCATAGCTTATGCTCACATTTTGAGAGTCTTTTATCTGTTTGAACAGCAAGCTTCTACAACTTATTAATGTACAGTTAAACCTTGGATTGTGACCATAATTTGTTCCGGCAGCATGCTTGTATATCAAATGTTACGTTGCATTGTCATTGCTCCCGCACCGCTACATCCTTTTTCTCCACGAGGGCCTTTATTGCAAGTCATTGTTACTAAAGAACAGTCACTACACTTGGACACAAAATAAAAAAAATGGTTTAGATGCGCACACATGTGGTCACAATATTATAATAAATAGTACACACGCACACAGATGTTGACTATACGAGTGATGCACGCACACTGAGACTGAGCATGGGCGACGATAATCCCACAGCACGAGGGAGAGAAGAACCATTGGCTCAGTTGTGATCACGTGACGCTCAGCAGACAAAGTGCAAGCATACTACTTGTATATCAAGACCTCGCCCATTTATTCCGTTAAAATTTATTTTTAACTTTTGCTCAAACACTCTTGAAAAACACTCGTAGACCAACTTACTTGGAATCCAAGGTTCCACTGTATTCAGTTGCATGTAGTGGCCTTTCCCACCCAATGCCCAATGTAAATATTTTTGGTTCTATAAATTTCTGAATTTTTATTGCTTGTCCAGGCAGGATATGAATGTTCCTGGCGAAAGGGTTGTGGTCCCTTTTGGCAAAACGAGGGGGCCACCCAGCAGCTGAGGACAGTATACTGTGTTGCTCGTTTGACAGCTAGCAAGTTTCTCTGCCTTGGCTTGGGATCACTGTCGTCTCAAAAGCGATCAGTAACAGTGTGAGGGGCAGGGAGTGAACCTGAACCTCTTACTTAACCCTGAGTTTCAGTTGAGCAGAGTGGGTGGGTTAGGAGCGGGGAGTTGCTTGATTGGATGGATCTGGCGAAGACTAAAGGGTGGGAAGGGTTGGTCACTGCCTCTGCTTTCTAACGCGTGTTATAGTAGGAATCTCCGTAGTGTCTCAGCACAAACAGAAACTGTTGGTTTATACTTCATCTGCCAGTCTGCAAGCATTGTGGTGACATCGTCCACCTTCTGTCCAGGCTCTGGTAAGGTGGAACTTGTAGGTAGGTGGCCTTTCTCTGTCCTGGGACCAGAAGGAATTCTACTAGGGCTTTATTGAAGTGATTTGTACTCTTGGCTGGGTCCTTACAGTGGTGTGGTGACATGTTCATAAGTATTAAATATATATCTGTAACTCAGCCACACTGTGTATACAAAATGTATATAAAGCAACAGTGTTCCCTTGTGGGTCTAAAACCAGCGCTTTGATTATTTTTTTCATTTTTACATACATGAATTTATTTGTAGTTTTAAAAGACAGTTTTGAGTTTAATTTAGTCTTGTGTTCTGCATTAGTTCCTGTATAGCAATGAATGCTCTAATATATATATAGCACATGATTACAGAAACGCTTGCAATATTGCATATTTGTGTAATGGAAACTTGACAACCACCACACACACAGCCTTTCCAGTATCTATGATGAGACTCTGCGGTTTAATCTCTCCTTGTACTTCCAGACGCTATTTACCTATTCTTCGAGGTTTTCCGGCCAAGTATATCTACGATCCATGGAACGCCCCAGATTCAGTGCAGACTGCAGCAAAGTGCATCATTGGAGTTCATTACCCGAAGCCCATGGTGAACCATGCAGAGGCTAGTCGCCTTAACATTGAGAGGATGAAGCAGATCTACCAGCAACTCTCCCGCTATAGAGGACTAGGTAATATTTTAAGGGCTGTCTTGGGTGTAGGTTTCAGTAATGTTATGTTCAATGACAGATGAAGCATTTTGCAAAGAAACTCTAATAAACTTAAATATGGGCTTCCTGCATTCTTAGTGCTTAAACATACTTGCTATGATATTAACAAACCGAATTCAGTTAATCACCAGCTGTACACAGGTTTGGGTTGTATGCACAAAAGATCCTAGCCACTGAATGTGCATCAGTGCAAATAACTGTTACCACAGCTGCAGTTAGTATTGCTGTTTAAAATTTGCACAAAAGTGTGCAAATTCTGCAGTTCCATTTCATTGCATAACATTGCGTACTGATTTGTTCCACAAAGTCCACATTGTGATTTAACAAACTTGATTTCCATTTGTATGCAATAGCCTACCTTTGGTTTGTATTGTTCAGCAAAAACTGTAAATCAGCATTTATAATTAATTATTGTTACCTTTTTTAGTAATGGGGCTCTTGATGTCTGTTATTCTTTTACGCAGGACTTCTGGCCTCAGTGCCATCTACGCACAATGGGAATGGGATGGCCTACTGTCCAGGAGAACAGCAGTCTGGAACCAACACACCAGGTAATGGTCTAATATAATTTTTTTACTTTACTAGTTTACATATGTGCTGACTGGTTGCTTGGTGATTTCTATCACCTCTCAAATACTTTTACTACCAACGAGATACAGCTGTATACGCCTGGCCCAATTACTGATTTTGTTTTGATCAGTTTTGAAATGACATGAAATAAACATCTCTATAGCAGACTATACAAATCTTTTCTTTTTAATAGAGCTTAAAAACAGACAAAATTCAAAGTAATCATTAATAAGTTGGACACACTTCCAAGGCAGAACTTGTAACACCCCCTTATCACAGCTTGCACATGCATTATGTAGCTGACTTGGAGCATTTCTACTATTGTACTTTTGCAAATGTTTACCCACACTTACATGAAGAAAGTTTCTAGTTCATGATCAGGTCCTTTCCACAAAGCTTCTTTGTATTTTGATCGATGTTTTTGATATTTTCCCTAGTAACTATACATTAACATTTGTATCAGTGTAGTTATTTCTTTTCACTTTGGTGTGACCACAGTGATTTGTAAATGGTCTTATTGTATATCATGATGAAGTAAATGCATTGTGGGATATATACAATGAGTCTTGTATAAAAAAGAAAAAGAAAAACATTGGCAACAAAAACAATGGCAAATATGCAATTTTTAAATAACTAACTTTCTAAGAGGTTTTTAATCTGTTTATTAACTGTTACATAATCTCATCCATTCTTAATGAAGCTATAAAATATTTGAAGATTAGTAGTACCACCCTCGATTAAATATCAAAATATATTTTTTTTAATTTCAAAATGATTCATAAGAATTTGATATATTATTTGGCTTTGTCTGTTAATCACTACCTGATACCCTCTAGAAAAGTTTCTCTCAATTTTTCAGGTTTAGTTATTTGATGGTGAAAGCTACATATACATTTGGTCATGATGTAGAAGCTGTAATACTGGTTTTGTGTCAATGGTGGCCATGCTCTTTGGTAGGGAAGTATGGTTCGATAGTCTCATTCCTGCCTTTACGTCTTATGAGGAACACACCTCTGAGCTTTACCACCTTAAGCAGGGCCAATATAAATTTCAAAATCATCTTGTACATGTGGGTTCTATACAATAGAAGGGCCCCCAAGATACAGCTGAACTCCTATTTTCTGGTTTAAAAAATAAAGAAGGATAAACATTAACCTATCCAGAACTCAAAGTTCTCATAATTTACAGTTTTACAGTTACCTTTTATACTGTTTGAACAAAGGAAACATAGTTAAACTTTAAGAGAAAAATCATGGATAATTTGCCATTTACCTCATGTTCCTGGTTTCCAAAAAATATTTTCAGATTTTCTTTACATTTCCTCATTGATCAGTTAAATGTGTGATCAATTCTTGCAAAACATACTGTATATGAATATTTCGAAAAAGAAGTGAGAGTATACAAGAGAAGCAATACTTACAGTTGTTCCATCTTTTCAATTCTAATGTATTTACCTTTATGTAACTTGCACTGTGACAGCACCGGCCATACCAGGCGGCTCGGTTGCCAGTGGTAACCGGAGTGGAAGTATTCTGCTGAACTTTGATAGTGAGGAGCACCAGGGACCAAGCAGAATGCAGCAACAACAAAAGCTAGGTAAGACTGAAACTATTAATTGTGTTTTAGTTTGATATTGCTTGTTATGGTAATCATATGATCCAAATTAAATTGTGAGCTGAGCTCTTTATGCTCTCAAAAGCTCTACTGCTCTACCACAACCCAGCAGTGTTCTTTTGTATTCAGTTTTGGGTGACTAAGAAAGCCACTGAAGAACAGTCCTCATTGCAAAAAAAAAAAAAACTCCTCATTACAATCTGTTTAGAATGACATTTTTTGTGACATGATGCATTATCATGTAAGTAAATTGTGGCCATGAAGGGATGCATATGATCAGCAAAAATACTCAAATAGGCTGTGGCATTCAAGCAGTAATTAATTATGGCCCAAAGTGTAGCAAGAAAAAATTCCCCACACACTGAACAAGGGGAGGATCGGACCATGGATTCATGTTGTTTGTTCATTTTCCAACTCCTTTTGGTGACAGAAATTGTATCATATCATCAAATACTTAACTCTGGCCATGCCATTGGCAATAGCAGTCATGTCTAGCGGTCAACAATCTTATATGAACTGTATCCAGGTCATAGCATCGAGTTTAGAAAGTTTGATTATCATCTAAAGTAAGCAAAAAAATCAAGAACGATGAATATCGAAAGTCGAGTCAAAATCTTAATGCTATTCTACCCATATACTTATTTACAGTAGAATAAAATGTTGTTCTACAGAATCATGACTAAAAGCATGCTAAGAAGGATTACATAATGCACATACAGTACAAAACAGTATGTACCCAGGAAAATACATTTTACTGTGTATTTATCAGTGGCTTTTCTGTTTCAGGATGCGTGCTTCATACAACAGGACGTGTTGCATGCAAGAGAGAACGAGAATCGGAGCGAGACACCGAAGGAGACGACACACTCGCCACCTCTCACAAGCTACAGAGAAGAATAGCAGAGATCACTACAGTGCGTAGCACCAATAGCCACCATCCTGGTATTGTAATTAAGCATAACATTAGCTAATAAGATTTTAACATCAGATAATCTCAGTCATAATGAGCATCGTCTGTACATATGGCACACAGTCTGTACCAACTGTACTCTTTGCATTTGTTTTTCAGAAGAGCTAGATGGATGTATCAGACTGAAGTGAACATCGAAGCAGCAATTGGCTTTTAATATGAAGATTTTTTTCCTTTCTTTGCTTTCTAAGGGAATATTGGTTAAAATGAATAGCCTGAAGAAAAAAAAAAAACAGATCAATCAATCAAAACTGGTCCTTTTCAAAATAATTATATTTTTTATTTATTTATTTTTGTTATTTAATGCAGGTAAATGTTTTTTTTTTTTTCCAGAAAACAAACTGCCATTTTAGTGTTTTTTAAATTTGGAAACCTTTTATATCAAGAAGAATATAAGAACATCAGATCTTTGCAGCAGCCAGTGTATTTGAGTAATTGTATGCATTAATACACAAGAATCCTACTGACACAAATGCTACCTATTCACTTGACTGCAAAAGTTTGCATACTCTTACTTGTAAATAACAAAACGAATGGGGCAAAATGTTTATATTGCTGCTAATAGTGAAGAATTTTGAAATTATTCTTTATAATGTAGTGTAAATGTGGACTGTTATTCTGCTTCCCTGACTTTTTCAGGACTCAAATTTGTGTGTGATGCAAAAATAAGGATTTTTTTTTTTTAAAGATTATTTGTTGACTCTTCGAACAAATTGTCCATTTTACCATTTTACTACTAGTAATATTGTCATTAAACCCACTGACTTTAAAAATTTTTTTTTTTACAATATTCACCATTCTGTGATGCTTGGTGCTTTCAGTTTAAGGTCTTTTTTCTGCTAAATCTTGGCTTCTTATAACAATGGAGCCTGTTTAAATATTTATGTCAAAAATCGAACATAAAGTGAACATGTTGATTACCTGTTGTGGCACTTTAAAATAAATCAAAGCGTGTCAGTGGGGGCACAAACTTTTTAACCTGCTAATAAGGATAACTGCAAATTAATTATGATGCCCTGTTATAAAAGGCTTTTAACTGGAATAGCATGGAAAAGTCATGGTCCTATAAAAAGAAGTAGATTTAATTTTTTCACTCGTAAAACAAGAGAAATGCAAACTTTTGGACTCAAATGTCTGTGTCAATATTTTCTCATCTTTAAAGCAACATCATGTTGTATGTCCATACTTGTAAAGTACTTATGGTAATGCTGTTTTGTTGATTTATGTCAGGTCTTATTGAAGGCAGTGTTCAGAACTCATTATATAAAAAAGTGAGTTCTGAACACTATTATGGTAAACAATGTAAAGATATTTTTAGAGTCTCATGGTGATATTGTAATTAAATTAGAAAACCAATATGTTAGAAATGTTCTGGTTTGTGGAAATGGCCATTTATTTTTTATTTAGGATTAAGCAAACATCCAAACATTATAATGCTTTATAGTACAGTATTTTATAGAGAAACTTTGGAAATCAGAATCATGGAAATCATCTGTGTGCATGGAGTTTGCATGTTCTCCCTGTCGTGGTTTCCTCTGGGTGCTCTGGTTTCTTCCCACATTTTAAAGACATGCAGATTAGGTTAATTGACGTTCCCAAAAAAATTGCCTGTAGTGTGAATGTGTGTATGTGTGTCTGCCCTCGTGTCCCAAGTCTCTTGGGGCAGGCCATAGGCCTCTAGGACCCTGCTCCAGGCATGCCACTTTATCCACAGGATAAAGCAACATGAGTGATTGAGCGAGTGAATGAGATTTCATTCAAAATGATAAAAAAGGGGTGGTTAATTTGTTTTTCCATTTTTATATATATATATTTATGTTTTAATATTAGACCTCTTGGTCCAACCTCACAGCCAGCAAATGCCTACTGCACAACAAACTCTTCTTAAAGAATAGGAGTAACTGATGTAAAGATGTTCATACCAGCTATTTGTCATAATACATATACATAAAATTTATGTGATTTTTAAGGCTGTGCATACATCTAGTTTTATAGTTGTGCATGAACAACCTCCCATTCTCATTTTTTTTTTCACTTTTCACTACTGAAAATGAGCTCTACTTGCACAGGTGAGCACAAGTGAGGTTATTTTTGTCCTGCTGAAAGTTTGTTTGGTTCTAAAAAGCACTGGAGTTACAGGATGAGCCAGATTTTCTTTATTTTGTTCTTTTACAGTTTTACATTGATCAGTTGACTGGATGTCAAAGGCCAAGCTTTTTTAATTATTCCGTAAGCTGTGATGCCTTATAAATTTAAGGCACTCAATTCAGCAGCAGTATTTTTGTAAGGAAAGTGATGAGTATTTTCCTCCTCTGATTTTGATTTTTACTGTAAAATATGTAAAACCCAACATTATATATTTCAGCTATTTCCAAAGGTTTTTTTCTGCACATGCCAAAATAAATAAGAATAGAAATCACAAAAACACTGAATTAAACTTTTATGTGAGAGGTAATGATTTATATAACTAAAGTATCATTTTCAAAAGCACTCAAAGTGCTTTACTGGGCATTGTGCTTCTCTTAACTGATCTATGTATATAATTGCTACTGATTTTTTTGCAGGTCAAATGACCAACATCAGTCTTAAAGCTGTTACATCTGCATCAACGTTTACAGTGTCACCAGTCCAGGTGTACACTAAAGGAGTTCTTTATAACATGTAAATATACTGTAGGACATAAAACTTATTCCTATGTGTGCAGTGATTAATTAGTGGTATTTAATGCATATTTTGCTGAGATTGTGTTTATGTTGTTCTGACTGCTGTTGGCGTAGTTGGATCTACACGAGACTGGTGTGAAAAAGGACTGTTACTAATAATAGTAAGGATCAGCTTTGCTTTTGAGTGTTGCGAGTTTTTATTTGTGTGCTGTTGTAGTTATCCATTTTTGTCACCACAAAAATAAGGCAAGTCTTTTTTTCTCTACTTGGATTTGTTTTGTTCATTTCATTTCCTTTCTGTGAAATGTGTTTGATTTGACAATTTCTAACTATCTTCCAGTCTTTACAATGTCATTGTGCAAAATGAGGTCTAAGACAGAAGTAAAGTGTTGAACCATAATTTTTTTTGTCTGTCATGTTTTGTTCTAAACTTTCTGAATTATCTTCATTACCCACTTCACCCTGGTTAGGGTCAAAGTGGATCTTCTTCTGGCATCCCCATCCAGGTTGGGATGCCAGTAAGTCAGGGCACCATAAATACACAAATTACCACATCTTTTCATATTTGATGCAGTTTAATATACACTTATCCACTTGATTCAAACTTTGGTCTTGAAACTGAGTTATCAGTGTGTGTAAAAATCTTAAAATATGATAAAGGATAAGTGCAGCAGCTTTCAGAATGTAATTAGTGTATACGGGTGTTTAGTTTTATTTCACTATAAAATTAAATGTTGCATTATGTAACTGTTGACGCTTGGGGGCGCTGTTGGTGTACATCAATTTTACAAGGATGGAACCCAATCAGTTTTTCTGCAGAGAAAATTTACATATCATAAATAAGTATAATCTACTTACATCAGGTAATGTGCAAATATTAGTTGTGTAAAGTAACTATAGAATATTTCAATTCAATGGTGCAATATAAACTGCTAAAGAGGGAATAAAAAAAGCAAGCTTTGGAAGTTGCAACATGGCAATGCATACATTTTTAGATATGTACATAAATCTTTAATAATGAGATTTAATAAATCATTTTTTGAGTTCTTCTATGTACCATTATTTATCATACTGTGGCAACCTGATTAAAAGTGAATAACAACGCAGGCTGAGTGAAAAGTCCACATCCACAGATCGTCTCTGTTCTCTCTCACTAGCTTGGCACATATACTGTGAGTGGGTTGAGTTCTTAAACCCCTAAAAAGGATGGAAATGGGGCCTCCTGTACCTTTTCCCTGACCTCGCCTCACCGACCTTTGTTTCTGGCACTGCAGGCCTTGAATACAAAAGTCTCACAACAATTGCAGTGGAAGAAAAACACCTTTTTCCTCCTTTTCCTGGCATCAGCAATCTGTGAATTAGAACGAAACTCACTTGAGTTTCCTCTTTTCTGAATACAAGCTGGTCCAGGACTTCAGTTACGTGTGTGCCCCGGAGCCTGATTTGTATGTTAACGTACTTCTGAGGAACCAAAACCGGTTGCCATAGCATCGCACTCATCCATCTCCCCCTCTCCCAACCTCTACTCTCCAAACTTAGCAAAACAAAACAAACATTGTCCTGTTAACAAGGCAAGGGGGGACAGTGCTCTATGTGGAATTAAAGGACATTCAGGTCATATTAGTGTTTGCTCATTGAGCCAAGGCTGAAGATGAGGTTGAGCACATACACAAGCATGCACAACTCTTCCCATCTGATTTGGAAGACTTCACATTTCCTCATTTCTCACCAACTGATTTTACCTAAAGACATTTTACTGAACATTTTCACTTTTCATATCGTTTAAATGTAAAATATTTGTGTGCAATAGAGAGAAGTTCTATTTAACGGTACAATTTAATTCTACTTCACTTTTAAAATTTGTCATATTTGGCTAATAACTTTATTGACCTTCTATTCATCATTTAACAGAGTAGAATTTGTAAACTGAAAAGAAAAACATAATAAATGCTAAAAAAATTAATTAAAAAAATGCAGAATTTCCCAGTTTTCATACTTTAAAATAGTATGAATTCTCATACTGAAAAGGTACCACTTCACAAATAATAAAACCATAATACAGTAAGTACTGTATTACTGATAAGGCGACTCATGAACATATGCACATTGTTGATTGTCTGAACATTTCTGCCTTACACACATACTGTGTTTATAAAGCAGAGCCTCTTTCATCAGCAATCAGTTTTGTTATTTTAATTATATTACTATGAAAAATGCCAATATATATACATGTATGCATGCAATATACTCAAAAAACAAGAGGTACACTTGGTTGGTTTTTGATGCTTAATGGCTTTATGTTTCTAAATTAATTTTGCTTGGAACTAATTTTGAAAGATAAAGACATTAAGCATCAAAAGACTTGGAACCCTTTGTCAAAAAGGAATGCTTCTTTTCTAACACTGGTAGTAAATCCATATCTCACGGGTTCCCAGATGAAAAAAATAATAATAATTTTAATAGTATTTGGGGAACACTAGTCTAGAGGTAGGAGCACAACCTTGAAAAGGACACTGGTAAAAATAAAAACAAAATCTTTCTCATGCTCACTCATACCTAGGAACGATTTAATGTAGACAATTCACGCCCCAGCTTAGTTATGGGATTTGGAAAGAAACAAACTGGAGAACCTCAAGAAAACCTGCAGTATACAGTAACCGGAGCACACATTTTACCAATGTAAAACAATGCAAAAAATCTAAATTGATTTCATAAGTACAATAGTTTCAGGCGACCGCTGGATAGTTAACGGTTCTTTTTTTTAATGAAAGTGTTTTGTTGTAATGTTTTTACACAGTACAAGATTCCAAGTTTTGCCTTTTTCTTTATTACTATTCAAACATCTTTCTAAAATGGTTCTAGCTGGAACTGTTTAAAAATGAAACATCCTGCAAGATTTAGTGTGATAGACTTTTTCTAAAAAAAAATAAATTTAGTTTTGCTTTTATTTAGTTTTGCGAAATATTTATGCTATGGTCCTTTTTAAAGATTTGTTCAATCCGTGAAAATTAATAAAGAAATCCCTAATATGACTACACTCCATGGAAAATAGGTTTCTCAGGAGTTGTTTTGATGGTTAAAGGTCCTAGTTTCCATGTGGAATTGCTTTACTGAAATAAATCTTTTGTTGTATTGTTTTCACATAAGCCCATACAATTGCTTTGTGAACTTCATAGTTCTGACATTGCCACTATAAATTGTTTTTAAATGTAACCTTTTGACAGAATGTTGACTAATACTGTAATTACTCACATATTATTATTGTTATTATCATTATTATTCATTTGTTTGGGACATCAGGAATGGTTTTATGATTTGGGATTTAGTTTCATTATAGGGAACAGAGATTAGTCTGTTCCTTCTCAGTCATTAGTGCCAAAAGAGCTGCATCCGTAAAGCTCCAACTCTCTAATGAGGCTGCTCGTTCTCTTTTTCTTCTTCCAGATCCCTGACAGCTATTGAACCCCCGCCAAAACTAGTAGTCTAAAGAGGTCAACCTCTACAAAACTTCTTTACACGAACAGGCATGTCTCTCTTTATAACAAATAGTTTTCTTTAGGACACTCAGTTTATTTGTTTTTTATATTACATGTCATAGAATATTTGAATCTACATTGCTGTCTTGTTGCAACAAATTATTTATTTTTTTTGGTCTGCAAGATCGAACTGTAAAACTAATTGTAAAAGTAATTTGCTTACATGATTTAACTCTCACATGAAGGAATACACATCATGCTATTAAAACGATGAGCTCTGGATCCTGTGACAACCAATTAAGGTGGGAAAATCCAAGGGTTTTGTGTTCACTACTGACCAGTCTGAAGTGCATGGGAATTTTTGGTGGTCTCTTGGCAACTCAGCTGTAGTCTGGACATTGATATTCAGTGGAAGTCTCCATCTTTTTTTCAGAACAATGGAAACCTTATGGGAAAGAAGAAACCAACCAGACAAAACTCAGCACTTAGGCCTCAACAGACATAGTAGGATTTAGAACAAACTTTTTTACACTTTCTCTTTAAGCTCTGATTATATTTCATACTGAAATCGAAAAAAGGTGGTTGGGTCTGTGTATGTAAAGCACGTGTTACTTCAACAACTTTATTCAATTCAAATGAACTAAAGAACTCTATTTTTTTCTATTTAAAGCTTCACTTGAAAAATAATTTAAAAAATGGTGCCATCAGCACTTTCAGTTTTTGTGTTTCTTAACTTTTTTTATTTACAGTTTAATAAAACAATCCAGTGCATGTACAATATTATAATTGGCAAAATAGCCAAGCTGTTACATAAAAACAAAACTATGGCATCAATTATTATCCAGCACTATTTGTTACATATATAACCCCATGTCTCAAAAAATGAGTATTTTGAAAAGAAAAAAAAAAGATACACCTATCTGAACAAATTATTTTTATATGAATCATAACTAAATAAAGACCTACTATAAAGTCACGGATTCTTACACAAGGCTCACAAACAGTGTGACAGGGCCGTAGGAGCTAACATTTTATAGAGACTTCACATGACATCCTGTTGACAGAAGGTGTTAATGATTTAAAGTAAACATTCTTTTCTTTACATTTATGACAAAATGTATGTTTGGATTAGTCAAGCTAAGAAAGTACATAAGTGTTTAAAGTGGGTTCTGCCTGTAATTGACCAAATCATTTAAACATGCTCCTTTTAGAAACAAGTTCGTTCAGAACTGCAAAAGGACAACTTCTAGCACCACCTAAGGGCTCAGTGATTTTATCCCATCAGACAGTGCGTCTGTGGAAAAAAAATAAATCATGCTCACTAATGAGAGATATGATAAAAGAGGATGTGAAAAATGATAATTTCTGCTGACTCAGCTACCAATGGACAAAATGGTTGTACTGTCCTTGGTTTTGTCAAAGAAAATAGATGAGGACATCTCATGCTTGCTTTCAGCAATGTTTTGGGAGGAAGAGGCGGTGCTGGGTTGGCATTCCTCACAGCAGCAGCAGCAGCAGTCCATAAACGCCTGGCCCAGAGTCTTACACAGACACAGCAAGAGCACCGGCGTCACAGATGACTTAAAAAACAGGAAAAACTGATTTATCAGAGTGAGGAGAGCCAAAACATCATTGGATGGCTGTAAAGAAGTGTATGTCAGTGTAAGGTTGCATACATTCTCAGGCAGAGCACACACCCCATACACCACAGCCAGTGTCATAACAGTGCAGTTCAGTTGCCGTTCAACCTGATGTACATGTTCAAGTTTTTGCTTTGTGGATGGAGATTGCTCTTCGGTCCTCTTGACGGAGCTTCCACTATCGCTGGAGACATGGCATGTGGCCAGCTGACAGAGCAAGGTGAAGACCACCGGTAGGCAAAAGTAACAGCCAAAGTACCACCAGATGCGAGTGTCATGGTAGTTGATGATCAGGGAGTAAATGGACTCTGGGAGATTTGGGTATGGACTCATGATGCAGACATCCATCTGAACACCCATAGAAGAGGATTTGACTTGTTGCAGCTGCCATATGAGCAGCTCTGGGGCTGCCAGGACCATGGAACCTACCCACACCACAGCCAGTTTGGCCAGGACTGAATGACAATGCTCCACTCTCCGGGCCTTTGGGAGGGAACTGGTGGCTGTATGAAAACGGTCAATACCAAGTGCACACAGGCTGAAGGATGTCACGCCTAGTGATGTCACCTGCATAAAGAGATATTAACAGATATTAATATCCTACCTTCAGTAATGCAGTCTTTTAGGTATTGTTGATGAAAACAATGATGACAAAGTAAATCAATTTGCTGAAGATTTAAACGTAACTCATGATTGACCAATAATTTGTGTCATCTTTTCTTTAATCCTTCATAAATTGTATTAGTCTCAAATAATTATTATTATTATAATTTTTTTTTTTACAATTTAATCATCTTTTAAGAAATTAAAATTTTAACAATCTGGGACTCAGACTCACCTCCATGTAGGGTACAACCCTGCAAGAAAAATCTCCCAGCAGCCTTTTGTGGGTGAGTTCATTAAACACCACCACAGGCAGGCAGAAACACAGGACCAGGAAGTCCCAGAAAGCCAGGCTGGCCAGGATGTAGTTCCATGCACTCCTCATGAAATAGTTATGCCAAACAATGCACATGACTGCCAGATTTCCCACAATTCCTACAGCAAACACTACAAGCGACAGAAACAGAATCCCATAGGCACTGTACGAGCTGTTTGTCACTGGGAACAGAGGGTTGTAGATCCTTGTGATGTCTTGTTCTGTGGCATTGTTTTTAGTAAGGAATCCACCAGCAATGTCACCTTTGTCTATAATAGACGTCAGACTCATATTGGGAAGGTCTGACTGAGGTGTTGGAGTCGGCTGAGTTCCAGAAAACTCCTCAAATGGTGTATGTACATTCTCCAAATCTTGGTCTTCTTGCTGGTTCCATAAAGATATTCCCTTGGTTTTCGATCCGAAAGCACAGACACCAAAAAACATGACTAGCATCAGTACATAAATCACTCTCACACTGCCCATCTTCATCTTTTAAAAAAAGGGTTCAGCAACTACTTTCCCAACTGGTTTACTGTAGTTCACACCGAAGCTGTAGAGTTTGAAATAAAGGGCAAAATGAAGACCCAATATAACCAAAGCCTAGAATCCCTCATACCAGAGACTACGTAAGTTCTGTAGTCTTGTCTGCCAGATTTCAACTCTCTTTGCACATCCATGGAAGGCTGGTCTTTTTAATTTTTTTTGTTTGGTAGAGGAACGCCTCCCCTCCTCCTCACTGTTGCAAAGGATTAGTGGAATAAGGCCCTCTGCTGGTAAAAGTAATGCATATGAACTTCTTCAGCTTATTATATAGCCTGTACAACAAAATGTAAGTATTAAATTGTAATTAAATTGTTAGTTTTAAATGTAAAAGTGATGGGGTGGGGGTGGAGATATTCCTCATATCCTAAAAGAACACTCACTGTTGCTAAGGATAGCTCCACAGTGACAGTGCTCATAAGCTCTACATTTTGATCATATATGGGTATAGAATGGTTATAGGATGTGCTAATGAATTACCATGGGAATATACCATTTTATTTATCAGATTTAAGTAGCCCATTTGCAGTGGATTATTTAATATTATGTGTAATTTTACACTGCAATATTAATAATAGGCTTGTGTACTGTAGATAGGCTCCAGTATTGTAGTCACTCAAATTTGTCAGAAGAGGGCAGTGTATGCAGACAAACAACTTACATACTGTACTTTACATTTCCATCTATCCATCCATCCATCCATCTAGGAACCTTTGTAGTCCAACTAGGGACTGCGAAGGCCACTGGTGATTACCATTGTATTGATTCCCATTTTACAACTGTGTTAGGTCCCCCGGTCAACATTCACAGTATGGGAAATTTGCTAACGCCAATTAGCCTAGTCTGCATGTCTTTGGACCGTGGGAGGGAACTGGAGTACTCGGAGGAAACCCACCAAGCACGGGGAGAACATGCAAAGAACATGGGAGAACATGCAACCACCGGCATTATATTCATATTATCACATATGAGGGATGTTCAAGTCAAACCGGGACTTTTATTTCTTGTGAATAAAAGCATAAAACTGATTGATATTTATAGAAGACTTCAAATACAGTACAATGATGAGACACTAAAGACCTGGTGCAAACATTTTAAAGAAGTCTGTTTGTCCGTGAATGATGAATCCTGGCGGTGGTGGGCATAAGCCAAATGCAGTCGTTCTTGTGAACATTCAGAGAGTGGAATTTCTGATCCTTAAAAACCCCGACACATCTGTTTGTTTAAATCTGTGTTGATTTAACACTTTCAGAAGTCCAACCATATAAACACTGATGGGAATTAATTGACATTCACAATTTAAAGTTGCTGTGTACACACAAATCATTCGCAAACTCCACTTGCACATTACATGAACTCAGCTGGGAGTTATCTCCCATACAGTCCTGACCTCGTTCCAATCAATTTCCACATGTTTGCACCATTAAAGGAGGTCCTGGGACGCCAGAGTTACAGACATGAAGCAGGCATCCAATCCTTCGGCATGATCTTGATGGTATCCAAGCACTAGTAAAATACTGGGATAAGTGCATTAGTTTAGAGAATAAAATATATTTTTTTCCTCTCATGATTTGTGTTCTGTTATTCTGCACAATCAAAGGTCCCCGTTTGAATTGAACATCTTTACTAACCACACACACACGCACGCACACACACACACACACACACACACACACACAACTCCACACACACACACACAGGGAGATTCAGTTACACATTACACTGTTTTATTTTTAAAATCACACCATTTTTAAGATATTTTTACTGCCATCTTAGGGTTGCACCATAACATAAAATTTTACAATCATTACAAACTATAGCTACAGTTTCTGTAAAAGAGCAATAATACTAATTATAGTTGTTTCCAGTCAACAAATTAAGGAGAGTTAAGTTATAGTTTAATCCACCTACTAAATGACTAACAAATTATTGCTAAAAACCAAGGCAATGTGCCAAGACTACTGTTTAGTAAGAGGGCTGGGCGCTCTGGGACATCTGGCTGTGTCAATACCGATACTTTACTGTATGTGTAAAGGTAAAACCTGTAGGATTTTTAGATCCTGCACACACACAAACACACACACACACACATGCACTGGCTTTTTGCCATTGTGTTCCCAGATAACATCTAATTACTTGGAAAAGGAGCCTTCCTTCAACTTAATGCTTTTTTCATAATTTCAGACGGTCTTTTTCTTTCTTTCTTTCTTTCTTTCTTTCTTTCTTTCTTTCTTTCTTTCTGTCTGTCTGTCTGTCTGTCTGTCTGTTTGACTGTCAGTTACAGATATTTTCATCTTACACCCACCAACATATGGAGGTTGGTGCAATGTCCAATCAGGTTTTTCCTGAGCATCGATAGTTGCAGAACACCTATGAAAAAGCTTTGGTAAAAAAATGGTAAGCTTTTACATTAAATGAACCACTGCAGACTACTGTTAATTACAAAATGACATGTACAGCATGTCGTTAATACAGGCTGGGAGTGGATCTTGGAATATAACCAAAGAAATCAAAGACATTGGTTGAATAAGCGCATGTCATAGGTACAGTGTAGGTTAAAGACTAATTGCAGATGAATGCTTCAGTTGTCCTTAATGGGCAGGAAATGGGCTGCATGTGTACTCAGTGCCTACAATGTAGTAATAGTTCATAGATAAGAAATGCCATTTATTACAAAAGCCCACTACTAGGAGTCATTGATTATTTGACTGAACTGAGTGTTGAAGCTTACCGTTGTCTACAGTATATGGAGCAGATGTGATCAGAGTGTTATTGATGGAATTCATAGGTAGGGGGCCAAAACATTCTCAGAATGGATCTATGAGTGCTAATCCAGACTGTAATCTGAGTCCTCTGGACACACAGGTTCGGGTGGTGGGTGGGGGTTTGGGTGGTGGGGGTGGGGTATTTCTCTCTAACCAGATCCGTCACCAGTAATTGCAGATGGTGCACCAGCAGTTGATATGGACACATGTATTAGTGTCCTTCTGATGCACACCAATTATAGTGAGGCAGCCTAATTGTGATGAATTCTCTTAACTGCAGACAGCGTATGGAATAAAATGAGGTGTAGCTAGGCCAGGACTCCTAAACTTTGTGAGAGTCTAGTCTTTACTCTATCTCTCTCAACAGTGTATAAGAGACAGCAGTGATGAATTTGACTACCAGAGAACCTTTGCTATAGAAGTTGCCTCACTATGGCCCTTGAATTACCTATGTGGGTTAATCCAGATTGTAGGAATCCCCCTAATATAATCAGTAAAATTCACTACACTCATGTGGAGCATTTCACTGAGTACCTCAATAATAAAAAACTGGAAAATAGTGGGGGCACTGGCAGAGGAAGTGACATCAAATTATATTATAGTTTATCATGGCTGAACACAATCCCCTGCGGTGTACCACCCAGCACATGAATGTGGCATGGTGAAGAGTATGGTTTCAGACCCAGATAGCAAAAATTATGATGGCCTAGATCTGGCCAGTCCTGGTTGCCAAAAGCCAAGCCACATCTGAACAATTATTGCATGTGTATAGATTGTAAATTTTTTAAAAGCAAAACCTTACTGCACACATTTGTTAAATACACTATTACCTGGGCAACTGAAGTTTTGTGAATTAATTTATATTTACAAATTATTTTATTTTGAATTAATTTATTATTATTATTATTATTATTAACCAGTGCCACATCTTTGAATCTACAAATTTAAGCTTTTTTTCTGAGTACCTTCTGTGAGTTCTTGTCACATGAGTAGAAATGCTCTTTACCTATTAAACATACTTTACAGTAGGTGTAATTTTTCCAATGCAATTTCATCAAGCATTTAAGTGATCTCACATCATGGATTGTTTCCCAACCAAATTTCTCCTACAAAGTTAACAGTTCAGCATGATCCTTCCAGGTTTTAAAAATGTGTTAAACAATTTAAGCCAATTGATTAATTTCAGCAATCTTAGTTGGTTTCTTTGCATGATGCAGACCATTTTTTGACCCCTTTTCTTTTCAAGACTTTTTGCTTGAAAAAGTTGTTAAGGCATGTTTGCAATCACTTTCAAATTCTATTGTATAACTTGATCAATTTAGCTCTTTTCAGAAAACCAATTGCACATTTCCATTTTAACATCTTGTTTCAAGCAGTACTACATTTAACTTATTTAAATGCCTCTGACTTATACACAATCAGTCACAACATTAACACCATCACCAGGTGAATTGAATAACATTGATTATAAAAGTACACAAGTAAACTGGTGACAGGATTATGGGCACACATGGCCTACTGTATCTATGCCAATGGGGACCAAAATCCAGTCTGTCCGCCCCAATCCCACGAAAAAGTCAATGTGCTGAAAAAGACAAAAATTGCAAAAAAAGAAAAGCCAATACTGGCCATGACAGAAAGGTATAAGAACACCCAGCGCACCACAGCCTGCCGCACAGAGGGCTTAGCAGGCAAAAAGTTCAAGGTTGTTGATGTGGACTCCAATTTCCCCAGTTCTCAATCCAGTTGAGGACCTGCCCCAATGGCACTAGGGGAATATCAAACATAGGTGGTTTTAAAGTTATGGATATTTGGTGTAAAGTGAAGCAGATAGGATGGCTAAAGGTAAAAGGACTGAGATAATATACTGTAACCGTATGTGAAAGTAACTCTAGTAACAATGATAGAGCTTTTGATTCGTTCTATTGTAACGCGCACAGCATCGACCTTACATAAACCTTGCTTTTAAATCAGTACACACTGGGCTTGCCAACTTCTTTTGCCTATGAATTTGCTTCACAAATAGTTTGAATATATTGAAACTCACATGGGTTTTAGGGCAGGTCTTTCACACAGGTGGCATTTTGCATTTCACCCTCAATACTCATAACTATGTAGAACACATATAAATAGAACATAGCACAATTTTTTGTTCAATATTTTAACATGCTGTTAGCTCATGCACAGTGATATCCTTTATAAATAGTAAAAAAAAAAAAAAAAAACTCTATAAATTTTAATTTTAATTTTTATTTGCCAGAATCCCATATTCAGATGCAACAGGAAATATATTGTCTGACATAAAATAGGTGTTTGAAGTTACCATGTTTTCACAGTGATATAAAACACTTTAATTCTATGCGGCCACCCACTTAGCTGCAAACCAAATATTTTTTTTTTTTTTTTTTTGTGAACAACCACAACAAAAGGTGTACCAGTCTGCACAGGAACCTTCACTTTTTTCATGTACTGTTTAGAATGTGTAACTTTGTATTGTGTGACTATAAAAGATATTTTAAGGTCAGGGAAAATGTTCCACACTGACATAATCCAGTGTGAGTGCTTCTATAGTTGGACTTTCCATTGTATTGTATTTTATAGTCCTATGAGTTTAACAGGAAGTCTTGAATAATAGAGTACTTAAGGCAAGTTTTTGTTTCTTAGAGACTGTGACTTTATGTTAAGTATATTTTTACAGTAGAAATGCTTATGTGTTGATGCAGAATCACATAAAACATAAAAATGCATAAAAGTGTATATCAGTGCTCACTACAAAGTTGAAAGGCTCACTATTTTTTGCAGCTGTCTGTGTGTGGAGCTGGCACAAGTGTATCATTCCTTATAACTTTATTAGACTGAACTAACTTGCTGGTCCACTCTGCAGGTAGAAACACACGCACATAGTAATTTGTCTGATTTTACGATTTGCTGTCATATTTGACCTATGAGCTCATTTTTGATAATCCAGCTGCTGTCGGCTGCTTATTTCAGGTTGCTGGATTAACCTGTGTCCATAATCTGAGGGGACACCTGAGGTAAAGTTGGAATATGAGAGCAACGTGTTGTATCACTGAACTCTCGTCGTAATGCCTAGCTGTGTGTGTTTTTTTTTCCCTCCACACATCTACTTTTGCGAGGTCTCTGCGGATGAGGATGATCACATCGTGTTTTTGCCCCCCCTCCTGTCACCCCCGCCCCACATCTGCGCATTTAGCGTGTTTTGACTTGCACTTGCTTCCTGGTTGAGCTCCAGAAGGCGGAGTACTTTAGCGGCGACTTTCTCTCAAACCTTTCTGCTTCGCTTGGCTGAACTTTTGTCCTGACTCTAAGCCTACCTACAGGTTTTCCCAACATTTGCATGTGCATTTACTGCAGTTTACAATGTTTGCTGGATAAACGTTGAAGGATGGATTTGTGCGCGTGTCCGGGACGTATCGTGCGCGAGGACCTGCTGTATCAGGAAGAGCTTTAAGACCCAAGGAGTCTGGCAAGCGATTCGAGAGCACAGTTTATTCGTCTTTATTTAATTTTATTTTTATGAGGGAATTACTCTAACACTAACACAATGTCGGATTCTATGTCAAGTTTCTTGCACATAGGGGACATTCTGTCCCTGTATGCAGAAGGTACCGTCAATGGTTTTATAAGTACCTTAGGGTAAGTGACTTCTACTTTTTTTTTTTTTTCATTCAGTTTGTTTAATAAAGATGCAACACCGGCGAGAAGTGAAGCCAGTCTCTAGACAGCTGTTTCTAATATAAAAGGTGTCCAAAATGTCTCCATACACTGAGGAAATTTACGCTTTAACCAAAATGTAACTTTTTTGTTCAAAACATCCTTAACATTGTTGCCAATTCTTTGTAAACACAAGCACACGGAGTCGCCTCTCTGACTCATCACTAACAGATCTGGTGTTATTCATGTTCCTGCCATATTATGTTAATGTTCCCTATGTAAAGTGACTTTTGGGACACCCTGTAGTATTGCTGTTCAGATTTACCATCTACCTCTTGGGGAAAGTGTCAAACTCTAGTGGAAAGTTTGTTAAACTTAAGTATCAGTCAGTGTCCTTGTTTTAGGAAACAAAAGAAATTCTCCATGACTCATTGCTTGGATAAGGGTTCTAATATGTTCGACCATTACTAAAAGAAATTAAAAAAAAAAACTAAATTGATTAGGATTAGGGCTCCCCCTTAGAACCCTTTAGGATGCTGCTTGGGATAAAGTTTTGGACCAGTTGGGTCGTTAGTGAGGTAAATTGTTTTGGACTGCTGATTTCCTGGAAAGCAAACCTTCTGTCGAAAGCTTATGAATTGGATAAGCAAAAATACACTTTAGGGTGTTAGTGGATTTATTTTTGGACAGTGCAGCCTTTTGTGATTAGTTTTAGATTAGAGCTGAATCTGTGGTCTAATTTACCTATCATTGCTGCCATAAAAATATATGGAAGGGAAAGATAAGTAAGTTTGCATGAAAACTTTACTTTGATAAAATGATAACACATGGATTAAAAGTCGATGATTATTTAAAAATATTTAAAAAGTCCAAATATATTTTAAAAATCCAAAAATTGCATATGGCTTACACATTCTTACTTTAATCCTCTTTTTTCCTTCTTTATTTTTTAATGGGTAGTACACAACCATTGTCCAGTAGCCAGCAAATTGGTTTATTGGTTGATATTACAAATTAATTATTAGTGCTTTGATTTGTTATTGGTGAATTTAGTCGATACTAACACCAGTTTAATGTGAATAGCAGATTATTCATAACAGGATTTAATTAATTTTGCTATCTACACTAAATGCTTTCATTGTCCAGAAAGTGACTTGAGGGCTGAATAGTATATACTGTATGGTAGCTGGCTACAATCCAGTACTTTCTATTTAGACCGATCTGTTATTCTGTGCTCAAAGGGAAATGCTTTTGTTGATTTTCGACACAGCCTTGTTACCTGAGCAACTAAAAACTAGCTGAAAGAGAAACAACTGATAATCAGCCACTAATGCAATAAAAAGTGAGTCTCTTCAATGCAGAGACTGGGCTTTAACCAACCACTCAACATGCATGTCATTCCTTTTTGCCGATTCTAACAGTCACATTACCATTTTAAAAAAATTCTGTGATAAACACAAGGCACATTGATTAGTGTAGCAGCAGGTTTCAAAAGTACTTTTCGGACTTTTATACACATATGGAGCATATATTAAAACAACAATAGGCCAAAAAAATAAATAGATATAAGTAATCTCTATGGTTTCCCGTTAATTTAAATGGGTACTCTTCAGGAAAAGTCAGGTGACCCTTGTATTTTGCATGCATAGGTTGGTAGATGACCGCTGTGTTGTGGAACCAGCAGGCGGAGACCTGGATAACCCTCCAAAGAAGTTTAGAGGTATTTTTGGATCTTTTATTCACTTCTTTTTTTTATCCGTACATTGACAACAACAGTGTAAATCCAAATACAGTAAAAGCTCTGACTAAAGTATAACAGGCTGCATTTACTTTATCACTAGTTGTTTGGTGTTAAGTGGGTAATACAGCGATGCAGCGGTCTAAACCCAACACATGAACCTGTAACCACTGCTTTGCCAGTCCCTCTGTACAATATGTAAAAGAAAACAACGCATAGTATTTGTTTTGGTCAGTCAGACAGCAACAAGACCGATACAGAAGTAAAAGGTCTGAGCATAGTAATTTTTTTATTCATTGCAGGTTAGCATACACCCATATCAATTTCTTGTGTGTATCATATTTTTTATAAATAGTCGAGGATTGACTGTTTTTATACATGCACTTACCAAGACAACTTAGTTGCATGTGTAATACATAAATAATACAGAGGTAATATAGAGAGGTATACTGCCTTTTGAAAAAACATTGCACAATTCAGTACTTCAGTATATGTATATGTATGACCTGATTATTCAGTACAATCAGGTAGTCAGCTGACTTTAGTTTATTGTCACTAAATGTTGCTAAGCCCTACTGTAGCTCATAACACTGCCTCCAGAGGCTTGTACAGTGGGCACTACGCATGATGACTGCATCACTTCATCCACTTCCCTTTTTACCCTGACACGCCCTCATTCTGAAATAGGGTCAGTCTAGGCTCATGAGACCATATGACATTTTCAGATTGCTCCAATCTTTACGCCTCTAAGCAAACTGAAGCCTGTTATCAAATTAACCTCAATGACAAGTGGTTTCCTTATTATTTTAAAGTTGTTTAATCCTAGTCCCTTGTCTCTTGCAATCTGTGTTCTACTCACATTGTGTATCTGGAAATGCCCTTTAATGCCGCATACCAGGTGATTAAGTCAGAGGTGTCAAATCTTTTCCAGAAAGGTGTGTGCAGGTTTCCATTCCAACCAAGAAGAAGCCACACCTTATAGGTTATTGAAACGCAAGAACAACTATTTAAAATGGTGGAATCAGGTCTGGCTTCTTATTGGTTGGAAAGAAAATCTGCACACACTGGCCCTTTCTGGAGAGGATTTGGCACCTGTGGTTTATGTCGGATCTCCATTCATGATTTTTTTCCCATCTTTTACAAAGTTGACAGTCCAGTCATTGGACAGTTAATTCAACCACATTTAGTTTCAGTTTCACTGTGCAATGATTGTGGCCAATAAATATTGTCTTGTTTCTTTTGACTGCTCCGTCAAAGGATCCAATCTGCATACTGTACAACTTGGCAGAGGTTTTATGCCTAATACCCTTCCTGATGCAACATTCCTACTTTGGGCTTTGGCTGCAAGTTGAACCCACTGAGCCACCAATGCCATTTTTTCAACCTAATTCCTGTAGTTTGACCCCTGTCATCTTTTTTTTGGCCAGGTGGTGCTGTTTATTTGTCTTTATTTATAATAAAGGACAGTTCACTATTTTGACTGAGGGCAACAGATGATGCCAGATTGAAAGACCGTAACCCGTACAGTATTGGTGTAATTTTTACTTTTAAATAAAAGTTCTAAGAAAACATTATTTCATACAGTAGCTATATAAAATAGTCTTAGAGAACACTGGACTTTTTAGCACACAAGTCACAAGAGCTATGGTATCTGATTAACCGCATCATACACAATGTCTAGATCTTCCATTAATTCAATGAACTGCTACAGTAGTTAAATTCAATTTTTTCAGGTAGTACATAGAATTATGTTGGTTTCTTGGCTGGCTGCGGACGTCCGGGGTTCAATTCCTACTCAGTTCCCAAACCCCAGCTGCTGGACGCAGTGCTGGGTGGCGTCAGGGAGGTTATCTCCTGTAAAAACTGTGCTAAGATGTGTGCGGATTGGATGGTCCTCTGTGGCGACCCCTTGAAGGGAGAAGTCGAAAGACTAACAACAACATAGTGTGACAGTGTGATTGTTTTAATACAATTTGTCACTTGTGGAAGTTCAGCTGATTTCAGTAGTGCCGCTAGATGTTCCTTGGCTCCTGTCAAGTGTAGTTTCTGTACGTTTTGTTATTTTTATTTGTTCTTTCCTAATGTCTTCTTTTAATATTATTTATCTATATTTAATATGGAAATATTTCATTAATAAAGATGTATTATTATTTGGCTGAGGTATTCCATTCCTGTCTTTTTTCCATGTCCTGTCTTTTGTAATCCATATATAGGTTTTTAAGTTGCATTGCATGATTATTTTAAACTTTATTCCCCTTTTTTAAAATTTTTCAGATTTTCTCCCCTATTTTAGTAGTATCCAATTCCACCCCGACACTGGAGGCTCCCACATTAAGCTTCCACTGCCAATCAGTCGGGAGGGCCGCAGACCGACC
>JAOVVA010000032.1:5350460-5371556 GCA_028565275.1 Leiocassis micropogon | reverse complement strand
GGCCAATCAGCTCTCTCTGTGCCTCCGGCTGTGAGAGGAAAACAGCATCACCCGGGGTTCGAACCAGCGCTCCCCGGTGCTTCAAGTTTTGGTCCTTTTTTGTGTGCTCTAGGTTCATATACAAATTTTTTTTTGTATTATAACACTGACAAGTTCCAAACTTTTCCAAATTTTTCTGTCTGCAGTCATTTCCTATTTTTCATTGCCTGAAACCAAGGCACCTGTTCAGACATGGACGGAGTCTTGCAACAGGGGGTGTAACATTGAAAATCAGTTGATAGGTTGGCAGATGTACATTTTGAACAATTGTCTCACCTTCATGTGCTGTTCCCCGCGAAAGTATTGGGACAGGAAGGGCAATTCTTTTGTTTTTGTTATACACTAAAGTCATTTTTTTTTTAGATTAAAAGATGAATATGGGATGCTAGATAATAATTTAATTTCATATTTAACTTTAAGTTGGTGAAATGCATGCTTGGTTGGATTTGGCCTAAGTGATTAATTTGGCCAGTCTAAAACCTTGCACTTTTCCTAACCATTAAGTAAGCTGTTGTGCTACTGTAACAGTGTGTTTGGGTCATTGTCATGTTGCATGATGAAGTTCCTTTCAATTTAATTGGAGGCATCTGACTGAAAATTGACAGACAGAATGTCTCTGTACAATTCATTTTCATTTTACTTGTTGTTGTTTGTGACTGTTGCCAATACTTGTGCAATAGTTTTGATTGATTTTCTCTTTTTTGGCAGCTTTAAAATAGACTCAGTGTTGCCAACTGTTTTCAGTCGAAAGTAGCCTGCAGGAAAAGTCGCTAGATGTCCCTAAATTAAGGCACATGCTAATTTGCATATTGATTGCTTCATCACACATACATGTATTTACTTGGAATTAGTAGCAGACAGCGATGCCGGTGTGCATGCGTTCCTTTTCTGACTGCGAGAGGAGCCTGGCGCCATATTTGCCAAATACACTCAAAACTAACAGTTGCTTTTATTGTAGCTGTTCCTCAATCTTTAATCTTAACATTTTATATTGTACTATTTTATGTTTGATTCACACGAAAAAAAATAGAAGCTTTGACACAAACAGGGATTTGTGATTAGTCATGGGGAGATGTGGTGTGTGCATGCACAGATCATTCATTTCTCTGCTGGACATGCTGCTTCCCTCTTTTACCCGCTGACTAGAGTAGAAACTGAGAGGGGCAGTCTTGCATCCTGTAAGTAGCACAGTGTGTTCACTGGCAATCATGGAGATTCTCCTCTAGTGAATGTAGCTAAATCCTGTCCAAAAATTAGTTGCTGGTTGCTTTTTTGAACAAAAGTTCCTAAAGGGGTATAAAAAGTCTAGCGACTCAGGAGCTAAGTTGGTGACATTGAATTCCCTTTTCTTCTATAAACATTATTTTAAATAATTAAGGTATTTAGAGGTTAAATCAAGGTGCTCAAACCATGATTAGACATTGAGACCTATTGTACCAAACTGTAAGAGCACGTCTGGGTAGCAAGACACACCTGTCTGTCACATGTTGCAATGTAAAAAATATTCTTATAGGTTTGAAAACAACTGTTAATTATTACTTTACTCACATACAGAAGTAATTTTATTTATCTGTAACAGATAATTACCATCAACTAGATAACGGATATTTATTTCCTTTCATATAAGATCATGTATTACACTAAGTTGCATTTTGGATGATTTGAGTTATGCGTATTTTCAGGTTCTTGGTTCAGGAGGTTTCATTTTGATACCAAGTTTATACAACTGTACCATGTCCGGTTGATGAGATACGGCCAGTGTAAATTTGATTATCAGAAAGGTTTTGGAAAACTCAGTTGAAATCCCATTTTTAGAATACTTAAATGGGAAATCTCTGACTTAGTAAGAAATAAGGGACCCTTTGTCTCATTTTGACACCAGAAATTCTCTGCCATCCCTAAAAATAACTTTGACAGCAGTACAGGTTTAAAGTGAAATAATGCATACTTCTCTATGACAGCTGGAGTAATCAGATTGGATAGGGTTCACTAAAGTGTTTTAAAACAATATTTCAGATTAAAATTCAATTCTTTTGAAGGGGCAGGACATTTATCACCCGTTTTTCGCCGAAATTGAAGGTTTGATATATTTTACGTACTGCACGCTATTGGCCATAGCACAAAACTAACCTGTGTGACGTAATACCTGACCTGATATGATGGGTCACAGTTAACAGAATCAATTCCAGACTTCCTAGCATTATGTCTGTTCGATCTTGAGTTTCTGTGCATGTCTGCTTGGGGTTTTCTTCAGGTTTTCCGTTATGTACTGTAAGTCACTAGAGGTGAATGAGCATGTGAATACGTATTGTAAGGTACCAAAGGTGTTCAGTGGGATTAAAGTCAGAATTGCTAGTTGCATGTACAAATTTAGGGCCAATGCAAGAAGGCCCGCTGACTGGATAACAGACCAATATCCCTAATCCTTATTTAATAATATTTTTAATACATGAATTTCATGTACTTTACGACTATCTTATATATGAACTCAACCACCTTAACCTTTGCTCAACCTTTTGCCAGACTACTTCCTGCACCAGTTATAATAAACATAACAAGGCACAAATCGTGTTTGCACTTATGGCATGATCATAAAATGATTATGATTCTTTTTAAGATTATTATTATTATTATTTGCAAATCCTTAGGACAACAGTCGCAACAGCAAGAGAAGCCAGGGGGAACGGATAAAATATCAACTAGTTGCAGTGCCTCATGGAAATGACATTGCATCTTTATTTGAACTGGACCCAACCACATTGCAAAAGACTGACTCATTTGTGCCCAGGTGCTGTTCTGTTGCTGTCTATCTAAATAACAATCATGCATATCGACTAAATTCAAAGTCTCTTCATTTTTAAACAGCAGCTTTGTGAGCAAATGTTTTGTTTTCCTCCTAACAGAAACTCTTATGTACGTTTCCGACATCTGTGCACGAACACATGGATCCAAAGCACTAATGTGCCTATAGACATTGATGAAGAGAGGCCCATTCGCCTGATGGTGAGAATATTTAATTCCACTAATCCTTTTCATGACAATAATTTAATTCTTATTTTAATTAGTTATTTAAATTGAAGTTATACCATTGCAACATTTTTCAAGTACTTTTGAAAGTTAAACTGTAGGAAATACTTTTCTGTCAATTGTTTATAGTTCTTTTTTTCTTCCCTTATAGCTGGGAACATGTGCCACTAAAGAGGACAAAGAGGCATTTGCCATTGTCTCTGTGCCCACCATGGAGATTCGAGATCTGGACTTTGCTAATGATGCCAGTGCCATGTTGTGCACAGTTGTGGAGAAATTTACTGCTGGATATCTCAGTCCAAACGATAGGAGGTCAAGTAAAAACATTAAAGCTAAAATGCTAAATCAAAAATGATGAACATTTTAAAACCATAGAAAAACCAATCTTGCTTTTGGAGTATAGGCATTCAGCATTCTGTCTCCATACAGACTCTACAATGACTCTCAGGGGGTGTATACTTAAGAAATAGAAAATCTGTACACTGCTAAAAAACACAGAAACACCAGATGGCTTTTTATCTGTTCCTTTTTTAAATGACTGATATTTCATTGTGTAGGTATGCCATTAAGTTGCTGGAAGATCTTGTGTTTTTTGTGGTGGACCAGACGAACACCGGGCAGCCTGTGCTGGATGTGGTGATGATCAAAGCCAACCGTGAGAGGCAGAAGCTAATGCGGGAGCAGCATATTATCAAACAGGTGTTATGTTCTAGAAGTGTGCAGCATTTTACTGTACCGCGATATTGCAGAGTTACAAATTACAAATAAGACAAATGCAAATATTGACATTAATTTGGTTTAGACATAGGCCTGCTGTTCATCATTAGATCAGATGTTGTAACCTTTTCGTCCCTTTTAAATTTAGATATTTGGGATCATCAAGACTCCGTTTAAAGAAAGAGGAGAAGAACCACCTTTGTTGAAGCTGGAGGAACTGGCAGATCAGAAGAATACGCCATATCAGTACATGCTGCGGCTGTGCTACAGAATCCTCCGCCACTCCCAGGAGGATTACCGCAAAAACCAGGTATAAACACACAAAACAGTTCTATGTAATCTTTGTAATAATTATCAAATCAGCGCTATACACAAGAATACTATACAGTATATACTATTTGAACAAAAAATAAGGGGTTAAAGTGTATTTCTATTGAACATTTACCTTTGGTGACCATCAGCCATAGCAGTGAGTATCACGTGACATGAAATAGCGTCAAGTTGGAACCTGTTTCTTTTTTCTTCCTGTCTTTAGGAGGACATAGCCAAGCAGTTTGGGTTAATGCAGTCTCAGATCGGCTATGACATTCTGGCTGAGGACACGATCACAGCCCTGTTGCATAACAATCGCAAGCTTTTGGAGAAACACATCACTAAAACTGAGGTTGAGACCTTCGTTAACCTGGTGCGCAGGAACAGAGAGCCCAGGTTAGTGCTGTTACAGTCTCAGTTTTCCTGTGTGGTTTCCAAGATGATAATAGTACACCATGATGATAGCATACAGTTTGCATTTTTCTTTGTTTTGGGGCAGAATAGAGAAAAATGTCCTTCTGTTTTGCAATTTGTCTGTATGAAATAATAAAAAAAACTAATGTTTGTATATTAATGGGTGTACTGTAATTAATTTATTGTACAATTAATTTCAGTTTATTAATTTAATAGGAGAAATGGTGTTCCAAAAGTGCATTTTAGTGATATTTAGAAAAAGCTGTTGTTTCTTTAGAAACAATTATTATAGATGGAGCTTATGTGTCTGAAAGGTCTGTTAGTCTATATTAATTTCTTGCTTATAAATCTTTTGAGTAAAAGTATTACAACTTGAGCGATTGTGCTGATGTACAGTAGGGTCGTGATTACTTGCTGAAGAGCAGGTTGTCTGTGATCACAGCTCTGCTAATATCCTGTACTTTTGTTTGTGTGATATTGATTAACATCTGCTGTTAATTCTTTCCATTTAATAAAAAAATAGCCCAGTTGTGTATGTGTATGTTCCTCATGTTACCTGACATCAAATAATAGGAGGATGGATTTTTTTGTTACTCTGCCCTGCACATTTTGTCTGATAAAGGGTTTAATTAATTATGTTCACATACTTGCATCTATACTTACTGTGTATTTTATTAAGAACCTCTGTCCACCTGCTAATTTATACGGGTTTTCTGCACAACTGTTTCTAATTGTCTAGTTTACATGAGTCTGCACTGATAATAGCTTCATCTTCCTGTTCTTGATTGTCAAAGGAGGAACCTGATATGGTCAGCTAAAATGTGAACTCTAGGGCCCAGTTGTTTAAAAGTAATCTGATTGGATTTTACCTTTCGGATTGGATCAGTTCTTGAAAATGAGATGTTAAAAAAAAAAACATATTCAGAAATAGGATTAGATCACGTAATCCAATCCTGCTTAATGTAAATGTGTGACTGTATTCTGAAGGTCTTTCTAACAATGTGGTTTTGCTCTAGGTTTCTGGATTACTTGTCAGACCTGTGTGTATCAAATTATGTTGCCATCCCAGTGACACAAGAGCTGATCTGCAAATGTGTGCTAGATCCCAAAAACCAGGATATTCTTATTAAAACAGAGTAAGTTCCTCAAAAGCTGTAAATACTCTTTGAAAAGCTGAAAAAATAAAAACAAGCATTGAAGAAAAAGTGGTACTATTTTGGCAGTTCATCGAAATATAACTATATCAGTCAGTAGATGCGTGTTTGATTTAAACAAAACACAAGTTTATGTGTGTATGTGTATACGCACAGGCGACGTCCTGCAAAGGTGAACCATCACACTCCTGGCTATATAGAGGACTATGTCGAGGAGATTGAGGTATGGTTGGTTTGGACTGATAAATCCAATGAGACTCATCAGAAAAGCATTCGGCAACTTGCACATGAGGCGCGACAAGGAAATACCCACGATCAGAGCGTGCTGACATACTACAGGTATTCCTTTCTGAAGGAGAAATGGAGAAAAACTGCTGTAGAAATTATATTCATTTCTAAGTAGTCTTTTAAAATATGTTTATGGCTTTTATTACATGGCTCACAATAGTGTATGACCTGATCTTTTCTTCTGTAGATATCAGCTGAAGCTATATGCTCAGATGTGTTCAGACCGTCAGTATCTGGCAATCGATGAGATCTCAAAGTATCTGGATGTGGAGCTGATTCTGCTCTGCATGATGGATGAGTCACTTCCTTATGACCTGCGGGCATCTTTCTGTAGACTTATGCTGCACGGCCATGTAGACCGCGACCCTCAAGAGCTTGTGACGCCTGTTAAATTTGCACGCCTCTGGAGTGAGATCCCCACCTCCATAAGCATCAAGGAGTATGATCATTGCACATAATTTCTACATCATTAGCTGTGATTAGATATTTTTGGGTATCATATGCATATTGCAATGTAATGTGCACCCCACTTGGTCTTGCACATTCACTCATGAAAATGTTGAAGGCTATGAAGATTGTTGAATCTAAATCTAAATTTCTACATTTTTTCTAGTTATGATTCTCATATGGACTACTCAAGAGATAACAAGAAAAACAAGTTTGCCAACACCATGGCTTTTATGGAGGAGTATCTCAACAATGTCCTTATTGATGTCTTGCCTTTCGCTGATGGAGAGAAAAATAAATTAACCTATGAGGTACAACAAATTCAAATTCAACTCCGGGTCGATTATTACTGTAATACCTTTAACATGCTACTTGTACCCTGTTTTTATGTGTATAAAGTCTAGGTTGTTATCATTGGTTTCCACATTGTATCCTTTCTTAGGTGGTGAGTCTTGCCCGACATCTTATCTACTTTGGCTTCTACAGCTTCTTTGAGCTTTTACGACTGACACGCACACTTCTGGGTATCATTGACTGCATTCCCAACAATGCTGTGGTCCCTCCTACTTTCACTGAAGATGGCAACAGTAAGTACTAAAACCAATGGCAGTTTTAAATGCGAGTAAGTTCAGAAGGGTTTAGGATTGATCCTAATCCCGGGAATGGGTTTTCTTATGTACATTGTTACAAAACATTCCTTATGTCATTTTTAAAACTGTCTTTTGCAGTTGACCAGCAGCTATTGTTACTCTGACACTCTAATATGTTCCACTGCAGTCAGGTATCAGTAGTTTAGTAATGATAGTATTGATTCTGAGTGCTTTCGTTTTAATGTGATGAAATTAAAGTTACCTCCCAACTTTTATTCAATTTCTGATGATTTTTTTAATGAGCTCCATTTCTGCAAAAATCTTGAGCCACCGCTCATTTCTTCAAAGTACATTAAATGAAATAAATTTGAACAAATGTTTTACGTTGACAGGCTGCAAAGATAAACATAAAGATGCTTTTTAAAATTGGTTGTTTATGTACCAACTTTAGTAGCAACCTCCTTTTCCTTTTTATCTGTTCCAACCACTCAGTATTTAGCATCACCAGTATACTAATCACCGACCCGATCATCTATCATCATCGGCACCTGTTTCCCACTGTTTCATGTCTTAAGTTAGATGGTTTTTATGCTTGAATGATTCACAGATCACTTTAAGGGTTAACAAATAAAACATTCCTTTGAAAGTGGTCAGTTACAGGGACTGGACTGAAAATCAGAGCCAAAAATCTGAGCCAAAAAGTACTTAAGGAAGCCTGAAGAACTATCCCTCAAGACTACATAAAAAAATAAATAAATAAAAAAGTCTGGCTCTTTGCAAGCAAAATTAGGGGACAATTAGTCCCTGCGTAAAGCATTTTGTACAGGAAATTAAGGAAATAGGGATGAATGAGGATATGTAAGCTTTCCTGTAGATTAATTGACAATACTGAAGTAGGGGTCACAGTGCCATAGTCTTGTGCGTAAGGTGGAAAATGTGTGCAGTTAAACAGATGTCAGTAGACAGATGTAGTCAAATGTAGGCAGTTTCTGTCTCTATCATTTTTGAAGGTCGGACAAAAACTGAATTTACCAGGTTATTAGCCTAGACTTGTAATAAACATTAATGAATAAAAGTATTTTAATTTGTTGAGATAAAAGCGAAAATGTATTAATATAGATAAATACATTATTTCCTGTAACTTTATATTATGTTGTGAACACCCCTGATATCAGGCTACTTACACAGGATATGGTATGTTTTTTTTTCTTTTCTTTTTCTTCCTCAGCTAAGAATATTCGGCGCTCTATCCATGGAATGGGCCAAATGATGTCCACCATGGTGCTGAGCAAAAAGCAGTCCATGATGCTTACCGGTGGCAGTATGATGGGTATGGATGGCCAGACGCGCACTAAGGACAGCATTGACAACCAGGACATCACAGTCATGGACACCAAACTAAAGATACTGGAAATCTTACAGGTTTGAATTTACATCCACACTTGTTTATCGCCAGTCTAATCAGAACCTCTAATCTCCTATTGATTCTTCTGTGTAGTTTATCCTGAATGTGCGCCTGGACTACAGACTGTCGTTCCTGCTCTCCGTCTTTAAAAAGGAGTTTGTGGAGGTGTATCCCATGGCAGATGCAGATGCAACATCAGCAGTCGAGAATGCAGGTAAGTGATATTTTTCAAAACAATGTTAAAACAAATAACACCTTATTGTAAAAAAAAAATAATAATAATAATTTTGCATGGTTTGATTCTTTTCAGCAACAATGAACCTGCAGCTCATAGGGGAACAGGCTGAAGCCATGTTTGGAGTTGGGTATGTGGTGAATAGTCTTTATTTTTCCTCATTATTGCTGAGCAGTATTCATTATGCTAGAAGAATTAGTGGCTTCTGATTAGCATGTTTGGACTTGCTCCACTTTAGCAAAGCAAACAGCATACTAGAAGTGGATGATGAGGGGGGACGGATGTTTCTGCGTGTCCTCACCCATCTCATGATGCATGATTACCCTCCACTGGTTTCTGGGGCACTGCAACTGCTCTTCAAACATTTTAGCCAGAGACAGGAAGTCCTTCAGACGTTTAAACAGGCAAGTCACAATGACACATCAAACTTTCTGACCAAAATAAAATAAAGGCATCATTTGGCTAACAGTCCACTATTACTTAAATGGATTCTGAACTACTAATAACTGTTTTATGTTTGTGCGTTAGGTCCAGCTTCTAATCTCTGAGCAGGATGTGGACAACTACAAGGCCATTAAACTCGATTTGGAACGTCTACGCACCATAGTGGAGAAATCTGAGCTTTGGGTTGTCAAGAAAAGTGGCTCAGACAAGAAGAAAGATAAGAAGAAAGATAAAAAAGATGATAAAAAAGATAAGGAAGAGAAAAAAGATGGTGAAGAGAAAAAGGCCAAGGAAGAGAAAAAAGACAAAGAAGAGAAAAAAGACAAGGAGGGAAAGGTGGACAAGGAAGAAAAAAAAGACAAGGACGGAAAGAAGGACAAAGAGGAAAAAAAAGATAAAAAAGATGATAAGGTGACTTTTTGCATGCCAACTGGTTTGCCAGGTTTAACCACATTTCTACAATACTCCTTATTGAAGTACATTGTTTTCGTAAATGGAAGAATTTGTTTTTTCTAGGCCTCCACCGAAAATGCTGAGCCTGGTCCTTCCAAAGAAAAACTTGAGAAGAGCAATGAAAGCTATCAACATGTCAAGGAGGTTTGTTGAACTACTAATTGAAGTTACAGTAATTGAAAGGTTCTGAATTTTGCTATTTGTTTTCCAAAGTGTGGTTGTTAAGGCTCCAGATGAAATACCCCTCATATCATGCTTTATCGTACCTGATGATGAGCTAGCTAGTCATGCCAAATTGTTTTGTTTTTTTACTCCAGTGTTTTGTTTGCACACACCCTGGACAGTAATGTATGTCTAAAAATAAGTAAAAAGTGAATTTTGGTGCAGTTTAATATACATTTATAGTTGAGGAAATTCTACGTATTCAAATGAAATCACCCATTTTTTCCAATTTAGATCCTGGAGCGCCTAAATAAAATGTGTAACTCTGGGGTGTTCAAGAAGCAGCAAAGACTTCTGAAAAACATGGGTGCCCATAAGGTCATGTTGGACCTGCTGCAGGTCCCTTATGATCGGGTAAGTAGTCGTACTATGTACAGAAAATCACAGTCTTATATTCTTTTATGGAATTGCAACCTTGCTTTAAATCATTTCTTAAAGATAAGTTATTGAGCTAATGTTTAGTGTGCATCTGTTATGTTTAATAGCAAATTCTTTACAAAACACACCAATCCTTTCAATGGTTCTCTCTATTGACAGACTGACAAAAAAATGCAGGAGATCATTAAGTTCACTCACGTTTTCCTGCAAAGGTTCTGCATTGGAAACCAAGAAAATCAAGCTCTCCTTCATGAACACCTTAGCCTCTTTCTTACCCCTGGAGTAAGCTGAAATTATAGGTTATATATAGAATAGAGAGGTAAAACTAATAGAGAACTAATGATGCTAAAATTCTGAGGTTTTTTTTTTGTCTTTAAAAGGTTCTGGAAGCAGAAACAGTGCAACATATCTTCTGTAATAACTACCAGCTTTGCTCAGAAGTCAGTGAGAATGTCCTACATCACTTCATGAAATGCTTGGCCACTCATGGGCGCCATGTGCAATACCTCAACTTCCTGCACACCATTATCAAGGCTGAGGGGAAGTACGTGAAGAAATGCCAAGATATGATTATGACAGAGGTATGGGTTAACAAGTGACGTACAATGTCATGTTACATATTTTTCATCTTAGGAAGCTTGTATACTGTAATAAACCCAAACTGTCTAGCTTTTGTAAGGTATTTTATGCCTAATCATGCGTCAGTTTATTAGGTATACCTTCCTTGTAATTACATGTATTACCCATCATATGAGCTATGAAATTACTCAATGTAGCCTGTTGCTATGCAGAATTTGCCATTGTGCAAGAGATGAGTCCACCATACAATCACTATCGACTTCTAACATCACTTCAGTAAGTCAGTCTATGAGCATGAGCTAAATGCTATGAATGTACACAGTCATATGTAAATGTTAGTACCCCTCTTTTAATTTGACTTGTTTATGTGAAAAAGGACGCAGAAACACATCCGAAGATTTTTACTTTGCTTTTACGCAAAACACATGGAATTAAAAAGAGGGGCTACTAACTTACATATGACTGGATTTATGCCTATTTTATTTTAAACATTTTCTGCATTCTGACAGCAAGATGGTGTTGTCTGAATATTACTGACTGGTGGATTAATTTTATTCAGGCCATGACATTCAGGTCAAGTGATACTGCTCTGTCTGATACTCACCACACACACACACACACACACACACACACACACACACACACACACCATGTCCTTACTTGTTGTGTGCTGAGAATAGTCCACTATCCAATTATTATTCTGCAGCAGTGGTCAGAACGTTGCACAACGGAGGAAGAGGAAACATAAATTGCATAGCTTGAAGATGACATATGATGGGTTATTCTGATAAAAGGGCACTATTTGTTGGTGTAAGGAAGGTGCACCTAATAAACCAGCCAATATACTCTAACCTTAAGATTAATTATACAATTATCTACGTTTCTGCTTTAAAATAATTTTATTCAGAACAGCGGCAGTGTACATCATAGGATATCAAATTAAATGAATCGTACACTCAAATGTCAAGATGCCTTTAGATTTACCTTTTGATAATATAAGTGCAGTTTTAAACACTGACAATAACTCAGAACATTCTTAAGAAATGTTACGATCCCTCTCCTTCAGTGAGAACTCCATTTAATATAATGAAACGCATCTAATGATGTTAATCTCTTGCTCAATATTGCAGTTATCAAATTCAGGTGATGATGTAGTAGTCTTCTACAATGATACTAAGTCTTTTGGCAAAATGCTGGAGTTAATGATTGAGGGTAGAGAGGGGGTGCAGGAGGAAAGCCCACTGCGTTACCATATTTCATTGGTGGAGCTGCTGGCTGCGTGTGCTGAGGGCAAAAACGTCTACACTGAGATCAAATGCACCTCACTGCTGCCCCTGGAGGACATTACTAGGGTCGTCACACACGAGGACTGCATCACTGAGGTAACATGGCTTCATGTATAACGTCTTACATGTATAACAATGTTACTATTTTAAGCTACATTAGAAATATTTGATTGAATTAGGCTTTTTGTGGGAAACATATGAAGTCTGTGGGTAATTGGTTTGCTGATTCTCTCTTAAAATGTATGATAGTTGCCCAGCTGGCCAAAATGTTGCAATTTTCCCTTTCACCTGATCGAGGCAGGAAACTGTTAATGCAGTAAACTTAAATGCAAGAATGATACTGCTGATCTTTTTTTTTCTTTCACACACACACACACAACAGTTTTTACAGTTTACATGCAACAGTGTGAAAAAGGCCACATTGGTTTTGGCTGCCAGGAACTATATACTGTAGTATAGGACTCAACTAATCACTCTTTACAAACATAGTGAGCAACCTCAGAATGCCCAGAACAATTTAAAGTAAAACAATTGAAGACACCTGAAACTTACAGTGGATGGGCTACAGCAGCAGAAGATCAGGTGGTCATCCACTCCTGTCAGCCAAGAACAAAAATCTGAGGCTATCATACGCACAGACTCACCCAAAACTGGACAGTTAAAGATTTCTCTAGGTGCTTTCTTAGCTTAATGCAGGATAATAATTTGACCCTTCTGAAACAGCCATGTTTATTTGCCATGACCACAGGACATGACTTCTGACATGGTTATTTAAGAAATGAGAAGCTACTCACTGCATTAGTTAGGGTTAAATGACTTGGTGCCAGCTGAACTATATGTAGCAGTTCAGCAGTAACTATACAATAAAAGCCTGTTAACTATTTGCTTAGTTAAATCTAGGTGGTGACTTTTTTTGGCTGGGCAGTTTATCCCTAATTAATATGGTTTTGCAGGCAACATGTTATTTAACCCTAATCGATGTATATGCACAGTATATGTATGTATGGAGAGTTAATTGAGGATAGACAATGCAATTGCTTACTCTTTACTGTTGCTTTTTTATGTCTCAGGTGAAAATCGCGTATGTAAATTTTGTGAACCACTGCTATGTGGATACAGAAGTGGAAATGAAGGAGATCTATACCAGCAACCACATATGGAACTTGTTTGAAAATTTTCTGATAGACATGGCTAGGGTAAGACACGCTTTAAATCAAACCTTGAATAACCCACATTAGCTGTTGTCAATTTTTATAAATTTTGGTTTTGAACTGCTGTTGAAGGATTTTGATTAGACCTTAGATAATATCTTTTGTCTTTTAGATGTGTATTAACCGTGAGAAGCGGCTACAAGACCCAGTACTGGAGAAGTATGTTATTATGGTTGTGCTGGATACTATAAACGCCTTCTTCAGCTCACCTTTCTCTGAAAACAGCGCCTCTCTGCAGGTGAGCCAGTGCTTTTTAAACCTTCTGATTTATATTTAATTTGTTGGATAATTTGTTGGGTTGCCTTGGGTCAGTGTGTGAATAGTGTTCTCCCTGTGCTTGGTGGGTTTCTCCTGAATACTCTTGTTTCCTCCCAAAGTCCAAAATATGCAGATTAGGTTAATTGGCCTTCCCTTATTACGCAGTGTGAGCGTGTCTACCCTGCGATGTATCATGCACGAAGTCTCCTAAAATAGGCAAATTTAGGGCCGTTTTTAAATGTGTTAATTATTTTTGATCAGCATTTTGCTGAATTTGAAAATGAGACAGATCCCAAGTATATCTGTCATCAGCAATCAGGAAGGATAAAAGTAAAAATAGAAGTAGAAATGATTGCAATTATAGCAGCCTAAGGTGCCCCTAATAACTAGAATAATAAATTATTAATATTGTGTGTTTTTATATCTGTGTTTTTTCAGGCTCATTATGATATGGTGACAAAGTTGCTGCAGTCCACCATGCGCCTAATGGACTGTTCCTGGCTTCAGGCCCAGCAAAAGGGACTAGTAGAAAGCTGCATTCGAACTCTGGCTGTGACTGGTATAGAAGTGCAATTTGTTCTGACACAAAAAAATATTTTGCTGCAATTAAAAATTAATGATAAATGATGTTTTTTTAAAATAAAAAATACACTGCCTGCCCAAAAAAAGGCACCATTTGGATTTAGTAAATAATTAAGATAATAATTGGATAATTACTGCAGTGATTAATATGGTTCAGCTGGCACCAAGTTATTTAACCCGCACTGATGCAGTGAGTGTTAAATAATATGATGCTAGCTAAACCATATTAAACAGCTGTGTAGCCTTAAGAAACCCACTTATTGGTAAGGCTAATTGGAAAAAAAGGCTTCAATTTGCTAGGGAACATATATAGAGGACTGTAGAGCATTAGAAAAAGGTCTTGTGGTCTGAGGAGTCAAGATTTACTCTGTGTAAATGTGATGTGGCGGATGAGGGGATGCCAAGTGTGTGCAGTCAAACCTTGGATTGCGAGCATAAAACTCCATCCCTCCTCTTGTCTTACACAGTAGCCCCCTCCCTCCTCTCTTATTTGTGACACACGCACACACATACAAACACACGCACACATACAGTACACACAAACAGTAACACTGCTCTGTCGGGAAACTTCTTTTAAACAAATTCACCTGTACTTTACCTTTGAAAAGAATCCCGACAGAGCAGTGTTTTCGTTAGTGTGTGTGTTTGCGTGTGTGTGTGTGAAGGCAAGAGGAGAGGAGAGGAGAAGGGAGGAGGCTTCTATGTAGGACGACTTTTTCACACACTCACACACACACTCTAATGGAAGCACTGCTCTGTCGCGATTTTTTCAAAGGTAAAGTGCAGGTTAATTTGTTTTATTATTACTTTACAGCAGTGATTCCGTAAGTGTGTGTGCATGGAAGCTCTCTAATGATACTTGCGCACACTAACGAAATCTCTGCTTTCTGACAGAGAGACACTGGATCTTTTACAAGGAACCTCTCTAATGACATTTGCTTTTGCTTTACGCATGCGCACACATGGTCACAATATTATAACAAACAGTACACATGCGCATGGATGTTGACTATACGAGTGACGCCCGCGCACTAAGACTGAGCATGGGAAATGATTACCTATAATCCTGTAGCGTGTGAGAGAGGAACCATTGGCTTAGTTCTACTCTTATATCAATACCTCGCTTGTTTATTAAGTTAAGATTCATAAAAAAAATTTCCTTGTCTTGCAAAGGCTTGCAGAGTGAGTTACTCACAATCCAAGGTTCCACTGTGCAATACAAACTTGTGGGGACAATGTTATAATCTAAAATTGCTTCAGTTGGTCACAATATTTTTTGACTGGGACGTGTATAAAATACAGTACAATGGAACCTTGGATTACGAGCATAATTCGTTCTGGAAGTGGGCTCGTATTTCAAAACACTCGTAAACCAGATTTAATTTTCCCATAAGAAATAATGGAAACTCAAATTATTCGTTCCACAGCCCAAAAAAAAAAATACATAAAAATAATTAACACAAAAAATAAATTAAAAATAAAACAAATTAACCTGCACTTTAGCTTTAAAAAAAGTAAAAATAAATCCGGACAGATAAGTGTTTTTGTTTGTGCGTGCAGGCGCTGTGTGTGTGAATCTAAAGTAAGCTCCCCTCTCCCCCTTCTCGTCTTACACAATTACCCTTCCTCCACTCTTTTCACACACGCGTGCACACAACGCTATTTCTATTATTCAGAAAAATAAACAAGAAATCTCTCTAATGATACTCGTTTGAGCGACAGACTAACGGAATCACTGCTGTAAAGTAAAAATAAAACAAATTAACCTGCACTTTACCTTTGAAAAGAATCGCGACAGAGCAGTGTTTCGGTGTAGAGCAGAGAGAAAGTGTGTGTGTTTGTGTGTGTGTGTATGTGTCTGTGAAGGCGAAGTAGGAGGGATCTGACGCACGCGCACACAAACAAAGAGTGGGCTAAGCCTTGAGCAGAGAGAGAAAATGGATCTTTAACCTCTCTAATGAGACTTTCTTTTGCTTTACACACGTGCTGTACACACACGCATACAGACACAAAATAAAATATGTTTTACGCGCACACACGTGGTCACGGTGTTATAGTAAACAGGATGTTGATTATACCAGTAAGAGCCACTAAGACCCAGCATATATATATATATATATATATATATATAAAATGTTCTGTCTCTGTATAGCAAAGACCAGATCCATCTGCCTGCCGGTGGATTTAGAGGCCCTTGTTAATGTGATGCTGAACAACAGTTCAATGAATGCTCTGGCTCGTGCCACCCTCAACTATAAGAGTAACATGCGATCCACACGACCCACCGGCCCCAACAACCCATGGGACTATAAGAACATCATCGAGAAGCTGCAGGTTTGTATATAACTGTATGAAAGCAATAAGATAAAATTCTAATTAGAGTAAGAAACCATTTTAAAGCAGTACCATTTTTTAAAGACTGACTGTTTTGCTCTCATATTGTAGGATGTCATTAACACACTGGAGGATCGGTTAATGCCACTGGTTAATGCAGAACTGTCTGTACTAGTGGACGTCCTCCACCAGCCTGAGCTTCTCTTTTTAGAGGGTTCCGATGCTCGTAACCGCTGTGAATCCGGAGGCTTTATTTCCAAGTGAGACATCTTTATCAAAATAATGATTAATGATGTAAAAATTTACAGCTCATGTGTTCATACCTGGCATAGGATTTGTACAATCTATGTGACCCAGTCTGTGAAAACTCAGCTAAATTGTTTTATGATTCACATACATTCATTTTCCCACAGGAAATAATGTAAATACAGATATTGTCTTTACTAAATAAATATATAATGTTAATGCAGATAATGGTTTTAGTAAATCTTGCAAAAAAATATGTAAACTTACTCTGCTTGGCTTTCCTCTGATGCAAATAAGTTCTAATTACTAATGTCCGGCTACCGGACATACAGTACTACTGTATCTTAAATGAGGGACAGACATAATGTTTTTGCTGTCCTGTACTATCTCTATCCACCAGACTAATTCAGCACACTAAAGTCCTGATGAGCAATGATGAGAACCTCTGCATCAAGGTCCTCAAGACTCTACAGGAGATGTTAATCCGCAACATAGATTTTGATGAGAAGGTTGGATGATAAAGCACGATGTACTTTTCCAAAAGCTTTTGAACATGGCTGTTTTTGTTATGTGTAATTACAGTTAAGCAATCATTGGCAAGTATCTAACAGTCATTTAAATGAATGCCTAAATCATTGCATCTAAGGACTTTATCTATTCTCAGATTTTAATGGGACTCAGAAGTGTACTTGTTTGATGAACCATTTACTGTTTCTCTTATTTGTCCTGCCATTGATTTGTACGCAGTGTTATTAACTCTAACCCTTCAATTTTAAGGTAGTATATTACTATGTATGTTTTGGTTTAGGACTTTTTGTGTGTTTCAGAATTCATTTTCCACTGTTTATCCACTAATTAGTGTTAATGTTCATTTTTAAAGGGCATTGCCTTGAGAAAGGTGCTGTTGCAAAATTACCTGTTTAACAAAAAGAGCATGAAAACTGATCTTGCTGAACTTGGAGCTGGAGGTTTGTTACAGTTTTGTATGAAATATTGTAGTTATGATTAATGTATACTAAGTAGAATAATATCTTGAATTGGAGACATGCTGTATTTATACCTACGACATGACTCTTGTGACTCCTGAATTGCTGATTAAAGTCTAAAATCAGAAAATGTACCACATTTGGAATGTGAGGTGTGTTTGTGTGTGTGCTTATACTAGGTGGTGAAGCTGAGAAAGACTGGGCTGCTGTGGCTGCAATACAGTGTCGTCTGGATAGAGAAGGTGGAACAAAACTATTTACAGACATCATTACAAGCACCAAAAATGAAAGAATCTTTCAAGAGAGCATCGAGCTAGCCATCTGTCTTTTAGAGGGAGGCAACACAGAAATACAGGTGTTCATATACACATAATCGGTGGCCCTGAAATTCTAGCTTTCAGTTTCTTCAACAGTAATAATGACTAAACCTCTTTTAAGCTTCTTTTTTTTTTTTTTTTTACTCTAGAACTCCTTCTATAAACTGATGATGGGGGATAACAAGTCTGAGAAGTTTTTTAAGGTCCTTAATGATCATATGAGAACTGCGCAGTTGGATGTCAAAGCCACTACATCAGTCAATGTGGGTGAAATGAGCAACAAAGCCAAAGATGAAAAAGATATGGAAGCAGGTAAAAATGCACAGAAACAAGGTGCTGTTATGAAGAGATTGTATTAATCACATATTTACATACTATGCTGTTTGAGGGCTTATACTGTGAATATTGGATTGGTGTGGTTTGTTTAGTACAGTGGTAAAAAAGGATCATTTTAATTTAACATGATGTTCATGTTAAATTTTATCTGTATGGCAGGAAAGATTAAGATTAATAGTCTGATGACTGCAAATTAATAGTCATCAGATAGTCATAGTCTGATGACCAAGGGTATGCTTCAAAACAAACTGCTGAATCATATATACTCACGTTTGTGTCACGCAGGCTGATTTGTGATATCTGTCATGATAAATGTCAGTGAGTGAAATTCTAAGGCTTTGTTGAACTCTATCTCTTGTTCTAGGGACTGGCGCAATGTATTCATCAGGAGAAATGGACCAATATGGCAGGAGTACCATTGACCTGGCTCCTGCTAACCACGTTGAGCAGCAGGAGGTGGACACTGAGATGGGCCCCTCAGTCATGATCATGAAGCCTATTCTACGCTTTCTTCAGCTGCTTTGTGAAAACCACAACCATGATCTACAGGTTAGCCACTTCTTAATTTTTTTATGGTGGCTTGTTGTTTAACATTTTGCATACAGGTTTGTTTGTAAGTTTGGTCAACACTTTTGGTTAAATATAATTCCATACTAATTCCACTAATATTGTATTGCCTTAGAGTTTCCTTCGCAATCAGAGCAACAAGACAAATTATAACCTGGTTTGTGAGACACTCCAGTTCTTGGACATCATGTGTGGGAGCACTACAGGGGGCTTGGGTCTGTTAGGTCTCTACATCAATGAAAACAATGTGGAGTTGATCACACAGACCCTGGAGACGCTTACAGAGTATTGTCAGGGACCGTGCCATGAGAACCAGGTCAGACAGTTAACCATAGAATGCCTGAATATCTAAACACACCTACTTTAAGTAAGGTAAATTTTTGTATGAATAAGCACAAATGTCTATCTGTATTGATTTTACCTCTCTATTCATTCTGCTTAAAGACTTGCATTGTAACCCACGAGTGCAATGGCATTGACATCATCACTGCCTTGATTTTGAATGACATCAGCCCTCTGTGTCGCTACCGGATGGAGTTGGTGCTCCAGCTTAAGGTATTAAGTGTTATAAATAAAATTTTGAAATGGTATAAAATCACATACATAACCTAAAAATAGAAAAATTAGACTAGAAATACGTTTGATATATGTAAGGACTTCTCGACAAAGATGATACACGGTCTCTTCATTTGTATAATAATGTGTTTGTCTGCAGGACAATGCCTCAAAGCTTTTACTTGCTCTAATGGAGAGTCGCCATGACAGTGAGAATGCAGAGAGGATTCTGATTAACCTTCGACCTCGTGAGCTGGTCAGTCCACTACCTGGTTGTGCGCCAGAGAGTCAAAGATCTGCAATCTGAATTACAGTGACCTCATCTTGTGTCTTTACTTGCCAACAGGTTGAAGTGATAAAGAAGGCTTATCTGCAGGAGACTGAATGTGAAGATTCTGAGGTGTCACCCAGAGAAGTTGGCCACAACATTTACATCCTGGCACTACAGGTAAACTATTGACCAATTACAGGGGTACCTTGGTATACGGGCGTCCCGTCCAAGAAAGTCAAGCGAAGTGAGATTACAAATTTTGTGAGTTTTTATGCAAGATTTAGTAAAGACATACTGTACTACCATGGGTCCCAAGAATGTTAGCAAGAAAGGTTAGCAGTAGCAAGAAGAAATGGATGTCACTGGCATGTGCCAAGAGGGATCGTAAATTAAGGTTTTATATCTATCTATTTCATATTTTACTTAATTTATGTGTGTTTTCTAAATGTTTTTATACACAAAAATATGATTATCCTGTTGGAAATTGGTAATATTTATACTATTTTTGGGTATAAAATTTGTTTCACAATACGAATTTTTCACCTTAAGAACTCACCTCCAGGAACAGATTCAATTTCTATGCCGAGGTACTACTGTATGTACTTTAACTCGGTTTTTTGAATGTTCCTCAGACTGTTAACCCTGAGAATTTTAATTCTATATAGTTGGGACGACACAATAAGACTCTTCTTACCCTGTTGAAACCACCAAAAAAGTCAAAAGAAGAGCTTGAAGAGGGCATCTCTTCTATGGTAAGCATTTTAACTGACAGTCAGATTTTTAGCTTTTCATCATCAAGTTAAGTAAAACACATATTTCTCACTCAAATGGTGCTAATAACCACATTCCTGCATTTTCTGTAGCTCAGTCTAAACAACACTGGGTTCTCCAATATGCTGAAATCATCAGCTCCAGCAGCAGTTAAAGAAGAGGATCCATTGGAGTATTACGCCAGACGCACTGCTCAGATTGAGGTTCTTCTTTCCCTTTTGCTTTTTCTGAACTCCATTAAGCATTTTTCTCTTGCTTACTGCGTAACGCATTTACAGTTGGGTTAATTAATTATTATATGACTATTGCATATTACATTAGATAGTTCGTGAGGATCGCAGCATGGAGCAAATTGTGTACCCTATCCACCCCATCTGTAAATACCTGACAGAAGAGTCCAAGTTCCGCGTTTTCAACACCACAGAGCTTGATGAGCAGGGCAGCAAGGTCACAAACTTTTTTGAGCAGACCTCCTTCCTCCATAATGAGATGGAATGGCAGAAGAAGCTACGCAGTATGTACTAGTCCTGTATTGTTTCATCTGTGCACTTCTGAAACATTTACAGCCGTGGTTCTCAAAGTGTGGGGCGCGCCCCACTAGTGGTGAATACAGACATGACAGGTGGGGCGCAATGAACGGGAGGGAATTAGTGGAAAATAATAGGAAAGTAC
>JAOVVA010000032.1:5309628-5346839 GCA_028565275.1 Leiocassis micropogon | reverse complement strand
CCCGTTCATCAAGGACAAGCAGATACTGAGGGAGCTGGCGCGCTTTGGGAAGTTCACCGGCCCCATGAAACCCATCCTGCTCGAGTGTAAAAGCTCGAGCGTGAAGCACGTCCTATCCTTCCGTAGGCAAGTACTAATGATCTTAAATGATCAGGAAGGCCCACTGAACGTAATTTTGAAGTTAAAGACTGGAACAACAGTTACACCGTCTTCGCCACCACGGAGCGGCTGAGGTGTTTCGAGTGCACGTCGGTCACAAAAGGCTGAGCTGCCCGCACAGAGCCGGTCAGCCGGGGAGCTCGCGGGGCGACACAACCGCAGCAGCAGCCAAAAGCAGCAGCGCGAGGACAACCGGCGGGGGAGCACCGAGGAGTCCGTGCCTGCGGTGGGCCTCGCCGACACACCTGAACTTCAACAGGTCAGTCTTGAACACACTGGCAGCACTGAGACACACCCCGCGCTCGGCGCTGAACTCAACACCGGTACCACTGTACACAGCGCGAGCGTAGAACCTGATGCCGGTACAGTGTTCAGTGCTGACAGTGACCACGCCCCCAACGTCTGCACCGAAACACAGCAGCCACAGACCAACGGACCACCCCAGACACCCAAAGACAACACAGACAACACAACAAAACCGAGGAGAAAAAACGGGAGGAGACGTCCGGTATAGAACCGACGAACAAGCGGAAAACCCGAAGTCAGACTCGGACCACAGTGGTACAGGAGAGTGAGGAGGCCGGGTGCAGCACCGCACACACACCTGTAGACATAGAGGAGCAGGTGAACCTATTCCTACAGCTGTCCAAAACAGAGAAAAAACGGGTAGTAAAAACGGTAAAAGAACTGAAAAAAACTAACAACAGGTAACAAAAAACAAACCATCACTCAGAAAGAAGAAGAAAAAATGGACAACAGCTGAAATCAAACCACAAACTGTAAATAAAACTGTAAATTAATGGGGAAAAAAACTGAAAGAAAAGTGGGGTGGGGGGTTTAGTGGGTGTTTTTATATTTTTAAAAAATGTAAATAGTGTTTGTGTGCGTCTGTGTGTATGTAATGTATGCATGTTGACTTCGTTTGTGTGTGTATAGTAGGCTATATAGGTATGTGTTTATGTGTATGTATGTGTGTGTGTGTGTATATTTTATATATATATATATATATATGTATGTATGTATGTATGTATGTATGTATGTATATGTATGTGTGTGTATATGTATGTACGTAAAGTAGGTTTTTCTTTATTGTCTCACAATAAAGTGTGTTTAAAACCTCAAAAACCTCCCTCTCTCTTTCTTTGTTGAGACACGCAGGATGCTCATGGGATACCAGGGATCCTGATCCCTTTTGGCCCATGGAATTTCCTAATTAGTCCTGTTGCCCTAATCCTTATTGGATTTCTTATCACAATGAAACCACTTACTGCTGCTGAGGATTGTATCTGGTCAGGATTGTATCCATTTACCTGTATTTCTATTTTCCTGTTATCATTTGATACCATAGTATTCTCTTAAAAGAACTAGAAAATATGGTTGCAGTAAAGTAGAGCAAATCTATTTACTAACCTAACTCTAGTCTGGACCAATGTCATTTGTTTACTCTTAATGGTGCATTGGCTAAGCATTCAGAATTTATTTATTTTTTTACAAGACCTTGTCCTAGGACTCTATCATATCCTTAAACACTTATATCCTAGAGTTCTATCATACCCTTACACACTTTGAATTTCCTGGTACACACTTCAAAATGTCTAGCGCAAATAGCCCCATCCACTCCCATTCAGTAACCACCAGACCCTTCCTTTTCTCTTTCTCTCTTTCCAGCTAATTCACACTTTTTTTTGTCATTTTTTTGTCATGAGATCAAGCCTGTGTTCCAAATTATATAATTTATGTAAAGTCTTTTTTAATTGTTTATTGTAAAATGATATATAAAGACAGCAAAGGAATAGCAGGTGAGGAGTGAGTAGCTGAAGTTATCTTATAGGCAGATGTTGCTGGCTAAGAGTTTTGTGGCTGACGGCGTAAACAGGTGAGGATAGAAAAACTCATTAGGAAAGGCTGTAGCAGTTCTCAATGATCTGGTACAGGGGCTCATTATAAGTATGGCAGGAGCATAGAAAGATGAGTTAACTAATTTTGATCTGTGAAAGTTTTTGCAGGTATTTCAGAACAGGTGTTAAGTTAAGCTTATTTGTCACATATACATTACAGCACAGTGAAATTCCTTCTTCGCATATCCCAGCGTAACTGGGGTCAGAGCGCAGGGTCAGCCATGATACGGCTGACCCTGGAGCAGTTAGGGTAAGGAGCCTTGCTCAAGGGCGATGCTGGGGCTCGAACCCCCGACCTTCCTAACAGTAACCCAGTAACCCACAGCCTTAACCGACTGAGCCACCCTGTTGTCTTGACTATAGTGCTCCACCCCCCCCCCCCACCAAAAAAAAATCCCTTTAGTGTAGCAATATAATATTGTTTTTTAAACCAATTTATTTTTTAAAAATCTATATAATCAGAGAGATTTTTTTAACCACTACTATTTCACTAAGTCATAATCTCTATGAAATTACAGTAAGTGTGTAGTTAAATGAAGAACAGTCTACAAGAATTAAATGACAGCTAAAAGAATAAAGATGCTTTGATGGGAAATGTTGACACACTGTATGGTCAAAAATATCTGGACACCCAACCATCACATCCATATGTGCTTGTCAAATGACCCATTTCAGAACCAGAGCATTAATATGAATTACATTCCCTAGCCCACCCATACCTTTAGCCTCCTCATGGTCCTTGCTTTGTGCACTGGGGCTTTGTCTTGCTTAAAGAGGTTTGAGTTAGGCTATTCTGTAGAAAATTCTCTTAATGCTATAGCATAAAATACTAGGCAATTATATGCTTCCAAATACATTGCAAAAGTTTGGGAAAGAAACCCACACATGAGTGTGATGGTCAGGTATCCACATGTTAATGGCTCTAGATTGTGATTGATTTCTGTTAACCTTGTACTGGTTTTCTGTCTGTCTCCACTCTTACACAGCTCCTCAATAAGATTGTGTATGTTGTGAGCTTTGTGGGTAATAATGGCACATTCATCAATGGTTACAAAGCCATGGTGTTGGATGTAGAATTTCTGTACCATCTTGGCTATGTCTTCACCTGCACACTAGGGCTTTTTGTCCATGAGCTCTTCTACAGCCTAATGGTAAATATCATTTAATTTGTGACAGCAGGTGATGTGTTAAATAGTCTGGCTTCCATGCTGACATTGTGTACTTACCGTAAAATAATTTGAAAGTCTACAAAAGGTCCTTGACACACTTTAAACCTTTCCAGTTGTTTGATCTGATCTACCGTGAGGAAACACTTTTCAATGTCATCAAAAGTGTGACACGCAATGGACGCTCCATACTCCTGACTGCAGTGTTGGCCATCATCCTGGTCTACCTTTTCTCCATTGTGGGCTTCCTTTGCCTTAGAGATGACTTCATCATGGAAGTGGATCATTTACCCTCTATTGGTGCAGGTATGTTTGGATGTGGAATAAGCATTTAGAACTACCTAAAGTTATAAATAAGGACAAGAGAATCTCTCTGGGTGATAGTTTATTAATCTTATTTGTCGGGAGATCTTAAAAAATGGAAAATGCTGTTTGCATAAATATTAATCTTCTTCAAATTATTACTTGGTAGACCCACATTTTGCTTATATAAAAGTTTAAAATTTGTTGGTGTTGGTTCCAACCAGCTTTTTACACTGTTTGAAAATAATTTTTGCTCACTCTTCCTGGTAGATTTGTCCCAGATTCTTCGGGTTGGTTGGATGTTGTTTGTTGTAGTTTTCAAACACTGCCATTGATTCTGGGAATGATATCGTTAATTTTTTAACACTTCGAGTTGCTTTGACCTTGTGTTTGGGACCACTGTCCTGCCCTAAGCTGTATTTTTTTCCAACCACTCTTTAGCAGGAACTCTTGCAATATCCCCTGTATGTTGCTTCAACAATATTACCTTCAACTTTGACAAGAAGCCCAGTTTTTGAAGATGAGTGTTTCCAGAGCATGATGCCACCACCATATTTCAGTGTAGGGTTGGTGTAATGGATGGCGGTAAATGGTCTCCCTCATGTTTGCACTGCATAGTGTTCAAATTTGCTCAAATACAGTATCTTGATTTTGCTGTCATGATGCAGCTTTTAAGTTCCTTACTAAGTGCTTATTGCAATCTAACCAGTAGACAAAATTAGATATTTTACATAGTGTCTTATTAAGCCATCATTGTCACTTATTTCCTTCTGACTGACAGTAACTTACATGGCAGTTCAACCAAGGGGTTTTATTTTGTTCGAAAACGGGAAGCTGTTTAATGTTTTACAGGTGAAGACCGATAAGTCACTTGGGTCCTTGTTATGGCAACATCTTTTACCTGTAATATCTGGAGTCTACAGGTTGAATAATTATGGAAGCAGCATTTTTCTTTGATAATGCCTGCAAACTAATAATTAATTTTGACTTTAAAAATGTACTTTTAGAGAACATGAGTTTCCAGTAAAAATGCTGAAGTATAGGTGTATATTGTTTGCAATAGACAAATCAGAGAGAACTGAATACCATACTGTCTCAGAGAGCATAAGTGACTTTGTGTTATAAGCAGAGTGACACTAGACTATTCATTTATCTGACCTGTTCCAATGTGTGCATGAGTGCTCTTTCATTCTCCTAGAAGAGGTTTTGACTAAATTTAAAGCTATATTGTGATAGTAAGTTTGTTGTCAAGTACTGAACATTACTAAAGAATTGTGCTTAATTTAGATTCTGAGGAGAGCTGCAGTGCAGATGGAGTGGACTGCACTGAAGAGACGGGACTTGTAGCAGTACCAGAGGGTTAGTTTTTTATTTCCCACACTCAGTCAAACATTCATAGTAATGCACTGAAAGCTAAAAGAATCAGATCCAAAGGTTACAGTCAATTTTACTCTCTGACTTTAAATTATCTTGCAGAAGAAGATAACATAGAGCGAGCATGTGACACATTATTAATGTGTATAGTCACTGTGCTGAATCACGGCCTACGAAATGGGGGAGGTGTAGGAGATGTCCTACGGAAGCCCTCAAAAAATGTAAGAAGACAAATGCGCGCCCTTGCATGCAGAAATGTATCACAAGAAGCAATATATTACATATAAAAAAACGATTCATCATTAGCTTGTGTAAAAAGCATGATTTTTTACATATGCTGTATAGGAGACGCTGTTTCCTGCACGTGTGGTATACGATCTTCTCTTCTACTTTATTGTCATCATCATTGTACTGAACTTGATCTTCGGTGTGATTATTGATACCTTCGCTGACCTGCGTAGTGAAAAGCAGAAAAAGGAGGAGATCCTGAAGACCACCTGTTTCATCTGTGGTAAGAGCTTAATAATGAGAGACCAGTATTGCCTTCATCCAGTCGCTAATCTGGTATGGCTGGGAAGTGACATTTATCCTGTGAAAAGTCTAATTGACTAATGATGAAGTGCCATAAGTGTACTGATAAATGAAGATATTGAAAATATTCTGAAAAATAGAACGCTAAAATTTGTTTAGCTTTAAGGCTTTTTGTTGTGGTTTTGTTTTTCTGCCAAAAGGTCTTGAGAGGGACAAGTTCGACAATAAAACAGTTTCTTTTGAGGAGCACATTAAATTAGAGCACAACATCTGGAACTACCTTTACTTCATTGTACTTCTGCGAGAGAAGAACAAAACTGACTATACTGGCCCAGAGAGCTATGTGGCCCTTTTGATAAAGGTAAATTATTCATTGTTGTTTGAATGGTATCAGATTTAGCTATGATACCATTATAATAAGTTAACTTCTTTATATAAAAAAGCTATAAAGTTTTTGATAAACATGAAAGAAACACTAGTTTGTTTTTAAATACAAGATTAGGCAATAATTGACATGTCCCTTTGTTTGCAGAACAAGAATCTTGATTGGTTCCCACGCATGCAGGCTATGTCTCTGGTTGTGACTGAAGGGGAAGGGGAACAAAACGAGATGCGGGTCCTGCAGGACAAACTCTCGAATACCATGAAAGTGGTTACACATCTTTCTGGCCAGTTAACAGAGCTAAAAGAACAGGTGAGGCAAATGGGCATTCACCAGTCATGCAACAGTAAAAATATTCACCATCCATTTGGAAACTCTTATGTATTACAGTATATGCTTGAAAAATACTTTTTTTATTTTGCCCCATCATTATACAGTAATAGCTGCTGTTTGTATTGACATCAGTGCTGTAGAGTACAGTACAGTACAATTTTGTTGTTTCAGTGTTTGTTATTAGTGCTTATGTGTTTATGTGCAGATGACAGAGCAGAGGAAAAGGAGGCAGCGGATGGGCTTTGTGGACGCCCAAGCTGGCTCTAATCCCTCAATGCCCCCTAGTGCTGCTGGAGGAAACTACAAGGCATAAGGTTGTGCATTGTTACCTCTACCAGCTCATCAAAGTTGAGCTCCGAGCTGGGGATTTTACTGACTTGATAATGCTTTTGAATGTATGCCTTAATGCAGACAAGTTTCATTAAATACTAGCCCTGAATGTGACAGAATCTTAAAGTTGACTGTTTTTCATGCTTTTCTGGTAAAGGAATATATCAATCTTTATGTTTGTGTCATATTTTAAAGGAAAAATGTATTATTTGTAATATATTTTGGTGTAATTTTATTAAGTAACTTATACAGATCTGCTAATTCTTCTAGTTGTAAAAAGTACCTAATGCTGTAACAGCTGTGAAATTTCCCTTCTGTAATGCATCTATTTAACAACATGAACAGAAGTCATAAGAGAAAGGAGTGGTAAAGATTACATCATGTATATAGCTATTTACCATGGTATTTGAGATTAGGGTGTGTTTCCTTTTTCTACTTTTATTTCTAAAGAAATATTGAAGCTATTGTTAAAAGCTTTAACAAAACCAACGAAATTATTTACATGAATTTTATTTTTACATGGCTTGTGGTAAAAGCAGTTTGTAAACAAGATGAATTTAATAAAACCAAGTGCCAACTCTGTGTCATGTCTGAATCTTGTTTAGATGTACTTTAGAAATGTAAGATTTGTATAGGGCATATTACATTTCAAGCCTAACAGTGCCTACAGTACATAGGATAGAATATCAGCATGTTGACTTTCCCCTGAATCAGCATGATTGTGATTCATTTTCTTTAAATACTATAAGAAAGGACTGATTAGTAAATATTGGGCAGGAACCTAAGTAGGTTTATAAAAAGTAGTTTCATAAACACTATAACTCTTTCAACATTTGAGTTGGCATAGAGAGTGAGGTGAAGATAATGGTGAGAGATAAAGTGCATGGTAATTGTATGGGTTAGTGGTTAAGTGAGGTAAATGTTACCACTAAAGAGTTTAAATCTTTAAAGTTTAAGTTTAAATCTAAGTGATAGAGCAGAAGGGTGAGGTAAAAGTAGAGCAGAGGGGAGGTAGGAAGCAAAGGTGAGGAGTAATGTGGAAGTGTGAGGTAAGGGTAATGGATAGAAGTAAAGTTTGGGATAATGGTAAGGATAAAGAGAAACTGATGTAAAGGGAGAGGTTAAGGTAAGGCATAGAGGCACTGGTGTGGCATAGCTATCCTCAGGTATGAGGATATATGCTAAATAAAACCACTGTCTGTGGAATTTGGCATGTTTTCTCTGTATTCACAAAGGTTTTTCTATGGTTTGTACAGTTTCTTTTCACTGTTCTTAAATTTTCACGTAGGCTAAACTGACCTTGAATGTGTGTTCATGGTGCCTTGCACTGTCCCAACAGGGTGAATTTGCCCTGTGCCCAGTGTTCTGCACAGGGCAAATTCATATTGAATTATCTGTCAATCTTATCATATTCGTAGGATTATTAATCTAGTGGTAATAAAATACCTTTGAGACAGTTTCACTGAATTGAGTTCAAATAACATATTAGGAATCATTCTTAATGAAACTTTATAAAATAAAATGTACCCTTCTCTGTCTTTCCTGCACTTTTATCATCTTCCACCTTTATATGACTATGTTCAAAATGGATAGGCAGCCAGTGGTTTGAACAGAAACAGGAAAAAAAAAACAAAAAAAACAACAACATTATAAAACAAATGAAGGAACCATCATTATAAGCTTTTACGGAGGACAAGTACTGCACAACTACTTCAGTGTAGTACAAGTACTGCACAACTACTTGCTATTCAACACATAGTCTGTCACCTGTACTGTATGCATGCTATGTTACCCATCTTTCCTAAAACTGCCTTTATGTCTCTCTTGTTTTTTGGGCCTCAAACATCTCCCCACCCCCGGCTACTTCTCTGTGAGGTAAAGCGTATCAGTGGTTAGATGAGAGGGCGGACCCAGAAACTGTGCTTATTGACCTCAAGTCCCTAAACTCTGTCTAGTGAGCTGTCGCATTTGCTCATGTTCAGACGTTCGTCCTCAGTGCAGGTCAACAGGTAGGACACAACTTACTGTTTTTATGTAGGGGACATGCAAATTTTCCATAATTCTTGTATATTCTTGTAGCATATATATATATATATATATATATATATATATATAGTGTGTGTGTGTGTGTGTGTGTGTGTGTGTGTGTATGTGTGTGTGTGTGTGTGTGAAAAACTGGTCTGACCTTTTATTGTTTTACAGCCTATGTAAACCACTTTGAAAATGAAAGTAATGTGTACAAACAATCTATTGTTGGTGGTTTTGTTGTTGTTGTTGCTGCTGCTGCTGCTACTGTAGGCACGAAAATAATCTACATAGTGCCCGTATATTGTTTATGTTTCTTATCTGATGAGGTCACTTGATACTGTATGAGATAACTTAACCACAAAAGTCAAGCACAGTAACAGAAGATTCATCTTTTTACCACCAAGACTGTAAAGAGCTGCTGCCAAGTATGAAATGTTTTAGCACTGAAATAAATACTTGACGAGACAAAGTAGCATATCTAAAAGCTATATCTTTTTCTATATATTCTCCCAAAACCTGTAAGGTATCTAGTAGAAATTATGAGGAAAAAGCCTAACAGTGTAAGTTAGTCATTTATGATTAGCCATAACGGTTATTGAATAGTCATAGTATTATTGAGACAGGCTAATTGATCCTTCTTTATTCAGGGTTGATAATAAAGAGAATGACGTGTAAGTTATCGGCGCTGCGCTGTCTATCTAACGCTGTCCAGCTCAGGGAGTGAAGCAGAGCGCGCGCGTGTGCGAGGCTGATAAATGGGCGCTTACACACCACACCCTCAGCGGCTCGCGCAGCGTTACACCAAGTAACAGCATTACGTGAAGCCCGCGCTACCTTCTGTAAGGCCCTTGCAGGGTGGAGGACATTAACATTGATGATTAACACAAACATTCAGTTTCAGCGCTGTTTGTCGCCTATACTACTGTTTGTTTATTTGATTGTTTATATATTGGATTAAATCTAATATTAGATTTTTGGAATTAAAGTACAGTCGTCTGTGGAAGAAAACATATAAATATAATTGGCTATAAAGATAGCTACTCCCTGCACAAAATAAAGCTTTTAGGCTTTTTTCGTATTTATTATTTTTTTACGCAAAGCCTAAAGTGATAAATGTTTTATTTATATTATAAATGTTATATTTATAGCTTTTATCGTCAAGCCAAATAATTAAGGCTAAACAAATTAAACAGCAATACATGTAAATGTTAACAATTGGAATTATATATATTTTTTTCTAATACATGGTTATAAATGAATTTGCCAAAGATGAGCCTTTAATGATCCCATAGTTTTAGGCTACAGAGAATTTGAATGCATTACAGTTTATTTATTTATTTATTTTTTTGTCAGGTGTTTTGTTGTGTCTCCCTCACTGGCTAAATATAAACCACTCTTCTCTTTCTTTTTCCGTCAGCTGGTGAAGTCATGTCTGCCTTTCTGCATCGCTGCCCGTATCTAAAGTCGGCTCCGGGGCCGGCGCTGAGACATGTGGGGGGATTTTTGGGTCTGGCTGATCGATGCCCCATCATTGTCCGCCGCATCACCGCGCGGTCCGCTCAGACTCAGGAAGAAGAAGGTAGGCTGCTGTCATTCAGAGAGCACGACACAGGCACATGTCCTATACTGCTGCACTCGTACTATAGAATTATTATTATTATTATTATTATTATTATTTTAAAATAAAATTCATGGTTCTTAAAGAGTACAAAACGATATTTACTTGCTCTTTGCGTATTCTATGTAGAAAAGGTGATTATAGGGTCTACAAAATAATTAATTAAGACACACAGTTGCGCTGTTTACTTGGCAATAACAGCAACAACACTGATATACTGCTTTCTTCATTTGGTAACATTAAAAAAACTAAAAAACAAGAAATCAATCATCATCATCATCATCATCATCATCATCATCATCATAATAATAATAATAATACTAATAATAATATGCATTCACTGTGTATTACAAAAGAAATGTATAAATGGTTTAAGTTAAAAAAATAACTTTGGCTTTTCTATTTTACTATTTCTGAACTAATAAAAAAATATTTTACTGCTTTTGAAATCATTCGTGGTTCATTATCTGCATACAATAGGCCTAAATTCTGTTTATTTTGCCTTATATAGGCCTGCTGCCGCATAAGGAAGCCAAACGCTCCTTGACTTTATCTGCTGCCCAGGTTGCTGAGTCCATGACCAAGGCCTGTCCCTTTGTCTCCTCTGAGATTGAACTAGTTAAAGCCAGCCCTCAAGTTCAGGAGGATGTCCACTCAGTGCTGCCTCCTATTCCAGAGGAGGAAGTCACTTCAGGTAAAACTGCTGATTTTACATTACATTGATTTCACTCTGCACTTTACTGAATATTATGTTAAAACACAAAGAACATGTTAGGTAATAATAGTATAATTCATTTTCAATACATTCAATGTCTATAGTGTAATTTATGTTTGCATACATGTTTACGATTCTTCTCTTATTTCTTTAGGAACAACCACTTCTGTGTTTAGTGGCTTGCAAGGACTTCGGTCATCTTTTGCTTCCCACTTTCTCAAGGACAACATTGGTTTGTGCATACACAGTTTGCTTTAACATGCTTTAAACAGCTTAATAATATTAAGTGACTCAGAATTACATATGCTGACAGGAGAGATCAGGGCCCGTGTTCACAATGCTTTTTAGAATTCTCTCAGAGAGCACCTATCTTAGCCTAAAAAGTCCTAGCTGGGAGTCCTAGACGAAAAAGTGATTTAGGAAACTTTTCAGAGCAACTCTAAGTAAGAAAAGAACAAAAACCTTTATCTCAGTGAGGAGGTGTGGTTGACCCTGTTGCTAGGGATGATTGGTTGATAAAAAATAACCACTGACCTCTGTAAAGGTCTTAAAAAGCAAACTTTGTGATAAATACAATATATTATAATAGAACAGTGAAATCATAATGTTTGTATATGAAGAAATTGTATAATCATGACTACAGGCTACTTTATGCAAAGTTTCTGTTATAGGCTAAATATTTTAAAGATAATTAAAACAGACAGATGTTGAGAATGTGTCTACTTTTGAAGCAGGCAATTTCCACACAGTAGTTACTATATTTAAGTTTACCACACTGATTTTATTACTTGTAATCCATTTCAGAATGATGGGAGCAAAATGGCTCACCTTTTACCAATTTACATTATTGCAGGACAGTCTATTTAAGTTTCACTTTTGAATGGTATGTTGCCAACAAGAAAATCTCTCTACTCTTAACAATTTTTACCTTAGGATCTGTTTTTAGGGCTAAGATGTTTCGTGAATCATTTTTATCTTTACTAAGATTTATTCCTAAATTTAAGGGGAAATTCTAAGAAAATGTCATAATCCTAAGAATTTTCTTAGAATTTCGTCACTAGAAGCAACTTTTAGGCTTAAGAAGCTTTGTGAATACGGGCCCAGATCACTTCACTTATGGCTTTTTGATATGGCAACACAAACTGTCAAGGGTCATGATAATAATAGATTTCCTTAAATATGTCAAATCGTGTTGTTGTTATGAAGATATTAATTATTTTTTCTTCACACTTAGTTGAATCCAGTTTTGACTATGATGACTTCTTCACCCAGAAGATTATTGAGAAGAGGAATGATCACACCTACCGTGTTTTTAAGACAGTCAATCGGTTTGCGGATGTTTTCCCCTTTGCTGAGGATTACTCTGTTCCAGGACGTCTTGGCTCTCAGGTGTCTGTATGGTGCAGCAACGACTACTTGGGCATGAGTCGCCATCCACGTGTCGTTAAAGCAATATGGTTAGCTCCTAACAGAAGTTCCTGATAAGAATCTTAAAGCATAGTAATTCATAGTAATGAACTCCAGTAGAACTTAATAGCTCAGTTTAGCACAAATGCAGATGTACAGCTAGTTTGTTATCCAATTATACATGTGAACAATGTGCATGTATGATCTGTATATCAGGGATGTTTTGGAAAAGCATGGAGCAGGAGCAGGTGGCACCAGGAATATCTCTGGGACCAGTTACTATCATGTGGCTCTTGAGAAAGAACTGGCCCTTCTTCACCAAAAAGATGCAGCCCTTGTCTTCTCCTCATGCTTTGTGGCAAATGATTCCACCCTTTTTACTCTGGCAAAAATGCTTCCAGGTAATCATCGAGACACCAGATACAGTTAAATTCTCCCGCACTTTAATTGATGAATTTAAAAAAAAAAATAATGTTGTTGTTGTTTTTTTTTTACCATTCCATGGTTATGATTCTTTTCAAAATTTGAAAATTTAGAAAAACAATATAATTAAGAATTGTATTTTTTTCCAATGCTGATTTTAAATTAAAGATATCTATTGGGTTTTCCTTTGTCATCTCATAACTAGCATATAATTTTTATCTAACATATATCTGTTTAGGTTGTGAGATTTATTCAGACATGGGGAACCATGCCTCCATGATTCAAGGCATCAGGAACAGTGGAGCCAAGCGTTTTATCTTCCGACACAACGATGCAAAACATCTAGAAGAGCTGCTCAGTCGCTCTGATCCAAAGACACCTAAGATTGTGGCATTTGAGACAGTGCATTCTATGGATGGTAAGTGAATATTTTATACAGTAAAATAATTTTTTCTGGTAGAATGTAGTCAAGGACACCACTATTAAATCCCAAGACAAGTCCAATACCAGGACTTACTGAAATCAGGTCTTTTAGACTTAAAGGAATGAAGACATGTCATGTTTGAATTAGAATGAAAAGTAAACATGAACAAATTAAAAGTAAGATAAAGTCAACCCCAGGCAACCCTTTTTTCAAACCAATGCCCAAGACCAGGAGAAGTCCAAGTACAAATTGTTGATATGTCAACACAGAGCATGTGTCAAGACCAGACCTTGAAATTAACAACTACTTCATCCATTCAGTTAAATGCACTATTTTTATATTATAGGAGCTATCTGCCCCCTGGAGGAGCTCTGTGATGTTGCACACAAATATGGTGCTCTCACTTTTGTGGATGAGGTTCATGCAGTTGGCCTGTATGGACCACATGGAGCAGGAGTTGGTGAAAGAGATGGCATTATGCACAAGATCGATATTGTTTCTGGTACACTGGGTAAGAAAAACATAATTACATTGCGATGTATATATATTTTTTATTTTAAAAACTAAATTCCATTATACTTTCCTTTTGACTTTTTGTATGTTTGCAGGCAAGGCATTTGGCTGTGTTGGGGGTTACATAGCCAGCACTGCTGCACTGGTGGACACGGTGAGATCCTATGCAGCAGGCTTCATCTTCACCACCTCACTGCCTCCCTTGGTTCTGGCTGGAGCTCTGGAGTCTGTGCGGGTCCTGATGAGCTCAGAGGGTCAGGCTCTGCGTCGATCTCACCAGAGAAATGTCAAACACATGAGGCAGCTTTTGTTGGATGCAGGTCTGCCTGTCATCAATTGTCCAAGCCACATAATCCCTATAAGGGTTAGTGCCACTGCATCTGAACTACAAAGACGACACTCAATACCACCACATTTAAATTAGGATCAAAACATTGTTTGTTTGTTTGTTTTGCATGGAGAGTCTCAGATCCACAGCCTTGCCCATTTTTCCCCTTCTACTGTATTTTCTACTCTACCTTGTATCAGGCCTAATAAAAATAAAATAAGCAGGATCAGGCTTGTAGTTGCAAGGAACTTATTCAAGAAAGAAAGGCCCCAGTAATGACTAAGAACCTTTGATGCAACTGTAGTCACAGGAACAGTTCTGCGTACTGAGGTTGCTCTAAAGTAATACTATATATATGTCATTATTCACTCATTCATTCATCTTCAGGACCTGCTTTTTCTTGATCAAAGGTATGCTGGATTCAGTGCGCGTCCCAGGAACACTGGGCATGAGGCAGGAGACCCTGGGCAAACAGGCGCATATTAGTCAGTCCACCTACTATTTTTTGTGACCGTGTGCTTGGGGCCCTGCAATGTTATGTAATACCACTTCTATCTACTGTTTCCTGGAACTGAATGGGTTCCCTTTCAGCCAGTTTTTCCCACCACTGTTTTTCACTGTTACATCATTAGAGATTTAAATGTACATCTGCTTTTCTGTAAAGCTGCTTTGTGATAGTATCAATTGTTAAAAGTGTCATGAAATTATGCTTCAAATAAATGTTTTAAATAATACTACAGGTTGGAAATGCAGAGAAAAACTCCAAGGTTTGTGACCTTCTGCTGGAGAGACACAATATTTATGTACAGGCGATAAACTACCCAACTGTGCCACGTGGAGAAGAGCTGTTGCGTTTGGCACCATCTCCGTTCCACAACCCGGTCATGATGGATTACTTTGTTGGTGAGTGGTATTCAATTTGTGTTTAATGATTTGTTTAGCAGTTTTGTGCACTGATATCTGCATTTTTGCATTGTGTGTTTTTTTTGTGTTTTTTTTTACAGAGAAATTGGTGGATGTGTGGCAGGAAGTTGGATTGCCACTCAATGGTCCTGCACCAGCCTCCTGCACTTTCTGTGACCGTCCCCTCTACTTTGACCTCATGAGCGAGTGGGAGAAAAGTTACTTTGGCAACATGGAACCAAAATATATTACAGTTGCAGCACAATAAGAAAAATGAAAGGAAAGAGAGATTGAAAGCAATTCAGTGTAACCAGCTGACATAATTATTAAAGAAAAAATATATAACTACTGGGATATCTCTTCTTTGTACTTTCATGCATATTGCTGCCTGCTGCCTGCAATATATACCTCATTATTACTGGCTTTGGTGCTTTTGGATTTTATAACAATATTTATTCTGTGTCCCCTTTGCATATTGAAAACCTGCACATGGACACTTTTAATGGAAACTATTTTAAAATAGTAAACTTTCCGTTTACTGAATATGGATCATGCATAGCCCTGTATTAAATCTCTCTGTATAAAGACACATCTGTGTCTTTAATGCATTAGATTTGCCTCTGCATGTAATAACTGTCTTGCCTAAGTTGCTAATGTCCTATAAACAAACTCATACATAAATAAATAGGTAGGGTTGGTATTTGTACCTTTTACAAATTTGAAAGTTTCTCATACGACTAAGTGTTTTTTTAAAACTGAAATTTAAATTTAACTGCACATTAACTTTCATTAGTTTCCTAACCAACCATAATTTTTTTTCATTTTCCAAATTCCATGTACATTCCAGTGTATGTTTTTAGATGTCTAAAACTAGATCAATTTAAATATCAGCAAATGTACCTACAAACTCTTGAAATGTAGTGACCTCAGCCTGTTATCAAATTTAGGTCTTGAATTTAGATGTGCATAATGCCCTCAGGAACATATAGGATCAATCTACTTTGTGTTTTCATTTTTATTTTTTTTTTATTTTGATTTTCATGAGGCCAATGTTTTATGAGAAATAAAATAAAAAATGTTTATGAATCATGTTTTTTTCTTCTTCAAAACAGTACGTTCTTCTGAACTAATTGTGACATTACTAAGATAACATTTCTTTTTGTTATTCAACTAAGTAGTATTCTATTTGAAAAAATTCCAACAAAATCCAATATCCAATAGATATCAAATTATCATCAAAGTTTAGGGTAATGGTAAATAATACAGTTATTTGCTATTTAGTTCAGTGTCCTGCTCTAGGAGTTTTCAAAAAACTTTTGCAAATAATATAAATTCTGCTTTGGAATTAGCTGATTTTCAAATGGATTTCTGAATTCGGTGTGTTACCATTTTAAAAAAATGCTGATCATCTTATTTTTTGAGTGGAAAGATTTGTGTTTTACAATGTTTTATTACGCATATTGGATAATTGGCCATACTATAAAATTAGATTGATATTTCTACACTATCTGATGGCTGTACTGTACATTGATATGCTTTTGTCAGATTACAAAATTATAAGTTATAAGTCTCCAATTTTCACCTCCTGTTTGGAATGTAAAATTGCCTATGATGTACTACATTGGTCTTCTTCCAGGTTGTCAAATCTGACAAAAATAAAATTCAATCTAGCCAAAGAATTAGGCCATTACCAAATCTGCCTAAGACTGTACCTACTCTCATTATTTGTGAATTTTGTATTTGCATTAAAGGTGCAGTTATCGATCCTGGAAAAACATTGATGAAATTTGAGCTCAACAGCCAAATACAGTACGACCCGCCACATCCACCTCCTTCACCACTCCTACAGAAGCTTCAGCCCCAACCTCATGGATGGGCATTGAAAAAACACTGCTCCCTCGCATAGCATTTCCAATTATGGATCAAAAATAATCCCATTGTGCTAGCAATCTTGAGGTATTTGTGATGGTAAACCCCTTCTTACACATTACACAGACAAATTACATAATCTTAGAACGAATGAGGACATGGCACGCAATGTTAGTTAATGCTGGCTATGTTGTGGGCTGCTGGACCTCTTCAAAGTTCATCTGAGACTCATATAAAGTTATGAGAGGCCCACTGAGCTAATTCAAATTATCTTTAATCAAAGTTACAGTGTTTTTAGTACAAATTTCATTAGAACTAGCTGTTAAACTAACTGGAACCAGCCACACAGCTACTTTCAGGGAAAGAAGAGTTAAATTTGTACTAAATACATCATAACTTGAACGTCGATTTAGGTATGACACTAGGGACACGAATTTTAATTTCAGTTTTATATGTTTTATTAACCTTAAATAGTAGCAATATGTTTTTATTAATTATTAATCAAAATGTTATTAATTATTTAGGTTATTATACTAACAAATAATTATAATATATACTTACACTTTATTTTTATTACACAATTAATTTGCTTTAAAAAGGTGCTCAAGTACCCTTTTGAAGATGATCTCATATACTGTAGTTCAAACACACTTTCAGACAATAAATAATCATACAACCAGAGACTCTCTTACAAGCAGATGGTTTATTGTTTGCAATGTAGAGAAAGCTTTTATCATCATTGTCGTCCACACTGTCCTTAATTGCTGGCCATGGTCTGTAAATAGAAACAAGAGTTTGTTCAGACACATTCAACTTTTTACCATTACAAGGTTTCAATTGTTTATCTGCAGGACTTTACTAAACTTACAGTGCTGATCCAGCTGCTGTAGGAGCTGACTTGGGTGAAGACTGTGGGCTTCTTGGCGTAGTTGCAGCTCAGACCAGAGCCAAAGCTCACAATACCATGGACTTCCCAGGCACCAACAGCATTTTGGCAGTTCAGGGGCCCACCAGAATCACCCTAAATCACACAACACAGACAGATTAAGACAACTAGTCTAAGACATGCAGCTCCTTTCCAACAAGTTCCAGTAAATAAATGAATGTGCTATATGTCCTGTAGATTCAGAATGTCCTATAGATCCAGCTTTCCTTTAGTACATACATTGCAGCCAGACACAATGCCATCTCCTCCAGCACAGACCATGGTGTCCTTAACTTGAGATCCCCACCAGTCAGGTTTAGTGCAGGTAGCATAGTCAACCACAGGGAGCAGAGCCTGCTGCAGGATATCTGCAATGGGACCTCCAGCTAGAAAAAGACAAAAAGACAAAGACTGTAACCAAATCTCTAAATGTCTGGAAAGACAAAGAAACATAGCTAGGACAGGAAGAAATTCAGGAAAATATTCAACCATAATTCAACTCATAATTCAACTCATAATTCAACTCATAATTCAACTCTTTAACCAGCGTCAAGAGAACTTTAAATTATTTTTTTGTGTTGCAGTTACTATTACACTTAAGTTATTTTTAATGCAACAGTGTTTAGCCTAATGGGGGTACTACTGTGCAGGAAACTCACTCTTCATGCGTCCCCAGCCAGTGACGTAGCAGGGAGCATTATGGGGCAAGATGAAACCGTCCTCGGGAAGGCATGCAGGTGTGATGGTTTCACTGAAAGCCACAGGAGTCTGGAGCTTCACCAGGGCAATGTCGTTACTGTTGCACACATAAAATAAGATAGGTGTCAATTCAGAACAGGTGGCAATGTTAATATGAACTTGTTAAGTTTTTGTCCAAAAGTTTTCATATGTCAGAACTCCTGATAATTGTAACATTTTCTGCTATGGATATACATTTTTGTTACCGGATAAACAAAGAATTCCACTTCTCATGGACAATGATTTTTTCAACTGGGACAGCCAAAGAACCATTCTCTTCCACCTTCAGGTTGTGTTTGCCAAGGTAGACTCTGTAAGTTCTGCTTCTGTTGTAGGATCATAAAAAATACAGCTGAGTCATTAAATTCAAAACTGTTTGAGAATTTTAATTCAATTTTAATTTATCCCTCTTCCCCTCCCTCAGTTTAGCTTACCCGATACAGTGAGCAGCAGTCAGAACCCACTGGTCAGAGATCAAAGTTCCTCCACAGGTGTGGTACCAGTTACCGCTACTGGTATACTGGAGGGAGATCTGTGGACACAAATAAGGGAGTATTAAATGTACAACATTGATATGAAAAATATCACCTTAGTATCTAAGCAAATTTTAAACTCTAAAGTTGCCTAGTCTGTATTATTCAAACTGTAGGCAATACAGTATATTGTAAATATGCATTTTACCTGCCAGGGCCAGCTGTGGGCACGGACATCCTCACCACCCACAACCCTCTTTACAATGGGAGGAAAGGTGGGTAATCCACACCCATAAGCTGGGGAAGACAAAACCGCTTTAAAAATCACATTTTATAAAACAGCTCAATATACAGTATAAGAGAAAATATTATAAAAAAAAGTATAAGAGAAAGACACAAGTGTGTGTGTAGAGCTCAAAAGCAACAGAAGGATTCCTACCTCCAACAACCAGAAAAGCTAGGACTACAAATTTCATCATGTTTGCGCCTTCCACTCTTTTCAGGTTCTACCTGGGGTTTATATACCTTGGGACAGCAATGGAAACTGGACCGCTGGGAAAATTGTCTGGAAAATCAAATAAAAACAACTTGGCAGAATTCACCTTGATCTGGCATATCTTTAATCAGAAAATAGCTTTTGAGTTCACATCTGTTAGAGGTGCAGACTGTTCACATGGGTTGGGTGTCTATAGGGAATTCATTACACATTTAAATCATGCTTGTGGACCTACGTTAAGTAAAACAATGTATATAGATATACTTTAAATACACATTCTCGGGCATATCTTTTTTTGATTGTAGAAATGCTTTTTATTAAAATGTTTTGAGCTTATGCTTAAAAGTCATGGAAGTTGCCTGGATGTCAGCTGCGAAATTCCCAAAACAGGTTTACAGGTAAAGATAATGCAAGTATTTTAAGACAGTTATCTTTATGAAACTAAACAGTATCCATGGGCAGACCCATCAAGGTAGGTGGAATCCAAATTCTTAGGATTGGTTAATGAAGTATATAAAGTGCAACATTTTTGTAGGTACTGTACATTCACAATGAAGCTCTTGATTTTGGCTTTGTTCGTTGTTGGGGGTAAGAGGAATGTTGCTTTTAAGCTGATAACATTCTTGATTTTTATTATTTAAAAAGCATTTAGGATTTAAGCTATTGTACAATATGTTTAAATATTTTAAATAATGTTTCAGTGTAAGCCTGAGCACGCAAGAAAATTAGTATATGTACATACTGTATGTGTCTCTATTGAAGGATATAGCATGCTTTTTAAAATACAGTTATGCAGTTACATTTATAAAAACAAGTTAGTTCGATTACCATTTACATCATAGCATCTATGAACAGCATCTTTTTTTGTCTCACTTGAAGCAATAAGACAAAATTGCCACAATGCATTAGATAGGATAGGATCCTAGGATGCCACAATGCATTAGATAGGATAGGATCCTAGGATGCTGTTATAGAAAAATAATCAACACTTTCTTATCAATTTTTTTTTAGGTTTTAACAGCACTGTGTTCAAAGTATATAACAGTTATTAATATATTAATGCATTTTAGACTACCAAGCCATTTCACACTCTTTATGAGTGTATACAGCACATTAGTATGGGTTTATGACATATAAATCATGTATGTGTGTTTTACACAGCCTATGGATGTGGGCGACCCACCTATACACCCATAGTGAACAGGGTGGTTGGTGGTGTTGATGTTAGACCATACAGCTGGCCCTGGCAGGTACAGTAATGTGCATATTTTCTTCAATGTTAAATACTGTAACATTTCAGTGTGTATTAAAAGTTTTGGAATTGTAAATGTAAATGAACGGCCCCAGCTTCTACCAAACTTGTGGAGAAACCCTTATTGCATGCTATTGGACATTTAATAATGCCTTCTTTTCTTTCACAGATCTCCCTCCAGTATTCCAGCGGTGGTTACTGGTACCATACCTGTGGAGGAACTTTGATCGCTGACCAGTGGGTTCTTACTGCAGCTCACTGCATCAGGTAAGAGATTGCCTTTCCTTATTTTTTTTAATGGCAAAACAATAGACTTGATATACTGTATTGACTCAAAATGCATGACACCCATTAATAAATATATTGATTTATCTTAATTAATTCAACATGAAAGCAGATGTACCAACCCCTACTGAACTTGATGCATGTGATCCAGTTTCAGTCGAACCTACAGAGTGTATGTGGGCAAGCACAGCCTGAACACTGCCAATGAAGCAGGCTCCATTGCAATTTCTGCTGCAAAGATCTTTGTCCATGAGCAGTGGGACTCCCAGAGAATTAGGTTAGTGTGTTTTTAATATAGTATTTCAAATACTCAGGGTAACACCACTCAGTAACACTGTTTTAATAGCAAAAGCTGCTTCAGTAGACATATGTGACAGTTTTGTTTGACAATTCATAATATATCATGTTAAGGCATCTTTATCCTCAATTCTTTTTTTTTTTTTATGTCTTCTTTATTTTCAGGAATGACATTGCCTTGATCAAGCTGCAGAGCCGTGTGCAGTTTTCTGACAAAATTATGCCTGCCTGTTTGCCTGATAATGGTCTGGTGCTGCCTGGGGACTACGCCTGCTATGTCACTGGCTGGGGCCGACTTTGGAGTAAGCAGAACTATGCATAAACTACTCAAATCTCAATTTTTTTTATCTTGGATAATCCAAGTTTCTTTTAGGAGTCAACAGTTAACCTAAATTACTACATACTCTTACTGTACTTAAAACTTTTGGCAGTATGTGATTGTTGTTAAATATAGAGAATTTGTTTTCTCTTTTTGTTAAATATAGAGAATAACCCCTTTCAGTCTGACAACTGTAAAATATTGGAACAAATTCTCATACACACCATCCATCCATTTAGGAACCTCTGTAGTCCAACCAGGGACCGTTAGGGCCAATGTTGACCATTGTATTTATTTCCATGTTGTCCGATGACCGTGGTAGGACCTCATGTTATACACACAAATTAACCAAAACATGAGAATAACTTAATAAAACAAGCAAACAAACTTACTTAAAAACTGAGGCTGACTTACTTTTGATCAGCAAATGTTTTAGATTCTACCTCATTTCTCTTTTTGGTCAGCTATCACAGTTGTCACTGCACATACATGAATATTGGGCAATATTGTTTGGCTATTGAGATCAAATTTCAACAATATTTCTCCATTATCAGTGACACCTCCTTTAAATGATATGTTTGTCTCTTTTTCTCTCTCGTTTTCCAGCTGGGGGCCCCCTTGCAGACAACCTGCAACAGGCTCTGCTCCCTGTAGTCAGCCATGCTGTCTGCAGTAGGTCTGACTGGTGGAGCACTCTGGTCACTGACCAAATGGTGTGTGCTGGAGGAGATGGTCAGCTGGCCAGCTGCAATGTAAGTGACTTGTTTTGTTGTCTGTCTGTGCAATGCTGCATTATACCTCTTACATTCCTATACACAAACAGGGACACACACTGTTCTACATCATCTTGCATTCAAGCCTCAAGTGTTGCTCGATTTGACCCATTATTCATTAAGATATATAGAAGACATGCCACATGATAACACCAAAGACCAACAAAATGCTTTATTTCAAATCAACTCACATTAAACCCAGAAGCACCAAAAAGAATTAAAGCTGTGGCTTGAGCAAGTTGCCACATAGGGATAAGTGTAATATGAGGGTTTTGGAATAACAGAAAAAAGGTTGAAAGAAAATAACTTGAACCATACATTAAAATGAGTCTGTAAGTATTCTTTAGTGTCTGAGTTATTTCCCTTAAATGTTATATGTAGAACCCTTTATATACTTGAGAAAGTATGTAACCCCTTAAGAAAGTTATACTGTTAATTGTACAATTTTATTTTTCTAAAAAGGCAATACCAAGGTAAAATGGTACATCTCAGCAGGTCACAGTACAGCATACAGGAACACACTTACTGTACACATGCACACTCACAAATATTAAATACTGTATCTGCTTGTACAGACATGTTTGTAATTATCTTGTACAGGGTGACTCTGGTGGTCCTCTGGCTTGTCAGAGATCTGATGGTGCCTGGATAGTTCATGGAATTGTAAGCTTCGGCTCCAGTATGGGCTGCAACTACTACAAGAAGCCCTCCGTTTTCACCCGTGTGTCCGCCTACATCCCCTGGATCAACAATGTGGGTGTACCAGCATCTTACACATTTAAATCTTATACATCTTATACATCTTTTCCACACTTACAAACACAAGTATATGTGTTCATGTATTCACTTACTGTAGCAGTCCTGTGTAGTTTAATCTAATGCTTACAGTATCTCAATCCTTAAGACTAAACAGTACTTTATTCTTTTTTCCTTTCTAGGTAATGACCAACAATTAAACTGCTGTTTCTCATGAGAAAATAAAAGATATACAAACAATAAAATAGATTATTCGCAATGCTTGTGTTTTTTCTTTCGTTCCCCCAAACCAGGGGAACTGCTAACGACAATTTTTTATGCTATAGAAATCAGTCAACACAGTGTAGCAGTTTTTGCCTGATTCCCAGGTTGTCCCATAAATCTTTTCAAATTTTCTGCTCAAAGACAGCAACAATATGTCTAATAATTTATTATCTAGCTTATACAAATACATTTCAGTAGAGTATAAGAGTCTGATCTACAAACACCAACTAAATATTTCTGAAAAAAATAAAAAGTCTTAGAATGATTTATCAAAAAATCATTTGAAATCTAATACTCTACTCTATTTTCTAAAAAATAAATAATAATATTATAAAATATAATACCTTTCTAATCATCCAAATATGCTAAATTATACAAAATAATAATAAAGATATCACACTGCTATTATTAATTTAAAAAAGTAACTTAATAACTAACTCACTCATCGTCTATACCGCTTTACCCTGTATATACAGTATGGTGGTGGAATGTCTGTACCCAGGAGGCTTAGGGCACGAGGCGGGGAGGGTTGCCAATCAATCACAGGGCACACACACACACACTATGGGCAATTTGGACTGTGGGAGGAAACCGGAGAACCCAGAGGAAACCCACCAAGCATGGGGAAAACATGCAAACTCCATGCACACAGATAGGAGGCGGAATTCGAACCAGGACCCTGAAGGTGAGAGGTGACAGTGCTAACAACTGAGCCGTCGTGCCGCCTAAACGGCTAACTATAAAAACAAACAAACAAATAAATAAATAAATAAACTGACGACGTCGACAGCAGCAACAAAATAAAAACATTTAAATGTAAAAATGTGTATAGTGGAATTTATACAGCAAACATGACGTGTGTGTGTGAGGGAGAGAGAGAGAGACAGGAAGTCAAAGTGCATGCTAAAATGTATGTAAAGTTATCTCTCACGATGCCATTGAATTTCGAAAAGCCCCTAAACTTCCGCTCTCGATACGTAAGGATGGCAAAACGGTTGAAACGCGCGTCACTGCGTTGTATTGAGCCACGTCTAAAACAGCACTATGGCACACTGAGTAGTATTCCTAAGTAGTGAACTAAGCCCCCCCTGTGGCACTCTGTTATAAGCACGCTCTGTGCTTCGAGACTGTGTGATTTAGACGTAATGGGGGCGCGGTTTCCGTAACAGCGTTGCCATGACGCCGGTAAACATGGTCTCGTGACTTCACTTCGGTTCTCCGAGGATTTAGTCTGTAGAGAAATGTAAACAATGTTACTTTTCATTAAGGGAATTTCGTTTAGATAAATGACACGAAAGCGAAATAAAAGAATGTGAGTAAATTCATTATGCGTGTAAATCAAAATATGTAAATCACCTAAAACCACCAGAGATGTAATTTAGTTGTGTGTTCTCTGGTTATTCTAAAATAATTATTCTGGGCAGCTTAAAATGAGGGGTTATCTTAAAACCTTAAACTGGATATTTAAACTCCGACCAAAGTGCACTACGGTGGGAAACCACAGGGATTCAGATCTGTGTCTCCAGGTAACATTAATACACTTTTTATTTAATAATGATATTATGATGATGATGATGTTTCATATCTTTGAACAGACACTTAGTGGCCAGCATGTCACCGCTATCATTATCATCCAAAGAGTTTTACTTTTAAGAACTTATTTAGGGGTAACACAGTGACTGCACCTCTAGGATTGGGTGTGCATATATTACCACTAATCTGTGTGTGTGTGTGTGTGTGTGTGTGTGTGTGCGTGCGTGTGCACGGAGGTGCATGTCCTCACTGTGCTTGGTGGGTTTTCTCCAGGTAGTCTGATTTCCTCTAAAGACATAAGTCCAAAGTCATGCAGATTAGGCTAATTGCCATTCCCACATTACCGTAGTGTGTGAATGAGTGTGTGTGTGAGTGTGTGCCCTGCAATGGATTGGCACCCTGTCCAGGGAGTAAAATGTCTTGTGCCCATAGTCTTCTGGGATAGGCTCCAGGGTTTCTGTGACCCTGTATAGGATAAGTGGTATAGAAAATGAATGAATGGGTGAATGAAAGATTGAGTGTTCTAAAAATCTTGTAGTTGGCTTTCCAGTGGTAGTAGACCACATGGCATAGACATGTGTTGTTATGAATGAAACTGTATAATTACAAAAGTCTTTATTCTGAATAAAGGGGGAATTGAATTGGTCAACAATGAGATGGGTAGGATATCTGAATTTGTCCTATTTATTTTGCTCCTAAAGAACGGTGGTGTGGAGGAACACCATGCTACTATTGAGTGGAATGAGATTGAGCATTTCTATGTTCTTACCGACCTGAACTCTGTCCATGGCACTTATGTTAATGACTGTTGCATACACAACGCAGCAGTGCGTCTTACACCTGGCGATGAAATTCACTTTGGCTATGGAGGTTCCACCTACAAGCTTTTAGTGGATCCTGCAGACCCAGTAAGACATGTTAAAAGGATGTTATGTTTAAAATATTCCTAATTTAATGTCCTAATTAAATATTTCTTGATTGTTTTTGGTAATGATAATCTTGAAATACTACTGAGCCCCTCTGGTGACATTGGGGGGGGTGGGGTGGGGGGGGGTTGGGATATTACATGGCCATGACTTGTGGGAACAAGATAGTCTGTTGTGACTACTATTTATTAAGGTGTGGGAACAAAATAGTATAATGCGTGGCCACAAGATATTATGCTGCGATCACAACTTAATAACCTCATAGCAATTAGCCTCATGTAATCTACGAACAAATTAAAATGGATTTTGTTTAATAACTGTTAGTATAGACGGATGATTACCTTTACACACAGCATAACTTCAAAACAACAATCTCAAGTTCTTAAGTTTTGGCCATAACATAGTACAGGTATCTCATTCCCACACCTTAGTAAGTTGTGGCCACAAAATACCTCCCCCCCAATGTCACCAGAGGAGCTTCATAAGATACTGTACCAGATATCACTTAATATTTCAGCTATGTGATTATGTCAGCAACATATCTTGAGTAAGTTGAAGTTGAACATTACTTATTTTTTTGCCATCTGATTTCTTTCATTATAATGATTTTTTTCCCACATTCACTCAGCTCCCTGTTCTGCCTGTTCAATGTGCCACTTCTCCAGCTGGAGCAAGGAATCGCCCTTTGTCATCTTCCATTAGTCCTCATCCACCTCGCAGGCCCCGACCTGCAAGTGCAGGAGCTAAACGCAGCACAAATGTTGCTGAGTGCGGTAGCTCCTCTTATAGACAAGGTAGAAGTTCTATTCTTCTTCATTATTTTTTTTTTTATTACTTAATATTAGTCACAGAAAGACTTGTGTAAAATCCATCACTTACAGGATTTTGGATGATAAATAAATACATGTACTAAATGTTAGTACTTCCTGATTTATGAAGGTTGGCATCCAGTAAGTTGTATTACCTCCACCCCTTTACTTTTTTCTCATGATTCTCAGGCTCTGAAATGTTAGTACGGTTAATGCTCTTTATTGTCCTAGGTAGTTGGGCCAGCGGCACAGGAAGAGGACTCATTTTTAGAAATGCAAGAATGTCTCAGAGCTGTCAAAACATGCATAACTTATTACAGGATAAGGTGGGTATGACTTTCTTTTTTCAGCCTAATCTCTATTTTCCACGTCTACCATAGAGCCTAAGTATGTTTACTACTGTATGTGTGATTGTTAATTTCCCTAGAAAAAGAAGAAAAATATATTTTACTTAAAATGTGCACAATTGTTTGTGGACACCTGCGCATCATACCCCTATTCCAGATTTAGTCTCCCCTTTTGCTGTTAGGGCAAGGTCAGATTCCAATTTTAAACCATGTCAATGGGCATTTTCTCATTCAGCCAAAAAGGCATGTGAGGTCAGACAATGATGTAAGGTGAGTGCAGTCAGCATTCCAGTTCATCCTTATGGTGTTTATGGTTTTGGGGATATGGTCAAATCTCTTGGGAAGGCTATGCAAATTCCTCTTGGCAAACCATACCTTTGTAGAGCTTGTGTTATATACACTCTTCAAGTGAAGGTAGATTGTAATGCTAAAGCATACAAGGACATTTTGTACAATTTGTGTGCTTCTAGCTGTGTTATGCATAGGAACCATGTATGAGTGCAATGGTCACGAACATTAATGGACATGTTCAGTATAATAGAAGTCTAAGGGCCGTTGTTCAACTCTAAAACCAGATAATGTATGGCTTTGGATTAACACAGGTTGGCTGTGGAATGGTAACTGCTGAAGGCTGATAGTCAGTGTTTACAGTGGTGCAGAACATAACAGAGGAACCTTACAACAAGCTTTCACTTAGTTCACCAAAGGAGGTGAATTAAACATTCAAAAGTTAAATTGCAACTATTTTTAAGTAACAGGCGGAGTGAGATAACTAGATAAAGAAGTCTCAGGTTTCATCATTTGTGAGTTTGGTTTCTCCTCAGGGTTTCTTCATGATTTCTCAGGGAGTTTTTCTTTGCTGTTGTTTCTGTTGATTTGCTTTGGGATCTACACCTACTGTACATCTGAATTTCTATAATTTCTCTTGGTTTCCACAGGAAGAAACCTGGGCAAGATCTAGGGAGGAACAGTGTTGTGTGCTGGCATCTCAGGGAGAAGCTCAAGGGAAGGATTGTATAATCTCAGCTCTAAGGGAGGAGGTGTCAACACTCAAGTTGCAGCTCTCTCAGAGCAACAAGAATGACACAGACATCAGACAAAAGCTGCGCAACCTGACCAGAGACATCCAAGGGAAAAAAGAAGAGATCCAACAACTAAAGGAACAGGTGGAGCTTTGAATGTTGTGTTTTGTTTTTTCTCTTTTCATGAATTACTCTGTATTTCTCTCTTTTGCCATATATATATATATATATATATATGCCGTATAAATATCATCTATGTAGATGCTGGCGATGCAAGCAACAGTAGGTGTTCACAGTTACCAGGCTGTAGCAGAGAGAGATCAGACGATTAGCAAACTCAAAAAACAGCTGGAAAAGCTGAAGAGTGAAAACAGCAAATCTACAGGTAGATGTCATGGGCCACACTGTACTGTCCCTTACCTTCACTGTTATTTTGCCCAAACATATGACACATAATCTGATGTCTCATTAGATTAGATTTATTTTCAGAACAGTTTTTTTAGACATATTTTATATTACTTTGTTTTGTAGTGGTGCTACTTTGCTGTGTTTGGTATATGAGGGTTGTTCAAATCAACTCAGGACTTAGGATAAAATGTCTTGTGAATGAAAGTGTAAAACTGATAAACATTTACAGAATACTTCAAGTAAAGGAAGGTTAACGAAAGTTAAACAGTTGATAGGTACCAATGTTTTAAGATAGCCGTACATTTGTGAATGCTCAGAGCCTGTTTCTGTGGGTGGAATGCCTGATCCTTGAAAACCGATGGACTCCAACCTGCGGAAGAGACACATTCACAGACACCACTTGCACATTAAAACAACTCAGCTGGGAGTTATTGCCACATTCCCTTTGCAGTTCTGACCTCTCTCCAAGTTATTTCCACATGTTCGCACCACTAAGGAGTTCTTGGGAGGCCAGAGTTTCAGATGTGAAGGAGGCAGTTCAATCATAGCTCTGGCTTACTAAGAAAATTTTCCTCATTTATTGTATCCAAGCGCTAGTGAAACACTGGGATAAGTGCATTAGCATAGCAGAGGATTATATAAAGAAACAAAAATAGTTTTTACACTCATAACTGTGTTCTGTTATTCTGCTTAATCGAACGTCCCAGTTTGATTTGAACAGCCCTTATATTTTGCTGACATTATTTTGCAAAGTCAGGTTCTGGTCCAGTATTGGGTGACTCATATTAAAAACAAACAAACAAAAAAAGATTTAGCCTTAAATCTTTTTTTTTATTATTATTATATTATCCCAGGTCATTTTAAACGAGCACAAATCAATTCACAAGTAAATAGAATTGATACATGTAATGAAAATCATAAGCTTATAAGCTTTCCCACAGTCCTCAAGTTTACCCCTAAACCAATGCTATTTGGAGATTGTAGAAAAAAATTCAGAAAGGTTGTCAAAATTGGGTATCCTAGGTGTCAAAAAAATCCCCCTTATACATGTGGTGGAGCCACTTCAATCCACTACAATAGCTAAATCCAACCATGTTCACTAAAATACTAAGTAGGATATTCTAATAAATACTACACTGCATATGGGGATGCTTTTTACAGAGGTCCATATTAGGTTCATAGCTTCTATCACATGTATCACAGTATAATAGTATAGAATAGTAGTTCTTGATAAGTCTTGACAATTCAAAGCACATTTTGAGGCGGCACTTTGTAGGAAAATACTGTTTGTGACAGTTTAGCATGAGTTTGACATGGTTTGTAGGAGTCATTGGTGATTACATTGTATTTATAAACACATTGTGCCATTTCATAGGTAATGTATATCTAATTCATAGGTAAATTAAGGCATGTGACATCATTGACCAACCAAGAACCATCAAGAATTAGATTTTGGGATCGGGCTCTTGAAAATGTGAGAAAGTCCCCTAAGTCAGTCTTAACTCTAAGTCAAGGAATTAAATTCTACGTTACTTTTCCAGCGCTGGTCATCAATGCACAGAAAGATCTGTTGGTTCAGGAGAAACAGGCAATAAAACTGGCTGCTGAAGTCGACAGTCTCAGAAAGGACGCAAGACACAAGGATGCTCAGCTTAGTAACATGGCTAACAAGGTTCAACTTAGTTCTCTTCTTGCTTCTAGCATTTAGTTCCAGTGTTTTAAAAAATATATCAAGTTTTGAATGTGACTCCTTATCTCATAGCTGTCCAAGCTTAAAGACATTGAGAAGCATCAGGAGGAGTTTCTTGCCAAGGAAAAAGAGGTGGATTCCCTCAAAAAGGTGCACATTCTTGATCTCATGTGCCATTCAAACCATAAATGTTCCCTTTTCTTGTTGTAGTATTGATTTGTATTTGTTGTGCAGACTGTGGAGAAAATGGATTTGACTCTGAAAGAGAACCAGAGAGAGATAAAGGAGCAGATTGCAGAGAAAGAATTAGTTAAACACAGACTCGTCGAAAAGACACAGGTCAGAGAGTTCAATATTGATTCCTATATTTCTAATAGGGCAACGCTGTGGTGCAGAAGGAAGCTCATAGCTCCAGGGTCTATGGTTTGATTCAGAGCTTGTGTTACTTTCTGTTTTCACATGTAATCCTTTTATCTGCATGGGTTTCCTCCTGTGCCCTCCACCTCCCATGACATTTCTACAATGTCTGTGTTTCTGTGTGTCGTGCCTCATGCTTAGTGATTCCAGTGCAACCTATAGCAGTATCTTGAACAGCAAAAAACTGTTACTGAAATTGAATAATTGGATAATTTTTTGTGTACATTATGTGTTAAAATAGGATGGCACGGTGGTGTAGTGCTTAGCACTGTCACCTTGCACCTCCAGGGTCTGGTTTTGATTCCTGTCTCTGTGTGCATGGAGTTTGTTCTCCCCGTGCTTAGTGGGTTTCCTCCGGGTACTCTGGTTTCCTTCCACAGTCCAAAGGCATGTAGGTTAAGTTAATTGTCGTTCCCAAATTGCCCGTAGTTTGTGAACGAATGTGTGTATGTGTGTGTGCCCTGCGATGGTCTGTCACCCTGTCCAGGGTGTACCCCGCCTCATGCCCTAAGTCTCCTGGGATAGGCTCCATGCCCCCCACGACCCTGAATACAGGATAAAGCGGTATAGACAATGAGTGAGTGAGTGAGTGTTACAATAGAGTACTGTACATTCTAAATTTATTGAAAGAACATAATATATATCACTTGTCCAGACACAAATGGGTTGGACTATCATTATACAGTAACATGTAACATGTAAGGCCACCAGCACCGATCAGTGCATAGGGCAACGAGAGTTCTCCGTTGTAGAGGACTTTTGCTGTTTCCGTAGCGATTGTTTTTTTTTCCGGGGTGGGTTGCTAGCCCTACGCCCAACCCTTCTCCTTTCTCATCCGGCGCTTGGGAACCGGCAACGAGATCATTATACAGTATTTTGATATAAATATATACAAAAGCATGTATATTTAATGAACACTTATTGCATGTCTTTAGTAGGTACATATTGTATTCTCTGCATATGATCTTACTCCTTTGATTTGGTTTGTATGCTGTGGTGTAGGAGCAATGCTCTCTGCAGTCTGAGATGAGCAAACTGAAGCAGCAGCAGCAGCAAGCACTCCAAAGAGAACAGAAAGCTCAAATAGAACTAAGACACACACAGACGAGGGTGAGATTTGAAATCTATAAATATAACATGCATTTGCTAATGGAAAATCATAAACTCATAACTTTTCTTTCAGCTAGAAAATATTTGCAGTCAAATCATGAAACGGGTACTCGTCACTTCAGAAACAATATCAGAACAAGAGGTAATGTAAAAGTATTTCCAGTATTTTACAGTCAGATTTATCAGTCTGTTAATAAATCCATCGGTGCTTCCACCTTTGCATATGTTCATGTGTTGCTCAGTAGCACATTTGTCTCGGATTATAGTGAAGGAATCTGTTGTTGTGTGCATAGATACTAAATCAACTGTTGAAATTAAAGAAAGAGAAGGAAGTAATTAACTCCAGAGTTCAGGAATTAGAGCAACAACTGCGAGAACATAATGAAAACCAAGCAATGGTGAAAGGAGACACTGGGAAACTCAAGGCCAGACTTGCTGAAGTTCAGGTATTGTGAAGTACTACTGAAATACTACTTATACTACTGAAAGGCACAATAAATAACATTAAGAATTTCACACTAATTACAGTACGACAGACTGCCTTTTTATTATTAATTATGAATTATATTATGAGGATACATGACACAGTGGTGTAGACTTATCACTGTAACTTGGTGGGTTTCCTCTGGGTAGTCCATTTTCCTCCCACAGTCCAAAGACATGCAGATTAGGCTAAATGACATCCCCAAATTGTTTGTAGAGTGTGTGTGTTCTGTAATGGAATGGCACCATGTCCAGAGTTTACACGGCCATGTGCCTGAAGTCTTTGTGGATGGGCACCACGCTTCTGCAACCCTGTACAGGATAATCAGTAGAGTGGAACCTTGGATTACGAGCATAAGTGGGCTATTATTCCAAAACACTCAAATCAAAGCAAATCTTCCCATAAGAAATAATAGAAACTCAAATTATTCGTTCCACAGCCCCAAAAAATAAATACATAAAAATAATTAATGCAAAATATAAAGTAAAAATAAAACAAATTAACCTGCACTTTACCTTTAAAAAAAGTAAAAATAAATCCCGACAGATAAGTGTTTCCGTTTATGCGCGCAGGCGCTGTGTGTGTGTGAATCTATAGTAAGAGGAGAGGAGGAATCAGCCCCTCCCATCTCCCCCCTTCTTATCTAACACAGTAAACCTTTCTCCTCTCTTATTTGAATTTCACGCAAATAAACACACACATTAACTTAAAGACTGTTTTGTCTGAAAAATTAGTAAGGAACATCGCTAATGACACTCGCGTGAGCGCATACTAACGGAATCACTGCTGTAAAGTAAAACAAACAAACAAATTAACCTGCACTTTACCTTTGAAAAGAATTGCGACAGAGCAGTGTTTCTGTGTAGAGCAGAGTGTGTGTGTGTGAGTGAAGCCGAGAGGGGGTGGGGGGGGTGTAAAGGCGAGAGTGTGTGTGAAGGGGCACAGTGTCAAATTACGCACACGCACTCACATAACAGGCTGAAACAGAGAGGGAGAGAGAAAATGGACTTTCTTTTGTTGTAAGAAACAGTACACGCGCGCTGTACACACGCGCTTACAACCACAAAATAAAAGACGCTTTACGCGCACACACGTGGTCAGTGTTATAGTAAACAGTACACGTGTGCACGGATGTTGATTATACCAGTGAGAGATGTTCAATAAGACCCAGCAGGGGAGACGATTACCCACAATTCCTCAGTGCAAGAGAAAGAAAAAACATTGGCTCAGTTGATCACGTGACGCTCAGCTTCAAAACAAGAAGCGCATGCGTGATACATGATACTTGGTACTCGTAAACCAAGACTTGTTCGTTTTTCAAGTCAAAATTTATAAAAATCTTTAAAAACCGCGTTACTCACAATCCGAGGTTCCACTGTATATTGAATGAATTAATGAATGAATGAATAGTACAAGGTATAGTACAAGGGGTGTTCAAGTCAAACTGGGACCTTTGATTGTGCAGAATAACAGAACAGTTATTAGCATGAAACTACATTTACTTCCCTATATCATACCCTGCTAAACTAATGAACTTATTTCAGTGTTTTAACCACCAAGGTAGAATGTTTCACAAACTGCCTGCTTCACTTTATTGTCCCTGCTGAAATATTGGCCTACTAGGAACTCCTTTAATGGTCCTTTCCTTTAATGGAAAACAATGGACTGGTTTGATCATCAAAGGCGTTCTGTTTTTGCAGGTCAATGCATGACCTCTTGCTGCTGACTGCACCACTTTCACATTACAGGAACTTGGCTAGGAGTTATTGCTACAACCCCAGTACAGTCCTGATTTTGCTCCCAGTAATTTCCACATGTTTGGGAGATTAAAGTCATTCCTGGGAGGTCAATGTTCCAGACATGAAGCAAGCTGTCCGATTATGCATCTGGTGTATTTAGAAAACTTTCTACCTTGATAGTATCCAAGCACTAGTGAAACGCTGGGATAAGTGCAATGGTGTAGCAGAAGATTATATAGAGACATAATGGTAGTTTTTACTCTCATAACTGTGTTCTGCTATTCTGATAAATCAAAAGTCCTGGTTTGACTTAAATGTCTGTTATATCATGATTGTTGTTATGTCACTCCATGCATTCAATTGTTTTCTACTTGAATGGATAATTAAATTTTAATGTTTTACTTTTTCCACTTTCCATAGAGTACTGTACAAAAGCTACATTTGGCAGATGCCATACAGAACCAAATATCCGCTCTTCAGGATGAAAATGTGTGTGAAGCAGTCAGCTGGGTTCAGACGCACACACTCTCCATTCTAAGCAGTCTACACACAATGCTACAGGACACAGCAGACATATTGCATACAACCGGGGTTGAGGTGACAGAAAAGACTGGAGGTAAGAGATCATGAAAATCCACAAACAAATAAAACAGTTACGGATCAGAACATAGACTTTAAAACAGCGTGTGTATTTACTTGCTGCTGAAGGAGTCCCAGGTGCTGTAAAAACGCTGTGCAACCAGCACCAGGAGGTCCAGTCACAACTCGGGAGACTTCAGGTCGGAATGTTTAATTTTACAGTGTAAATTATTAAAGATGTTTGTATATCAACATACAATCTATGAACATAAACGATGTAACATGCATTACAGGAAGAGAAGGAGAAGCTTGAAGAAAAGGAGAATGAAGCGGATGACATGCATTTGGAACAGGAGACTATGGAACAGGTTCATCAGCAAACTCAGGTGAGGCTAATGACAAGGAGACGTCATATAGTATCATGGTGAATTTGGAATGAGTGATCTGGAACATGGTTAAGTTTATTCCAGTTCAGCCAACTTGGGATCAAATGATTTTAATGATGACACCTTAAAAAACTAAAAGATGGGAATAACCAGGGACCATCAGATACGATATTATTACAATACAGTGGCCATTGAATTTGTAACACGATTGTGTTTTGGTAGCACGATTTTATAAACATCACAATTCGATATTACATTTTATTTCAATTTCTAAATAAACTTAGCAAATAATTTGGTTCTACTACACAGAATGCTCTGATGTGTGTGAATATTTTAGAGCGCACCACCTCAAATTCAAATAATAAAAACAAATAATCAATTAAGAAATAATGAATAAAAACATGAATTACCACACAAATGAAGCATGATACATCTCACTTTCAGCTGAGACAGAGTGGGATTGGTTGGTAGGAAGAGGAATGCTTTGCAATGTCTTGATGCAATCCACCAACCCAACTGTTCCTAGCCCTTGTCCTGGAGGACCACCTGCCCTGCATATTTGAGTGTTTTTTCTGCTATGTCACCCACTTCAATTCAGAATAGCCTGATAATGAGCTGATTAGTTAAATTGGTTGTGTTGGTGGTCCTCCAGGACCAGTGTTGAGAACCATCGATAACTAATTGCAATTTGCTTCATAAATTGAATTTCAAACTGTTTCATCCTTCTTCATAATTCCCTGGTTGTGTTAACTGGTGCAGACGGAGGTGGAGGATGCTCTGAAACTGCAGCTAGAGAGAATAAGTGCTGATCTGGAGGCAGCCAGAATGGCAGAAGTGAGTCAAAACTAACAGTGCACCTTGTGATAAGTGAGCAAACACAATGTTTAAGTGAATTAACTGTTTCCATTATACAGGAGTATTTCCATTGTACAGGAGTGTCCATTGTGAATAATGCTAGTGAAGTGAACTTCAATGTAAATTATTTTGTAAGATTTTATGTTATCCTGAAATCCCTCTAGCTCTGTCATCTAACATCTGTAAAAAATAAAAAAAAATTTACCTTCAGGCTGTTTTACGTTCGGAGATGGAGACGCAGGAGTTGAAGTGGCACACCAAACTGGAGGAAGGGAAAAAAAGAGAAATTGAACTGATGAACAAGGTCAAAGAACTAGAGCTACAAGAGGAGCAGTGGAGAAAGACAATAGAGGAGGAAAAGGTAAGAGAGGATGAGTGGTGGACAAGAGTAGACGAGGCCTTGCAGAGAGGAGCAGAGCAAGAGAAAGAGAGATCCAGGGTGGAAATTGAGGAGTACAAGGAACAGGTACAGTGTTTCACTTTTGAAACAGGTTCAGATTTTTAATATATTTTTAATATTTTTTTTGTGTACTATATGTATGCATTTATACAAGTGTGAAAAGTAGGTAAAAACCGATTTAATGAATTAACATTAAGGTGCGGCAACATGCTCACACCATTGTTGCCTTGGAGGAGCAAAAGAGCTCAGCAGTGCAAAAAGCCAGAGAGATGCAAGAGGAGAGAGACTCACTAACACAGCAGCTTACAGGTGAGAAGTAATAAACTGTAAACAGAGATTGAGCTCTGCATGCAACATTTTCTACACAATTATTAAATTTTTCAAATCAAATCTGTTATGAACAGTATTCATTATGTATGGGCTTGACATATCAGCAAGTCTGCAAGTCAGACCTTTAGGATTTGTGACTTTTTTCATTTATTCATCTTCCATACCGCTTATCTCATACAAAGTTGTGGGGGGTATGGAGCCTATCCCAAGAGACTTTGGGCATCTCATTCACAGACTACGGGCAATTTGGGAATGTCAATTTCACAGGACTGGAGCTAAAAACTCAAAATTATATTAGGCTGTATAATATATTGGGCTGTTAATTATAATTATAAATATACTTGCATTTAACTATGCATATCCATTATATAATTCACATGATGGCTGCCTTGTGTATCCTGTGTGTGTTTTGTGTGTAGCTTGTGTGCATCCTTAAAAAGTATAGCGACGTGCGTGTAAGATGCAAGTAAACAGTAGGGGCAGGAATGTTTTGAGAAGAAATTGTGGTCCACAGTTACCAGGTCTGCAGTTACCCCCCACCCCTACCTGTATCTTTACCACTGAGCAGTGACAATATTCATGTCAAAACAGCTGGTGGGAGATGAGTACTCTCTGGCTCCTTCAGTGTCACCATGTTTGTTTACTTCATGCAAAACTGTCTGATTTGATTCTCTGTTGTGCCACCTATTGGAATCCTTCGGTATCATGAATAGTATATGGGGAAAGTATATCTCAGCAATTGCAGGCTTTATAGCTGAAATGCCTGCCACCTAACACACAGTATGAATGCAGATCAATTCCTGCTCTCTGTTTCACGCAAATGAGGATGGGTTCCCTGTTGAGTCCGGTTCCTCTCAAGGTTTCTTCCTATTGCCATCTCAGGGAGTTTTTCCT
>JAOVVA010000032.1:5277118-5307142 GCA_028565275.1 Leiocassis micropogon | reverse complement strand
ATTTTGATTCATACACATTCACATTCCATACAAACGTAAATAATTCTTTTGATTGTGTAAAGCTGCTTTGCGACAATGCCAATTGTTAAAAGCACCATACAAATAAAATTTCATTAAATTGAATTTATGCTTAAGCATGCTCCTGCATAAATTGTCATATTAATATCATGTTTAAGGTTTCATGTCTATAATAAAGTTTGCCTTCATTAAATGTCCCATAGAGGCACTTAACAAGAAAGAGGATGTCAAACCCACTGTTACGTTAGAGCCATCAGAAGAGCAACAGCAGCTGAAACAGACAGTGACATCCCTCAGGTAAAACAACAAAAAATACAATACAATATTTCAACCAGAACTCCACATGATATTCATAGTGCCAAATGAATTTTCTTCAAGAAAAAAAAAAGATTAATTACTTTAATTGAGATTATTGTAGCCAACTCAAGAAAGCTAAAGTTACAGTCTGGTCCAGAAATATTTGTACTATGGAACAATTTTTTGCCTCTGTATATCTGACCTCAATGCAATGGAGCATACTAAAGAAAAAGTGAAAGAAAGATGAGTGCGTGCAGTAAACCTGTGGTAAAGCATCTCAAGCGATTAAACTCAGAATTTGGTGACATCAATGGGTACCAGGCTTCAAATAGTCATTGACTCCAAATATCCAACTATTAAAAGGAATCTTAGTTGTTATTAATTTATTATTTTGTCCAACTACTTTTGAGCTCATGGAAAGGTAAGGACATTTAGAAATGCCTGGTATTCTGAATCTGGTAGTGCAATATTTATTTAAATAAAAGGTCAAAGTCTACACTTTATGTGTCATCACATCTTGATTGTTTCATTTTAATGCGTTGGTGTACAGAAAAAATATGAAAATTGCAACGGTGTCCAAATACTTCTGAGCTCGACTGTATGTTTCAGAGCTTTCTTAAATAAAAACTCTAAAATTTACCTGCCATAATCACAGCACTGTTTGATTATTGTAGAAGCTAAAATGCTGTAATACACTTTTTTTTTAAACGTCATTTAATAGGTGAGAACATGAAAGGATTAAAACAGTTCATAAGATAAGGGCATGGGGAAAAAACATGCACACAGTAAACAGGAGCTTGGAGTGGTTTTTGCTGAAATTAGAAATTAGTGTTGATTGTTTTTCTGCATGACCCTTTTTTTCAGGGCATCACTTGGAGTGTCTCAACAGGAAGTGGTTGATCATGGTGAGGTCATTGCATCTCTTAGTCGTGACCTAGCTCATGCTCACGCTCGCCTCTCTGACCTTACAGGTACCTTATACTACAGCATAACTTTTTATCTTTCAGATAAATGAATACAGTGAAGGACAAATAATAAAATATTAAAAGCAAGTGGTTGCTGGAATAGAGCTTTTTATGTTTTTTTTTAAAGTATTTCTTATTGCTTTAAAAAAATATTTAATATATTTTTATGTTATGTGTAGGAGAACTGAGTGAAGAGCAGAAAATAGAGCTGGAGACACACAAAGCTTTAGTAGTAGACCAGAAAATGCAACTGAGCATGCTCACACAGAAGTTAACAGTGAATGCTGAGCTTCTTCAACAGAAAGAAAAAGAACTGAGGACAATGAGAGAAAAACTGGTGTATGATGTAGACAAAATCTCCAAATCTCTTAATTTATACATAACATTTTAGATTCATTTTTCAGTAATCATGCTTATTGTTTAAATGTATGTATATTACCTATGTGTTACTTATTCTTTGTTTTATTCCTGCTATCAGACAAACAGAAGCAGATTTAAAGAGAGAGCGGATAGAGAACATGGGTCTTCTTCCTGTAACAACCCCACACACTAAGGTGAGACATTCAATATACATGCAGAGCAATTTTATCCTACATTTTATTGCTGTGGGTAATAATCTAGGCTGATTTTATGCCTTTTTGCTAATATATTAATATATACCAGGAAACACAGGCATGCAAACCAATACCAAGTGAAACTGAGAAAAACAAATAAACGTAGTACAATAAGTGTTCTGACAAAATAGTAATGATAATAAATACAGTTTATGTGGTGCGGATTGGAGAGCCGCTTCAGGGGATGAGAAAGTGCTTATGATACGCACGTGAAGACCTTTCCATTTGGAGATACAGTAGCGTGGGGTTATTAATTAATGAACACAAAAGAAAACCGAAAACGCAAAACAGAGTTCCACCGTCTACGCGAGAACGGACGGGACACTGGAAACTAAAAATAAAAACGTATATCCTCTCGGGGCGTTCGCCCTTACCAAGGATTTATAGCAGAGAGAGAATTTGTCTGTGTGCTTTGCACTAGAGCGCATGCGCGTTGCTCTCCCGCTCTCTTTCGCCGGCGTCTTAGGAAGGCAGAGGCTGGGTCTTTGCCTCTGTCTCTCGACTATTTGCGCTCTTGTCTTGTCTTGTCTTGTCTTGTCTTGTCTTGTCTTGTCTTGTTTTGTCTTGTCTTGTCTTGTCTTGTCTTGTCTTGTCTTGGTCCTGGTCCTGGTCTTGATACCTTACCGGTGCTACCTAATGATCGCACGAAGTGCGGCGGTATCAGGACCCTTAAATAGGCGTGACACCAGGTGCGACGTATCCAGGCTGATTGCCTTGTGGCGGCGTTGCCTGGCAACCACGTGTATAGATTACTGCGCCTCTGCCTGTTCAGAACAGTGCATATAACAGAGTATTTATGCGCAGTTCTGCCCCTCGTGAGACCCGCGTCGTTACACAGTTAGTAAATAAACCATAGTGGTCTGTGTGCACATAAATAGACAGACAGAGACAGAGAGAGAAGAGGGGGTTTCCCTGCACATCAATTTAGTTAGGTAACATGATTCTTTTGTGTAGCAATTCATGTATCGCTACATTGACTTCAAAATGCTTAAAAAAAATATATTTTTATTATTTATATGCTTGCATTATGCTTGCAACTGAAATGGTTCAGTTTCTCTGTAACCCTAAACTATTCACATATCAGCAGGAGAAATTATTTGCAAAGTTTGTTTAGAATTGTAACAAAATCAAAAAAATTTTAAATAATAATTTTTTATAAATACATCTGGATATACTGGGTATCATGATAATATTGTATTGGCTGGTTCCTGGTGATTCTCATCCCTACCATTCAGTCAGTTTTGGAGGCAAATGCTTGCCCGTTTGGTCCAATTGTACAGAAAAGTCAATGCAACACTGACCATAATAGAAAGACATGAGAACACCCACTGCACCACAGCTCGCGCACAAGGCCCAGCATGCAAGAGCTGTGGTGCAAGAGCTCAAGACCCATCCCATCGTCTAAACTCCCCAAATCTTAATCCAATCAATCACCCATGGGATGCGCTGGACAAACAAATCCGATCCACAGAGGCGCAACCCACAGCACAAAAGGATCCGCTGCTACTGTCCTGGTGTCAGGGGCCAAAATTGCCCAGGTGGCACAAGGGGAACCTACACAAGATAATGTTTTGCGCTGTAATGTTATTGCTGATCAGAATAAACCATGACTTTAATCATGCAGCGACCTTGTTAACATTAACGTATTAACCTTAACATTAAAGAAGTCCTCAAGTGTTTTTCAGTCATATCTATAGCTACCTCTTCTATAGCATGTGTTTGATTACCATGGACAAGTGTTGCTTTCTCAGACCACATGATAGGTATCTATGGATAGTTTGTGGGAAGTTACCAAACATATTCTTGGTGATATTTTTGTAGATTTGGTTTTAGTTTGTGTACGTGAGATTGTCATGTAAGATTTTTTTCCTGAATAGGTGTGTCTAAGACAGCGTTTTCCACGACTACTTGCATTTAAGCCTTCAGCATTTAGAGTAAACATCACATTACAAATCTAGAATATTGTTAATATATTGCTTCATGAATAGTCCTGGTATTTTAACCACAAAGCTTCTATGCTTTTTCTTGTAAGTATTCCACAATCGTCTTCCTGGAAAAGTTGGAGGGATCTGTCCTTTTTGTATTCATATGTTTTGGTATCACTATGTAAAATGTAGTTACTTTGGCTTCTTTCTCTCCTCGATTCACCAAAACTTATTACAAGAAGACATTCTACATTCATACCATATAACAGGTTCTATTTTTTTTTTTTTTTTTTTTAAAGGACGTGGCCAGTATGGTTAGTCCCAGCCACCTGCATGCCTCCAAGTGCAAAGGTTGCCGTCAAGAAGAAATTATACGTCAGGGCAAAGAAACCCTCGATGCAATGAAAGAGAGGATCAGGGCCGTAGAGTCAAAGTGGCCCTGCAGTGAGTTGACTAGATCTTCTTGTTGAACTTGTATATACAGTAGCTACAGGTACTTAAGAGGAACGATGGCATGAAGTCACTATGCTATAGTCATCTGTACTGTTGTGTGTTTGTAGCGGTACTGGTCCAGCAGGGGGAGCTAATGAGAAAGGAGAAAAAGAAGCAGGATCAAACAAAGGCTCACAGGCTTAAGAGATCTTTAGCACAAAGAGACAGTAGGACTGAGGTAGGACTGGTAATTTACAGTTATTTTAATAACATATACCTGTGTATAAATGCGTATTTACATTTATATTAATAATATATACCTGTTTATAAATGCGCATTTACATTTATATTAATAAGCCTCTTTGGTGAGAGTTATCGTTTGAGTCTTTTAAGATGTGCACATAAAAATTGTACAGTCATGTTAAACAGTATTCTCTCTTTTTATTCTATTTGCTTTTGTGTAAAAACATGATAAAAATCATCCTCAAAGACCTCAATAAAAACAGAAGTTTTGGCGGTTTGCTGGTCTGGAGCATTCAGGAGTGGTGTTATGCAAGGACATACTGTAAGCAATAGTATTTGCTGTACATCAATCTGGAAAGGGTTATGAAATAATTTACAAACAATTTGGAACAACATTCTACAGTGAGAAAGATTATTCACAAGTGGAAAGCATTCAAGACAGTTGCCAACCTTCCCAGGAGTGGATGTCCTAGCAAATTCACCCACGGTCAGATGATGCAATGCTTGGTTAAATGTTAATGTTTCTTCTGTTAAAAAGCCTCTTCTGTCTGAAAAGAACATGGAAGCACTACTGAGGTTCATAAAACTGCATCTGAACAAAGCACAAGGCTTCTGAAACAATGTCCTATGGACAGATGGGACGAGTTGTTTGGTCTCAATGTCCAGTGTGCCATGTTTGGGGAAAACCAAGCAGCATTTCAGCAGAAACACCTCCTACCCACTGTCAAGCACGGTGGTGGAACGGTGATGATTTGGGCGTGTTTTGTAGCCACAGGCCCTGGACACCTTGCAATCATTCAGTCGACCATGAACTCCTTTGTATCCCAGAGTATTCCAGTATTCAAATGGGAATCCATCTGTCTGACAGCTAAAGGTTTGGTGAAATTGGGTCATGCAATGGGACAATGATCCAAAGCACACCAGTAAATCTACATCAGAATGGCTGAAAAATGAAATAAAAGAATCAAGGATTTGAAATGACAAAGTCAAAGTCCAGACCTCAACGTAATTGAAACGCTGTGGTGGGACCTTAAGAGAACTGTGCATAAGTGAATGCCCAAAAACCTAAATGAACTGAACTACAATTTATTGAATCATGGGAGTACTTAGTATTGCCCATATTCTTTGTGGCTTCAATTTTGTTAAATAAATAATGGCACAGTGAAAAAGTTATATGTTGGTGTTCATCTGAGGCTGTGTTTGTCTAACACTAAGACCAGATATGATCAAATGATTTTTATTATGTTTTTACACAAAACACATAGGAATAAAAGAGGGGGCACTAACTTTTAAACATGATTGTATGTTTTGTGTGTGTGTGTATGTGAGGGAGTTGTCTGGCTTACATGCTGTAGGAGATTTATAAGTGCTGGTTTGCCTCATGCAGAGTGGCTTTGCCTTCCCTGAGGCTCTGAGTGAAGCAGCACTGGAACGCACTGCAAGGCTGGACTTGTCTGATGCTTTGGAGCTAAGTGAGAGGACGGTGAGTACAGAGAGAGAGAGAGAGATAGAACCAGAGAGAATGCACGTCTCCTTGTATGCCTTTTTCATAATGTTCTCTCTGTTTATGACCTATTTGCATTTCAACGTGTCCATTTGTGCTTCTCTTCTCATCAGTGGTACCGGAAATTGTTTTTGAAGTAGCACTTATCATAGCATTTTTTTTTCACCCCACACCCTGGTTTCAGTGCTTGGGGTTAGACTAACCAATGAACAGCTGCGATGATTTCCTCTATATGGTTGGTACTAAAATAAGTGACATTCAGCCACTGTGCATACAGTATTTCTAGAGATGTCAGAGTTTAACAGTACAGCCACATCTTACTGAAAAGCTATATCATAATTTTGACTGAACTTTCTTTATAAGACGCAATGCTCATTTTTAACAAGCTTACTGGATTTTCATCGTTCCCCAGATGTAATCAATCAGCTAAGACATGTTTGGGGTCTAATGTGTAAAAAATGTTGGACACAATTTATTCTCTGCTGACGTACAGTTTTGATTAGATGGATCTTAATACCAAGTCTAAACAAGTTGTTCCATTGTAATTTTGGGAAAAGGCCAATATTCATTTACACAGCTTTGACGCTAATTACTCTTGTTTGTTGTTGCATGCCTCTATTTAGTATGTAGATCTGGCACGTGCGTTGTGTGAGGCTCTGGAGCTGAGTGAGGGACAGCTTTCAGGATGTGTCCCACTAAAGCACTTGCCACCAGGGGAGAGAGAGTACATGGCCTCTCTCAGACAGGAAGACCTGGAGCTGTTAAGAAGCCAACTCGCCCTGCGCAACAGCCAAAGCCAAAACAAAGACGTGCTACTGCAAGAGAGCCAGAGGGAAATACAATCACTCAGGTGTTCATAAAGATTAGATTCGTACTTCAGGCCCAACATTTTCTTTGCAAAAGCAAACTAAACAATTCAGTAGGGGTGTACTCATAAGGAATACATAAACACATGCTTATTCAGCCTCTTTACTGTACCTCTCTTTCCTCTAGGGACAGCCAGGCCTTGGGGCAGCAGCTGCAGATTGAGCTGGATAGTGTGTGTTCAGAGCTGGATACACTGAAACAGGAGAGCAGTACACTACGCCAGACCCTGGAGGACACGCAGACCCAGCTACAGCACTACACTAACCACAAGAAGAGCATGGTAGCTTATACATATGTACACACACACAAAGCAGCATAAATAAACCTCACACCGTATTTACAAGCTAGACAGTAAGAAAAGCAGCAAAGACAAACAGACAGTAAAAATAGAGAGACAGACAGACAGACAGCCCAACAGAAAATACAGACAGACAGACAGTACACAGAGATAGTAGACAGAGAGACATGCAGTAAAGACAGAGAGACAGGGAATAAAGATAGACAGTGAACAGAGAGATTGGCACTTAATCCAGTCAGACAAACGGATGAACAGGCAGCCCAACAATAAAGAAAGATAGACAGACAAACAGAAAATATAGGCAGGTACTGTAGTACATAGAGGGATTGACAGTAAAGACAGACAGGGATGAAGAGAGAAAAGACAGACAGAGAAAGGAAAAAGACAGACAGACAAACTGTAAAGACACTTAACACAGACAGAAAAGACAAGGAGACACTAAATATGGACAGATGCTTCATTCATTAAATAGAAGCTGGGATAACAGTAGAGGCAGAGAGACTCTGAAACAGATAGACAATGAAGAGAGACAAGAACACAGTCTTTGGAGTAATGTGCCCAGAGCCACAAGCATGGTTCCTGCTCTCCAGATACACTGCATTATTCAGTCGACCAGATCAAAACTCCCAGGTTCCACTGAGGATCTCTATTTCATAAGCCCTGCTGAGATGAAGAAGGCCTTGAGGAACAGGAAGTATGCTCTGGCTCTGAGCCTGATAGATTTTAACAATGCTTTTCTCTTTTTAGGCTTACAAGAAAAAAAACATGGGGAAAAAATGACATTGAATGTTTCATGAATGGTCCTTAACATTTTTTTCATCTTCATAAAAGACATATTCAGGAATCAGCGTATATTTATTCAAATGAGTGTTTGATTTATACCATGTAATTATAGTGCAAAATCCCAGTGTGTTATAAGAGCAAGGTAGTTCATTATAGGCTTTTGTGGGCAGAGAAAAATATAGAGAGATAAAATGACACTGGTGTTTTCCTAGGTGAATTTCCCTCTAGCAAGAAATAAAAAAGTGAAGTCATATATTAACCTGACATTGAAACTATCCAAACAGTAACATTTCATTGCTACATTGAAATGATAACGACATCGGCTTCATTTTAAATTCAAGAAATTACAACATGCTTTTGTGATATACACATGATTATAAAAGGCGAGCTGTGAAAATAAATAAAATGGCCACTAGACTTTAAGAGTCACATTATGTGTGCCATTTATATAGAGAATTGCAATATTATATATATATATATATGTAAACATGTAAACTCCTTACACACAAACCTAAGGAGAGAATCAAACCCGGAACCTAGAGGTGGAAGGCAACAGTGCTAACCACTAACCCACCATGCTAACTTAATGCCTATTACAATCTTGTGCATGTCTTTAAGCTGAATGATGGTTTAAGCATGCGGTTTCAATAGTGCTTAACTGGAGGTAATAGCTTGGAGTTAATGGAGGTTCTGTAAAAAGCTAAAAAACATCATCTTAAGACATCAAACATGTCAGGGCTGATTGATGAAATTACTGTATGTCACTTTTTGGCAAACTGTACTTTTAAAAACTATTACTAAAAAATCCAGTAATTTCCCCTCCAACATTTTTTTTCTTTTCCAGGCTCTGAATATGGACAAAATTCAAGGGAGGAGAGTAAGAATTGGTCATCATAACTGTGTACCAGACACAAACTTTGGCAAGGTAAGGTCACTTTTCATGTTCTCTGGATCATTCCTTACATACTTATACTGAATGTAACATAAATAACCTCATGCTTTTATCAGTGTTCTGTTTCCCATTTCCTTTTACATTAATCATTTTTATTCTCTGCATTAGCAGATGTTGTTGAGATCCACCCAACATCTGTGCTCAAAAATACACTGTTTCATTTATATTATAAATTCTATTTTTATATTATAAATTCTATAAATTCTGTATTTGGGACTAACAAAAAATAGTTTCGGTTCCTCCTTAATATGCTGTGCGTGTCTATTGATGCCATTGCCCACAACATATTTTTTCACACTATGAAACACATGCCAATATAAAAAAAAATAAAAATACCACATTAGGGTAAATTTACCATAGGGCCTGAGCTTATGGTAACGTGATCATTGTGTCACCTCACCAACAAAAACTAAGCTCATAAATCTCTCTCCTTTTCATTAATGATTGGCCTGCTATATATTCAGAGCTGTCTGATACTAGCTGGGAATAAAAAGTGTGTTTTGTTTGTGTTTGTGCTTGCAAGAGAAATCCATGCAGTGCACTTCAGGCTGTGTTGAGTTTTGTATTGTATACCTCTGCTGTTTAATTAATTCATGTTTTTTTTAACTGCACCCACTAATTTGTGTTTTCCCTGATGTGATTTTTATTCCTCCATTTGCTCAGGCTTATAAACTCACTGACATTTACTTTAATGTTTTATATGCTTGGCCATGTTTGCGTGGGTGAACAGTACCGTATATGTGTTTGTGCATGGATGGGAATGTTTGTACAGGTAGCTGTCATGAAGAGGTCGAGGAAGCAAGAGAGGAGGAAAAGGGCTGAGGGTGAGAAGGATCTCCTGATGAATGAACGCTAAGAACAGAAGAGCTGCTAAATGACTGCTCAGATATCTACAGTAGTGTTGCACAACAGCAGCAGAGCGCTAATCTCACTGAGGCTCACTGAGTCCAGGTTCAGGCCTCAAAATGAATGAATGTCATATTACAAATGCACTTGATTCTTTATAAAGTTAATTATGTTTGCCAAAGGAAATGGTCATACATCTCAAAGAAGCCAAGGATGTCATAAATACATGATTATTCGCATATACGAAATGTGTTAATGAACGACATGCACTTTTTATCTGTTAATAGTATTGTTGTGAAGCTTCTGCAAAACAAGTTAACACAAGTCAATAATGTATAACAGCTTGTTTTTTCCCCCCCTTTTGTTTACACTTATCATGTTATTAAAAGCTGCTGTGTCTGAAAACTTTAAAGGCCAGCTTTACACTTGACAAAGTGCTGAAAATGTTACACTATCAACATCTTTAATGTTTATCTGGACCATATATCTTCTACCTTTAGTATGTACTGTATGTTTAAAATTAACTCAGTAATATAAATCTGTTTAAGGTAATTAATCAATTTTTTCTGAATACTCGCACTCTCGTGAACACAGCTCTATGGTAAACATTATAATGCCTTTTAACGTGAAGTTGCTATGCTAATCTTTACAGAGTAAACACTTATTAATAGAGAAATTAGAGGCTGTCTGTGAAAACATAACTGCATTGTTTCTCTCAAACTGACAGCATCGATGCACTTGCAGAGTCCTGAGTAAAAATTTACACATTATTTGTCAACACCAGGCTGTTAGTGTTCTTCGCTTTTTCATACAGACCATGAAAAATCTAAATCTTGTTACATTTGACAATTTTTAACATTAAAAATCTGGAAAGTTTAAACAATAGGGATTTTAATACAAGTAGTTGTGTAGTGTATTAAAATCTATATTGTTCAAACTTTCCAGATTTTTAATGTTAAAAATTGTCAAAAGAAAAGGAAGTCTGTTCAAACTTTTACTGGTAGTGAATTTTACAGTTTATATCAGGAGTGTCAAACTTGATCTAGAAAGGGCCATGTGGGTGCAAGCTTTCATTCCAACCGAGCAGAGCCACGCCTGTTTAATGTGACATTCTTGGCTTACAATAGACTATCAGGTGTAGCTTCTGCTTAGTTGGAATGAAAGCCTGCACCCACATGGCCTTTTCTGGATCCAGCTTAACACCCTTGTTTAATATGAATAATACATTCATTTATTTATTTATTTTCCAAGTTGCTTTCTATGCGAGCTCATTGCGGAGTGCTCACACACTCACTTATATGCTACAGGAAACACAAATCAGCCTACGAAGCTGGACATGGGAATCTACACCCAGCCTTGGAGGTGTGAGACAACAACGCTAAACAATGAGCTGTTGATCCACAATATCAGGAGCAAATACTTTTTGATCAAGAAACCTCAAATTTTGCACCTTTGAAATATACTTAAGGACAGGACTTGTTGATTATTTAAAAAAAAAATCATACTTCTAAAAATCTTAACCCTATTTAAAAAATAAAAACAAATAATTACATTAAAAAATTTTATTTAAGGATTTTGTTTGTGACTTCTGTGCAATAATGTATGCCAAACATAGTAAAAAAAATTATTTTTTTTAAAAAATGTATTACATGGTATTTTGCTGTATATTAGGATATATTTCTGTTTGTGCACAGTCTACATTTTCCTGCAGTCAGAAAGTTCCAGGTTGTACAAATGACCCTGACAGAAATCTTGGTATTTCTGACACATCGTCACACTATCATAGTGACTCATTGCTCTGGAATCCTCAAGGGCTGTTTCCAAGGGTGCAGGATTTCAAAAAGAAATGTCTTCTGGTTGAATCTTTCTTTATTAAATAATACAGTGCGTTTAAAAATGCTTTCATAGCTTAAAAATGTTTTAAGGAGACATTTGTTTTCACAAATTAAACTATATACACCATTCAAATGTTAAAGTATTTAACAAAGGATTTAAGTCGTTTTTCTTTTATGTCTGTTCTTAATGTATATCATACTTGTGATGAATAAATATATACATTGCTTCTGTTGATAACAAGGCATGGTATAGGATGCTGAAAATAAGAAAACTTACACCTGCACCATAAATGTGTTTGTAACTGACAGGGGCGCTGTAGTTTTGTATACAAAGAAATGTAAAGCAAATGGTGGCTCTTTCCCATGATGGATGTTATGGTGTCAGCATATTTCCACTCTTCATTGACCCTGCCTTTTTTTGTCCTTTAGAGGAAGAAAACCAGCTGTGATATTACATTTGTGTTTACTCCAAGTCAGTGGCCTGGTCAGTGTATTATAGTAGCACGGTCTTTCTTTTATCACTTCCTAGACTAAACAGGTCATTCAAGCTGAACATTAACAGCCATTTCTCGATGATCTCCACCATCCAGCTAAACCAAATACTACTTCCACTTATTTCAGTAAATGATGCATGCGCTGATACTTTAAATTATTCTTATTATATATTGTGATTATTAATGCTTTTAGATGTACATTTTGGACATATTTCTGATGAGAATGGATTTATTCAGTAGCAGTCATTATTTATAGTTACACGCTACTCTTTTCATTGGAGGGAGAAGTGAGATGATGAGTGACACACACACCCTCCACAGTGTGGAGAAATCCTACGCTTGATTGTGCCTTTCTCCTTTTATGGAGAGAATGAAGGTAGTTGGCGATTTCAGTGTCTGTATAACTCCTCCTCTCGTGTGGAGGGGTGTGTGTGTGTGTGTGTATACCAGACTGCGCAAGAGCACTACTCAGCTTCCCATGAATCACAAGTCAGCCCACTGCCTTAGCTGACTCATTCATTCTTTTTATCCTCCATTTGTTCATGCACACATACAGTCACATACTAGTAGTACAGACCCACACACTCATGCACCTGTTTAAAGAGCACCATCTTTAAAATTATGAATGGCTGCATCTTATGGTCAGTGAGAATAAAAGTAATTGTTCTAAACGCTAAGATTAAAGTCCTCAAGTGTGTGTGTCTGTGTGTGTGTGTGTGTTGACACTGATTTATCGCATTGTGATCAAGTGCACAAAGCACTTTGCGCTTTTGAATAATTTTGCATGCCAACACAACAGTTAGTGTAAGCAAATGTATTGAGTGATAGCTAAAGGTCTGCAATAATCAGCTGTGGTAAGTTATACATATATAGCATAAACAGATCGGATAATACACATAAAACAATAAATCCTCAGGCCACAGGAAAATAAATACTTTAGGTAATAAATATACAGGAAAATAAATACTCAGGATCATGAATATACAAGAAAATTAAGGACAATAAATACACAGATTAAACACTCAGTAATCATCTACACAGATTTATTCTGTGTACAGGGCCTGCGGGGGCCTGGAAACTCTCAGGAGATTTAGGGTACAGCCTGGATGGGGTGCCAATCCATGGTAGAGCATGCAAACTCACATACACACGCTACTGGCAATTTGGGAACCCCAATTAGCCTAACTTGGATGTGTTTGGACTGTGGGAGGAAACCCACCAGTCACGGGGAGAACATGCAAACTCCATGCACACAAACTCCATGGTGGTGGATGAATACATGTAAAGATACGGGAATCAAACTTGTACCCTGGAGGTGCAAGGCAATAGTGCTAACCACTAGGCCACAGATAATACATAGGACAATAAATTCTCAGGACAACAAATACTAAAGGAAATATTTAGCCAGGACAATAAATACTCAATATAAATACAGGGGAAAAACATTAAAGACAATAATTACTTAGGGTAAAGAAGACACAGGACAACAAACACTCAATAAAAAGTATGCAACATAACAAATACTCAGGACAATAAATACCCAGGAAAATAATCAGACATGACTAAAAAAACAGAAAAATAAGTAATTACATATGCAATACAATATATATGCACCATAATAAATACTTAGGACAATAAATAAACAGAACAATAACTGCAGATTACAATACATATAAGTACATAGCAACATCTAGAAAAGTACCATCAAATCATTATTTCTGCACACAGCCATTGTGCATTGCCATTTTGGTTTCCTGTCACATCAATCACCAGGTTTGGACCCAATTTAAGGTAATTTTAACTGTTTTTTAAACTTTTAACAGATCAGCCTCATTCTACATCATGGATCTGCTTTCTCAGTACAGTTTAGGACTTTGTGGTCTGTGCGATCAGTCACTCCTGGTTGTCCCAGGATCTAGGTTGAATCTGAAATGTGACTGTGAATTTTTGGTCACTGCAACAAGAGTGTGGAACATCCTCCATCTAGCTATAAGAAGTTCCTCTTTAGTTATTAGTCTTAAGTCTGAGGCCATCGTAGGTGAGGCTAAGTCAAGACCAAGACCATAGGCAGGGGAGACTTAGACGGAGGGGAAAGACATAGACGAGACCAGCACCACACATGGCTGAGGACATGCCAAAACCAAGACCAGACGGTCAAATGGACTTGACCTTATATTTCTTCTGAATTCATTAAAAAAAATTACCAATCATTTTGTCATTTTGTACAAATGGCATAAACCACACTTTGTGGTGGATGAATACATGTAAAGATACTCTGCATGCAGATATGGACATTTTCTCCTGTAATGGGAACAGTTCAAGTACCACAACCATTTTAAAATAAATAAATAAATAAATATTTTTGCTATATGACGTTTTATTATTAAACAAGTTGTTATACTTAATTATTACGATTTCATATATAAGCATTATTCTTTATTTATTATCTGATGTCTATGTTTCTATTTTTGTATGTACAGCAATACATTAAGCAGCCCTGACCGTTTTAAAAAAATATGCTTTATAAAAATAAAAAAAAATAAAAAACTTATTATTTGCATTCTAGTGTGGCTTTAAGGGGCGTGGCTTTACGTCACCAGGAGCGGCGTAAGTTATTCTACTGCTGTTCGCGCGAGCTCACCACACAGGCGCGCGCAAGTCTGTTTGAATTGTGCTGGACACCGAGTGAACCGTTGAGCGGCGTCATTAAGCTCGTGCGTTAGATTTTCAGATAACCGACGCACCAGCACGTAACGTTTCTCAGGGTTTGACTGACTGAAGACAAGTCACGGCTGTACGGACGTTGTAGAGTGAAGCGCTTTCCAACCCATGTGGTTTGTCTAGTGTGCAGGGAGCTTGTGATTAATTAAACTGTTAAACAGTAACATGGCCTCGGACGAGCTGTCAGCTAAGCTTAACCGGAGGATGAAGATAGAGGAGGGCGAGGAGGAGCCGCAAGCCGTGGACGAGGCTCATGCGAACGGCGCGCACGAGAAAGCGGCTACGGCCAACGCCGACTCCGAGCTGGGAGCCAAATTGCAGCGGCGAGGCGAGCTGAACGAGGGAGTCGGCGAGCCCCAGCAGCACAGCATGAAGGTGTTCAACCCGTACACCGAGTTCAAGGAGTTCTCCAGGAAGCAGATTAAGGACATGGAGAAAATGTTTAAAGAGTAAGTAACGTTACGCGCACAAATGTGTCATAAACACTGATGTGACATGGAAAAGGGACTCAGTGTGACATATGTTCTGACATTACTGTACGAGCGCTCTCTGTGTGGAGGTGTGGAATTCATTATTTCGTAGGTTCTTGCCTGTGTAGGTGTTTCTATCCACGCCATAGCAATAGGCTTCCTCAAGCACTGCATTCTACATTAATCTCAGTGCATATACTGCATGCTTGTGTGCTATTTAAAAAGCACACAAGCGTGTCTCACACTATAGGTGTGTCCCACAAGTGTCTCAAAATTCCAAGATCTTAGATAGCCCCACCCAGACTGCCTTCTCTTATGCTTCTTAAGACAAACATCCACACACAGATACACAATAAAATAAACTACTTCATGCTTAGTCCTAGACCATGTGTTATTTTCTTTAAGTGTTTTGGAAAAATGCATGACATGGTGTATTTACATGTATTTACATTTTTCTACAGTTAGAAAATGTGGTCTAGAAGATTTGTGGTCTTGAACAAGTGGTTCCCTGAGGAAGTGTGGCAAAAAAATAAATAAATAAAAATATAAATAGTTCACTTCTTTCTGCCCAGGATTCCTGTTCCACTGTGCCTCCTGCTGCAGTGCTTTATTGCCAAAACCAATTACAAACATTTCTTCAGGGTTCCTGCTGAGCTGTGGAGGCCTAAGTCCTACACAAGTATGGGAATGCTCTGGAGACGTTCTCCTGGCGTTGCAGAGGCAAGCAGCTGTGGTTCATAATCCTAGTTACTGAGTGACTTTTTACACTAAGTATCCAAGGTGTTACATTAAGTCAGACCATGGAGTCACACACTTCCTTTGCACACTTCTGCTTCTTCTTTCTGTGCTCTACAGACAGAGCTGTCTTTGTACCACCAAAGACAATTATCCACTTTACAGTTGGCCAGAGCTTGGAACAAAAGCGTTTTTTATAACTGGTACTTGGGAGGATGTTGTTTTGCAAGTAGAGGGATTTGAGATTTTGGTAACATGCAGTTATTGTAACATACATTCACAAGATACTTCCCTATTGGGTTCTGTGACTCTTTACGAACAACTGTTGGGCTGCATTAACCTGTCAAGAGCAGCTCATATTCTGGCGGATTTCACGCCACATAACAGATGCAGAGATCTTTCTGTGTTTTTTATGCTCTCACATGAAGGACTACCAAAGCTGCAGTTACTGCTGCCCCAGGTGCAGAAATAACAGGCTGACGGTAATAATGGCTCCCTAAGGGAGCTGTCTAAAAATGAGCACACACAATACTTCATTGCTGCTCAAGTTTATGACCAGCGTATTCTACCTGGACAAGGGATATTATGCAAGGCGCTTATCTGTCAGTGAGCCAGTTGATAAAATGTTTGCTTTTTATGTTATGTTTTGTTTGCTATTATAAGAGTTTGAGGTTGTTACATAGGTGGGGTCACTTTATTCATTTTGTTTAGTTGTCCATGCAGGAAGCAGCAAATCTGATCAGAAGAGGGGGAAGTAGCTTATGTAGACTGTGCTGTATTACCCGTTGCCATGGTTTATTTAATAATAATAAAAAATTAACCAGTCGTTCCTTGTGACCTTGTTCTTAAATACATTTCTTGGGATCTTTTGTCCTGCCAACAGTTGACAAATCTGGCATTTGCACTGTTGTGGCAAAAAGGATGTGGCCGACTGGCCACTATAGTTAAACTTTAACTAAATTTACTACACTTTTCTTCTGTCCCAACCTTTTACATGGGCTGTGTGTGTTCTTGTGATAAGTTCACTATTGTGTAGCTGCAGAGCAGGGAATACTCCCCTGGAGTCTTGTACTTATTGTACTATGGCTTGATGTTTATAACTTTATAACCCTGATACGGCTGATTGGGGTATCCTAAAACATAGTAACATTAATACCACATGAACTTAACAATGATTAACCATTATACGAGTAAACTAGTGATGGGATCTTGGGCATCCATGGCTCACCCATGGCTGTTGGGACCAAAGACCAGCATGTTCCATCTGTTCCCACAGCAAAGCCAGTGCAGTACAAATCACAGAAAAAAGTCAATGCTAGCCGCAGTAGAAAGGCACCAGAACACTTAGTGCATCACAGCCTTCCTGGTGGGGAAAAGTGCCCAAGATCTTCAACCCAGCCCCCAAACTCTTCAGGACAAGTCCGATCCACATGAGCCCCACTTCACAAACCACAGCACCCAAAGAAGTTGTTTCTAATGTCATGCTGCCAGACACTGCAGACTGACTAAAGACCATCCTGTGTGGTCCAATCTCACAGAAGAGGCAAAGCAGCACATTTCACCAAAAAGTATGGCCATGAAGGAGAGGAACAGTGGTTCCTCAGCATAAGAATTTAATCTGTTCCGGAGGCGAGTTCTTTAGTTGAAATTTCTTTTGTAATACACATTTTCCCATATGAAATAATGTAAATGCAAGTAATCCGTTCTGGCAACCCAAAAATATTACCAATATTACCAATTTCCAACACATAAATCATATATTTTGCATATAAGAAAAATAATTTAGGAAAGACATGTAAAGTAAGTAAAATAGAGCTCACTTAACCTTAATTTATGATTTTCCCTTGGTACCAGCTGCGCTAAACTGAATGTGGCTCCCTTTTCCTCTTGCTACCATTCTTGCCAACAGTAAGACCCATGGTGCTATGTTTTCATTAAATCTTGCACAAAATGCAAAAAACCCACACAAAAAGGCTAATTCATTGCAAAATTTTAGTTCTTAAAGTAAAAATTTTTGAGGCGGTGTATTTGTATGCCAAGTTACAGCTGTATCAGAAAACCCAGATTCTTACAGCATCACATTGCAATACACATATGGGCTGCATTAAATGAACTTTTATTTGTATCATGATTAAATTTAATTGTATGGACAGTTTTAATTGTAAATTGTACGGACAAATTTAATTGTAAATGACATTTAGGCATTTGTCAGATGCTTTTATCCGGAGTGACTTAGAAAAAGTGGTTTGAAGTTTCCGTCATCGGAGAGATACTTACACTGGGTTACTAGGTTGTTGTTTTTTTGGTGGGAGGGTGATGGGAGATTAGTTCAAAGACTAAAGAACCAGATGCTTCTTGAGTCGTTGTTTAAAGATTGCCAAAGATTAAGCTGTACGGACATCTAGAAGAAGTTCATTCTATCACCTAAATGCCAGAACAGAGTCTGGATTTATGTCTTTTTTTTAAATTGAACTGAATTGAATTGAATTAATGAGAAAACATGTCTAATTCTTAATATTGTTTCTGTATTGCATGGTGGATACTAACAAATGGATTGAAAATGTTTATTGGTTGAGATGGTAAGGGTTTCAGCAAGATGTTTATAATTTTAGAGACTCAAATGTCAGCAGTTTTAAACAGTCAATGATAAAGCTGTAAAATGTCAGTTTATCCAGCTTGAGGAAAGTCTCCAGGACTAGAAAAAAATGACAGTTTTAAAATGACTAGGTTCTGTAATACAGTAATAACAGGAACTCTTTTTGCAAATATTCCCCCAAAAATTGGATGTAACTATGAATTAATTTAAAAACATATAATTCTTTAAGATATAGAAAAATGGTTATCATTGTCAAGCACAATTAAAACTTAAAATATGTGCTCTGATTGATGTAGGTCAGGTGTGCATTGTGTATGTTAAGGTATGAGATGCCCAAGGCTGTAATTGAACACGCTGGTTCCATATAGCATCACCAAGCTGCCACATTATATAGGCTCTGCTTAAAGAAAGCGAGTTGTCATACTAGTTAGGTTGTTAGGTTGTCTTCACAATATAATCATGCAGCATGTGTCTACTAGAAAGAGATTTTATTATAAAAGATTAGGGCATGTTTATGTTCTGAGTCAGATCTATATTTTGTATAGATTTCCCTAGCATAGTTGGTGGTTGGTGTATATAGTCAAACATTTAAGGACTTGGGCCTCATTTAGAACATATGAGGGAGCAATCTTCTGGTCTTGGGTATTTTAATACAAGTTTTCTCAACTTCTGAATTCAGAATCTGCACATGCAAATTCAAGCCTTGTATAAAAAATTGTAAGAAGTAGAGCTAGCTTAATTTTACCCCAGTACAGTTTGCTATAGTGAAGTAAACTGTTAATAGGATCTTGTGCTTGTGTACAGTGTTTTTTTTTTTAATCCTTTTGCTTAGTGTGCAAGGAAAAGCAAGATTTTACACATTTGCTGAAATTGCTGACACACCCGTGTGAAGTGTTGCTGTCAGGAAATCAGCCTGCAGAAACCTGTTGCTCTGACCTGCTGATTTGCATCATCTCTTACAGACTATTTATTTATGTAATCTGTGAAAGGTAAATACACCTGAAGGGATGCATGTGGTGCCTTCTGAGAACTGTGGCATTTCATCAGAATATTTAAAAGCTTTTCTGAAGCCTTGTTAATGTTATGCATAATGTAGTTAGCTACATAATGTTCAGGAGCCATTTGGCAACACAGCTGGGTTCTGTTCTTCTCTATTAGTGGCTTAATAGAGAAGGCAATCTGCCTAATTCACTCTGTGTATATGCTTATTGACCCTGTGCTGTGTGTACATTTCAGGGTGCGTTTGGGTTCTACTGTATAAGCACCATTCCTCCTGAATTTTAGGACTTATGCTCCTTTTTTTCATTGCTCATCATTATATGTGCATCACAGTTTCTTCCTGTTTTTTTTTTTTTTTCCACCGTAAAGATAACATGTTGAAGAGCTAGGAATGCTGTGGCAGGTCATGTCTTGTTATACCTCACTCTGTGGCTGTTAGTGCTTTAAAATATCCTTTTTTATGACATGAAAAAAGACATACCATGTCGGTACAGACTCTGGTTTCCTCCTACCTCCCAAAAACATGCCAGTCAGTGGTTTTGTCAGCACTAAATTACCCCTAGGTCAAAATCTGTGCGTGTGTACATGCACATGGTGCCCGGTGATGGACTGGCAGCTTATTCAGGATGAATTCCTGCCCCATGTCCTGAAATTCAACCCAATAATAAGTGTGTGAACGTCCTGTAGAGCAGTTCAGGAGTAAGCAGGGGTAGTTTTGGCAGATGCTACACTTGAGCTGTAAGAAGAGTTCTGACCTGTGCCAGCTTCTGGTCAGGTAATGCGTGTTTCTGAGCTTAATGTTTTCTCTGTAGGTCTTTTGCAATATATTAATTTCTTAGTGTTGATTTATTGTAACAATAATAGCAATCTCTTTAAATCACTAACTCTCTACTATCATTCATTCCTACATTGCTATATAGTAGCAGCTGATTTTGCAGACATTTAGTTTATTGATTTACTGGAAAAAAAATTGACATCCCATGAGTTGCTACCTAACTTAATGCAATAAGAGAGAATCATGTTAAAAGAAATGCTTGCCTTGTAGATCGTTTTTACTTTATCACTAAATCAGTTGGGAACGAAACAATGTGATTATTTCCAAATTGCCCATTTCCTCATTCCTCCATAGCCCCAGTGGTAAAGAAGCCAGTATGCTCTGTTAGATTAAGTCCTCTGTGAACAAAGGAATGATAGTATTATTTGTCCAATGAAAGCCTTGAACTTGAATACAGTGCTCGTTGTCTTATGAATACTTTAGAATACAGGTTATTGGTTCTTTCTCAGTTGAGCGAGGTGATTACCATTCTGATGAAGCCAGAAAAGGTTTCTCGTTTTTAAATGTCTGAAGTTTTGAAAACAAAAAAACATGTGCATCATGTTTGCTTTAAGTTCTTTGACTAGGCCTGTTGACTGTGTGTGACTAATATATTTTTTTTTCTTCAATTTTTACTTTATAAAGGAAGCATAATAGCAGACCTCACACCTACACACCCCTATGTCTGACTCACTGTCCACACGTCCACTCCACTAAATGACTCATAAAAGCAGCAGGCAGTATAGAAACTTGGCCACCTATTAAGAACAGCCATATGCACATTTTCAGTACAGTTTACTCAGTAACATGCCTGTAACTGCAGCTCTCCCCAACCTGTCCTCCTCAGTGCATACTGTGTACAGGATGTTTATTATCAGGTTTTTTTTCCCCTTGCTGTCTTGAACTCTGACACAGCGGAAAAAAAAAAAAAAAAAAAACCTCTTCAGGTATTGAGCTGTCTGCAGTCATTGGCTAATGCAAATGGATTAATGAACTGGTTTGTAATCTCAGCACAGGGAGTGTCCTCAGCAGCAGATTCACAGACTTACTTCCATTTGTTCCATTAAATGCTCAAATTTAATCAGAGCAAAACCTTGTACCTTTAACCTTAAAAGAAATCTAATTCTTAAATTTTAACTCGACAGAAAAACAAAAGTAGTTCAAATTAATGAATGATTGCATTTATGTTAAACTATGACAGAAAGTCTGTAGCATGACCTGAACTATGTAGAGGTTTTGTATTTTCCTGTGGTTAAATGATCTGACTAGTTCAAACAAGTAATGGAATGTCTTCTGCACTTGGTCCTGATTCATAGCATGATAAAGTAGTTATTTGTAGCTGGCCTATTCATACATGTACATAACAGCATCTCAGTGCAGTTATGGGTAGTTGGTGTTTGCAAAGGAACTGATAAATGCTGATTGGTTAAACAGAGTAGTTTATCCAGTAGCACTGAGAGCACTGACTTGTTTTTGCCCCTGCCTCCTACAGCTACCTTATTACAATATTTTACACCCCTTAATCTAATACCCCAAATGTAAAGAGGTTTTAGAACTGCTGGAAGTGGTTTAAAAGATCACAATAAACAGGCCTATGATTTAACTTGGATCAGATTATTTAAGAGCAAGGAACACTCAGACTGAACATGAATAGTGTTTGGCTTGTGGAAAACAAACTTGAAGAAAGAATAATATTTGCTCAGCTTAGAAACATGAGCTGATGGACAATAAAATGATCTGAGGACTCTGTCATTCTTTTTTTCTTTCTTTTGTTTTTTAAATGCTAAATTAAGTAGCACTAATCTAGTGCTAAACTACTAGGTAATAGACCCTATTCTCGCACATGTTAAGAGTTATATCACATGAGAGGAAGTGCTTAGTTCCTACAACTGCTTTACAGATAACTACATGACCTAGAGTGTAATATTTGTTTGATACAACAGTTCCACAAACACCATTTATCACCAATAGATTATGATTTCCACCTTTAGTATATCTGTTTCTGGGGTTGTGTGGTTAAATCCCAAATACTTTTAAATGAAAAAAGCTATGGTCGCTATGGTCTACAACACCTGAAGTAGTGCCCTTGATTAGGAGTCACAGCGGGATGTGGGATTCAGCTTTGTGCTAGAAGCTAGCTTTGTAATGTGCCTTTGGCACAAATAAAACAACACCGGCAATTCAGAATGACTTGGAAGCTATTATTATTATTATTATTATTATTAATAATAATAATAATAATAATAATGGTATAATTAACATTATTATTATTATTTTATTTTTATTTTTACTTTACTTATTTGAAAGACTTTCTCTGCTGTAGGAAAACATCAGACCTTTATCTTTTCCTGTAAAAGTTAAGTTTTTTGTGCTAGTTTCTGTCCTTGAATTCCACGTAAAAGGAACTATTAGAGGTTTGCAGCATTTAAATTTTATACACAATGTGTTCAGTGCAGCAGATAGTGGGATTCAGAACAAGTAGTACCGTGTGCTATAATCACACATTATACAACCCTGCACGTGAAAAAATAATTGTTGGTGTTAAGTTACTTCTTTGCTTGTTGAATCACCTTGCACAACAACCAGCTACAAATAAAATTAAACTAAAAGCCCCATCTGACTCCTATTATTTGCCCACACTACCGGCTACTTATTTGCTCACTGTTTCCTGTATGTATTTTTTTAACGACACCCACAGATGTTTGGAGGTATAAATCTGACCTCCATCTATGTGGGTTTAATTTCTTTTGCTGCTTGTAGCCTGCATGTTGTTTCTGCCATTATGATTGCTTCATACTCCCCCACTTTATATGTATATGTGGAAATAGAGATGGGTTTTGAAATGGTTTCCTCTGCAGCTCTGTGCCGGGTGATTATTTTCCACTTCCTAAAGATCAACCATTATCTACAGTCGCACTTCTCTTTAATGTCTGTAAATTGGATAAAATATAACCTTCCAGATTTAATGCCGTGTAACATTCCCATACTCGTATTTAGTTACTAACAGTCATAAAGTATGTCCTAAGTTTTCAAGCTTTCATCTGCCATGTTTTACATTTTAATTATTATTTATAGCTGGCTTGCAGATGGACTGGTAGGCAACATATGTGTGCACTACTGCTCTAAATCTTAGCCTTGCTTTCAGTGACATCTGACATGCATTAAGCTGTTTTCAACTATGCACACACATTATAATATATTTGAACATAATCACATTTTTTTTTCTTTAAAGTATTTTGTCTTTCTTTTATAACTTATTTGTTTTAAACGTCCAATGTTTGCTAAAATAGGCCAAACCCAAAACAGCTGGTGCTGATGATAACATTATCTTTATTATTAATTAAAAAAATGTTCTCGCATGCCATTTCTAAAACAGGGAATTGACAAGATAGAGGCAGAAATCCTACAGATGGCAATTTCTATCTATAAATAATGACCGAATATCAAACTATGTTCTGTTTTTATAGTTCTGTAATGAGGTAGCACGCAGTCACTCAATGAGTCCTTCCACAAAATAAATGCACTTTAATTTGTAATATTTGAAAGTTTGTTTAAAATAACTTTAATCTATTTCATGGTTTTAGCCATTTTACAGAATTGTCAGAACACTACTGCAAATAACAACATATAAATTAACCTCTCTTGTTTGAAGAAGAATATTAATATATATATAAAAAAAAAGTAAAGCAACAAATGAGCTCTTTAGTTTCCCGTGACCCTTTTTGGACTGGGACTGAGTTCTGAGTTCTCGCAGCTGGCCGGAAACTGGGGACACCACTTGGCTTTGCTTCAGAAGCAGCTTTAAACCGTCTGTGTGAACTGACACCAGGTTTGACATGTCCCACGTTATCCCATGTAAGCCAAGCCAGGTGGTCTAAGTAAACTATGACCACTCCTGGGAGCGAAACTGCTGTTTTAGGTAGACACTTTCCCAAAAAACATATGCTTCCCTTACATAGTAGCCTATTTTTGACACCAGTCACATCCCACTGATGAAACACTGCTTATTGGTTAGAACAAGAGAGATAAAGCTTTTAAGCCAGCTGTTGTACTTTATCTGTCTGCACAAGTACTATAGAGAGATAAGAGTCATTGGAGAGACATGGCTTTGCTCTAGATTTACATTTAAGCATATATTTAGTTTGAAATGCGCAAATATATTATGGCCATTTTTAAGGATTGTGCATTAGATGTAACCATGTTGGAAGACACATTGCTAAAAAGTTAGTAGTTGTTCACAATTTAATGTTTATTTTCCTTTTTAAGAAACTGTTCATCTACACTTTATTTTTACTTAATTTTTTTTATTCCAGAACTATGAATGGTCAGTGGAGTCTGCTGCTGTTGTGGGGAACAAATAAATTATTATGTCTCCATACACACACACACACACACACACACACACACACACAGAGCAAGAGATTGCGAGGGAGCACTGCAAATACTGTAGCTCCAGTAACATTTGTGTGCTTCTAATTGAACACATCTGTAACAGAAGTGGGCTGTCATAGAAAATGTGTGGGTGTGTCAGTGAGCGAGGGTTTTCCCATGCCTGTACTGGTTTGCTGTTGCTCAGCAACAAAGTATTAAGTCACAGATTGGCAGAGGGGGAAGGTGAGAGTGATCAGTAGAGTGAAGACCTGGAATGAAACTGGATTATCAGTTTGGCTGCTTTCTCACAGGACTAAACCTTTCAGTCCATCAGGCTGTTGCATTATTGTTTATAAAGTGAGTATGCGAAAAAATAAATCAATAGCTGGACAGATTAATTTTAAGCCTGATTGCTTAAACAAAATCAAAGTCTTGACATTTGTAGCATCAAATTTAAAACGTGGGAAAATAATATCTAATAATTATTAGATCTACTAATTATATATTTAATAGTCATTAGCGTTCATTAAATGACCTAATATTCTGTGATATGATCAAAACCAGACCTGATTGTGAACAAAACATTATAATTAAATGGACACTGCATTTATTATAAAACTTATAAATGTAGCTTGGAGATTGTTTGTCCAGGTTTATGCATACAGTTAGTTTAGATTGGTTCAACTTTTTATTTAGGAGTTTGTCTCCGCTCTTTTATTAACTAGTTTCTGGGACTGTGACCTGAGTCATCAAATTGTTGGGGATTTCCACATTAGGGCCCCGGGAACGTTTCAGAGAACACTCGACCCCAAAGAATCAAAAGTTCATTTTGATCAGTGAGAACACAATCGTTCTGCACTCAGGAACCATCTCCAAGTCTTCTCGAAAAGATGGTCATGAGGAAGATACAGCGTACTTTCGCACGGATCAATTCAGATATGGGCACAGTCCAAATCAAGTAAAGCATGCCTAATGTCAAACACCCTAAATGTTCTGCTGTTTGGTTGACTTGAACTTGACTTGACTTAACTTGACTTGAACTTAGGTTAAATTTGAGAGGATGTGATGATCACTAATCAATAAGGATGTGATAAGACGGGGATTAGCTGGGTTCTAAAAGGACTTGGTTCTTGTTTTAATAGATGAGACATGTAACTTTTTTTTTGTTTGTTTTTTGTAAAAACTGTTAATATTTATAGTGACTCATAATGTTGTAGTTGGATATGCCAACATAAGCGCAACATACACAGACAAACACAGACCTTTAACACTTAAAACGATACCTTCATATTATGTGAAGTCTATAACGGCAAGCAACAATCTTTGTCTAAAATAAATATGCTGTAATGTAAAAACCAAAAAAAAACCAATGAGTCTCTCTAGGAAAAAACATGGAGCTGGCATGTGAGTGTCAGTGCAGAATAAGCTGTTAAACCTAATTTGGGAAGAATGTTGCGTTCCTCACTACAAGCTACTGTTCTCCATTGATTATATCCAGTTAGTGGGCAGTTCCACAATATAAAGCTCCAATAAACTGAGAGATATGACCATCAACATTGCTGTTTTTTCCTCTTTTAGTTCTGTGGAAGTTTACCGACAAGAAGTGTTAGTGCTGAGAAGCTGAAAGTACTTGCTCTACACCTGAATTTGCAAATTATGCTTGAGGCATGCAAAAAATGGGCATAAGCTAGTATCAAATACAAAATAGCTTAAATCTTCAGAACTGTATTGTGCTTAAATATTTTGAAAGGAGACCTAATGTACTTTGGCTAGAATAATTAGGGAAATATGTTGAAATATATTCTTGGTAAGTAATAGTCAAGTGGTTCTCAAACTAATCCTGGAGTACTGGCCTTTATTATTTTGTTATATTATTTCCTATAATATAACATATAATATGCTTATTTCCTGTTTTAACTAGAAATGAACAAGATATATTCAGGTTTTAAAGCAGGGAAAAGTAAAATTTAAAGGACTGAGAGACTGGCCGAGTATCAGGAGGGAGGACCCACTTCAATAGAACGAAACAGTTTGTATCATCAAGTAAGGATGTGCTAAATCAATCCAGTTGCATGTGGAACGCTATATATAAATGAAGTTTAATTGTTGATATAAGTGAATAAATAATAGTGTATGTATTATCATTCTGCAATAAACAAAGAATTGAGTTTTGGCAAATGTTTGTGGCATAAATGGAAATTATGGCACATTTGAGTTTTGTCCTTTTTTTGGAAAATAATCCTTCTGAATTTTTCCCATTTATACCAAAGCAAATTGCCAAGATTAACAACTATTTTGGGAACATTTTGGATTTGCTGCTAGCTTGACTAAGGCCTGCCATCTACATTATCTCTTTTCTTCTAAGTGACGTTTCTCCATGTTTGTCCTCAAATTCCCTTTCTTGAGTTCCGCCTTTCTCTATTGGCCAGGCCTTCCATCTCGGCGTTCTAACTCATCATCTGGCACGGTGCTTTCTCCACATTCAGTTATTCCCTTCAGAGAAGAGAAGGGCTTCACACACTCATTAAATTGTTTACTGGTGGAGACTGTACTGCTCACTTCTATCTACTATGCAGATCTACTAAGAAGATACTGAGAACATTTAGATTTTTTTAAAGTCCGTTTGTATTCAGTTTTAGTTTAGAATTGTTTAGTACTTTTTGACTTGTGTATCACTCAGCTGAAAGAGTCTGTATGGCAAACCCATTTCCACCTTGTCACACAGTGAAATGCATTGCAAAAAATATAGAAATTATAGTCTTTAAACTATGGATTGCATATCATTTCATGTAAGAAATGTAATTCAGCTTCAGCTCCTCCAGTTATCTCACAGAAAAGCACCAAGAAGCACAAGAAACTCAATAATTTAATTTACGAGGAGGTTCTGAATAATGTTACATTGTTTGCATGTTCAAAAATGGTCCACATATCGCGTCTTCTGCATAGCTTCCTAATTAGACAGTCAGAAACAGGAAGTCCTCTCTGAGTCAACTCTGGGTTTTAATCTACAGTAAAGATGATTGCACTCAGTTTACCTCGGTGCTCTACACAAGGAAATGTGTGTGGCTTTGGCCAGTTTCCTCAATCACTCAGCACAGCTGGACTTATTTGGTCAAAATGGAGCTCTGCTTTCAAGTTCCTCACAGTTGCACTTGACATTTATGCTGACTTCTTCTATGGGATTTTCACTATTTCAATATTAAGTGCAGAGTGCAAGAGGTCCAGTATTATGTACCACAGCATAGGGATGTAGTTGTTGCTTTGTGGTTACAGTTATAACACAGATTTATTAAACAGAATGAAAAGGAGGCAACAGTATATAAATCAGGTGACTTTTGTTTGCCATTTGGTTGCATTATAATTGCAGAAAAGCAACGTTTGCTAGCAGATTAGAGTTATTGATCCCTTTCTGTATCTAGTTTTATACAGTTCTGTTAAATCTGAACAGAAGGTCATTCATTTTCTCTAGCTGAAATTGAAATTTCGCCTAGTGAAATTAGTGTCAGAATCACAGGGTTATATTAATGCATTCCTTCTCACACTTTTAAAATTTTCAAATAAAGGGTCCTTTCACACCTTTAGCTTGTTTGCACTTGAGATTGTAAACTTGTAAAACAAGGTTTGGTTACTTTTTACACCAAGAAAAATTCAAGCCTACCAAAATGCGTCACTTTAAACCATGCGAGAATATCCTGGCCACTTATTGGTCAGATGTGTCTGCTGTGAGAACAAAAAAGTAAATACAGAATTTGTTAATACTTCAATCAAATCATACAGTTACGGTTTGCCTCAATGCTGTTGTTTTGGTCCACACTGAAGTGCAGTTTCTGTATTCATACCAGAAGTGAGCCAAACCAAGAGGGAAAACAATCCAGAGTTCATTTTAAACAGACTAAAGCCTGTAGGTGTGAAAGCACTGTAAGTTTTTCTATTTTTTAGGGACCTGTGTAAAAGCTTTTCAAAATAGTCTAAACCTGATAATAAGCAGATTTAAGAACTGTTGTGAATTATTGTTATGGTGAAGGTTTCAGTTTGTAACACTTAGTGTTTTGTTGTTTTTTTGTCATTAACTTGATCCTCGCACTACCTAATCATCATACCATATTGTATTATTCTTGTGTTTTTGTGTAGAACACAGATTATTATATATCTCGTTCCTTCTTTTTGTGTGTTCTCCAACCTGTAGCAAAGGCTGAATTCTCCTTACATTTAGCACACGTTTTATCGTTTGGTATTTGCATCGGTACTCAGGAAGCATGATGGCTGTTTGTGCAGAGTTTGTGCTGCACAGTACAAGAGCTTCTGTTCTTTTATCTGCTTCTGTTATCTCTTTCAGAAAGCATGGTAAGCGTCATATGGTAAGTAGGTTTTAGTTTAGTTGGGGGAACAACAAGAGCAAAGGATAAGTGTGACATGATGTAGCAGATAGTGTGACAATGATTTGACATTCCAGGAACTGGATTTGAGGCTTAGTTGAGAGCATGCAGGCACAAACACACACACACACACACACACACAACACAAACGCCCACACAGGCTTATTAGCTTCTGAATAATTAATAAGTGGTTGTCAGTCCCCGTGCGGAGCACAGTTAATATGGGGGTAAAAGGTGTATGTGGGGGTGTGAGACAGACAGCAGCAGGGCTCCTTTGTCTCCAGACAGTAGTACTGTTGCCAGCTGTGAAGACAGATGGATGGAACCAGATTCCATATTCATGAAGAGCGTGAGCGTGCTGAGCTAATGAGGCAGAAACGCCCATGACTGAGTACATGCTGGTGCACCAACCCACTGCTGTGATCCCACAGAGAATCAGGCATTCACAGTATAATATGCTAATAACAATATTATCTTGAGGTGCCAACATTTACAGTATATTTTCGAGTACAGTACATTTTTGCTATGGCATTTATGATTATAGATGATATGCTACAATGACATGGGAGACTCAAAGTAACTGGATAAAACTGGATAAACCACACGGGACCCACTGTTTCCTTACCTTGCTTGGTGCACATCTGGGGAAAAAATAGCAGTCTTGTCCAGCAACATACACTGGGGTTTTTGTGGTTTTTCTCTCTGCCTGCTAGGACTTCCTTTTTTTTTTCACCTCTGAAATAGTGACTTAACATATCTTCTGTCATAAAGGAGCTTTATGTTTATCAGTGAGGTCTAAAACAGTCATTATATCATATATATATATATATATATATATATATATATATATATATATACACAGTGGTGTG
>JAOVVA010000032.1:5253082-5267130 GCA_028565275.1 Leiocassis micropogon | reverse complement strand
TGATATTTGTGATTCGCATCATTGATTTGGCAAATGTTTTTACGTCGGATGCCCTTCCTGACACAACCCTCTGCATTCATCCAGACTTGGGACTGGCACAAGAAGACACTGGACACCGTGGTTGCATTTTTTGGACATTTATCTTCCTGTTTGTTATCCAGATTATTGCTTTTGTTCCTGTCTGTGTGGTTTGTGTGCAAAACCCCTCTTGGGCTAAGAATGGTAATGGAGCCTGATTACACCACCTGGCATCTTTTACCCCCAGGACAACAGAATAAAAAGAATTATAAATAAAATCATGATTAAGCACAATACCATGAAGGATCCAACTGGTTCGGTTTGATTAAAGACTGAGACATGACATCTCAAAACTATACAAATTTATTTTGCAACAATATTATTTACCCTACAATAAATAAATAAATAAATAAATAAATAGCTCATCAACAGCTAACCGATAAAATACCCCCAATTAATAGAACAACCTCAAAAACTCCAACTTAACTTAAATAACAGGAACAACTCACAGCAAAATTAGTGAATAAAACTTCTTAAAGCAAGTGATAGACTTCCTCAAGTAGAAAAAACAAAGAAGAAAAACACTGTCCCTGTCGGTTAAGCTTCAGTCTTCACAGTCACAGGTGGATAAACACGCTGAAAAAAAAAAACTTAAAGAAGAAACAAAGTTTAAAGAAAAGAGAGAGAGAGAGAGAGAGAGAGAGAGAAGGTCTGTGTAGAACAAACACAAACCAAAACAACAAAACCATTATAATGAAATAGGACGCAAAAATACTTGGTACAGTACAATAGCATTAAAAGCAAAATATTATTAAATAAAAGAAATGAGTTACACAAATTAATAATACAAAAGTTTTCAAGCACACGGCTCCAAAAACAGCAGCATCCACCGACGCCTGTATCAGTCAGCTGTAATAAAATTCACAACAATGGTGAGTAAAAAGAATTTAAAAATGATCCACCATATCAAATAAAAAGGATAGCTCTGTATTATTAAAACATGACACATTGCAAAAAAAACAAAAAACAATAGTAAATACAAAACAATATTATAAATAAAGGCATAAAAAATTTGAAACATACACAGAAGCTCCAGTCTCTTTTGCTTAATGTACAGTAGTAATGTCATTCTGTTACAAACCTCCTCTTTCCAAAGAAACATAACATGATTTATCCACCAGAACTTGAGTTCATGATAATTGCATGTTTCTAAATATATATATATAATGATTCTTAATAAAAAGACAAGGATATGCTAATATTTGCCATGACTAATGGTCTGTTGTGTTGAAAATGTTTGGACTCATGAGCAATTTACATGTTTAATGTTAATGCTGTAAATGTAGACTGCATGAATAAGTCAAGACTTTGATATGTTTTTGATATGTCAAATCTACTTACTTATATATCACATTACATACAAAACGCATAGACTCAATGTTCTCCAAACCAGAAAATGCAAAAATACATGACAATATATGTGACGAAATATGCAGGAAGAAATAAGATAATCAAAGTAAAAAAAAATGAATAAAATAAGGATAAAGATACTGATAACACTGATTTTAAAGTAACGGTTTACCTATTACTCACTTTAATCATCATTCAAATATTTGCAAGAAAATAATGTTTTAGTCTATTTTAAAAGGAGGATACTATTCTAACAGATCCCAGGTCTGTAGTAGAGAATTAGAAATAGAGAAACAGAAGGTAAGGAGTCTAAACAATGCTCAAGGCTTTGAAGCAGAATTATAATGTAAAGCATATCAAAGTCTGCACTAAGGGTTTAAGCTACCTGTATAGAGACTTTGTGACTGTCTGTACTAACTATAATCTCAATAATAACGCAAACTAGAGCAGTTTCTGTGCTGTGGTTAACTCTAAAATCAGATTTATAAACATTGAACAAACTGTTACAGATGCAACAAGACATATACATACTGTATGTATACAATTTGTTTAGTAGTGTATTTTTCTGAGAAATGGCAGGTTTTAATTTGGTCTATAATTCCAGGGAGTAGCAGTAAAGATGAAAAGCATACTACCCCAAAACTTCAGCTGTACAATGGCTCCACAGTATCCCATAGATGCTCTATATGGATTAGATCAGGGTTCTGGGAATTATTCTTCAAAAGAAAACTGGTACTTTACAGTGGTAGAAGGTAACTAAGTACATGTACTTCATTACTGTACTTGACAGGATTTATTGTATTACTGAATACTGTTTACTTTTATTCCACAACATTGTACAACAAATATCTGTACTTTCTACATCACTACATTTGTGCATGGCGTTGAGTTACATGACAGTGGTGTGTGGCATTTGAAGAACTACTGTAATATCGCCACCTGCTGACCATGTGATTTGCCTTCCCTCCAAGAACTGCTCAGTCATGTAGTAAGAAAATGTTTGAAATCAGAAGCAAAGTTGGTTGAAGACAGTGACAAAACAGCATGTTCAAAGTCAGAGACAGCGAGAGAGAGAGAGAGAGAGAGAGAGTATTTAACTGTGATTTAAAGTCTACAGTGAGCTAATATGAGCTGAGAACTTTGGATACTTACAGAAAGTACATTTGAATGTAAGTACTTTTGGACTTTTACTCAAGTAGGAATGAAAAGGGGGACTTATACTCTTATTTCAGTTATATTTTGTCTATGGTATCTATACTTTTACTCAAATACAGTCAAAGTAGATGCTCCTACCAAGTGCTTATCACATGCTCACTATCTTGTCATTGGAGTCATTGAGGGTTAGAATAAATACCTCGGTTTAGTATACACATGTGGTACCTCAATGACTTATATTTATAGTTAATTCTCTGAATGTGACACACACATGCTGATAACCTTATGCATATATGCCATAAGCATAGAAAAGAAAGTAATATGATCTTAAAGTGGCGTTCTACAACATGACATGAACCTACCATGGTTATAGCACATGCTTGAGAAGGTCATCGTGAGGTCTACATTCATAGAGAAGCATCCCAGTTACATCCCAATGACAACTTAATCAGAGCGCTAGCCTCTTTCCAATCTGTGCCATGCTTGTAGAAGTTCCTAAAAGGCGTTAATTACAACAGTAACTTGTCAATTTCTTCATCACAACATCCTTATTAAATCCTTTCTGTGTCTTGTGACCATGTCCCCACCAGACTTTTTATTAAACATGTCCCAAATTTTTTCAGACATATAGTGGGAAAGTGGCTCACTGTCATGGGGTAAAGTAAATCTGTGTGCCATGAGCTGGTATCCAACTCGGGGAGCATCCCTGTCTCACACCTAGTGTTATGCTCTAGATCAGCCATGCTTCTGATCAGGAATTAAGAATATAGTTAATATTGCTTCACATGATGTTTATAGGCTTGGGGAATTTATTAAACCTTGATTGATGTTTTCCATAAATTGTTTTAATAGTTCCATGCTAATGCTTTTTCTTTAAGTATGTTCTCTATCAAACTCTGACATCTGGTGTCTACATTTCTGGCATCTGCTGATATTTTATTTAATTTTCCTTTTCTAGAAAAGAAAGGAAATGGACTCAGGTCCTACAGTCATTATCGAGGGTTAAAATTTCTGTTAAATATGGTTACCTCCTCCCACTTCTTCAAGCTGCCCTAAAATAGTTCCGAGAATCAAAAATATTTACCAAAACTGACCCAATTGGCATGTACAGTTTGGAGCACATGCATAAAGTTGGCTTTCAGCACTTGGTTATGGCACTACACATACCAGGTATTGCGATACATTAATGGCAAATATTCAACAAGGAAAGAAATTGATGTCACATCGTTTAGAGAATCAATCATATATGTTGTTATATTTTCAGCTACCATTGTTAAGAGGTGGTTTCTGGTCCACAAGAGCATGGGTGAGCCTTGGGTGCCCATGATCTTGTTACCAGTGTATTGGTATACAATTGATAACCAATGTTAATTTGGTAATGGTATGTGGTGCTAATGTTATGGCCGATCTGTTTAAAAGCACTCGCAATTCACTTGCAAACCCAAATTCATATTAACATCCAAGTAATTTATCTTCCTGTTTGTTGTCCTGATTATTGATATTGTGCTTGTCTCCGTTTTTTTTTTTTTTTTTTTTTTTTTTGTGTAGTTTGCTGATCCGCGAAACTGTTTTTGGTTTTGTTTGCATGAAAAATGACCATAATAGATTTTCAAAAGAAGGTTGTGGAAAATTACCACAATTTGTGCACAATAAGGATAAGATGACAACAGGACTGATTATTGTGGTAAATAATTTGAGAAATAGTCATCATGTTGATATGTTGCTATGAGTCTTTGCTGTTTGTATAAAAGTGTCTACAGGTGTGCCTAATCAAGGGAAAAGTGGACATTCAGTGTTTCAGCTAAGCAAATTAATTTCCCAGACAAATGGAACTTGTCGGATGAACATTCTTCATCAGCTGTTCAAGCAAAGCAGTACACAACATTTCCAGACAAATGTCCTCAATCATCTGTGCAATCAAAGAAGGACATTCTTCAAAAACATCCTGTTTCTCTGGAACTTCCCTTATGTCTTTTTATTATATTTACCATCTTTACCCAGGTAAACTGTGGTTATTGAATAGGCTTAAACTCAATTTTGTGTTTGTGTAATTTTAATCAATTCCCTTAAAACAAAACATGCACTTAAGAAAGTGACCAGTGAAGATATGGAATTTTATTTCATTCTGCATCCTGTACAAGCAAAACATGACAACTGGAAGCAGAACAACCCAATACATGACCCAGTAAGCAGCATGGTGAGATCCAAAGTCACTGATCATGTATATTGTGCATAAAATCATGTCACTAAAATTTGTTTTTGTTGTTAATTACATTTACGTAACTTTTTTATTCGGAATTCTAGTTTGAATTTATTTGTAGAATCATGCACACGTTTTATTTACAGAAAACTGTACAATATGGTGATGAAACTCATAACCGCAGTAAAATATTTGAATGGTACAAACTTTTTAACAGAAATGAAGATCCCAGCTAAGGTGGCTCAAAGCCCACTGCAGTCATATGTAATTGTTTACGTCATTGATTATGGCTCTAACATACTGAGGAAACATACTAAGAGAAGAAAATTAATTCCTCAGTAAAACCGCACGTTTTTCCACACAATGCACCTGCATGCCAGTTCTACTGGATTCAGTTTTCCATTGTAATTGAAGATTGGCCGTATGACAATATAAGCAGAAGTTCATTTGACTAAGATCAAATGACTGTTATTTTTCTTTGTAACTATATAAGTATCACCATTGACCTCAGTGTTTTACATCAAACCAGAAGAGACTCTTACTTAAATGTATGTTAATGTTTTTGAATTGTGTAACATATTCACTTTATACTGTATGTAAGTAACTTTTCCTTTCTTGCAGTGCGTTAAAATCCAGAACTATAGCTGGTCACACTAAAGTGGTATTTGTTCTCCTCGCCGTGGCAGCAACATGTTTTGGTAAGAGTCTTATATCTGTTAATCAGGACATTTTTAATTGAGCAGTTATTAGTTAAACTATGATTTGTTTCCGGTCTTTTGGTTGTAGTCGAATATCAATGCTTTATAAGTTTTTTAATAATCTGCCATAAATATGTTTAAGAAATCTACATTCACATATCAGGATCACATAGGATCATATCTCATGTTCAAAGGTTATGTAGAGGGCACAAACTGTGTAACTTGAGCCTGTAAATGACATTTTCAGCCAAAACACAGTATTGGTGCTGATTTTATATATATATAAAATGTGTGTGCCAAAGAAACTACTTCTGATATTTATGCAACATGGAAGTGACCAATCTTGCTTCCCTAAAAATTTCTACAGTAACTTCAGCTATTGGTAAATCCATTGCATGATAACATTGACTCCAGTACGTCTTTAAAGTTGCCCCAAGATATAAATAAATGTTATTATCAAGGTAAGTACTTCATGGCCACTAAACCGACTCTATGGTTAATTAACTTTCTGCAAAGCCTTTTATTTGACATGCTTTTTATTTTATTTTATTTTTTCTTCCAATGTAGGAAATTGTTCTAGATGTCCAGGTGGCTGGTCTTACTTTAACGGACAAATATCAGGCTATCAAACAGATTGGGATTCTACTGAAGAATTTCAACTATGCACACACACACACACGCACACACACACACACAACAGTGTGCACAACAGCATGACCTTGAGGTTTATTATCAACAGATTATGATTGGTTTCTTTATTTAATCATTTATTTTGAATATACACAGGGGGTGGAGGGTCTAGGTTGTGCAGTTATGCCTATTTTATACTCTCTATATATTTATATAGCTCAAATTTCTCACCTTCAGTAAGATCTTTATCCTGATCAGGGTCATGGTGGACCCAAAGTTAATTCGCAATCTAGACTTACCTTTTCCAGTTTGACTGAATTGTCATTGTGTTTTCTTATTTGGTATTTTGTTTCTGGATATGTAGTAGTGTTTTCTGATTTATTTATTTTCAGATTACATTTTTTTTTCGGGTTTTATTTTGTTTTGCACTTCTCGGCCACCGTCGGATAGGCTCCAGGCTCTCCGCAGCACTGTACAACAAGATAAAGCGGTATAGACAATGAGTGAGTGAGTGAGTGTCCAAGGTGTCTAATGACCTAAACCTGATCCAAGCTTAAGTATTATAACACCAGTCTGTTGTGAGCAGTCCAAAGCTGTCACAGTTAGTTTTTTTAAGACAGGTGTTGGTCTAGCATTACCAATAAGTAGACTATCAAATAAGCAACAATAAAATATTTATAACAGGTATAAAAAAGAAAGAGATAAAAAAATAAAATAAAATAAATAAATAACCATACTCTTAAATTAATATATTAAGAATCGCTCCTTAACTTATTTAATCATTTTTCTTTACAGAACCCATGGTGAGATTAACTTGATAATACTTTGGTGTACCTGAACATTATAATATTGTGTGTAATAAATAGCGTATATAAATGAAATTAATATACACTGAGAGACACAGTTAAGAATTGATTTGAGGAAAAATGTTTTGAGAGCAAAATCAGAGTGAGGAGAACCGAGGCTCTATTTCAGCAGTCATGATTCTCCTTTTGTGAGTTTATGAAGTAGGTACAGACAATACAGTCTCCTCAGAGTCCAGTCTGTGGTCAATACAGGAGCAGCAAACATATAACTGGAAAATAATCTCTAGCGTACACATTTAGAAGGTTCTTAACTAACAAGCTTATTAAAATCACTTTTGCAGCATCAGAATTTTTGTTCTATGTCTATATTATCATAGACATTATTATTATTATTATTACTATTATTATTATTATGAGATCATTAACCATCTATGCAATACAATAGCTGAAATCTTTCATACCTCTTTGGAGATATACATCTGTTTTTTTTTTTTCTTTCAAAAAACAAGAACAAAAAAATCTTTAAACAAAAAAAAGGAAAAGGAACTTTTCCTACTGCCAAGCCAGACAGCACTTTGAAATAAAATACATTTCCTCAAGTACTCACGGTTGCTACGGTAACTTAATTCAATCATAAGTAAATCCAGTGTTTCAGTGATAACTGCATTCAAAATCACTACCGCAGCTACCATTCACACATCATCTAACATCAGTAAACCTTCATCGGGAGTATTCTCATGTACTTGCATGTGGTCGAGTCAACATTTCATTTTGTTTTTCATGTTAATGCTGGATGAGTGTATTTAACATCCAGTACTGTACAAAAGTCTTAGCCTCCGATTTAAAAAAGAATTAATACATTGACAAATGTTTATGTTAAACATCAAACTGAAATAAAGTGCCAAAATTATTTGTTTTTTACAAAATATACATTACAGAAACATTTAGACTGTGTATATATTTAAATAAAGTAACACAAGAAAACAGTCTGGATAGAAAGATGTAAGCGAGATAAGGCCTGTAAAAAAAATATCATGAAAGCCAATTTCAAAAGTGATGAAAAGGCAGAACATTTTAATGTTGAGGCGACTGAATTGATTTCTATTTATATATATGTCTTCACATTAGAGAATCTCTCATAGACAATTTTTTTTTTGTCATAATACCCTACTTAAATCATTTAATCATAGTATGAACATTCATAAATGTTAATACTTCTGATTCCTTAACCTGGGAAATTTCCTTATCACAGATAATTCTCTCAAATGACGTGACTGAATTCAAAAGTTTAAAACATTAACCGTCCAGACGAAGACCTGTTTCTCGTCTGAACTCGTCTGTCTCACAGCAATGAAATTAACAAGTATGTCTTCTGTCCCACTTACTCTTTTCTGTGTCCTATGAAAATAAAATCCACTCTATGAAAAAGGAGCAAATGGACACAATGCCACACCTCACTTAGGCAAAACTACACTCACATGGTTTCTTGCTTTGCCTGTTAGAGCTATTTAATTCATTTTGTTTCAAGAACATGTGAAATAGACATATGAGGATGTGAAACAAGTGTATTTAAACCGTCCTCGTCAGGACAATTATGAAACACAAGGATAGATCATAGTGTCCTACACTGCAGTGGTGTCTTCGTTTGATTCGGCGGGTTTGGCGCTGGGTGGAACTGGAATGGGACGTCTTTTACGTCTCACTATTTTCCCTTTTCCCTTTTCGTTCAGAAGGTCCTGAGCGGCTCCCTCCATGTCGCTCACACTGATGTTCATGGCCTCTGCCATCTCCTTCTTAGTCACAGCAACAAACTTGGGGTCGTCAGCCAGAGTTTCCAGGCCACCATTTCTCAGTGCCTAAAAATGCAAAATTCTATGATTTTGGTTCTTTCTCACAAACTAAAACAGATAAATTTGTTATTTCTATACAGTTTACCTGTTGGATGAGTTTGTCACTTGCTGGTGAAGATTCTTTTTCACCGTATGTAGGATCATAAGGGAACTGCAAGAATAAAGCGTAAAACACTAACTCTAAACTAACTCTCATGTTCATGGAAATAAAGGTTTCTTAACAGCTCCTGTCATCTACCACAACAAACACAATATATAAATTAGACTGGATTTCTTCAGATTTTGAAAGTCTGCTGAGCAGGTTACCTGAGTGATGTCAGTCCTCACAGTAAAATCTGTCCGCTGTCTGTCTTCAGCATCTCCTGTAGGGAACAGTTTATTTCAAACAAAGAGTTTTCAAAAATAGAGCTCTTTACCAACAAATCTGTCCAACCTACAGTTGGGATTTTTTAAATTATCCATGGTTTCTTTATACAGTACTTACTAATATCTTCAAAGGATTGGCTTCTGGCACCAACACCGAGGGGTGACTCTCTTTCAAATATAAAACTGGAATTGATAAGACAAGAAAAGCATTTACGCAACGCTAGGTAGAAAGATGAAATATGTAGGGTATACTAAGTTTGTTCCCATTCCCTGCTGTAACACATCTATTAACCTCAACTGTCTGAAACATTCAATGGGTTCAAACCTCAATCCTTCTTCTTGAAACTACATTTAGTAGGCGAACGTCTCTGTAGCAGATTTGCCCAGTTTCACGCAGAATTTCACGATGTCTTTTGGCACACTGACTTATGAAAGTTGGTGCGACCCCTGTGACTGTGCATGCAACCTTGTGCTGCCATCTGTTGGCGTGTCGCAAAACTAGTCTCAAAACTTTTTGATACCACCTTTTATACTGCAAAATGAATAATACAACTGAAATAAATAATAATCTGGAGCTATAAAGCATTGAACCAGATGAGATTATGTTGCCTTAAGCAGAAAATATCACCAAGTGGAGCTGGAATATGTAAAGTACGCACTCATCTGTAAAGTTGGCATTGTTGTTGGTCATGTTTGCTCTGGTCGGTGTTTCAGGGAAGAACTCAGGGTTGGGGAGGAACACAGAGTCGGGGGGAGATTCCACATCCTCTGGCCGACTCTCAGAGAACTGCAGGGGGCGTTGGTTGGTCTGTGCTGTTGTAGGGCTACTGGGCTCTGATGAAAAAGGGTCTGGGTTGGTCCCAAACAAACCCCCAGTTCTCTGAAGAAGGGAAAAGACAATTATATGATTCTGAAGCAAGATCTGGCTTACAATAATCGGTTGTACATTTGTGCCCAGTGTTCTTGTGAGAGGCTTCAGATCCACTGCAATCCTAACCAGGATAAAGCGGTTACTGAAGATGAATAAATGAATGAATAAAGTATCATTAATTCTATTATGTAGTATGGACTCGCTAACTCACTTTTCCAATTGCACTTGTGCATGGATGTGTGAGTGTACAGTATGTGTGCTTGTGCCCTGTGATGGATTGGCACCCTTTCAGGGTGTACTTTGCCTAGTGCCCCAAGTCCCCTGGGATAGGCTCCAGGCTTCCTGTGAACGTGTACTGGATAAACATTATAGTGAATGTGAGAGAGAGTTAAGAGTGTGTTTGTGCTACCCTGTAGATGCCCTCCTCTCCTCCTGCCATGGCTCTCTCCATCTCATCCTCAGCAATGAGGTCTCCTGAGATAGCTCTGTGGAGCTCAGGGGCAGCCTCCTCCTCAATGCTGCGCAGACCCGCCTGAACAAGAAAACATTATATTGTGTGTTATAATATAAGTGATGCTAAAAAAAATAAGGAGTAGTGTCAGGTGCTCTACTGTGCATTAATACCAAGGTGCAAAAAAAAAAAGAAAAAGTGATTTCTTAACCTATTTTATTAAAGTATGTTGTACCTGTATCTCAGCTGCGCTTTTTTTTTTGGTAGGCCGGTAACCATAGTACTCCTCCTGGTGCTGCATGAATTTACGGAAGTACTCCTGAATCAGGAAGGTGGCGTAGAACTTCCCAACGGTGACCTCATCATCTGTTATTAATCACATGACATCACAAACTGTGCAATCACACAAAGTTTAGACTCAAATGAAATAATAATACTAGTAAATTACAGTATAATAATAATAATTAAAGTACAAGTCACTGTAAGTACGGAACTTAACACTTCAGGATATGCTCTTATAGGAAAAAATGATGGCCATTAGCATCTCAATGTTTATGTATTTATTTTTTTTACCTCCAATAGGTGGAAGGACCTGGTCCAAGAGTTTCATGCTAATCCGTTTCCAGATGCTCTTAATAATGGCTCTTAGCTCTTCATTAGCCTGTTCAAAGTTGCCTGATATAGCCACCAGACACAGGAGAGTTTATTATACAGTTTTGTTTTTATCAATAATGTATTGGTACATTATATATTACAGTATTACTGTTTCACCAACATTTCATACCTTCAGTTTTAATCTTCAAAGCTGTTCGGACTAAGGCAAACAATGTGGCATTAAAGGTGACTGTTCCATCGCTGTTCAAAGGCATGTTCATGGAAATTAATCGCTGGGGACAGAAACGTAACATTAAATGAAAAAGTTGAAAGATTAGCTGCTCATAGATATTGCTTCTTCCAATACCAGTAGTATAGTTATCATTATAGATATAACGTAGATACAGCTGGTGTTTTTTTTCCCTTTACAATTACAGATTTAATTAGATTACCCTGCAGGCTGAGCGGTGAGGGCAGAATTTCCCAAATCCCAGAGGTGGCTGGATCCTTCGTAAAAGAGTTACTACATCCAGATGTTTAATTCGCCCCCTTCAAATCGAGAGTTTGTAATCAAAAAACATTTCCAAATAAAAAATGCACATAGAAGCTTAACTAAATTTGCCCTCACGTTGCTTCAGGGTCATATTCGGCCCAGATCTTCTTGAACTCATCCAGATGGTGTGGACCAAGGATTGACCAATCACGTGTCAGGTAGTCAAAGTTGTCCATAATGATAGCCACAAACAAATTAATAATCTGCAAAAGAATGACAATTTTCTTTGAAACAATCGATTCTAGGGGTTTGTTAAAAATATATAACTTGCTACTCAGAGCTGAACTAAAATGCTTACCAAAAAGGCACACAACATGTTGAAACTCAGAAAATAAAAGACGGCAAAGTTAGTTCCACAGCTGTACTGCGCTTCTGGACCTGAGCCATGCTCTGAATTTGGATCACACATTTTCCCAGACATACAGGCCAGCATGACTTTTGGCCAGCCTTCTCCCGTAACACACCTGGAACAGAATCAAACAATTTGACTTGCAATTGAAATTATTTTGCTCATCACTTCTTGATGACAGTGACATCAAGTAGACATTTAACCCACCGAAACAGTAGCAGAATGGCTTGTGGGAATGTCTGGAAATGGTTGTTTCGGTTGATCTCAGTGCCGTCTACTAGGGCAATTTTACCGAATACCTGTTCAAGAGGAAAGAGTTTTAGCTCAGATCAAACAGATGAAAAGATGTAGAACTGTAGAGCTTCATTAATAAAGCATGTGTAGGAAATTCAGAGAAGCTTACCTGCATCCCTATGACAGCATAGATAAAGAAAAGCATTACTATGATCAGAGCTATATGAGGGAATGCCTGAAGAAGAGGAAAAAGAAACACATCCTAATTTTAACTATAGCCCTTATTGATGCTGGTATTCACTTTTAATAACATATAATAACATCTTGAAGTTATCAAATAGTAGACATTATCTAACTTTCTAGTAGGCATTTACAAGCTTGGTAAATAGTAAAGCACTATGACATGAATTACTTACGGTACTGTATACAGTATATGTCTACTTTATAGCCTCAGTAAGAGCAGTTTAGGCAAAAACAAAAAAAGCAATACTCACAAATTATTATAAAATATGCTAAAAAAATGAATAATGAGTAAACTGGAAACCGAATATCACAATAATATTGAATAGAGTAATCTGTGTTGATTAACATTATTGTTAGGTACAGTAGCATGAAATCAGATAAAATCATTGCTAATAGATTATATACTTATATACAATATGATTTAAGAATATCAATGGATGCAGAAACATTCTATTAAATAATAATCATCACTGATCTTGTCCACAATAAATCTGAAACCATCGCTGTTTCTGACCTGGAAGGACTTTATGAAGGTCCACAACAGGTTGCGAATGCCCTCAGAGCGGTTAAGCAGCTTTATCAGACGCAAGACACGGAAGAGTCGGAAGAAAGTGATTGAGACTCGGGCATTTTCTTCATACTGTAAAGGAGTGGAAATGTAGGGTTTATTAAATAAGGAAGTTATCATGAAATCTTGAAAAAAAAATTGTCTAAAAAAGATGTCTAAAAGGACTCACAGCAATGGCCTGCATTGGGTTTGTTTCCTGAAAAAAAAAAGTTTGTATTGTTCATGTTGAAATTTTTTATATCGCCTACAGTACATAGTGCAATGCTGAACAAGCAAATTAAATGGTTTGGATAACTAACTATTTTAAACAGCGCTCTTATATCACTGACACATTGCATGCGATTAAGAGGTCAAACTGCACAAGCATTTCTCAGTTTGCATAACTTTAAAATTACCAACCAGCATAAACGATTTTATTAAATGATTAGATTATTGCAATGAGTTTTAACTTTTTTCTTTTGATATTTTCTATATAGAGTTAAAATTATGAGCAAAATCTTTAGAATAAGCTTAGATTTTTGCTTAAAGACATTACCATAACCACTGCAAACTTGTGTACTTTTTTGTTGTTTTTTTAGTTGTTAAATGTTAAATGGTCAGAATGTACAAGGGTCAGTAAAGCAGCTCACACGGCAAGGCCCATGCAGCGCTGACTGATATTTACAGCACAGCCGTGGAGGCAGTACAGTCCACCGCTCGACTCCAAAGCAGCCTGCGAGGGGAAGAAAAGGTAGATGAAGATAGGTAGAAGATAAAGAAGGTTTAAAGATCAGGAACATTATAAGGTGACAATAACATCGAAAAAAAAACAACTGCACATGTCTTCCTGTCTCTGGCAGTTGTCTCATTGATGGTGAACAGATGTGAATAATGCTGAATTAAACTGCATAAGCAGGGACACAGAGACAAAAAAAGGTACTAATAAACTGACTAAAAGGACATGGTCTGAGCACTGAGAGATGTGTGTGTCCTTGATAAAGCTGGTTATGACTTGCATTATAGACTGTTTTGGCATGTATAAGTGTAATGTGTAAATATTAATGATACATATA
>JAOVVA010000032.1:5241703-5251914 GCA_028565275.1 Leiocassis micropogon | reverse complement strand
TGGCAGTTGTCTCATTGATGGTGAACAGATGTGAATAATGCTGAATTAAACTGCATAAGCAGGGACACAGAGACAAATAAAGGTACTAATAAACTGACTAAAAGGACAAGGTTAGGTTAAAGCTGGTTATGACTTGCATTATAGACTGTTTTGGCATGTATAAGTGTAATGTGTAAATATTAATGATACATATAATCATTGCTGATGTTTGTCTACTAGCAATTTTGCCATATTTAACAGAATTCATAGTCCACACACATACTGTAATATGGTAGATGTTTGTGCTCTTGTACTTACATCAACCTGACTGAGGACGACATCTACGATGCTCCCGACCACGATGAGGAAATCAAACACGTTCCAAGGGTCTCCAAAATAACCCTGCAGAAAGTGACGGAGAATATAAGGAGACTCTCCCAGGGAGGAATTCAGTCAGGAATATAATTTTTTTTTTTTTTTTGTGCAGGACGTTGCATTACCTTTGCTTTGAAAGCAATGAGTTTGACGATCATCTCAATCGTAAAAAGGACCGTGAAGATGACATTTAGAGTGTCTGACAGTTTGGTTACGTGGTCGGACTGATTACAGTGCTATAATACAGGAGATTAGATAATTAAGGTCAATATTTTGAAAAGTGAAGTTTAGAAACAATAGTAGTTATTACATAGTAAAATTAATCTTATAAGAAAAAGATTCGTCTTATAAGCATAGTAGAAAAAACACATACCTGCATTCCTAGACACAATGTGTTGAGTATGATGAGGAAGAACATGAGGTACTCAAAGTAGCACGAGGTCACCAGGTACCAGAACTGGTACTGGACAGGGTTCTTAGGGATGTAGCAGCGGAGAGGCCGAGCTTTTAACGCATATTGTACACATTGTCGCTGTGGTAGAAAGATCATACAGGAACTAAGGTTAAAATAATCAGTTTTTTTTTTAAGCCTGTAGGAAAAAAGGAAATTAGGAAAATAACCAACAAGGGAGTAATCTGAGGCAACATGAAGTGGAGTTATTGTGAATATATAATATGTGACTGTCTTTACATAAAGGAAATGTAGCCTCTTTGCATCTATTCTTATCTTGCAAGTTGATATACCTGAGTGTTCAAGTCAAACAGGGACTTGTGAATGAGGGTGTAAAACCAATTGACCTCTAACCTCGCTGTATTGTAGCTCTGATTATTGTAGACTCTTTAATATAGTATCCACTGGTTATCTTACTGATAACTAAGCATCACTTTATTTTTAAGTAATCTCTGGTCCCTGGTTTTAAGTAATCCCATGTTTCAGCATTTCATAAAACATAACAATAAACACCAAACCTGGTTCTTGTCCAGCTCACAATCCTTGTACTCCTGCTCTCCTTGCTCTCGGAAAGTGACGATAACAAAGCCGACGAAGATGTTCATCATAAAGAAAGCGATGATGATAATGTAAATGATGAAGAAGACGGAAATGTCCACACGGTTGTTATAAATCGGGCCCCTGTCTTCCGAGTCTGAGTCTATAGCTCTATAAAGCAACCTGTGGACCGGAAACAGGCAGGAGAAACATAAAATCAGGTGTCTTTGCAAATGATTGAGTTCAACATGTTTATGAGTTTCCAGTCAATACTCACTCTGGCCAGCCTTCAAACGTGGAGACAGTGTAGAGTGTGAGCATGCCATTGAGTACATTGTCAAAGTTAAAGTCACTGTTGACCCACTCTCGCCGACGGACCTCGGTGTCTTGGAGACTGTTCTGCACATGATGCAAATAATTTCCCCTGACGACAACAAAGAAGAGCCTTGTTAACAGATAAAGAACATTTGAACATTTAAAGAACCGTAATACATTGTGGAATAACAAAATAGATCAAATAACTACAATACAGTAAAGAACAGTACTCACTGACATTCCTCCTCAGTCAACTTCAATGGATCTGTACAAGAGTATAACTTGCCCTGAGAAGACATAAACATCCTAATTACCAACAAATAATTTCCATATAAGCCACGAGAATATCTTCCAAGGCAGGTTGGATTTTCATCTCACCTTGAAGAGTTGGACTCCGATGCAAGAGAACATGAAGTTTAAAAGCATGGTGACCAAGATGATGTTGCCGATGGTTTTGATGGCCACAAACACACACTGGACCACATGCTACAACACAAAAGCAGATTTTTAATCTGAAGCAAAAACTGACTTGATGCAACAAAAAAAAACCAACTCATTAAATTGTTAAAGGTTAATGCTTAGAATAATGACTATTTTAAGAAGTAGTTTATACCTTTAATCCTTTGGCTCTATTGATGGCCCGTAGTGGCCTTAGAACTCTCAACACCCTGAGAATCTTCACCACAGAGATAGCACTGGACCTGTACATATGTAGAAAACCCCACATACTCAGCGCAGGACATCAGGCACTGGATAACCAAAAGGGGCTTGCTCAGATATTAAATACAGGCATGAAGCCGGACTTATGACTTCAGAGGACCTCTATTTTAATGCATTTAAATAAATGCTAAACTTTATACTGTACAACACAATCCTTAAAAAGGATCAGAAGCACATTCACATATTTTGAAACCTAATCTTATAATAAAGCATCTGAAATGTATGTGACTTTTTCATAAAAGTAGTAGGTAGTTAGTAGGCAGTGGCTACTAAGATTTAAGCAAATTCCTCTTAATTTAAGTCAATATCAAATGTTTACATCATTTTTGTGGTTTCTAGAGTGTGCACTTTTTTTGCAATGTTTCAAATTATGTTATTACTTGTTTTGTTGTGTACAGAATATAATATCAGTCAGATCTAGTGCATTCAAGTTTACTCGGAAGCTGCATAGATTACTTTCAAACTCATGGTGTTAATGACTATTGGCTGCAGTTTATAACAGCGACTATGCTCTACTCCGACCAAAAGCCACACACAATTAGAATTCCTTTCTCTTCAGTCAGAATGGTTATTTTAATCAACCTGTGACTGAGACATGGTGCTAGGGTCACACATTCAGACAGTTGAAAAACTATTTTTGAGTGATCAACTATACAGTCTCCTATTGAGACTATTATTGTCTGTCCATCAACAATATGTTAACTAGGGTAGTGCTTAAAACATGGTGGAACATGTAATACACAGCTCATGTTGGTTTATAATATATATTTTTTTTTTGCGGAGTGGGGTTTCCCCAATTTTTCGCCCCCTAATTTAGTCGTATTCAATTCCCACCCGTCATTGGTGCAGTCCCTCATCAAGGCTCAAACTACCAGTTAGGGAAGGCCAAAGACTCTAACGTGTCTTTTCGAACTGCCTGCTCACGCACCGTTGGGGCCGGTGTAACACACTCGGAGGACAGCGCTATCTGCTCCTTGCATGATTGTTGTTATTATTACAGGTACAATATATAAGAACTTACTCCATTCCCATAGACATGAGGGAAACCACAACAACAATGAGATCCAGAATGTTGAAGGAGTTTCGGCAGAAGGAGCCCTGATGCAGGAAAGCACCATACACAGTCATCTAAATCAAGTCAAACAATGACACAAAGAATACTTTATTTCAGCATAATGCGTCAGGATATAATTATGGCAGTCATCATTCTTAAATTTTAACATTTTATCAAAAGACTTCACTTACCTTAAGGACAATCTCAATGGTGAAGACTGTTGTGAAGACAATATCAGCATAAGCCAAGATCTATAAAATAGTCAGGTGCATTTAATGGATATGTCATAAATTTGGCATCTTTGTTGAAAGCAAATAATAATGCAGTACACGCAAGTGTTTGTTTTTTGTTTGTTGGTACCTTGTTTCTAAAGGATTTGGGGTCGATGGGATCTTCAGCAGCCAGAGAAATGCTGCTGAGGAGAATGAGGAGAAGGATGAAGTTGGTGAAGGGGGTCGCGTTGATAGCCCTGTGGCACAGCTTACGGAACCTGTCAGTGAAAAACATAGCAAACGTATAGATAATGAAATATTTGTGCATTTGCACGTATTTGCAGAATAGGGTGGATATAAGGTGCATTACGTGCCATTCTTGAAAATGAAGCACAAAGGCCACACTTAACAACTGACAACCTCATTTTAAATTCTATCGCGGAGAACCAATTGCTATTATACAGTATGACATTGTTGATGTTGGCCTCAATTTTTTTTCTGGTGGAACACAATTTGTTGTTTTTGACACCTGTGATTACACTTTATACCACTGATTATAAATGTAAGACCGAATTAAAATCACATTACAAAATCACAACCTGTACATTATAGTATAACTGTGAAGACCTTTATGAAATAAAATTCTAAGTTAATAAACTGTTCATCCTGTCAAAAAAAACTTTGGAAATACGTTTGCTGCAAACAACTTACTTGTTCTCTGGGCCAAAGATGAAGAAGGAGCTGGCATTAGGCATAGGAACAACTGTCTCTTTAAGCTGAAGATCAGCCATAGGTCGGGGCCTTGGACTGATAGGGATCTCAGGCTCTTCCTCCTCATCGTCACCTAAGAATTAGAGACAATTTTTAGGAATATGAAAAAAAAAAATCCAAACATTGTTCTGATTAATAAGACTGACATCACATCTAGAACATTGACAAGAATGTCACTCAACTGGTATTAAAGCAAAGTGAACAATGCTTATTAAAAATTACAAAAGCTGATCATTAGAAAGTACAGCACCATGCTGTTTATGAATAGATCATTATTTTTAACACCATCCCATAAATGACCATAGGAGCATGTGGTTAGTATTTAGCTTCACCGTTAATAGTGCTGCTATCCTTGCAAATATGCTGATGCCCAATTTAGAGTCTCAGCTTGAGCCAGGAAGAGATTTTAGTGTTTGCGATAGTTACCTGGAAAATCAGCAGGAGGAAACGGGTCCTTCACTTCCTTTACATTCGATTCAAATTCATCCACTTTAAGCTGCAAGAAAACATGTATGGTCAGATCATAGGATTATGGCAGTGGAAACAGTTGCAAAGGAAAAACTCCCTGAGAGAACATTAGGAAGAAAGAGGAACCAAAAGGGAACCCAATACTAATTTAACCTTCATCCTCTGACAAAGCCTTTCTACTCTCATGGAAGTACAGAAAGACCCGTTCCTGGACTTGATCAATAAGTTGAGGAAACTCAGTGTGGTATTTTGCTCTAAGGATAATAAGCTCTAAGTTTTTCGTACTTTTGCTGTTGTAGGCATTCCTTCAGCCTTATGTTTGCTCTTGATTACCAAAGCCTTTTCTTCATCACTCTTCTGTGACATCGCTCCTCTGTTGGAAGAAAAGAGAAGATTCTACAGTACCTGAATAAAATGCTAACATAGTAAGACACAGTCTTCTATGTTTCAGGGGTGATTAATTGAATATGAATACCTCATGAGTTTCTTTCTAGCTTTCTCCTCCTCCCTTTCTTTTTGAGCTGACGAAAGACTTTCAGCTTCACCCAGGTTATCCACAGCAATGGCCAAGAACACATTCAAGAGGATGACTGATCAAAGCTTAGGAAAACTTAGGCTTTTAATTTGTGCCATCTCTACTGGTGTTTTACATGTATTGTACATGCTAGATCTAACATAAGCGTTCAGAAGGATACAGTTTCCACAGACATACAGGATGATGAAATAGATGCAGACGAGAATTCCTGGGAAAGTTGGTCCACCATGAGCCATAATACCATTGTACATGATGGAATCCCACTCCTCCCCAGTCAGGACCTGGAAATGTTTAATTAAGATATTATTTACTACAAGAAAATAAAAAGTTCTGACAGAGTGAAGAGAATTATGTTTCAAAACTGTTGAAATCAGCGCTATTGTGTATTAATCAGTCAAGCTTTATACAATTTTTACTTTAATTCACATTTAACTAAAAACACTAAGGGTTTAGAACTTGGTATATTTGAAAATTTAATTTTCTTTTATTGAAGCATTTTATAGTCTATGTTTTTTCTTATGTAGTTTTTAGAACTGTGGGCTTGCACCGCCGGGGTCGGGGTTCAGTTCCCGCCTCAGGTCTGTGTATGTGTTTGTGGAGTTTGCATGTTTTCCCCGTGCTTGGTGGGTTTCCGTCCAGGTACTCTGGTTCTCTCCCACAGTCCAAAGACATGTAGATTAAGCTAACTGGCATTTCCAAAATTACCCATAATGTGTAAGTGAGTGTGAGTGTGTGAGCGCCAGTGTGCCCTGTGATGGCTAGGCACCCTGTCCAGGGTGCTCCCTGACTCATGTCCTGAATTCCCAGGGATAGGCTGCAGGCCTACCACAACCCTGTACAGGATAAGAAGTATTGAGGGTGAGTGAGTGAGTGAGTTTTTTTCTTTTTCTATTTTATTATATTTAATAATTTACTGTATTTTATATACATTTAATTTTATTCTATACAGGTGTACTTTCCATTTCTTTACTTTCCTATTTGTAGATATTTGTACATGTACAGTATCACACTACTTCATACTGTATGTAGTGCATACATTTTATAATACATGACTGTCCAGAATCAAAATCTATAAATTAAATTTATTTTTATTTATGATTGTTAATGAAATGAAATGAAAACCATTCTCAGAGGTAATGTGCGCACCTGAAACACACTAATGAGAGCCTGGGGAAAGTTGTCGAAGTTGCTGCGCTGCAAGGGCCTGTCGGGGAAGTTGAATTTCCCTCCAAACACTTGCATCCCCAGGAGAGAGAATATAACAATGAAGAGGAAGAGCAGGAGGAGTAGGCAGGCGATGGAACGGATTGAGTTTATCAAAGAGGCCACAAGGCTGCTTAGAGATGTCCAGTACCTGAGAGACAGTAGTAATCTTAGATTTGCTCCATGAACTTTGTCAAAGTTTACCAAAAAAAAAAAAAATTCAATTTTATTTAAATCCACTAGTGTCCTTATAGGGGATAACTCACTTTGTAACCTTCATCAGACGTAGGAGCCGAATACACCTCATCACAGAGATACCCAGTGATGTCATCACATTTGCTGAGACCAGGATGATCTCCAGTATACCCACAGTAACAACGAAACAGTCGAAACGGTTAAAGATCGACATGAAATACATTCGCAGGCCAAAAGCATACATCTTCATGATCATCTCGATTGCAAAGCAGGAGAGCAGTATCTTGTTGACGGTATCTGTGGGATCAAAAACACGGAAAGCAAACATAATGGGCTTGAAAGTCCTAGATTCCTTCAGTCATTTGATTTCCCACAAAACAATTAGCTTCCCAGGACAGACCTTCAAACTGGGTCATCCATTCAGACTGGGGGTAATGTTCGCAGGCAATGGCAAGAGTGTTGAGTAACACAACCAGGATCACTAGCCAGTAGAACACCCTGGACTTCACCCAAGCAGTACACTTCCTCCGTAAGACGCGATTATAGCGACGAGCAAGGCGACTAGGAGTCAGATTGTGAAAATAACAATAATTAAAAAAAAATTTATTAATTAAAATAAAAATAAAAAAATTATAATTTTTTAAGCACACTTACAAGTAATACACTACACGGCTTAAACCCTCTTTTCCATAAAGACTGTCTGTCTCTGAACCACTGTCCTTTAGAGGGAGGAGACCTGTTGACAAAAGAAACATGGTCAAAAAACGGGCACAAGTGGCAGGAGAAAAATGGAAGCACATGCAGCAAAATCAAGGAACCTAATGCAATGTAAACACAGATTTGAAGAAAATCAACTATAGGTTTAGAAGCAGATTACCTAATCCTTCCTGATCAGCATCCAGAATTTCAGCATGTGTAATCCATTCCATGTAACCTTTCAGATCTTCATCCATTTGCTCTCGCTCTCGTAGCTTCTGGTACTCCCCCCTCGACCTACATTTCTCTCTTTCTTTACTAAACTCCCTACAGAGAGGATGAGAGCACATGAATGAAACAAACCACATAGCTTATGAGACTAAGCTAGTAATACTGGTTCTTATTGATAAAGTCAGACTTATTGATCGTATATATGGACCTCACTTAGAGCCTTAGAGCTATGTGGGGAAGGGGTGGTAGGACTATGTAAGAATTTATACCAAATAACATGGATTAATTACCCACTGAGGACACCAAGAACCAAATTGAGGACAAAAAAAGAACCAAGCAGAATCATGGACACGAAGTAGACCCACGGCCATTCGTTGCCAATAGCATCATTGACCTGAGAGACAACACAAGCTGTGCTTCACTTTTAAATCTTTCCATCAGCAGAAATAATGATTTTTTTGTAAATAAAAATAAAAAATACTGAGGAAGTGTCTGTACTCACCCAGTAGAGCACGTTAGTCCAACTCTCCATTGTGATACACTGGAACACTGTGAGCATGGCAAAGCCAAAATTATCAAAATGGGTGATCCCCCAGTTGGGTCCTGGCCATCCAGACCTACATTGTGTGCCATTAATGGTGCAGCGGCGTCCATTTCCAGCCAGGGCACAAGGTGATGGCACTTCATTATCCCTTAAGGCAATAATGTCTGTGATACAAGGCAAGAGAAATGGTCATACAAAAAATATATCTATAAAATAATATCAACTTATTGCATACGAAAATATCAAGATTATAATAATAATAATAATAATAATAATAATTAATATTATTATTATTAATTATTATTACTCTTAATATACATTAATTTAAGAATTATTTACCAGTACAGTGCCACTTTCTATGAATGTCGCATTTAGTCTACACATGCTTTCATTTCATTTAATAATGAATTAATATCAAAACACATTACACTTTATATGTAGCTGTATTATATTTGCATTATAGTATTTTCATTTAAATTTAGGGCATTTGGCAGGTGCTCTTATCTAGAGTGATTTACAGAAGTGCTCTATAATCTATTAAAATCTCTATAACTAAATACGTTCTCATACTGGATCACTAATCAGCTATGGGTATATATATGAAGTAATGGTCATAATGCATTATGACATCATTACCAAAAAAATTTACCTTCATTTGTACTGTATTAAGGGATACATAGTTTTTCTCCCTCTTAATTTCCTTGTCATTATCATATCATATACCTTACTACAAAACTTTGAGAGTTGTAATAAATGTCATTAACACTTACGCAATAAGTAAATAACAATTATAATGGCTTCATTTGTAAATGAATTATAAACATTAGTATAAACCGTAATGCTCAACTGGAACGATGCATTTAATATCTCATCAATGCTTTGAAATAATAATAGTTTATATGTACTGTACATATAAAGCCTTTATATAACGTACTGCCACCTGGGTTTTTAATCTACTCCAAGCAAAAGAGGACAAGAGTAGATAAAAGTTCGCTTTACCTGTGCCTTCGTAGTAACACGTCTTGTGCATCTTGCATTTAAACAGCTCCAAACCCATTATAGCATAAAGGGTGACCATGAAGAAGACAAGCAGAGCGATATGGAACAGGGGCAGCATTGCTTTCAAAACAGAGTTCATAACCACTTGCAAGCCTGGAGAGGAACAATAAGTTGAAACAAAAAACAAAAGACTCCATGATGGGTTTCAATTGGAACAGAAGGGTAATGTGGGAAGCTCTTACTGGGAACTCCAGAGACAAGACGAAGTGGTCGCAGGACTCGAAACGCTCGAAGAGCTTTCATATCGAACCCACCTCCTTTCTCTGTGGGAACACCAGCTATTGCATTGATGGTGTCAACCGCAAGGGTAAAAAGCCTGAAAACAATTCAAAGATAGTATGGTTATCAGAAAAATCGTAACAGGAGATGATATGATCTAGAAAAAGGTTTTACTTTCTACAAAAAGAGCACAATTCAAAATAACATACGGTATTGTGCAAAAGTCTTAGACACATAAAAAACAAATGCTGTAGATCCTTCGGAAAATAAATAAATTAATAAATAAATTAATAATGAAGTCAACATTTGGTGTGCAACACCTTGGGGACCCCTTAATGTCAGGTAAAATTTGTGCAGATTTAAAAGGAAATTAAAGCTATTATTTATTGAGCATCCTGTAGAACCACTCCCAGTTCTTCTGAGGGCTTTGACAGTTGCACCTGCTTCTTTTTTGCATGAAAAACCCAGCAGCTTCCATTTATTTGTGTATACTTAATATCTCAATGAACTTATTACTTCATATAAGATCACAAAACTCCGGACTTCTGGTAGTTCCCAGAATTTCAAAACCTACAAAAGGGGGTAGGGCTTTTTCATATTTAGCTCCAAAGCTTTGGAATAGCCTTCCAGACAGTGTTCGGGGCTCA
>JAOVVA010000032.1:5219818-5230733 GCA_028565275.1 Leiocassis micropogon | reverse complement strand
TTCAGAGATAGGAGCATGGCTGTGGGGATTTGTGCTTATTTCAGCCATAAGAGCATTAATGAGGGCAGCTCAGTCAGCACTTTGATTCAGCGAAAAAGCTGTTCGAAGGAATTGAGATCAGGGCTCTGTGCGGGCAAAGTGAGTTGACATGAAGTGTGTCAGGATGCTTACTTTGTGCTTAGGTGCATCGTCATTCCGGAACAGATTTTAATTCCACAACATACTAGACATTCATGTGTGACTTATGTGTGGGAAAAAACGATATATGTGTCTGATGGCCATATAATGTAAGCCCTGATGGTGTAAGGGCATTGGTGGCTTAGTGGTAGGTTTCTCGTTTGCCATGCGGAAGGCCCGGATTCAATTCCCAGCCAAAACCCCAGCCACTGGATGCAGTGTCAGTCCCAAGCCTTGATAAAATGGGAGGTTTGCTTAAGGAAGGGCATCCAGTATAAAACCTGTGCCAAGCTTGTGTGTGGATCAAATGGCCTGATGCGGTGAAAGCCGAAACAAGCTGAAAGACCACCAACACCACCCCTGGTGGTGTAGCGATTAGCATTGTGCCTCACACTTCGAGGGAAACCTCACACTTCCAGGACTGACGGCTCGAGTCCCGCCACAGGTCTGTGTGTGTGTGTGGAGTTTGCATGTTCTCCCCGTGCTTGGCTTGGTTTCCTCCCACAATCCAAAGACATGCAGATTAGGGTAGTTCCCAAACTGCCCATAGTGTGTGCCCTGTGATGGATTGCCACCCTGTCCAGGGTGTACCCTGCCTTTGTGCCCAAAGTCTCTTATTCCGAAGGCTCCAGGCCCCTGCAACCCTGTACAGGATAAGCAGTATAGAAGACGACGATGAAAAACTACCCCTGACCCTCTGCCCCTGGTGTTGCTGTTCTGCAGTCTTCCACAACTGTCTGAAATTTTACACCTGTCGCCTCTGAGGATAAAAAATAAACTCTGTGAATTTTAGAGCCTCTGAGTATAGTCTAAAATAGTAAGAGCTAAATCTAAAGGAGAGAGGCGTGTGAGTGTTAGCTTGAGGTGAGTTACCTTATCAGCGTGTGTAAAGCACTTCTCCTCACACATCAGCAACAGCAGCAGGACTGACACCGACACTGACACCGACACCGACGCCCCGAGCTGCGGCATACTGACCAACACTACTGGTCCTCTTTATTACTTCAATAATAAACACATGTAAGGTTTAATTCATGTATATTATAATTTAGTCAAAATGTGTGAAAATGATTTAATGTTATCGCAAAATAGCAAACTGGACCAGCAGTTATAAAGTGTTAATAAACACATCGAGACCTACATTTCGCTAATGAGCTGACACTGAACTAACAAACCAATCTACAATCTCTCCACAGACAGTTAACTAACTAACGAAACACACACACACACACAAACAAAAAAATAATATAAAAAGGAAAGTAATTATATATATAATACACATGTCATATAAGATATAAAAGGTAAATAAAGTCACCTGTGCCGGTCAGTGAGTTTACAACACTGTACAACAGTGAACAGCTCGCGCTGTGTCAAGTCACAGGAACGTTTACCGTTTTAAAATTTCTTCAAAATAAAAGAAAACCAAAGTGTGTTATATGAATTAATTCAACGTTATTACTTTGTCAACAGCCACAATGATTTCTTTGTGATACTTTAAAACACTGTATAAGCAGTCATTAAAAACACTTTGTTTTATAAAAGGCTTAATTTATGTTAGGTTTTATTTTGTCAAGCAGTACACACATACTGAAGGACGTCTAGCTACGTTATTACGTCACGTGTGGCGTAGGTCTAAAGTCGAATTCTATTGGTTGATCAAACTGTCTGTCACAGATAGCCGGTGTGAGGTTTGAACTTGCTCACTCACTCATCGTCTATAACGGTTTATCCTCTGTAGAAGGTCGTAGGTTTCACGGATCCTGTCCCAGAAGACTTAGGGAACGAAGCAGGTTACACCCTGGATGGGGTGCCAATCCATCGCGGGGCACACAAATACACATTACAGGCAATTTGGGAAGCCTAATCTGCATGGTTTTGGATTGTGGGAGGAACCCGGAGAAAACCCACTAAGCACAGGGAGATCACGCAAACTCCATGCACACAGAGCCCGAGGCGGAATTCGAACCCTAATGGTGCAAGGTGATAGTGCTAACCACTAAGCCACCGTGCCGCCCGTTGTACAACAACACACAATAATGATAATATAGTGACATAGATGTCTTTCTCATTTGTCCTCCTTAAATAATTGTCCCCATGCCACGCCACCGGTAATTATTGGCTAGTGTTTCAAAAAACCCAAACCCCACTGATACGCAGTAGATCACAATCTGTAGTTCAACATTTGACCACCAGATGTTAGAGTGCGTTGTGCGTAACTTATACGTATTCAATTTGGGTATACTGTTTATATAAATTCCAGTTTCAGGCATATTTACATATTGTGTGCATATATGTAATGGACAACATTTGCTATATGTTAAGCTACAAAATAAAATAGGCCTACTACTTTATTTATGGTTCAAAATGAAAGAAAATACCGAATTCTATTATTATTATATTATTCCAATTTAATTCAATTCAATTTTATCTGTAGCATTTTTAGCAGCTTTACATAATATTTTCAGAATTTTATGGAAATGTATATGAAATGTATATTGTACACATATTGTACAGTTGTATATTGTATTCATACACAAACGTGTATGAATCAAAATGATCCGATTTGTGTAGTGTTGAACAAAAGCAAGGGTTACGGTTTTTCTGTACTATACTTTAATAAAGAATATATAGTAATCAATAAAATCACCATGCTTCATCCAATGCTACATTTGTGTGTGTGTTATAGTTAATTTATAGCATTAATAAATTAGGTTATTAAATTATTTACCGGACTAATAATAGACTCAACGACAAATCTTCTCGACGTTACGTGATACGTGTCGTTTGTCTATACTCAAATTCTATTGGTTGATATGGCTGTCGGTCAATGGCGCTGTGAACCAATCACCGCGTGAGTTTTTAACTTTACAGTTTTGGCGGTAGTTGGAAGATGGCGGAAAATTTGAAAGGTACGAATTTGTTTTCTTAAATGAATCCAAAACTGTAGCTTCGTATATATATTTTTAAACCAATTAGGAATACTTGCAATAAGCACGGTTCGGGTTGAGGTGTAGAATAAAGTAATGGCGACCTTCTGATAGGAGTGTGAGGTAAAGCGGAGTGAGTTGCTTGTTAGTGTTCCAGTCGCACTGTGGTGTAACGTTATACGGTTTCAGTGGTTCAGTGTATCGGTAACTGTTGCAGTTTTAGAATCACACACTTCCTGTTCAAGATTAAAGTTTAAACCGACCCAGTCTTATTTATTGGAGCAGGTTATGTTTAGATAGACTGTATATGTGATATAATATGAGATCAGTGAGCCAGAGAGATCTCGGTAACATTTTCCCAAAGTCCTTGTTCTTGTTTGTTAGCCTGTTAGCTGGATCATGCTTGAGCTTTCGGCAGTTGTGTGGATTTCGTGTAGATGAACTTTCCCTTCTGTGCTTAAACTAACCGACGGTCTGACTAACTTCATGCGACATGTGTTTTACATGAAGCTTTTTGCCTTAAAACAATTACACGATACATTCTCATAATCCTCAACGTGTAGATATGAAAACAAAATGTGTATATTGTACTCAAAAGCAGGAAAACACTTATATGAATCTTTGGTCAAAGGAGACAGACTGTAAAATATATATATATTTAAATATATGGTATAAAAACAGACTAAGGAAAAATGCCTACATGTGTACAAGCTGACCTGAGTCACATTCCGGTATAAGACATGTTTTACAGCAGGACATTTAGGCTGCAGGAAATACAATAGTATTTTCCCCCAATTATTCCCAAATTTCTTTCTTTTTTTTTTTTTTTTTACCGATGAATTATAAATCACACTGTAACCTCACTTATTTCTTGCAGTTGCAGCAAAATTAGAGAAGAATCAGTAAACATTTATGATTTGTACATATTTCCTCACAATTTTCAAATTCTTTTCCATATTTTTTTTATCTGGAAAACTGCTTTGCGAGAAGAGCATGATCATTGTTAAAAGCGCTTTATCAATAAAACTGAAACGAATTGAATTAAACATTAATTATAGGCAATTATCTGAATACTGTAGACTAAGGAAATATCTGAATGCATATTGCGAACACTTTCTCTCTATCTCTCTCACTTCCTCCACGCAGCTTTATCACTGTCCTTTGGTGCCATTCTACTTTGCAATAAAATTGTTATTGTTGAGTTATAAAAGAGGAAAATTAGAAAAAAAGTAATGGATGCGACGTACATGCAATCGTTTTGAAAACCAATAAACACAAAACCCAGGCTGTTATAAAAAAAATTTTTTGTACCTTATGGTTTTTTAGGTCAGCTTCCTGTTTAATGTGGACCGCACCCCTTTATACCAAGTTACATGCATTGAATCAAACTATTTGCTGTATATCATGCAGTTGCACTTTGAGGCCTTAGTCAAACGCGGTTTGACTCATCCATAAGGCTAGAAATGAATTAGTCCCAGTTTACCCAATGTCCCAGTATACCTGAATTCGCCTTATTACACTACACAGGGGATGAAGCAGTGTTAGCTGTTAATGCTTTATTCTACAAAATAACACAAAGACATTAAACATTGCACATTGTTTCATGTATTGTAGCATGTAGTATATGGAGGTAAAACAGTGCCAAAATTACTCTATGCGAAATGGGATGTTGAATTACATGACCTGAACAAAACCTTGTGGAAATAAAAATGACTGAATTTTTCTGCATTGCATTGCAAAATTTCGTAACTGCAATTTATTGTGGTTGTATATTTCAAATGAAAATGCAATTCAAGTATTAAAAAGTAACATTTAAGTAAATGCAAAATTTAGGTATTAAAATTCAGCTGTAAGGTTAAGCGTGAAAAAATTCAGTTAAGAAAAGAGATAAAAGCAGTAGAATGTGTCATGATGCTCAGTAACTTGGCACTGTCGTATGATACCACTTTTACCACAAGTCAGTTTGTGAAATTTCTCCCCTCCTTGATCTGCTCCAGTCAACTGTAAGTGATATTATTGTGTAACAGAAGCATCCAGGAACCACAACTGCTCAGCTGGGCAAACACAGCGCAGGGCTGAGTGTTGAACCATATAGCGTTGAAAAGAATAATCTGTTCTCTATTGCTTAACGGGGTGTAGCGAATAACTGACAAGTCAAATAAAACCAAATGTTGGGAAAGTTATTACCAGTGAATTTAACTGGCTATTTGTTGGTGGTGTCATTGCAAGTGAACAGTAGTGTAATGGCAATACCTTAAAAAAAAAAAAACACTCCACAGTATGGGAGGATTTTACTCTTTTCTTTCACTCTTTACTCTGTGGTAAAAACAGCCTCCAGCAATGGGGTAAAAAGACTTTGTAATAATTGCACAATTCATAATGTTTATTTTTTATTTTTCTTGTAATTGGATTATTTCAAAGAGTCAATTATTTTAAAATAGTGCTTACTTGTAGCCCTTTAGCATAACTCACTACAGACCTGAAGTCTCTCTCTGGAAGCAACATCAACACAAGAACCATGCATTAGGAACTGGGTGCTTCGTAAAATTGGGTTTCCATGGTCGAGCAGCCACCCTGAGAGATGATTACGAAGATCACTATATGCAATCCCAAAGTGTGGCTGAAGTGGTGTAAAGCATAGGATCCCAACCCTGCTTCGGGAAAAGCCTCTGTTCTGCAAATTTCAATGATTTTCCAGATCTCAACATAGTTGATGTATTTGACCAGCGTATTAAAAACCTTTTTCTGAATTGAAGTGAAAGTTTGATAGATGAATCTGGGTTTGGTGCCTGTGAAGAGAACAGAATTGTATGTTTTTACCATTGTGGCATTAGTTTGTGAAACACCCTTTCCTGTTTTAGCATGATTGTACCTTTGAGGAAAAAAGTGAACTCAATAAAGACATGGCATGAGGACCTTAGTGTGGAGGAGCTCTAGTGGTCTGCACAGAACCTGTCCTCAATTCCACTCACCATCTTTGGGATGAAGTGAAATGTGGACTTGTCCAACATCACAAATGCTCATTTGACTGAATGGGCACAAATTCCTACAGAGACACTAAAATATGACAGTTAAATCTGCAAAAGGGATGGAGGTTTATGATTCTGGACTGGGATGTCCAACAAGCTCTTATACAGCTGTGACCAAAATTTCCAAAATGACAAATATTAATCTTCACAAACTCTGCGGCGTCAATGTTTTTAGATGTTTTTTCTTCTTTTTTTAAATGTTACTATGGTATACTGAAGTATAATTACAAGCATTTCATAAGTGTCAATGGTTTTTTATTCAAGGAGTCAATATGTGCAGTGTTGACCCTTCTTTTTTAAGAATTCTCCCTGCCCCCTTTTTCTTACGCTCTTATTTTATACTCAGTTCTTTTCCCATTCTGCTCTGCAGAGCAAAGATACCAGCAACACACACACACACACACACACACACACACACACAGATAAGATGTTGCTCGCACAAACATTCCTTTTACCAAGTTTCTGCACTCCTCCCTGGGTACACTGTTTTCTTTTGTACGTACACACATTGAGCCGACCTTGAGTAGATGTAGATTAAAATTTTTCTACCACACATGAATGGTCTCAGAACCAATTTTGTGAGTGTCCCAAGGAATGAGAAGTAAAAAAAAAAAAAAAAACACCCTGGCACCATCCACCATGCCACAGTTAGTCACTGATCTGGTGTCCCCCATTCTTGTTAACAGTCTGAACATGTGCAAACATCAGCTGAAGCTCTTGACCCATATCTGTTTGATTAGATGCTTGGATTATTGTTTGAATAAGTAGGTGTACAGGTGCTTGTATTAAAGTTGCCAGTGATTTTAAATTAAATTCTCTCTTATTTTAAAGAGTGCGCAGTAGCATGTCTGGCTACTTTCAATCAACTGGAAGTTGTTTGTCGAGAAGAAGGAGTCAAATGCAGAGAACTGGGCGTGAACAAGAACAACCTCTGTGAATATGAAGTGGAATACCTTTGCAGCTACCAAAGAAAAATGATCACTGATGGGAAAACACAAGAAACACAGGTAAGAGTCACAGACATTGAGTTGTTATTATGTAGAAATGACTACTCAAGGTCTAGAATCAGTAGACCAAGACTGCTTACTTTCTTTTTAAAACAGCAATTAATAGTAAATTGTAAAGTTACCCAACTCAAGAATAGAAACTAGTCCTTTTGACCAATGCAAATACTTCTATTTTAACAGTATTCTTTTACCTTTTTAGTATTTTATATTCAAAACTAAGGACATTACCAGCTTTACTGGTGATGTTCTGACTTTGCAGCACCCGAACGTTCAACATGAGATGAAATGTCGTGCATAAGTGCCAAGTTGAATGAAACAGAAAAAACATAAACGGTGTTTAAGGTGATGTTCCACAACAAGTCACCAGAGCAGCTTAACTAGACCTTTCTGCAGATTCTGTTTTGTTGGTGGTGAATGCTTCTCTCTCCAGAACAGGCTAGAGCATGTAATGTCATACTCTTGCAACCATTCAGTGAGTCCTTGTGCCCTGCAGTTTGGGACATGGAGGCCGTCACTCCCACCAGGATAGAAATGCTTTATGTTAGGATAAAATTGATGAGTCAGAAAAACTTGGTACAGATTTGCAGTGACTCAGAGTAGATAAGTGAACACAGCATAACCGAGACAGGAGCTTTTCCTAAAATTTGTCACTGTAACGTCAAGTCGACTGTGTGTAAGTCGACACACTTTGAGTATGATTCTTTCTCTTCCTATTTAATTACTTATAAATTTCTGTTAAAAGCGTATGACTAACACGGGACCTTCTCACACTCAGGAGCTGTACTTGGTCAAATGGAAGGGCTATCCAGAGTCGATGAACTCATGGGAGCCACGGAAGAACCTAAAATGCACTGGTCTACTTCACCAGTTCTGGGAAGATTTGATGCGCGAGATGGTCCGGTTAAAAAAGCGCAACATCCCCAAGAAACTCGATGCTTCCATTGTCTCAAATCTTGTGCAGCGAGCAAAGCTGAGGCAGACCCTTAAACTCTGGGAGAATCACCTGAACAGCCTGGGATCAGACAAGGGTCGAATCTTTGTGGAAAATGTGGTGGACATGGAGGGTCCTCCAAAGGACTTCACTTACATTAGTGATTATAAGGTGGGTGATGGTATCTCTCTTAACGAGGTGGCTGTTGGCTGTGAGTGTACAGACTGCCTGAACAGTCCAGTGGAGGGCTGCTGTGCTGGAGCCTCACAGCACAAGTTTGCCTACAACGACTCAGGACAAGTGCGCATTCGGCCTGGACTACCCATCTACGAATGCAACAAGCGCTGTCGCTGCGGGCCCGAGTGCGCCAACAGAGTGGTACAGAGGGGCATTCAGTATTCACTGTGCATCTTTAGGACAGACAACGGACGGGGCTGGGGGGTACGGACCATGGAGCGGATCCGCAAGAACACCTTCGTCATGGAGTACGTAGGAGAGGTAACGGTCTGTTTGTTTCCCCATTAATTTACTTGGGCTGTTCTTAAATCTGAACTGCTGTCTTTTTCTCAACCTCAACTTGTATGGGTGTGTGTACAGCGCGCGTGTAAAGTAAAAGCAAGTCTCATTAGAGAGGTTAAAAATCCATTTTCTCTCTGCTCAAGGCCTCAGCCTGCTCTGTGTCTGTGTGTGCGCGCGTCATTGGACACCCCCACAGACACACACACGCACACACACACAGACCCCTCCTACTTTCGCCTTCACAGACACACACACTCTTTCTCTCTGCTCTACACAGAAAACTGCTCTGTCGCGATTCTTTTCAAAGGTAAAGTGTTTTGTTTTATTTTTACTTTACAGCAGTGATTCCGTTAGTGTGTCGCTTAATCGAGTGTCATTAGAGAGATTTCTTGTTTATTTTTCCGATAAGCCAGTGTTTCCGTTGTGTGCACGCGTGTGTGAAAAGAGTGGAGAAAGGGTAACTGTAAGATGAGAAGGGGAAGAGGTGAGCGGCCACACATGCACAGCGCCTGGGCGCACAAACGGAAACACTTATCTGTCGGGATTTCTTTTGACTTTTTTTTTTTTTAAAGGTAAAGTGCAGGTTCATTTGTTTTATTTTTACTTAATATTTTATGTTAATTATTTTTGTGTTTATTTTCGAATCAAAATCTTAATAAAATCATAATGCTTATATAATCACAATACAGATTCTATTAAATAAACAGTCTGCGCCTATTTATCATGATATCGTATCAGGTTGTCCCTCATGATTCCCATCCCTAGTAGCAAGTGACAATGCAAGCAAAAGTCTTGAATTAATCTTATTATGCCTTAATGACTTCTGCTATGGCATGTGTGGTCCAGTGTTTCATCAGTTTCTTATATTCTATTCTTATTCTCTATAGTTCCGACCTGCATTAACTACACTTTTAGTAGCATTTAAAAGTGGAAGAAAACCCACAGTCTCATGATTTGACGAGTTCAGCCGCAAGAATTTTAAAGTAGATTATACAGTATTCTTTTTTTTTTTTGATAACCACCATCTTGTGTTAGAAGAAACAAACAAACAGCACATGCCTCAAAGACAATCTATAGTTTCTCACAAAAGTGAGTACACCCCTCACATTTCAACAACCACTTTATTATATGTGGTAGTGCAGCTTGTATAGCAGTACAGATTTACTTTCCTCTAACAATAACTCAACATGCAGACTTTACGAATATGATGAATAGGACATGTGACTTTGCATGGTTAAAGATGTACAGCTGTTATCTGTTGCCAGCTATTTTGACAATAATGGCTGTATGTCGAGGTATTTTCAGAGGACAGTAAATCTATACTGTTATACAAGCTACCCTACCCTCATTTCTATAGCACTTTTGAGAAAGTAGTCCTTTGAGAAGATATACTAAAATGTTTGCTGAAATTAGAGGGGTGTACTTACTTGTTGGTGCACATGCAACAGAATTAATTTGCTCATATAGTAGAGATGGGGAAACGTTGATTCAGTAATGTATAACAATTCTTTTGTGTGGTAATTCATGTATTGTCACACTGACTCAGGAATTGTTTATTTTGATTTATTTAATATTAATTATTCATAAATATTTGCATATGAGGTTCTTAAAATGTTTCCGTTCCTTTACAATCCTATAGGTGGTGCACTCCAAACTATTCACACATTGGCAGGCACCACAGCGTCCTGTGTGGTAGGAGCAAACTATTTGCAAAATTATTTAGAACTGTAACATAATCTAAAAAAATTTAATCAGGATATTTATAAAATCATGATACTACTTATTTTGGAAAGAATCGCAAAAACAAATTGAATCGGCACCTAGGTATCGTGATAATATCGTATCGGGTGGTTCCTGATTTCTATCCCTATCAAATAGACGCCCACTTGTGTGAACGCCTTACAGTCCTGCCAGATTGTTCCAGTAACTGAGTTTCTAAGAGTATGTCTGTGTAATTTCGCAATTCAGATCATCACTACAGAAGAAGCTGAGAGACGAGGTCACATCTATGACAGAGAAGGAACCACCTACCTGTTTGACCTGGATTATGTGGATGATGAATATACAGTCGATGCAGCTCATTATGGCAACATTTCTCACTTCGTCAATCACAGTGTAAGTGTGGAATTTTTTCCCCACATTTTGAAACAAGTGAGGTATTTGTTCCTCATTCACAACAACAACAAAATGTACTATATATTGGTTATTGTTCTAGGTTAACTACAGAGATTTTGAATCTGCAACACAAGTGTTATAGAGTAAATGGCAACATGTTGCAAATGTTAGGGTTAAAGATAATTACTTCAGTTTTCCATGATTGGGCAG
>JAOVVA010000032.1:5156441-5201508 GCA_028565275.1 Leiocassis micropogon | reverse complement strand
CTCACAGACGCCCCTGATTGGCTTGTAGAGCCGTCATTAATGTGGGAGCACTAGTACCTCTCATCCCTCCCCCTGAGGGAGCTCGGCCAATCAGCTCTCTCTAGGCCTCCGGCTGTGAGAGGTTAACAGCATCACCCGGGGTTCGAACCAGCGGGGATCGAACCAGCGATCTCCGGATGATAGGGCGAGCACTTTACCACTGCGCCACTCGGAGGCCCCCCATTTTACCTTTTTAATGACACCTACATGTCAGGTTGGTATTTCTGTGTCATTTAGTAAATTTCACGTCTAAGTGTCTTTGTTGACTGTCAGCTTTCACACTTTGCAACTGTAATCATTTAGTTCAATGTCAGAACCTGTTACACAAACATACACCAATCAGCCATAAAATTATAACCAAAGGTGAAGTGAACAACGTTGATCAACTACACACCAGAAAACTGGTGACAGGATCATGAAGACCCAAGTCTCACCCATGCCTGCGGGGACCAAAGGCCAGCCCGCCCAGTCTGATTGCACAGAAAAGCCAAAGCAGCACAAATCGCTGAAAAAAATAAACATAGACTTGATAGAAAGGTCTCAGAACATCCAGTGCATCACAGCCTGCTACACTCGGGGCTCAGTAGGCAAACACCCCAAGAACAATCCGAAGTCTAATCAGGCACCCACGGGATGCAAAACATAACCGCCGATCCATGGAGGCCCCACCCCGCAACCCAAAAGGATCCACTGCTTACATTGTGGTGTCATACACCACAGCACACCCCCAGAGGCCCTGGTGAGCCACGTCCTGAGGGGCCAGAGCCACAAGGAGAACCCAAAACCTAGATGGTTTTAATTTTAATGTCATGGCTGATCGGTGTATGTGCAGGTTTCTTTTTTTGCCACAAAAATGACAAGCCCTCATCACTGACCTTGTCCGTGTAACCAAGTGCATTTTCTGTGATTAACACTTAAGGATATTCGAAAATTAAAACATGACATAATGCGCATCCTTAACCTGCCTCTATTCTTCAGGTGTCAAACCTGTCACATTGCTCTAAAGACGTTTAAAAAATATTAAAAATATATTTTAATAAATCCACACCCAGGACTATCCTGCGGGTCCAGTGTTGTTGGTCAAGTGTCCTAACTGTAATGTTCAGTTGGATGCAATAATAACCCAGCTGAAACAGTACACTTCTTTTGCACTGTTCTGGAATGATAGTTGCTCCTCTGAGAAAACAGAAGACGACCTTTAGTTTTTTGGGCAGCAGTGTCATTTGACACTTGAGGAAAGGTCAAACATAGCTGCAGTATGGATCTCTGAGCTTCTTAATACTGCTCAACGTTGTCATTTTATAAGAAAGCATTGTTTCTAATATCAAAGGAGATTTGGGATGATACATGTGTAAAAATTTTGTGTGTACCCTCTGTTCAATGGTAGTCTTCAGGATTTCCACCCAGCAGCCTCTAGAAAAAAGTCAAGTGGAAGGTTTGCAAGAACCAGCGCTGAAAGTGAAACCTTCCTTGTCCTATTTTCATATCCCTCCTGCCATCTAGGATAGCTGCTATAAATGTATAAGATATATATATATACACACACACTGCTGTACAGGATAGTGTGTGTGCGGTGTTTGTGAAAGTTGTCACTGTTAAAAAGTATTCCATAATTCTTATACAGCGCAAACAAGGGAGGCAGTTATAATCCATAGCTCTAGTATGATGGCGCTAATATTAGTAACTAAAGACTGACTATATTCAGCACTAAAGCACAGGTCACAAACTCCATACGCAATGCTTTCTAAGGTGTGCAGCCAATAAATTAAAACCCTGAATACCAAACAGATGAAAGCAAATAGTTCATTCAGCAACAACAGCTGGGTTGCTGCTTCAACACAAGTAGTCTTGCATGAAGTACTTGACTTTCAAGTCTTTATTAAAACAGGTTCTGCACTATGTAATACGTTCTGCCCAGGGATGCAGGAAGGCATGGGGTGCTGGAATTTTAAGCAGCATACATACTGTACATGTGACTTGCGCTATCTATATATTATTATATTGGGGTTTTTTTTTTAGCAATTGCAGAGGCCTAAATGTCTGTTGTGCTGGATCACCCTCACTTACCATATCCTTTTTTATACCAAGAGAAAAGATACATTCACTATGCCAAGAAGTTCAATTGCACAACCAAAAGCTGCCATTGTGAATTGGCTACTTAAAAGTGCTGGTGAATTACCTAGGTAATTATTACAGGCAATTTTTATATTGCCTACGTTTCAAAATAGAAATTAGGTGTTAAAGATGAAAAATTAACCCAAGCACTTTATTGCTAAAACGTTATTTCAGGGCCTTTATGGGGTATATCTAAAACATAGACTCACCAGCCACTTTAATAGGAACGGCTCACTTATCCAGGTAGTCGATCATGTGGCAGCTGTACCGTGCATAAATTCATGCACACAGTTCTGCCTTAAAAAGTCACAGGAGAGCGGGCAACGTGACAGGAAGGCTCTGTTAACAATAAGCACGCTTTACAACCATGGTGAGCAGAAAAGCATCACATAATCCTTGAGGCAGATGGATTATAACAGCAGAGAACCATTGCACACCTGTCAATAACGACCAGCTGTCTTGGGCCTACAGTGGATACATGCTCTCTGAAACTGGACACTTTAAGACCAGAACAGGAGTGCAGGCCTGAATGAGGTGAATGTGTTCCTGTTAGGATGAGCAGCAAGTGTGTGTGTGTGTGATCGTAAACATCTGAACATCAACAATAAACAAGCAGCGAAGCAGCAACACAAAATGACCTTGGGTAAACAAATGACAAGGTTACAGCCCCCCCCCACCCCCTCCCAAAAAAAAAATCTAAGCGCAGCTAAGCGTAATGTCTTATATGCCTAATTATGACGCAGGCATCGCAGGGCAGTTACCTGAATCTTGAAGGTTTCAGTATGCCTTTAATTTCTCGATCATCTACCTTATTATCTTGGCTTGTGTCCTCCTCATAGGACACGACAAGGGTAACTGAGTAATTCCTGCCTGAATTGTTTGCCCAAAACTCTCCTTCAGACGTTTCATAACGCACCACGAAGTCGATCCGCGCTCCGTTGAAGAGATACGGTTCGGAGAAGGAGAGCCGGACCGAAAACCTGTCGGTGTCGCCGTCGTGGGAGTCTTGCACGTAATCTGCCACCGAATCTGTGCAAGTGATCCAGCCGTCCATGGTGGACCGGACATAGACGCGTTTGTGATAAGAAACATTGAGGACACAGATAACCGCGTCGAAAGAGAGAGGCTGGTTCTGCACGGGTGTCACCTTCTCCACTTCCACTTTACCCGCGCGCACGGCGGGCATCAGGTCGCTCACGTCACGCGCCTGGAACTCGGGCCACACGCGATACACGGGCTCGAGGTAAGCTCGGCGGCACTTCGCCTCTTCTTCCTCCCAGTCGGCGTTGTTCTCATCGTCGCCCGAGTCGAACGCAGCGAACTCTCGCACGTCGACCAGCTCGCCTCCAGTGGCGTCCGCGAAAGACACTCTCCGCTGAAGTGCCAGGCGAATCCGCATGTATTCCGCGGTCTCGTCTGTAATGGAAGGGCCACGCTTTCTCGGTACCGGAGAGCACCGCGGGATAAACCGCACTTCTTCCTCGGTTTCTTCTTCATCCTCGTCTTCAGCGGGGGAGTTATCGCCGTTGTCCTCACCTCGGCCGCTCTTAATGGTCGTGAAAAGACCTTCCTCCTTGGGGATTGTTAGGAAATGGTTCCCCTGCGCCATGGTTAATTGTGCTTTTGCACGAATGACGATGGCGTTTTCTGTCGCGCGCCCTTAGAACGTGCCGAACCGCATCGCAGCAATGGAGAGCAGCGGAGCTTCAGCCAATCTCGTGGGAGCAGCGGCTTATTCTGGTCACATCAACTACTGCATGAGCTCTGGTTGCTCAGTGAGCGCCGACGAGAATGTGGCTAAATTTAGAAGGAAGTGGCGTGTCCATCGTTTTCCAGGGGTCAAGACACAGTTGAAGTATTCCTAGTGGCGTAGTCTTGCCCCTTGCTCGCACCAACACGCCCCTTGACCCAATTAACTGCAACGCCAAGTGTTCATCCGGGTGGTGCAAATAAAATAATACAGTGATGCTCGATGATTATTATTATTATTATTATTATTATTATTATTATTATTATTACTACATCATTATCCTCATGCAGTTGGACCATTTGAAAGATGCATACGGCTTTATTATTATTATTATTATTATTATTATTATTATTAATAATAATAATAATAATAATAATATAGCATTAATCTTTTCTGTTTGTATTCCTGCTCATTTTTTAACCAACCACATATATGCGTTGTGTGCATTAGTTTTGTTTGTTCCTTACGACAGGAAAAAAAAAACCTCTGTAGCCCATGCAATTATTGTTACAGGAGTATTCCAAACACAAATAAATAATCAGATATCTAGCTCACAGAAACATGACTCTAAGCATATGTGTCTTTTACTCCTTGCAGCCTTTCTTTAATATTATCTGATTTCTTTTTAAAAAATCTTAAATATCCTCATAATTTCATAGGTGACTAATGTGATATTTCATATACAATTTTCTATTCAAGCTGTATAACCTTGTTACTGTGAAAGTGCAAAATCTCAGTTACAATTAATCTTATTGGTTATTTGGCTATATGATAATATTATGATAAATAATATGATACTACTATTAATATTATGTTAATGTAATATATATCATACTACATACATATATACATAAACATTTTTGGCTGGCTCTTTAAGCTTATTAAACGTTTACTCTTATGGTAAAGTTTGAGTGAGTAGCCAGCCAAAGTGCTTAATTTTATCCAGCTGATTTAACAATAAACAAAGTGCTAAGATTTTTCCAAGATTTTTTTTAGGCTGCCCAGTATGATTTAAAGAAGGATATTTTTGTTTTTACAACAAGATATAAACAGAACAATTTTCACATTATTGCCAAATGGATATTGTACTGTTAGTGATTAATTTCCTTTCAGATATTTTTCCTATTGCAGAATACATTTGGGAACCTTGTCCCTTACAGACAACAATCACTACCAACTGAACTGTTGAAATGCAGCTCCAGATAAGGTAAGCTTAAAGAATCATCTTGAAAATACTTGGTTTAGGTCTATTTAGATTTAAGCTGGTAAAGGTTAGTTGAAACGATGGAATTTGACCAAAAGCAAGCACTGCATAAATTCCTATTTCCAGAAAATGCTTTTCCTATGTAGAGCAATGGATGCGTACAATGCACCTTTGACACCAGTCCTTTTGAATGAGAACATTTGTAGGAATGCAGGGAACAAAAGATACACTGGGTATTAAGCTGGAGATGTGAATTCTATAGCTTACTCTAGGAAAACGAGTAAGCCTAATTTAGCATCCACTCAATAATCAGTGGATGTAATGTCAGTAGTCGATTGTAATAGGAAACCATTTTGAGTGTAACATTAGATGCTGCTTATGGCCTGAGTAAAGCAATCAAATGCAATATTTATTGTCATAATAATAAGAATGCTTTCAGAAGTAAACATTTCCCACATATTTTTTAATTACTGGAAGATATACAAAAGCATTTATTTGTTTGTTTGTTCATTTACTTTCCCGTAGTTACTTACATACTTACTGTCTCACTAACTTACACTTAACTACTGACTGACTGACCGACAGACGTACTTATTACATTTACTAGAATTTTTGTATACTATCCTAGATCATAGATACTTCAACATTACTGATCTAATCATTACATGTGACATATGATCACTCATTTAATCATATGTCACATGTTATCGTGGTTAATATTAGGCCGACCTTCTTCACTCCAACATTCTTCACTGGAAGACTTCTTCATTTGTAAGCGTTCTTCCAAAAATAAATGAATACCTGAAAAAAAGCACTTTACTTTAAATTTGTGCTGACGACTTCCATTTTATAGAGACAGTTACGGTGAATGAATGATAAACAAATAAACATACAATAAGCTTACCTAATTACAGAGGTTGCACATTAATTTAAACATTAATTTTACAGAATCTGATATAGAACAAAATTTACAACTAGTACTGTATATTCAGTAACATTTATTTAAATTAAATTTATATTCTTAATTTTAGGTAAGCCATTAATATTTTCTTTGTCTTTCTGCAATTACCATAAGATAAAATCAGGGTTTACTTTGCATGGTAGAGAAAATGTGAATGGTGAATTTAACAGGTCATTGTGTAACAAACACCAAGTTACAAACAGTAATCATCATAGTAATCAAGAAAGACTACATATTGCGAAAATAAGGTTTAACATTATAGAAGTAGAAGTAAAATCCTTTAGAAAATACTTGAGTAAGATTGTAAAACAAATATTTATTTACTATACAGTCATCGTGATTACTTACATATTAATATAAACTATCTAAATTCGACAAAGCAAACAGTTAAAACACCCAGTTGGAAAAACTGGTTCAGGAAATAAAATTCAATATGTTTTTTTAATGTTTGTTTTTCTTTAAGTTTATTACATAAAGTGTACATTAAACTTATTTTGATATATGTTCACACCATCATTAAAAATCTTTTAAATGGAATTGTTGCTTTGGCAGGAAAAATGTCATGTGCATAAGCATGGTTGTATTAAGGACAAAAGAAGAAATGCATCATGTGTACCATTTACCGTTATTATTATATCTGAAAACAATTTACAGTATGTAATGTTCAAAATTACTTACGTTAATACTTATAATAATAATAATGATTATGATGATGATGATGATGATTATTATTATTATTATTATTATTATTATTATTATTATTATTAATGAAGATGGATGTTTGGCATATCTTGATATTGAATAAGAGAACATCATAGTGATTAGTGATTGAAAAAAAAAAATCAAAAATCAGCTTAATCATGAACTTTTTTCTGTATTCAAGGCTAACCTGACATGGTGCATAGATATGAACATACGGTAATAGCTCCCCCCACCCCATTAGTGTCACGTCATGTACGCCGTACCCAGTAAATGGACTTTCCATACACGCAACAGGTTATTTTTTATTGCACATTTTTGCCTTCCGGAATGGTCTTCCCCATGTTCTTTTCCATTAAAGACGTATTTTTGGTTGTCATTAATTTGAAAACACATAACAAATAGCAGGTTAACAAAGACCTGTTAAAGATTATCAAAGCTATAGGACTTTTTCATCTCAGGTTGAAATTCAGCATCATCCAACATCATTTGCATTATAATATGTATAAAACCAGTGGATTAATAAGGTGTGTATAAAATAAACACAGATAAAGTGTGTTGCTTAGTCATACTTCTGAATTCATCAAAATGTCTCCCCTTAATGTACCAGAACTCATTTCACACATTTTTTTTTTGGCTGTTTTTTTATGTTAAATTAGTTTTTTAGATTCATATAAGAGTAGATTATACATTATAGATCTGTTAGATGTATATATAACCCCCCCCCCCTCCACCACACACACACACACACACACACACACACACACACACACACACAGATGCATACAGAGCAATGTTAAGGGAAATTTTGCATGATGTGAAACCTATAAATAAGGAGGTGACCCAATCAATGATCATTTGACTAATACTTTTTCAGCTACCGGTTTATCTGCAGGCGACGGTAAGTCATTAATCAATTATTCAAAATAGCATCCATACTATTTGTTAATAGGCTTTACATTTTTTTGGTTTCAATTTACAATTCATATTTCCTGACAGTAGATCTGTATGCATCAGGTAAAGGGATTGATAGGGCGTTCCTGAAACCTTAATCTGATCCAACCATAAAAGGTTTTTGTACAGTAATTGGTATTTCACAGGAAAATAACTTGTAAACTTGCCAATCAGCAGTATAATATTACAGCTACTCAATAAAATGTTCTTGAAGGCAAAGTTTAGAGAACTAAATTCAACATTTCATGAAAGCATTCATGTAATTTTTTTATTTATTGTAGAATTGTTGTGGACCTGAGTTTAGATGTTATAAGGAACCTCTAAAATTGAAAGATTGAGAAATCGTTTACTTTCTCAATTACAATCACAAATGAGGGCAGAGTGAAGAACCGTGAATCTTTTTTACACCAGAGAACTCAGTCTTTGTTTTTTTTTTCTTCCTGTTGAAAGGAACCATCTTTTCCTGCACAGCAAGGAAACCATAACGAGACAAACTGAGTGGGAAAGACAGACAGATAAAGGCAATGAGAGGTAACGCTGACACACTTCTTGCAGTCTTAACCAAACAGTAGTAGTAGAGTGTATCTTTCCATCACCATGAATAGTAGATTCAAAATTAGTTTTCTTTAGTGCTGGAAGATCACTCGACGTTACAAGGTAAGTTACAAATTCTTAAAATAGACAAGATGTCACCTGAAACTTTACATAGTATATTAATGTTGTATATATGTGTATGTTAAATCAGTTTTTTAATGAATACTGAAAACAAAAACAATAAAGTAATGTAAAAAGTAGACGTTAATATAGTTTGTCCACATTTTCTGACAGGGATACCATTTTAGATGAAAAACAATAGCTATTTTCTTACAGTTACGTAGAACTGGTAAAAACGACTTACTTGAGCCCACAGTGTGCATTAGTATCTAAAACAATACAATATCAAGGTGTGTACCTTTTTCACGGGAGGTGTTGTGGTATAAAAGACTGTCAGTCATGCCTTTGCACATAAACACACTTCGGCGTTGTGTCCACGGGTTATTTGAGATTAAAAATGAAACTGCTTAAGTTGCAAACATGTGCATGTCAAAAATACTAAAACATAAAATGAGCATCTCAGAAGGTGCACTTTATTTTATAAATGGAGATTTATACAGTATACAGATCATGCACTTAAAAACATTTTGAAATGCCATGCTGCTTTGTACGAACGAAATTTGTCAGCTTTGCTAACCACACGTTTATTAAGAACGGAAATCGCTTCTATTATCTCCAAACACAAGTCTGCAGAGTTATATTCTAAATGACTCACCGATATTAAATTCAGTTGGAAACAGTATTTTTTTTTTTTTACTACATCTTCTAGTATTTAGGTGAAGAAGGATAAAATAGATTATAACAGAAAAGTAAATACTGTAAACAACTAAGACTGTTGAGTCAGAATGAATCTGAAGTGGGATGTAAAACATTGCACACTGCATGTAGTAGAGGTCATTAGTAGACCATTAGAACAATATCTGTAATATTAGATGACTATTTTACGATACGATGAGAATGATTGCAAATTACATGATTCGCTAATGAAGCTTAATTTCCCATTTGGTTGCTTTATAACCACAGAATGCAGACAGAATGCAGTCTTAAGACACTATTTGTACACTGGATTATTCATAAAGAAACATTCATACACTAATCACTGACAAGAACATTGAGTTGTCATATAGATATTTGAATTATCAACCAAATCACCAGAAGTGGCACCTAATGTCAGGATTTACATTAACTTAAAAAATGCTTTAATCTATTCTTGCTTAACTTATTAGTCTAGATTTTTATCATTTCGAACATAAGTAGCAGTCAAACAGTATGTGCACTTTTATGCCCTAGTTTTCATGTTTAGCTGTCGCACTCTTTGTTCTTCCTACAAATAGTACAGATAGTGGTCATTTGATGGAAACTTTTGGGGGTTTGGCAGCTTATGCCTCATGGCTGTGCTCAATACAACGTCATTCTTACATGTAATAAATAAATACATCACAAAGCTTTACTGGTGTAATACAGAGTATTTTACAGTACTTTACTGGTGTAATTACCTACAAATACAGAGTATTGATGTTTGCTTAGCCTGTCATATTTATAAATATTCTGTACCCTATTCAATTTGATTGTGTTCACATTTCCATGTGTTGTATACTTTCTTTAGTTTTGCTTAGTGAACGTTTTTTTGAATGTATTTTAAATATTACGAATATTTGAAACACTGTGTCTTATGTTTCAGAATGCGCAACATAATGAATGGGCTGAGAGAGAAATTTATTTAGACTGAGAAATGCATATTACAATTCACTTACTCTAATAATGGAAGAAGAATAGTAGGCTAAATTAACTTGACTTTAGCTTTATGTAGCGTGGCATGCCTGGCATTAGGCCATCTAAATAATTGGGTGCTAACTATTTAATTTAGACTATTAGGTTATCATAAATTATGAAGACAATAATGAAGACATCAAACCTAGGAAATGACACATGGAAGTATGCAGTGAGAAAAAAACAGGGTAAACAAAGCAGAATGTTTTTTTGTTTTTTTTATATGAGATTCTTCAAAATACCCAATTGCTTCGATGACAGTTTTGCACTCAACTCTCAACCAGCATTATGAAGCAGTCACTTGGAATAATTTTCTATACAGTGCTGTGCACAAATCTTGAGTCACATCTTATTTCTTCATATTTTTTTCTAAAGAGCCATTTTTTTAATTTGTTTTTTATGTAGTCTTGAATACTTATAAAGGCGTCCTGACTTTTTGGCTGTCCCTGTACCTGACCAGTTTTAGAGGAATGTGATTTGTTTATTAGGCTACACAGTAACCTACGAATGATTTTAAGCATAAATATATCTAACTTAAAGCATGTTCCAGTGAAAAACTAGTGTAGATTATGACAGATAACCAGGCCAGTTATTAGTATACTGGTGATGATGAATCTTGAATACTTGGAACAGACAAGAGGGGAAATAAGGTTGCTTCTTAGGTTGGTACATAAACAACCAACTATTAAATAGTATCTTTAGGCACTGTGTTGCTTGCCACAGTAAAACATTTGTCTAAACAAACAACAGTCTCAAGCATTTACATAAAATGGTGCGAAAAACAATAAGTGAGTGACCGTGTGTTGGGTGGAAATGCCTTGTTTATAAGTAAGCTCAGAGGGAAGTGTCCAGACTGAGTCAACCTACCAGGGAGAACAGTGATGTAACAGTAGTGGGCAGAAAATCATCTGAGCATGCTACAGCAGAATACTCCATCTGAATCCACTCCTGTCAGCCAAGAACAGAGACTAATCATAGGCACAGACTCACCCAAACTGGACAGTAGAAAAAATAAATAAATAAAGACTTTTTCTAGTTTTATAGTGAGTCTTTGCTGATGATGGCGTTAGATTCCTGTTAATGACTGACAGGAGTGGAACCTGAACCTGACATGGTCTTCCACTATTGTAGCTCACCCAGCTCAAGGTTTTGATGTGTTGTGAATTCTAAGTGGCTTTTCTGATTTGTAAAGATTGATTATTTGAGGTACAAAATACTAAAACTTCAGTTCACACACAAGTATGTTTTCCACAGCAATCTGAGTAAACTCTAAAAACTGTTGTGTGTGAAAATTTATGAAAATCAGCAGTTCCTGAAATACCTAAAACAGTCCACTTGGCACCAACAAGAAGAATAGTAAATTAACTTGACTTTAACAAAGTCATTGTCATTGTTAAAGTCACAGAAATCACGATTTTCCCTATTCTGATGTATGATGAGAACATAAGGTGAAGCTGTGGATCATTATCTGCATGTGGATTGTGCTGCTTGCCACATTATTGCTTGATTAGATAACAGCATAAATACGCAATTGTTCAGGTGTTCTTGTTCCGATTAAAATCTTATCAAAGCTTATTAAAGCTTTGACAACTGATCAGAAGATTTCGAATCCTTGAGCAAGTGGTTTCTTGAGCAAATCCGTAAACCCTCAACTGCTCAGTTGTATCTTGTCTCATTTTTAAGTGATTTTGGATAAAAGCATCAAAAGCAAATGAGAAAATGCACATGACTGGCTTTTGAGCACAAACTGTTCTAGTAATCATGTTGGTGTTAGTATCATACATTTTTCAGAGGAAGTAGATGGATGGATGGATGGATGGATGGATAGATAGCTAGATATTCTAACTATCTAACAAAGGGTAGATGAATTTGGATGAATTTATATGGTTATAAAATTCTATATATATGGCTATAATTCAGATTTCATGTTTACATTAACAACAGTTTTTCCTATCATTTCTATAGAAACAATTAATTCACAGGCACTTTTAGGTCAGACACCACATAATAAAGGGCTTATAATAAACAGATTTTATAAAGAGTTTAACAAAGAAACAAGACTTTTTTTTGTAACAAGACTTTATCATATATATCATTTACTGTATGTAAGGAGTCTCCAGTTTCATCACTTTGTAACAGTCAATATGTTCCCTGGGAGAGAAGATTTTTTTGTGCTTAAAAAAAGTGTCTGGTGAGGGAATGACTGTTTATACTGAAAGTGGTAACAGGAACTAACTTGTCTTGCACAACATGAAACAACTGCTTAATGTCAAATAGCGAGAACTGTATCCTGGGCAAATTGTTGTCTGGAGTTACAGTATATGATTTGGTATAATAGGAAACCAATCAACAGTGCTCTGTTTTTGATTATTTTCCTCTAACTGCATATTCCAAATTACAGAAATTAAAAATATATATATTATTTTATGTCTTGTATTTTTTTTTAAATAACCTCTTTAAAAAAGAAAAATAAGAAGCACTTTTTATTATGAGTAGTTTATATATTATGAACAGTCGTATTTTCTCTATATTTAAAAGTATTTGTAACAGGTAAAAAAGATGTTAAAAAAATATATATATATATTTTTTTTTTTTGTGCACCCATTCACCCCAAAACCCCCAGAAAACAAATTACTTCCTCTGATTATTTTCAGATTCTGGCAAAGTTTTTACTTTGTAGAAAAACCCCCAAGGTGTGGTTACATGCCTTTAAATGTCACTGTTACCTGTTAGAGAAAGCAGACACAAGCTTACTTCATGCCTAAACATAAAAACTAAACCACATCATTAAAAACTCCAAAGGTGAAAGTACTTTTCATGCTCTTTTTTTAAATGTGTAGAAAAATGTTCAAAAGTACAGGTATTTGAGTCTTATAGCAGTTGCATAAAGGAATTAACCTTTTGAAGAACTGAGAAATATAATCAAGCTGCAGTTTAAACTGTAAAGGTGTATGTTTTTTATTATATTGTTTCTTAATTACATAAGTATTTTAGGATTAAAATTTATATTTTTATACCTTAAAATAAATATATAAATTTGGAGTACCAACATCCTTTTTTTAGTGATTTCAAATGCAATACTTTAAAATTATTTAAAATATTTTAACACAGTAAAGATGTAGTTGTTGGAAAGAATATAGTCACTTTAGGGTTTTTTTTTCCTTAACATGGGGGGCCCTACACAGGCGGAAGTGTGTTTGTGAGTGTGTGTGTGTGTGTGTGTGTGTGTGTGTGTGTGTGTGTGTGTGTGTGTGTGTGTGTGTGTGTTGTTTCCATTTGCAAGCTTTCCTGTGGTCCACAGGTTGCTTCCCTCATCTTCAGCTCAATGCACACCTGTGCAGCACCACAACAGCAGAGAACATACGGATATGCATGCTTTTTTGTTTTTGTTTTTTTGCCTCACAATATGTCTGGAAACTGTTCACTTAGGGCAATGTTAGTTTATAAATATCATAGAAATATGCAGTATTACCTTATGCTTTAAGGTAAATACTCTTATGCAGTCCTTAGAAATGTAAAGTTTACCACTAATAAAATGGGTACAAATAATAACTAACCATTTATATAAACTCCAGCTATGCTTCATAATGATGCTGGGACAAGTGGAGGACAAGACAGAAGTACAAAGGAACAGAAGCAAATTCTCCAACTGGTAGAAGAGCCTCTTGAGTTTTCCAGATCGCAGATAAAGTCCACTGCGGCCAATTCATCTTTAAGAGCCACTCAGTGCATCATCATAAAGGTAATAGGACTAAAGTGCTAATCATAGATTTGCATACATTTCAGCTCAAAACAATTTGCAGAAAAAAGACAACAGAAAGACAATGAGAATTACATGGGTCTAACCTGAATTACTGTAAAGTGTTGAATTCAAAAAATCTGAATCTTACAGAAGAGGATTGGTGACCACCATAAAAAATATTGAGGGTTCTGACTTTTAATCTTAGAATTCTGACTTAATCTCAGACTTATGAGTTTTTCTCAGAATTCTGACATTTTTCCTCAGAATTCTCACTTTTAATCTAAGAATTCTGGCTTTAATCTCAGAATTCTGACATTTTGACTTTAAGCTCAAATAAATAAAAAAATATTTTTATGGTGGCCCTAATCCTCTTCCATAGAATATGAATTGTCTAAAGTACTAACTTAATGTCAGTAAAAAGTTGTCATGAGTTTCAAATACAGTATTTGAAAAATTAAAACTAAGGTTGTTCTCCACATTATTTTGTAGTTTAAGCTGAGTGAGAAAACACTTGATAACCTTTAAGGTACATTTGGAACATATTGTATTAACAATTCAGAGATGTGTAAAGGTAAGTTATTAAAAGTCTCAATACCATAACTGATAACTGTATAATATATACCCTATATTTTCCACATTCCTGTTGAATGCTTGATTCTGACTGGTCAGATAGATACATTTTCTGTAATAGGGTGGGTGTGTAGTTTGTACTAGTATGTGTGCACTCTTTAACAAGGACCTTTAGTGACATTATACAATGTGCACTTTTTAATAAAAGATGTGATGGGATGTTTATTTAGCCTTTTGAAGGAGTCTCCAGTGTTAGCACTTTGTAGCAATTAGCAATAAAGCTATTTGTTTAAGCCTAATAGACAGATACATTCGTTAGTGTCATAAGTGATATCAGCAACTAACTTGTTTCATGGATCCACAGCATTAACTGTAACTATAAACAAATAAAAATTGCTTCAGTATAACATAAATAGAACGTTTGTAGTAAAAAACTATAATAATCAACACCAAGCAGCACACCAGCTTGTGCTGTTCTGTATTTTACCTTATATACACCAATTACACATAACGTTAACAAAACAGGGTCTTGGGCACCCAAGGCTCACTCATGCCTGTGGGGACCAAAGGGTAACATGTCTTGTCCGATCCTACAGAAAAGTTAATGCAGCACAAATTGACAAAAAAGCAATGCTGGCCATGATACAAAGGTACCAGAACACCCAGCGCACAACCGCCCACTATGCGACCTAAGGTTATTAGGTTATTAGGAATTGTTAGGTCCTAATTCAACTGAGCGCCCGGACAAACAAGTACAATCCATGGAGAACCCACACTGAAACCCACAGTACCCAAAAGTATCCACTGCCAATGTCCTAGTGCCAGACGCCATAGCACAACACAGAGGTCTTGTGGAGTTGTGCCCCGAGGGGCCAGAGCTCCCCACGAGGCACAAGTGGAACCTACACAATAATGTTTTGTAATGGAATGTTTTGGCTGATCGGTGTATTAACTGCAAAACCTTACACCACTTGTAATCTGTGTCCAGAGCATTAGTGAAAAAAACAACAAGCAGCATCAGCAATCCATCCTGCAGAGACCATCAGTTCTCCGCAAGGGCAACCACACTCTGCCACACGGTAGACTCATCAAAACAAATCAATCTTATATTTTACCTCCATAAATTACTGTTTCAATAAAATAAATATTTTAATGGAAAGCCTGACAATTCCGCAGCCTTGTCCAGCCAGTCTGGTGTTGGTGACTATTCCACTGAAGTCGTATTTAAGAAAGAAATGGACAATAAACTGCCAGTCAACTTGCCATCTGATGGCACAGACGATCCAACCAGAGACAATGCCTCTGGACCAAGTCCTGCTCATAGAGCAAAGGAGCAACATACAGAGTAAGTACAAAATCGAACTTACTAAAGTATGGACTACTGCTTTACTCCTTGCTATAACATACTGAAGAAGGCTATATGAGTAAAAAAAAAAACTTTTACAAGCTTTGCAAGCATTTACATCAATATGTTTACTCTTTGTACCACACCCTACAAGGAGTCAGAATAAATTAAAAAAAAAAAAAAACGAATCCTGATAACCAAGTCATTTTAATGGGAGATCTACCTTTGGTATCTAGTAAGATCAGAGCATTACTAGAAATACTAGAAATTACTAGAAATGAAAGCAACATCAAAGTCAATATACATGGTCAGCAATTTGGTTGTTGACAATATACTGTGTATTATATACAGTCAAATGTTTGGTGACTTCTAACCATCTCAACCAGATACAGTTAGATCCATATGTATTTGGACAGTGACATTATTTTAATAAGTTCTCCTTTGTACACCATCACAACAAATTTAAATTGAAGCAACGGATTTGAAAAAGCAAGCTTTTATTTAAGAGGTTACATTAAAAAATATTGCATTAACCTTTTAGGGCTTACAGCCACTGATACAAAGGACATCCATGTTCACATGCTAAAAAAGTAATTGAACAAACTATCATCATCATACATATTAGAATTATTTTTTTTAATGCTTGAATGCAAAAACTTTGCAGTCAGTGACTAACTGACATCTAGAACCCACATCAGTAAAATGCTGACTTTCCTCCCTTATTGTAGATGCTTTGCCATGTTTTTACTGCAGCTCCCTTCAGTTGCTTGTTGCTTGTTTGTGGGTCTTTTTGCCTACACCTTTGTCCTCAGTAAGTGAAAGCATGCTCAAATGCATTGAGATCAGGTGACAGACAGCTCTTGGAAAGCATTCCATTTATTTCCTTTGAGTCATGTTTGTGGTAGGTTTGGGACCATCATTCATCTGTACCTTGAAGAGACACCCTATCAATTTGGCCGCATTGTACTGAATCTGAAAGGTGTCTCTTGTAGATTTGACAATGATATGCCTACACCATCCAAAGTGTTCTTCTTTTGGCTACAAGTTTTTTTTCCATCAATCATCATCATCATCATCACTGAATTCAGAAGTTATCAATATCAAATTGCTTGTTTTTTAGCTGCATTTTTGTAATTCCTTTGCCTTTCCCTTTAACCAATACCAAATGTAATAATGTTCAACATCAGACCTTAAGCTTAAACCTCCTTTGACATAAAGTAACTAAGAAACAGGCCACAAGTGGCCATCAAACAGCTTATCACTCAATTTTCTGATTACTTTTGAGCATATAAAACAAAAAGGATGAACTTAAAAAATAAAAATAAAAAACACTGCTGTAATTCCTAAACAGTGAATGCCCAATTTTGTTAATTCACTTAAATTAAAGCTAAAGTTTACAAGTTCATGCTTTCCAGATTCCAGATCTACTATATATCCATTGTATTGGTGTACAGTGGCAAAAAAAAAAAAAGTGTTTCTCAAAAGAAGGCCCACAATATTATGGATCTGACTGTATGTTGGCATTAATACAGAGTTGGTCTCATCCCTGTTGTCATAACAGCCTCCACCTTTCTGGGAAGACTTTCTACTAGATTTTGGAATGTGTCCTGTTCAGCCACAAAAGCATTAGTAGAGATTGCGCATGGATGTTGAACAAGTTAATATTCCAATTCCGAAAGGTGTTTAGTGGTGGTCAGTGTGTTCATGGCTGATAAATTCTTCCTCACCAGCTTCGGCAAACCAGTTCTTTATGGCATTGTTATGCTGTAACAGGTTTGGGCCTCTTAGTTTTACTAAAGAAAAAAATCATAATATAGCATACAATGACATTCTGGGCATTTTTTTCCTGCTTTCTACTTTGTGGTAAGGCCCTTATAAGGGTGTAACGGTCAGGCGTCCACATAATTCTGGCCATAAAGTGTAGTGTACCAAATCAATATACAAAATATACAATATACTGTGCTCCCGTCTGTAATGGAAATACTCACCATTATTACCCCCCCCCCCCCCAGCCTCTTTTCTCTCAGCCCTTTTGTTTCATTTCCTTCTTTAGGGGTTCAAGCATTTTGTACTTTTTTGTTATTTCCTATTTTTCTTTACTCTTCAAAATACATTAACATTGACAGACAAATATATTATTACAGTAGTATAAGCAAATTGAGTGTGAGGGGTTGTTTTATAAGGAAAGCAAATGCTTTTCTTTTCCACCAATCAGGAAATCAACTAAACAGACAGTTTAAAGCAGAATAGAAATAAACTAAATTTTATGGGACAATAGCTATGGAACAAACATGCAAAGATTTAAAAACGTTTTTCATTACATTTATCTTTATATGTACTATTTAACATGACAACAGGCAATAATGTCAATAACATTTATGATAATCAAACAATGAACTTATGAAAGTATGCAATATTGCTGTCTTAAAGACATGCACAATTCCCAGATCATGAAAAACAAAACAATATGTTTTTAAAACATACCTGAGAAATTGCTGAACAGAAACATGTTATAAGTTTGCCTCCTAATTCAACTTCCTGTTGAACTTTCATGGCAATTTTTTTCTTTCAAATGAGTGCTCACTGAACATGCACAATTCTCAATTCTACCACCTTTCCAAAGCAAAAGGCCTTGTTCTGCCAGCATTAAAATGCGAGTGGTTATAACTGCATGGGTTATTTTGATAAATGGATTAATTATTATACAAGTTAGGGTCTCCTAATACATAATTTAGTTGATGTTACTTTAAAACTCTTGTGAACTAAACACGATTTGTTGTTTTTTTATGGTGTATTTGTTCCTCAGCAGGCCCCACTGGAACAAAATATCTTTAGTCTGTACAGTAGATGTAGTTTATTGATGACTTTGTGACTGAAGACAGGATGAATTGTGCTAGCAGGGTTTAGTTCCACTTATAAACATAGAGACAAAATTCTGATGGGACGAGTCTTTTCTAGGTTGAGAGTGAGTACAAACTACTTTGTACTGCTAAAGTTTTCAACCACTTGCCATAATGCCTTTGGCAATCATAATGTTCTGTTCTTGTAATTCCATCTTTTTTGCCAAGTCAAACATAAAAGGTTTGTAGGGTTTTCAGTATTTCTCCTAGAATTTCCATCAAACAATAAAATACCTTGAAACATTTATGATCGTTCTTCAGTACTACAACAACTATACAATTACTGTAGATCCTTATCAATATTTCGCCTTTTTTCTGCCTCTAACCTAATCTTCTTTTTAAAGTCCTCCACAGATCTCTGAAAACCTTTTGTTTAACAAAGGTGTGTGCACGTGGCCAGGCTGCAAGGAAGCATTCAAGGAATATCATCACTTCCTGAAGTAAGTCATGACATTTAGAATTTATTTTAATATGTACTTGTACTTGATTTTTTTTTTAACTTACTTTCTTTTCAATTATTCTGACATTTTTCCTGCCATGACTAAAAATTTACTAAAAACCCAAACTTACGTAGCATTTCTCTAGCAAGCTGTGCTCTTTAATGAAAAGAAAACTCTTTTTTTATTGTATAATATAAAGACATCTCTATTCGGAGCATGGCCCTGGGGAGAAAACCATTGAACAGTGGACAATGCAGAAAAATATGGTTGAACGCATGGAAAGTCAGGTACCCAGACAACACATTCATGAAGCACATTTTTTTAAAGCTTTATCACTGATAACCCTGATAACCGGTGTACATTTTGCAGCTGATTGTGGAGAAGCAGAGGCTACAGTCCATGTACCTGCATCTGTTTGATGTAAGTGCTTCATGCTGAAAAGCTTGATAAGTAGGCTTGTCTTCGGGCCACACAGTAATAGACCAAAATGCTCTTCTACTCCAGGTTAACCCAAGACTAAAGCAGTCCACTGCTCCTTCAGGAAGCATGCAGTCCTGTCAGAGTTTGAGCATTCTACATGCACAAAACACAACCTCATCTGAAATGCTCCCTCCAGGCTACTGGCAGATCCCAACAACACCATTTATACCTGGTAAGAGTGCACACACACAGTTATACAGAGGTCAAAAGAAATAAATATCAAATACAGAACCTCTGAAGAGACATGGTGTGTTTTTTTTTTTTAAATAAAACAACAATTAATGTAATACTAAGTTCATGAATTTTGTAACTTGAGCCAATATGTTGCAATATTATTGACACCAGGCTGCCTCTATTGGCTGCCTCTGTTGGATCATTGGACTGGAGTAGAGTGTTTGGCCAAAGTAAAGTATGACATTTCTCTGTGTCCAACTATACCGTATACTTACCATATATTAGGGCAATGGAGCTGTGGTTAAGACTAGACCAGATGGTCAGAGTTCCTTGAGCAATCCCCTTATCCTTATCAGCTCCACAAGTGCTGTATTATGCCTGACCCCCTGACCACGCTTTACTAGCAAGCCTGGATATGTGAAGAAAAAGAATTTTGTTCTAGTGTACTCTAGTTTTTCATTTGAGTGGTTAAGTAAAACTAATACCACTACTAAATTTGAATAATATTAGTCAAAAGGCATACATTTCACTAAAAGCAGTAGTAATGCGAGAGCACAAAGGATTACTAATTGTATCAATATCAGTATCAGTGATATTACGCAGAGGTATTTTCAATAGGGATAAAATGACATTCTGTGTTATTTGGGTTTACATTTATGATCATGTCCAACATCTATTCATCGACTATCTATTAAGTACATTACTATGCAGTACGATTGCCTTTGATTTGACTGCATGTTAAATATGTTGCAATTATTCTGCAGGGATTGTCCCCAGTATTGAGTGCTACAAATACACGAATCTGAGGCCACCATTTACCTATGCCTCCATGATAAGATGGGTGGGTGAGCAGTGTTAGTGTTTTTCCTAATGATAAAAACTTTTATCTTACTTTCCCCAATGTGAATTAATCACATTTTATTTTTATCTTGGTTTTTAGGCGATTCTTGAATCTCCTGAAAAACAGCTAACACTGAATGAAATCTATCACTGGTTCACACGCAAGTTCTTCTACTTCCGTCACAACACAGCCACATGGAAGGTACAAGGCACTTTTTTTCCCCTCAGTAACTGAGTTATCGCAACTATCTAACCAAACATATTTAAACATGAGAACTGCTGACAGAAACACACAGATGTGAAAGCTTAATTTAACCAAGAAAAAAAAAAAGAAAGAAAAAAAATCATTGTAGCACGTGTAGTTGTTTGGTTCAGTCCACGTAAAGAGTATTTTATATAGAAACCTGTTCAGGTATACAGATCAACATACATATTACTTATTATTATTTAATTTTTTTAAATTATTGTTATTATTTCACAATAGAATGCAGTCCGGCACAATCTAAGCCTCCATAAGTGCTTTGTACGTGTTGATGGAGGAAAAGGCTCTGTTTGGACTGTGGATGAAGCAGAATTTCTGAGACGGAGAGGGCAGAAGTTACACAGGTACACTATACCAAAACTAACCATTCAGGAAATAAATAATATTTGCACAGTGCAGCTGTCCTTTATATAGAAATAATTACTATATTTCATGGCTGGATGTGATGCACATGAATTGCTTTGTTTGTCAGATTTAGAGATCAGTTGTGTAAATGTACTAATATAAATGATTAGGGTCTATTAATCTAATAATAACCAATTTTCCCCTTATTTTCTCTAGGGACCAAGACATGAGCTGGGTGGCACACTATTCAATGTTTTATTCTCGAAATGACATTCCTCATTGTTAAATCACATCGTAAGACATTCTGTTCAATGTCATAAATACCTCAAAGTGTATATTTCAATGGATCCATTATTAATTGCGAGTAGCAATTGATTTTCAATAGGTTTCATTCTTGTTGACTTGCCAATATGACTAAACTGCTTATAAGCTTTTAAGGATTTAGAATTATTTCATACAAAATTTCTATTTAAATGCAAACAAAAATTTTTTTAAATCAGAATTGGTTTTACCTGTAAAATTATTTTGAAACTGATTTAAAAAAGTGAATTATTAAATATAATTTAAAATGAGCATTTCTTTAAGCATATAATTAATTTCAGATTAATTAATAACAATAAAATAAAATTATATATCTTATTGTTTTATTAATAGTAGTAGTAGTATTTTGTATGTGATTCCTGTTGGAATTATTTTAGCTTTTATTATTTTATTTTTTTTTATGCAGAAAGACAGATGTTCTACAGGGTAGATGCCTAAAATACTAAATTGCATGAATTCTTGTGATATTTCATTGTATTTAAATGGTCTTGACTGTCCTATTTTAGAAAATAAAAAATATGAATTTGAGAGTAACACAGGTTTTTCTGTGTGTTATTTAAAACTAGCGTAAGTACCCGGTGTTGACAGAAAAAGAGTTTGTAGAGATAACTAATAGGTTAAAGGTACAAATAAGCTGATCAGCTTTAATGTAATCAGTGATTATTATTTCCTGTTAAAACCCATGTACTCAAGCCTGTCTTTCTCTCTGCCTAACTTATTAATATATTGAAATAAAATTTTGCAAGGTTGAGTATCTTACGCCTTGTTTGCATCAGCCAAATAGACTCCCTGTTTGCTAATCGGAAAGGGAATCACAGATGACAAATCGAAAGAGTAGATTGTATAACGGATAAATTTGGTCTTAAAATGACTCCAGCGGGTAACAAAAAAAAATCACTTGTACCACTTCAGCGCTGTTATTTTAATGGTGAAAGTATGAACTAATCTCAGTAAAAAAAAATATTTGGTTTAGCTTTTCTAATTAATATATATTGGTGCAGGTGTTTGTTAACATTGATCAAATAGCTTAGTAGTTTATTTTTAAGTAAATTGTTAAATCTGCCACCTAGCTGTTCATAATATCGCTTTTATTTCCATTGTCCATTTGACTTATGTTGCAGGTTAAACTTCAGACAGTTATCTAAGTACTGTAAAAGTTTCGTTAAATTATGTCGATTTAAGACGCGCCCACAATTTGACGCATGCGCAGTACACTGTAAAAACTTCGCTGTCGGTTTATAATCTGGAACAAAACTGCTCATACAGACAGAAAAATTTCTGGTTATGTGTCCTCCAATGTGTGAAAGAGCGAGTTCTAACAAAAGTATAGACAAAACCTTTCTTTAAATATAGATGTAAAATTTACAGTCCAAAAACAATCGCAAAATAATTAATTATGGCTTTAAAAGCGTAAAAGAGATGCATTTGTGTTGTTCTTAAGGGTCAGCTGTTCTGCTTTATCATTGGCTAAGATGATTTTGCGCGGTGCAGCCTCAGCCAATCAGAGCATTGTTTTTCTTGTTCGTAAGAATATTTGGCTTCAGCCAAATGGCGAACGGAAGGACAAATTATAAACAAGTACGCGGAACTGGAAAACACTGGGCCTTGTCACATATTTAAGTAAGATAATCTTAATTTTTTTTGCAGACAGAAACAGCAGTATTGCCAGTGCAGGGGAACAAGCATTTTATTTTCATAGTTAGCATACAACCGAGCTAGGCCTCTCAACTCTAGGTGTCTGGACGTAAGTGCTATGGCTAGCTAGCTAGCTAGTTGGCTAACTTAGCTAATCAGTCAGATTACTCATAACAGGGGGAAACAAAACAGTAAGTTACCAAGCAATAACTTTAAACGCAATAACAAGTGTTTGCAGCTAAATATACCATGAGTACAGCGTCGGACAGCAGTGAAAAGCCGTCCGAATGTAGTAGAAAGAGAGGCGCGAGCCCGCGGCAGCAGGAGGACTCCCCGCTGTCCAAACAGCCCCGAGCCGACGAGGAGAGCGATGGAGAGACCGATGCCCGTGAACGCGCGGAAAAAGACGCGGGTCGATTAAAGCAACAAAATGGCGCATCAGAAAGTAACACTGCTCTTGAGTTTTATGAAAGCAGAGTGCAAGATGCGAATGGGACAAAAAACGCCGGAGGGACTGAACGGAAGGAGAGCGCTGGCGATGGAGAGCCGTGTGAAGGCCAGTTGGCGCGCTCAGATTGCGCAACGATAGTTGCAGCTGAAGCACTCGCGAGCCTCACCGCCGGCCGGGACGAGGGCACTGAAACACCTTGTTCATCCAAACAAGCCAGTACACAGGGCCGGGCCGACCTAGGGCCGAGCGGGCGCGCGGAGAACAGCAGCTCGGGTTCCCCGCTGAGAGGTGTCGGTGGCGAGGTGCGGGTGCGCGCGCGCCGCTCAGATGAGGTAGAGGATGAGGAGGACGATGATAATGATGATGACGACGACGACTCCCTCCCCGGGTCCTCCTTGACAGCCAGTTCGTCTGATGACGACGATGAGGATCAGGAGCGTGATGAGTGCGCCATCGTGTCGGTACAGATGGCCCCCGAGCTGCGGCGCTCTGTCGCGCTTCTGGCGCACGTGCAGATGCGGCTGGACGCGCTGGAGAAGAAGGGCGCGCGCATGCACCGGCGCCTCGAACTCCGACTGGGCCGTCAGCGGCGTCCTCACCTCGAGCAGCGCGCTACCATCGCGCAGAGCATCCCGGGCTTCTGGCTCACTGCTGTATCCTTTTCTCTAGTTCGCGCAACCAACGCTTTTCTACTTCCCCGCATTGTTCTGCTCCTTTCAGTGATGTAGATTCATTATGAGTAGTATGGCCCTTTTCTGTGTCCTTTGTAGAATTATTAGTTTCTCGTGGGTGTTCACGAGATTTGTGCGTGGAATTAAATGAACTGGTTAGAAAGAAAGCAAATCAGCTGATCTTGTACTTCATATAACTATCAGGTGTTTGATTGGAATGAAAGCCTGCAGTCATGGTGGCCCTTTGCTGATAAGATAGAATGCCTCTGCTTTAAGAATGCAGAGCATAGATCGTCTTAAAAGTAATAAATATATAGGGAAAAAGCCTTTTCCCCCCTTAAAGCCATACGAAGCTTTCTAGATTTTAAATTATGCACTAAATCCAACACACATCTCTGACAGAACATTATTCTCCCCTTTTACGCTGCCTTGGCTTACTAATGTTGTCTAATGTTCAGGCATGCTATAACACTAGCTATCTAAATCTATAAAAAAAAAATAATAATAATAACTAAGCACAACAGTCATGCAATCCCTGACATGATAAAGGAAGAATGGGATTTGGCGAATAACTTCTCCACCATACTCGAACCCACTTTTTAAAATTATATTTAAATATTTTGTTTGCTTAACCAAAAGCATTTCAGCTTCTCAACCACCCACACCTGTCAGCACAGATTGATGAAAATGATGAAGATGCTCTTAGCTACATGATCAATTTGGAGGTGAAGTACCCAGTTCTGTTTAATCTGTGTCTAATGACATTTCAACAAGCATGATTAGATCTACCCTATTTACGAAACACAATTTTAATTAACACCCATTCCCCTACTGTACTCTGCACAGATCGAGACTTTCAGAAACAACAAACTCGGCTACCGGATATGCTTTCATTTCCGTCGGAACCCGTTCTTTCAGAACAAAGTAATAGTAAAAGAGCTCCATGTTGGATTGGGAGGTAAGATCACTGAACAGTGGGTCATTAAAGATGATGGTTTATATCTTGCATAATACTATGTAGTGATCACTCTTGTTACTTTTTCATCAGGATCCCCAGTTTCTTTCTCAAACCCAATAGTTTGGCATCATGGACAATCCTTGACAAGAAATGGAGAACCAAGGCGGAATTCACGAGGAGTTTATGAGAGTTTCTTCCACTGGTTTGATGACCATAGTAGTCCTGGGATGGATGAAATAGCACAGGTACAGTATAACTAGGTGTATTTAGGTGAACAATTAAGGGTACCTAGGACAAGACAATTCGGTGTCCGATCTATTAATGATTTTTTTTGTAGTTGCTTAGCTGACAAGTAGCCTCATAGAACACTCAAAAAAACTTACTATGATAGAAACAGATACAGCAATATTCTTTAATTATTTCAGTGTGAAAGTGTATGACTCAGATGATGTTGTATGAGGTTGATCTACAATATATGCACACAACAAAGAAAAGAAATTTGCATGCACACAACTTGTTGGTTTTGGTTGGTTGATCATGTAGATTAAGGTTTAATATTGAGACCATACTGTTCAATTTTTCCTCATTGTGATGTAGATCCTGAAGGATGACCTGTACAAAGACCCTCTCAGGTACTACCTGACACCACTGTGGGAGCCACGGGAAAACGGCAGGTAATAAAATCCAAGTTTGTCAATTTTGGACAGCTGTTCAGGATTTTATCATGCAGGGTTTTTTTTTTTTATCGTCATTTAGTAAGCCAAGGACAGAAAGATAGTTCATTCTTTACCTTTAAACCTGCTGTCTGAATTCTTTTGCTAGTATATCCAAACCGCCCCAAAACAGTAATGGAGATGAGTGTGTGATCATCTCGGACTCGGATGATGACGACCAGGAGCTGGTCAGCCAAGATAGACATCAAGAACACAGTGATGAGGAAAACAAAGATAAAACTTGTGTGACAGGTAAATAATTAACATGTTTTGCAAGAATATACAATATACATATGAGGGGTGTTCAAGTCAAACTGGGACTTGTTATGAAATTTCTTGTGAATGAACACTGAATGGTATTTACCAAAGACTTCAAGCACAGTACAGTAATGAGCCACAGTAAAAAAAAAAAGACAGATAACTTGTCGCCAGCTTGTGAAAGAGACATATCTGTCTGTGGGAATTAAACACACATTCATTAACGAACGACACTTGCACTTAACAGGAACTTGGCTGCAAGTTATTGCCACACCCAGCTTACAGTCCTGACCTTGCTTCAAGCCATTTCCACATGTTAGGGCCATTAAAGGAGTTCCTGGGATGCCAGCGTTTCAGACGTGATGCAGGCAGTTTGATCATGTCACAGCATACTAAGTAAACTTCTACTTTGATGGTATCCAAGCAAAAGTGAACTGAATTAGTGTAGCAGGAAATTATATAGAAAAATAAAGGTAATATTTACTCTTAACTGTGTGCTGTTATTCTTTATAATCAGAAGTCCTGGTTTGACTTGAATGACCCTTGTACTTTAATGTTGTTTGGAAAATTCTGGAATATATAGAAGGTGACACAGAATAACGGGAATTTTTGAAATGCGTATTGGTAGCCATTAGCAGGTGGTAGCTCTGCGGGTTAGTGACATTTAGCAAGTAAACACTCCACCATTTTAGTAATCATGGATCAGTGGAACGGGCAACAGCGTGCGTTAGCCATAAAAATGTTTTATAAAATATTGTAAAAAAGTTCCCGTTTTTTTGTCACCTTGTATATATTTAATGGGAGACTATGCTGCAAAGTCAGGAATTTCTAATTTGTTTACATTTGTGATAACTAATCTCGTAACGTTTGTTGAAGGTGCTGGTGACAGTGACCAAGATGGAGTGGAATCCTCAACTGAGGAGAGGCAAGAAGAGGAAGTAGATATAGAGGAAATAGATGAGGTGTGTCACTCAGCCAGCAGTGAGGTCCGAGAGCTGGACCAGGATGAGGAAGAGGAAGAAGATATCGAAGTTAATGAAGATGAGGAGAGAGAAGAAAACTAGCAAAAGTGTGCATACAAAGATTATTATTCTTTAAGCAAATTCTGGACTCATTAGGGCATTGTTATTGCAAGTAGCTGAATCCTGTCTGAAAAGTACAGTATCATGTCAGCTTTAAAAACAAACAAAAAAAAGAAACGGCAAGAATTGCTGGTTGTAATATAAGCTAATGCAAGATGACGTCATTAATATTTTGCTACAAAATACAGGATGTAGATAAGGAAAAACTGGAAGGTTTAATATGAGGTATGTTACATGTCAGTGTAATCATGTGTACAGTCTCTGTGTTGTATCCATTCCCAATCCACTTTATCTCTTACATTTTTTTAGTTTAAGCAACAGTAAAATGTTTAACAGTAAACACTGTTAAAATGCACTTTTTTAATGCATGTTCTCTTTTCAGCTATATGGGCAACTATTATAACTCAGTTACATAGCCCAGTTAAAATGTTCCTGATGGCCCACAGCATTGTTCTTGTTTGTTTTTCATGATGTGCTTCTGCAGAAGAGCCAGAAGTCTGACTTGCATTTTTTATTTTATTTAATTTTTATTTTATTTTTAACACAGAATTAAATTCTTGCTATGCATAAGGATTTATACGATCAATACCACAAAATCAAAACCCTTTAACCAGATTTGTTGGTTGTGAGTTTGCTATTCTTTAAGATTTTGTGGTAATTATTCTTCAAGGGTGTGTTCTAAATAAATTGAAACTAGATGCACTTAGTTTTGAACCAAAACTGGACCACTCAGGGATGTTTATTACAGTGAATTCTGTGTTTTTATTGGGTATCATAAGATGCGTTACTCTGGTCTGGATTTGTTAATAGTTATTCAAATTTTTAGGTAAATTTGTTAAAATGATTATAGATTGATATCTTTTTGTTTTTTTGTTTCTTTGTAAGAATAAGCAGAGGAAACACTTCTGCCACAAGGAACTACTTTTCTGTGCATGGTAGGAAACTTCAGCACTAGTTTGGACTATATGGCAGCTCTGTTTATAATAATGGCACTCAAAAATAGATGGCAGCACACTGTTGATACACATGCATGAACGTGCTATAAGCAGTCCCAAGCTGTAATGTAGTTATTTCTTTTTTTTTTTCATAATAATAATAATAAGGAACTCATTAACCCATGTGTGGTCTAGCATTATCACTAATCTTTTATTTTAATGATACATTTATAACATAAATTTACATTTGTACAAGTGTGTATATGTAGGACATTTGTAATTTGTTTCTATAATGGCATAGGCAGTGCTGACTTCCTGCTGTAACCCACACCATTTTTAATTTTATTATTATTTATTTGGATTCATAAATAATTAACTGCCACTTATGATGATAATCATGCCTTGTCCACACATACAACTTAATTTTTGGTTGGCAAAATCTTCAAATACTACATTTATACATTGAAGATGTTTGTTGCAAGTGTAATTTCTAACCCTTCATCAAGGGTTTCTAATTTGTTAATTTTGTAATTTAAAGTGTATTTGACCTAAAGCACCAGAAGAGAATGCTATTTTTGTGTGGTAAAGTTTATAGCTTAAAGGTTTAACATATATGGTATGATTTGTCTTTAAGTAAATGTTCCTTTTTAAAAAACAAAAAATAAAATAAAGTTTTTTCATTTGTTTCTTTTGTGTATACTATACAAAATCTTTTTGCTCCACATAGCAGCTGCTACTATTATGTCTTGCTAAAAAAAAAGTAGAATTTTTTTTTCTTTCAGAAACTAAAATGTTTTCCTCAGAATGGTATTGTAATTTTGGGTTTCAACATTCCCTCAACAATGTAATTTCATAGTGCTTATCGCCATTTTCCCATAAGCTGTAACTTGATAAGGAGCTTCCAGACAATGTTGGCAGAACTCTATAACACACTCACTTTAAACAAATTATCTGGCATAACTGTGAATTGTTAACATATTTACTTTTTTACTGTTTTGAAGCAAACTTTTTTGCAATTTAGCGAATCATCCTGAGGTCTCGACTTATCTAATTAACTTAACTCAAGAGTGCGAAACAGTCTTTTAACTGGGCCACTCGAGGAAAAGGCAAGGGCACATAAACAACATGTTAGAAGCAGCAGTTAAAGGGAGTCCCACACGCTCAGAAAAAAAAAGTGTTAACTGTACTATTTCCTTGTAGTCTTTCTGCTAGAAAAGTACATATACTGTCTTTAATATGCTTTAAATTGTGCCTTTTAAAAAAAAAGTGCACCATATAGACATTTCCATGTGAATAATAAATATTAAAGGTAAAAAGGCACCTTTTATTAGACAAGATAATATATTTTTATTAACTTTGGTTTATTGTTTTTCTCCCTAGGGTTCCCCAAGCCTCTATCTTTCACAGGACAATATATTTGTTTCTTTTTCCGTTAGGGGGCAGTATAGCCATAATGATATTAGGTAATGAGGAAGGAATCACTTTCTGACTGGGAACTGCAGGTCAGAGTAAATAAAACAGTGGTACAGCCTGGATGGGGTGCCAATGCACTACAGGGCAACGTTGGCCTATTTATCTTTAAACACAACATCCTAAATAGTTTATACAGTGTGTCCACATTACCCCACCTTTATTCGTCCACAGTCACTACAACATGTTGATCAAAGTGAATGATTTTAATTCAAACCTAAATGCCTCAAAAACAAAATTTTATAAGAAGCTCTGCTGTTCTAAGAAATAGACACATCACTGCACCTAATAATGCAATTGATGGATTTTGTTTTCTTTTGGAATGTACAGTATTTTACAGAAAAGGCTCACCTGTCTGCAATAATATTGAGCGCCCCTGCTCTACAGCATTGATGTAGATATATGAAAGTTTCTTTCATGTGACAAAATGCTTTTATTCAGTCACCAAATCAGCTTGTAATTACTCATTTTGATTGTACTGAAGTTTGATCTTCCTGTTCTTTATTTCTTTGTAATGGAAACCAATGGTTGGGCATAATGACATAATGACCTCACACTAATGGTCATTGCTGTAAAGGGAAGGTATTTTGCTAAGGACCCAAGTTCAAGCACACACACACAACTTGCAATTTTCGAAACACTAATCAACCTACACGTACAGTATGTGTTCGGGCTACAGGAAAAGCAGAGCACTAAGGAGGAAAACCACAAAGCATTAAATGTAAATGTAAATAAATGTTTAGTATTACACATTTCTTACAATATACAGTTATTAGGTAATGTTGCCTAACTATTAGTTATTAGTAATTGAGGTTAGTATGTAATGACTACTAAACACAGAATCTTGACACAATGACTTTTCACACAGCCTTGAGCCAGCCTTACTTTCAGGGCAGGCCTTAACAGAGCAGAGCCGGTGTTGCAATAGAACACTTAACCACGCTTTATTCCTTATTTAATGCAATACTATAAATATTCCACCAGCAAAGACCTGCCCAGATAAAAAAAAAATGTGGGGTTGAAAATTGGGCCTTCCTGTTTTTATAGGACATAGACATTTAGCACACAAGATTATGGGGCACGTTTGTCTCCTGCTGTCACCACTAGCAAATGTGCGATCCCTTTGAGTAGCTACCTTGTGATGTCATTCTCCAAAATAGCGAACCCACATAAACATAAACCCCAGATTATATTTAATCTCAGGCAGGATTGTCATAATGATCTCCAAATAGACTACACAACTTTTTTGGTTTTTTTTTATGTTAATTGATGTTTAATGTTTTTTTCTTGTTTATTGCTAAGTGTAACGCATTTCATTATACAGTATGGCTCATTGGTAGGTTTCTTGTCTGCCATGCAGAAGGCCCAAACCCCAGCGACTCGGTCCCAAGGATGCCTCAGGAAGGGCATCCGGCATGAAATCTGTGCCAAGTTGTGTGTGCGGATCAGATGGACTACTGTGGCAACCCCTCAACAGGAACAGTTTAAAGACGAACAACATCTTTCCTATATATAGTTACATATCTATAGTAAAATTTGTTTCTATACAGTACCAAGTTTGGACACAAATTTGTATTTGCTTTTTTTTTTTACATTCTAGGACAATATCGGAGACTCCCACACTATGACATAACACATACAGTATGGAATTAAACAATTAAGGAACAACAGCAAAAATAACAGTCAGTCAAACTTTTGACTGATAGTGTATAAAGTGCACATTAATCATAATAGTTATTACTACTATTATTAATTGTAAAAAATTATGGAGCCATTAAAAACTTCATTTTATTAAGAAGTTTTTTTCCTTTAAAGCCATACCGGCATTGCCAATCATTCTGAAATGTTGTTAAACAATGCTTAATTAATTGTGCTATATTAATTATATAAACTATTGCCATACTTAAGTCTTCTTTTAGGGAATTGTAATTGAGGATCATTAGTAATTCTGCTTGTTCTATCGTACTGTGCATAGGGACCAGAAATGTTTATGATAAAGTTTTGCTTTTGCTCAGAAAGTTGAAAGTGAAAACACAGTTAAAGAGAAGAGAAACAAAGCATGAAATATGATGCCAAGAGTAGGGGTGAAACAGTAACAGTAGGAAAAGAGCCAGTGAGATAAATGGTGAAACTTTTTAGCCAGGCATTCCTGAATGTGAATGTGTTGTTGAACAGGTAAACAATCTGGTTACTAATGTAAAGTATACGCAGCCACTTCGGCGTTTCCTCTGTGCTCCCTCCATGCGGCCTATTGCTGTATTTTTCAGTACTGTTCAGTGAGTGTACAAGAACAGGAAGGACTTTAAAGAACGGAGAATATGCACATGCTCAATGCTCCAGTGTTAACTGTTAATGCATAATCATCAGAGCATATTGCATATAAAAAACAAAAGCAACATCCTGTCCATAAACAGAGAGAGATCTCGATACAGTATATACAGTATATATATATATACATAGAGAGAGAGATAAGTTAACATGAGACTTAACATACAGTTATTACATTTAGTATAAACATTAATAATGATGTCACTGGAAGGTCCTTATGACTGTACTAAAACAAGCATGTGTGTATTCCATTTGCACTGGGCCTCCTGAAAAGAGGAACCTTCACAGAGCTGAATAGCCGAACTCTACCTCATGCTAAACAGAGCAGCACACACACATACGCACATATACCTCGGCGGAGCTTTTAGCAGCCCCGAATCTTCCAGTAGTGCATCCATCTTTCATAAGACATGGCATTATCACACTACTCCATTCTGGCCCCCTCTAGGCTAATGCTAAAATGCTGACAGATTTATTGCCATAGACAGATGTGCAGGACACTTATGCCGTCCCGCATTTTCACATTCACATGGCTCCTTCGTGTTTGTTCTGACTTTACTCAAGTTTGCTCATAAGCTAAAAGGATTTCCTTACTGGTTATTGTTGGACGGAACTACCGGAGACTGAAGGACCAGGATAAAGGAATGTGGTTATGCTGTGTTTTTGAAGTTACTGCTTTAAGGTGAGCCAGGGCACACAAGCACACGCTCTTACATGCATGAAGGCACATACACATTCTTGTGCAGATCTATACAATGCCTTGGTTGCGCACCTAGAGGTCATGTGACAGAAGCATGTTTTCATACCTCTTATTCCTTTGATCTTTTATCAAGCTCCAGGTATCGTATTCATCTTAGGGTCTGTGGCTTCATTCCCACCAATGTGTGACATGTATATACATCTATTGACTAGATGTATACGCATATCTGATGGTTCACACCGGTGCATTTAACAAAGCCATATGAACAAATAGAAATATGTGCAAAGTTGGTAACATATGTGCATATAAAATTTACAGTTAGGCAGATCTTTATAATCAATGGGACTTAAAAAGTGTTGAAAGTGATAAATTATATGTCCTTTTTACAATACTTGAGATCTTGGTTAACTGTGCTTTTTACAATCAAATCATAGTACTATATTTGAGAACACTTAAAGCCTTGCACTAATATTATGACTATAATATTTAAATAAAATATTCCACTTCGTTACATTGATTTTTGATAATAAACTATAACAGCATGAATAAGGAGTAATGCTTTTTACCCCAGTAGAACCTTGCTGGCAAAATGTCTACACTTCAGGCACAGAATGTTTAAACAATGGCAGCAATGCCTGAACCAGTGGAGACTCATGAACATCCCTGGGCTGACTTTATCAGATTTATTCAGTTTCATAATCTGCAAATTGCACATGCCAAAACCTGGGAGATATTGGCATTTTACAGTTCAGCATCCAAATCTGCAAGAACATGTACAAGCATGCCATTAGCTAACTCAGTAAGCTAGACTAGTTTGACCTTTTGATGTTTTACTGTATGAAAGCTCTGTGTTAATAATAATTCACTTCAGCGTTCAGTAGCAGGTGCCTGCTGTCCTAAATATATCTAGGTTTTGATACAGTTTATTGGTAACGTGAACTATCGGCCAGTCAATAGTTTGGACACACCTTCTAACTCCATGGTCTTTTCTAATTTTAAATACTTTCTACATTGCAAAATAATGCTCAAGGCATCCAAAATGTGCAATAATCCCATTTGAACAGTTGATATTAAGATGTGTCTGCTACTGTAAAACCATCATAAAGCTATAATCTGATCTGCTGTTAATTGATGATTTTTGAGGATGGTAACTCTAAATGAAGTTTTGGTTTTGCTTTCCTGAGAGGGTCTTCTTGAGAGCCAGTTTCATCATGGTGCTTGATGGGTTTTGTGAATGCACTTGACAATACTGTTCTTGCTAGAACTATTCCAGAACAGCTGACCTTCATGTCTTAAAATAGGAATATGTGTTATTTCATAATAATAATAATAAAATTTTAAAAAAGTATTGTTCTAGAATGTAAAAAATAGATCCCAAATTTTGACTGGTACTGTATCTATCTATTTAATGCACTAGCAAGCTACTGAAACCCCATCAGAATGTGTCTAATGTAGGTAATGTTGCCTAACATTGATAATAAATGTGGTGTTCACTTTTTCTATTACTTGCTTCGTTACCATACTGCAATTGTTCAAAAATGCATTTCAGACATAACAAATGTTCAGAGTAGTTCTGTCAAATGTACAAACATATAAAATAATTACTCGTGTCGTTTTTTCTATCGGCTTAGTTATTTACTCCTTTTATTCAGGTTAGTTTTTTGTACCTTTTCAACTGTTGCTTGTGCTGTAAGTGAGAAGGTAAAAAATCCAAATACCTGGAGCAGTTAAAGGTTAAGAGTCTTGTATGAATGCCTTACAGTGGTTCTCTGTCAACCCTGAACTCAGTCTTACTAGCTTAAAACTTGATCCTTAGAGCTACCACCTGTAAGACACCTTACACAACGATAATCCAGGACTTTCTCCAACCGAGCAAGATCGAAACCAGATACAGTTATACTGTGTAAACCTGCTCCCTTGAGTGCACTGTGAACAATTTACCATTTAACCTAAGGAGTGTTCGTTGTACTCCACAGTCCACACTGCTTTATTTCCCACAGATGATACCCAGCAGTGCAGCACAGAAAATGGTTTGACTGTCCCCAGTTTGCACATGCTACTGTCTGTATGTTCTCTTATTCTCGGGTGGGTTTCCTACTGGTTTTCTGCTTTCCTCCAGTCTACCAAAAACATGCTAGTAGTAGAATGGCTAAATAAAAGTGTCCCTAAGCGTGACAGAGTGTGTATGTGTGTGTTTAGGGTAGCTTTGATTGTACTAGCATCAAGGATGTATTCCCATCTCATGCCCAGTGTTCCAGAAATCTAATCAAGACCCAGATCAAAAGCTTCAAAAACATCAAAGCTTAAAAAGGTTAATGGTTAATAATTGACAACATATAAAAATGTTTTTTTTTATGTGATGTGCAAGAGGTGAAAAACCACAAAACTGTGTCACTCTAACCATCCAGGACATGTGTTTGACATTGTCTTAGATTTTTATACAGTATGTATGCACGTTTCCAGGAACCACCATTCACCAAGTGTGGTTATGAACAAATGGTCTGCAATTGTGTCACCCACATGTCATCTCAGAGCCAACATTCAGTACCTTATAATAAGGTCTGACTACATACTGTATGAACACATAAACCCTTCAATTTGTTTTGTTCACAGACCACATGAAGGATCGGTCATAGTGTTTGGCCTTTGACATAAACTGAATACTGCAGGGAGTGAATGGAAGAGGAGCTCGGTCCTGGAGCTCAGGGCCGCAGTGGGTGAATGAGGCACAGAAACCTGAACATAAAGCTCACATTTTAGTCACTTCCTCAGAGAGGGAACTAAAGGATGCCTCCCACAAGGAGAGAGAAAGACAAGAAACCACCTCCACATCCGCACTGCACTACAAAAGGAAGAAAGAGAGTTATATGGCACACCTCAAAGCAGGCGGTGGAAAAGAAGACTTCACTGTTCAAACAGTCGCTGAAGGTCAGCTTTAAGGACGAAATGAAGAAAAAGAAATCTAAAGAAAATGGTCTACAGAACAAATACTAAAGACGGCTATCAAATGAACAAGTACAATAAACTGTGTGAAGGATATAAAGAGGAACTATACCTAATTCCCAAGTGGTGAATTATCACTTTAACTATCCTGTGGTCTTCATATAAGTCCCAATAGGGATGTGGCCATAATAACATACTACCTTCTTAAATAGTAAGCTTTGTCAAAGCTGTACACTACCTATGATTATATTCACATGGACCGGCAAGGCTACGTCCAAATTCACAAACTGCCGCACCAAATAGCAGACCATGTCTAAACAGAAGTCTGTGTATACGTGGCATACTGTTTTGACATGGAGCACTGTGTGAATGTAGCTTAAGAAAAATGTGATCCTTTGAATTTGACACAGTGGAGATGTTAATACACTGGACTGTCTCACCCCTTCTCAAAGTAAACATGCATGCACACACACACACAAACACAGAAGCACACACAAATGGTTAAGCACTCTTTGAGGCCTACATGACTGCACTGAGACAATTTTCCGTGCGGGAGAAATGCCTTTTCAACAGCACCCCTTTCCACCCCCTGGTGATTTTTTTTGTCTCCGTTGTCGTTAGCGGCACAAATGCCAAGCGAAGAATTTGGGGAATTTTCTAACACTTCATTGCCCTTTGGTGCCCTTTGGTGCCCTTTGGTGCTCTTTTCTAAGTGTTTCCTCTACAGGGGCCTCTTGTTCGAAATGTGACAGGTGACAGACATTTGTCGGTCACACAAGAGCTTGTTCAAGAGCAACCAGACTGTATAAAAGACGTCATTTAAGAAGCAACATAATTATATATGTTAAAGTCAAAAGAATAATTATAATATATCATCCAAATGACAAGTGATAAACATAAAAGCCAGCAATGAAATTACACAAGTTTGGTAGAATATGGGATAAAATTGTATAAATATATGTTACAAAATCATAACTGTACCTCTCAATATCATAAAAGAATAAAACCTTTTATATTAATTCATGAAATTCATTTATTGCATTTATTTTCCTAGAGATGATCACACCAATGTAGAAATATTTGATTCTGCTACTGATTGAGGCTACTAGTTGTTTTTATTGTTGCATCATTTACATTATACAAGTTTTAAAAGATGCTCTTTATTTTCATCCGGTGTATATGCTTAGAAAAGCCTTCTTTCACAGCAAAAGCGCATCATATTGAAAATGCTGAAAAATTTTTAAGTAAATAAATAGGTAAATAAAATAGCCAAACAAGAGTAAAGGACTAATTTAGCATTTTTAGTTTATACTTTTGTTAAGTATGCTAGTATATTACTATTATTTATAATAATTGTCTTTGGGTACTGGAGTTTACATAATAATGAACTTAGGGTACTGGAGTTTACCTATTGTTCTGATTTAGTCCCACTTTCCAATTTTGCTGTAATGTCTGTGAGTGTAAATAATGCAATTACAGAAAAATAATTAAAAAATGCATACAATGCAAAAGTATACAATTTCTGTTTGGGATTAATAAAATATCATATCTATCTAAGTGTGTTAATGAGTGTATGCATGGTGTTGTGTGATAGACTGGCATCACATCCCGTGAGTATACCTGTCCCACAACCCCAACCAGGGTAAAGTGTTAGAGTAGTAAAGATAAATGAATGAATGATTTCCATTACCTTCAAAAGTTCTATCTATCTATCTATCTATCTATCTATCTATCTATCTATCTATCTATCTATCTGTCTGTCTGTCTGTCTGTCTGTGCAACAAAAATCCCTGTGTTAAATTAACACCCTACAGTGTCTATATACTGTAGGTAGAGTTGAATTTATGTTATCTCTTAAAGTGTTAAATAAACAATGGGGATTTTTCTGCATATCTATCTATCTATCTATCTATCTATCTATCTATCTATCTATCTATCTATCTATCTATCTATCTATCAGTTTGTCTGTCTGTTGTTTGCTCTTTCTTAAATAGAATAAAATTCTAAAGCACCAAAAATACTCTCTCTCTCTCTCTCTCTCTCTCTTGAGTGTGCGTCCAGTTGTGCAGTCCTTTCCCTAAAAAAAGAACAAAGGAGAGTTTGTGTCCATCTCTCTTCCCTAAATGACTGGCTGATATCCTTTGCTCGTTATGCAGGACTGAATTTACTCGTACATGTTCATTACTGTGAACATTTCATACTAAATGAGCATATTAACATTAATTAGATTAAATTATGAGAGAGATGCTGTCTATATACAGCAGCAGCTCACTCATTCCCAATTCACACACTTCGGACTGCTGAAAAGTTTGAAACCTTACAACTTCTATGGGAGCGCCTATCTATATCTATACATTCCAACTTTACTGACTGATGGATGAAGGATAATGAAGGAACCTGTATGGAACGTTGTAACACTGGGGTTTTTCCTTTCTGAATGTTCCAAATCAAACATTGGTAAATGGATACTCTACAGTCAAAACAACCCCTATGGAACAATCACTGAGCCTATCTATCTATCCGTCCGTCCGTCCGTCTATCTATCTATCTATCTATCTATCTATCTATCTATCTATCTATCTATCTATCTATCTATCTATCTGTCTGTATGTCTGTCTGTCTGTCTATCTAAGTGTATGTCTGTCTGTCTGTCTATCTAAGTGTATGTCAATCTGTCTGTCTGTGTATCTAAGTGTATGTCAATCTGTCTGTCTGTGTATCTAAGTGTATGTCAATCTGTCTGTCTACTGTATCTAAGTGTATGTCAATCTGTCTGTCTGTGTATCTGATTATCTATCTGTTCGACTGTCTATAAACTGCCTGTCTGCTTACCTGCCCACCTGTCTGTCTTTCTTTCCAAGTGTTTATCTGTCTGACTGTCAGTCTGTCATTCTGTCTGTTTTGTCTTTTTGTCCTATACTTTGATACTATGTATCAAACTGTCTTTCTGTATCTATGTGTATGTGGGTCTTGTATCTGTGCAAAATGAAAAAAAAGGATGGTGTATGTGTGTGTGTGTGTGTGTGTGTGCGTGCGTGCGAGAGAGAGAGAGAGAGAGAAAGAGAGAGAGAGAGCGCGAGCGAGAGAGAGAGAGAGAGAGAGAGATCAGAAACACTTCAGCTCCACCTACAGATCCTGATGTATGTTAGAGAAGGAACAGAAACCTAATGTCACCCACCATCCACTTATACAGCTGAGCAGGGTTGGACAAATTACAACATGATATACAACTCACAATACACCCTAATACACAACTCAAATTACACATATATACAAAACTAACAATATAACTAGATACACAACTCACAGTACACTCATATACACAACCTTGCAATACACCCAAATGCAGAACAACACAATACACCAGATACACAGCTAAACAATATACACAGATACATAACTGACAATACACCAGATGCACAACTACAGTACACACAGATACAAAACTCAAAATACATCAGATACACAACTACACAGTATACTCAAATACACCCTGATACAGAACTCACCATACACCTAGATAAACAACTCACACCTCACCCAGATACAAAATAGACCTAGATACACAAGTAAGCAATATACTTACACACACAACAATCAAAAAAAATCATGAAATCATGATGTCATTATGGAAGAAGCAGATGAAAGAGTGCAGACAAATATAGGAGAGTCCACTGTTCAATAGTTCAAACATTTAGGAGGGAAAACAGGTGTGTTGTCTAACATAGACTATTGTTTTTTGTTTTTAATAGTATTTTTAAGCATAGAATTGCTGCTTCAATTTTGTACTGAAATGCTACTATAAGTAAATTCATAGTTTACATAGCATTAGCGAGAAATGTCTCCATAGTGATGCATAGCTAGAGAAAATATATGATGTGAGGAAGAAGAGAACCTGTGTGTGTGCAGTGAATTAAATCCTTATTGTAAAAGTGTGTTATTACACATTACAGATCTCTGTGGTAACATACTGTAGGTCCATAACTATTGAATCTGTTTATATGATACACTGCTGTGTTTCGCTTTTTTGTTGTATTAGTTTCAGTTTTCATTTATTCTATTTACAAACTTATGTTATAAATTTCTAAGAAATATGTATAAGTGGTCCTCCAACTTAAATTATTGGTTGCAGCACAATGAAAACACTTTTGACTATTAATACCTTTTTATAAATTTGCATAATGGCAAGAAAACAAATTATATCAGTATTTACTCAAAGATACACTGAAAATTTTAAATTTAATGTTGACAAGATCACTAAAAATTGTGACTACTGTGGCTTACACAGTGATTGTGGTCCTCTTTACTTTGGTGCCATTGACGTGACCAAAAAAAAAAATCCATTTGCAAAAATAAGTGTTGTGGGGGGAGTCATTCTTCTAAATGTTTTTCCGCAGCTTAGGAAATGTTTTGAGAATTCCAAAAGGAGTTGTATAAGTCTGCCTTGAAAAATGAGCCAAAGCATTTGAGAAAAACTGCAATGAGATGTCATATACTGTACAGTATGACAGGATAAAATAAAACCATAGTTGTAAGGATTTCCCCTCTTTTTGTGGCAGTAAATGAGAACTAATTGCGGGTAGAAACATGTGCCAAAGAATTGGGTCAAAGATTCATTCAATCCAGTCCTTTGGTTTTGTCACTATACGAATCAGAATCAAAATCAGATTTTTTTTGGCCAAGTACTGTAGGTTCTGGCTTTTAGTGTCTCTCGAGAGATACAGACACACATACAAGCAATGTACATGTTATTTATAGGCAATGCACAATATACAGGAAATACACAACATTATAAAGGTTAAATAAAGACAATATACTGTACATTATAGACTGTAGTTTTTGTAGCCCATTTACTATTTATTGTAAACTACAAATCTTTAAGGAAGAATAAGGAGGCACCACTGATTTTTGTTCGCTGTTCTTACTATTTGCTGCAGTTTGTTCCTGTCCTGTTTTGTGGCTGCTCCAAGCCAGTTTCTGGTAGACTATACTTCCTCAGTTGGCACAGAACATATTTCCTCTGCTTGGCCTTTTCGAGGATGGACCTTATGTTGGTCTCACACTTTAGGTCTTTGGGACCTTAGAAACCTTAAGGTATCCACAAACGATATTCTGAGAGGGAGCAGTGATGAGCGGTGTCGCTTAAAGTGTCCTCAGAGGTGTCCACAGTTTTGAACATGTTCAGCTCCAGGTAGTTCTGACCGCATCAGAGCAACAGCCATTCCACCTTCTACTGTTATGCAGACTCGTTGCTATCTTGACTAAGTCTGCTGACGAAAGTGTAATTTGTTAACTTCAGGAGTGTAATAGTAGGGTGCTTGGAGGTTCAGTCCTTAGCATGAAGAGAGAAGAACTGTGGGGATAGGACACATCCCTGGGAGCACCATTGCTGACTGTTCCTTTGATACTGGACAAGTGGCGTGCATAGAATCTCCATTTGCAAAAATGAAGACTATGTGTTGTGCATGCATATAGAAAATTAAATAATCACGTCCCATGTTGTTGCTTATTAATGTGAATAGAAATTTATAGTAATAAAAGTTTATCTTATTGAGTAGGGTCATGTGACAGCACAAACTGAGCCAGGAGATTCTTTTAGACAGTGCTTCTTATTCCAGAAATATTTCAGAGATGACAAATTTCAGATATTAGTTTGTTATGACAACTGAGGCTGAAATAAGCATCAGAAACTGCTGCTGCGGGAAGGCAAATTTGTATTTTGGTATGAATAAGAGTAAAAATTGTCAGAGAGATTAACATGAATATATTTAACCCCTGTGCCCCTGGGCTGAATAATAAAATTGTCCATTTTTATCGCCAGCTGAAAACGTCTGGCCTTAGTTTCTTTTTATCAAATGGCTCCAATTATTAGCGGCCATTTTATGGCTAAACCTCAGGATCACACGCTTTTAACCTTGCAGTGTAGATATCCCGTCCAAAAAAATATGGCCAAATTAAATCCAATCAGATCATTTTAACACAGAGAGAGGGATTTTTCTGGAATAAACAGAACCATATGGGAAACATTTACAGAACGCTTGTGTGTACGCTGGTGAGTGAGTGGGAAACATACGATTATTCATGAGAGAGAAAATATGCAGGAGGGAGCAGGAGAAAGGGAAGATAAAGAGGACGCAGGACGGCTGGATCCTGTCTTTCTCGGCAGAACAATTTGTTCATAATAGAGAGAACAGTGTGTGTGTGTGTGTGTGTGTGTGTGTGTGTGTGAGAGAGAGAGAGAGAGAGAGAGAGAGAGAAAGAGACATGCACTTCGGTAAGTTTCTGCTATCTATCAGAGAACTGCCTGACCTCTGACCCCCAAACCCCCCGATTATAGGGAGCCAAAGAGTCTCTGAGAATCTGGATCCATTTCAGAGTGAGAGACAGAAACCAGGAGAGAGAGAGAGAGAGAGAGAGAGAGAGAGAGACCAACATAAATAAAGACAGACAGAGAGACAGCCAGACAGAGAAGCAAAGAATGGGGGAGAGAAAGAGGGAGAGAGACTTTCACACAGAGATTACAGTGCTATAAAAAAGATCTCCTCAACATGCCACCTTCACTCACCTTTGGTAATTCAGACTGGGCCCATCTATCTAGCATAAAGCCACCCCAGTTTGTGATTATAAGTTGCATGCCACTGTTCTGGCTGTTCTGGGGTCAGAAGATGCATCATGCTTGTTGGCAACTAGTGTAATGCATAATATATGTATTGGAAATACCCTGAATAGCATAAACAGGTTATTTTTTTCAGGAACTGTTTTGCCAATTTTAAAATAGAGGACCGACCTAATTATGGTCTTTGTTGGTCGCTTGTGATATGGTGGTCAATTTTGTCCTCTGCTTGGAGCAAAAGGACCTCCCAGGCCAGGCTGTCCAAGGCCTTTTTTTGCCAGCAGATGTAAATATTATGATCTCAGTGAGATCAATGAACTCAGCTGTTTGTTCATTCCAACACTTTCTGTCTGGATTTAATGTTTTATCAAAAACATATCACTCAGATCTTCATTGACATTGCTGCTTACACTGTCTGCTTGCTGCCAGTAGCTCTTTGTCAGTGTGTGTATAAGAGTGAGAAAGGGACTGGCTAATTTTAAAGTGATCACTCATTGAAATATTATATGTCTAAGCATCAATATGACAATTTGACAGGCTAATGTAGCTAACAAGTAATGAAGGCTACTAAATCCAACTTGTATGAATTTACAGTAGCTCTATTAATGAACACAAAATCACCTTAAGAGTATTTTTGTTTCAAACATTTTTTGTCTCAAAAATTATAAGAAAATATCAATGTTTGCTAATATGGTACCTCATGTTAGTTGTGTTAGTGGTCAATGCTAAGTTTAAGTACAGTGCATTTTTCTCTCATAGCAACAAACTTGAGGTAAATGTTGATCCACATGTCTTTTGTCTGAATTCTATTGTCATGTATTTACACTTGCGCTGTAAAAAAAATAATAATGCAATACTGACTTGCTAACTAGCTGCTAGCTACATTTTATTTATATCCTAGTTGTATGTTCTCATTAATTGAACCAACCATATGTGCAATGGGCATAAAACAACAATCCATTATTTCTGAATGTACTAACATTTACATTCATATGCCAACAAGTTTACCACACTTACTGTACATTTACCTAATATTGACTGATATTATGTGGCCTAACACATAATGTGTGAAAACTTTCTTGGATGTTTTTTTTTTTTTTTTTAACAATAGCCAAAAAGACATCACTTCAAGTAGCTTACTGTTCAATATGTTTACTACATAGGATATAATACATGTAGTTGTTGCATTGGAACATTGACAAAGTTTTCAGTGAGATGCCTTTGGCACCCCTTGTTTAGGTTTGTCTTGTTTTCAACTTTCAAACTGATCTTTCTTAACCTGTGCTTAAAGCAAAACTCAAATTACTGAAAAAAAAATATTATATTCATATTTTTAAGATCATAATAAAATGTTTGAGGTTGTTATTCCTGTGAGGAGTTTGCTAGCACAGTTACAGTACAATGATATTTAATTTCAGAAGAAAACAATTACAACCATAGTGATACGCTACTAAAAATAAAACTTCTCACTCAATTTTAATTTTCCAGTGATGTTCAATTAAATTCAGAGTGTAAGGGAATGTTGGAGCAAAGTCTTGGCTTGTTAGCTTTCTACTAAATGACAAGTGTTATGGCATTGACAGCAGCATCCGGATAAAGTTGAAGTTGATACTGTAGCTTTACACAAAGTGTTCAGATAAGAAAGTGGGAGAACTGGACATACTGAAGGACTCAAGAAGCGCTGCATTGATCTCACGTACTGTACTGTATGTTGCGAGCTAAGTCCCACTGCACTACTATTAGCAAGATAGTCAGACTGGATTGTCGGTATTGTAGGTATCCATTACTTAAAGTTAAAATACACCAGCATGTACCTAAAAGAAATGAACACAATTTGCATGTAGCAGCTAAGTGTAATGCGTGATGAATAGTGTAATGAAGCTCATTTAACCTTTAAAAGCTGCAGGTACAGATAGCCATGTTTTACATAATCTTTTAAACACAATATAGTATAGTCACATTCACCTGCAATTTCAACACATGTTCTTGAGTCCTGTAAGATCATCTTCCAGAGTGACTGAGATACATAATATCCACTGAGGAAAATGCCATAGAAGGGACAGATCAGGGAATGAGTGATGAAATCATAAATAAATAAATGACGATAAGGAATGAAAGAGAAAGGGAAAGAATGACAGAGAGGTGAAGGGTTTCTCCTTTCATGACCAACTTCAAACAGAAGGGTGCTAGGGAGAGCCATGTATTGGAGAAACAAAGAGGAAATAAAAGAGAACGTGAGGAAAAGAGAGAGAGAGTACTTAATACTTGAGAGCTGTGTCAGGACCTTTCTTTATTGTGTGTCACATCTAAATGTTTCGCATATTTGTTAACTTGTTATTTGTTAATTATTCAACAATTTAATTGAATTTAAACACATTTAATTGTCAGGATGTAACAAGTAACTTATTATTAAAAAAGTATTTATTATATAGGATGTCATGTACTTATCGCTTATTTATGTATATGATTATAGATTACCATATGCAGATATAATGTATACTACATGCTATTAATAGCATACTGTACATGATTTCCACATATCTACATACATTTAAACATGATATCAGAGTATATCATCTGCAGATTTTCTTGAAATAAGTTATAAAACAGTTAAATCAAGCAATACTGCTACTATTACTACTACTACTACTACTACTACTACTACTAATAATAATAATAATAATAATAATAACAAATATTACAATTAGTACATAAATTAAACCTATTCATTTAATCAAGCATTTTTATAAATAGATTTGTCTTGGGTAAAGGAGCAGATCTGGGGGACTCATGGACGTAGAGTAT
>JAOVVA010000032.1:5122295-5156341 GCA_028565275.1 Leiocassis micropogon | reverse complement strand
AGAATGTAGAAAATAAATCACTAAACAAAAACAAAGAAATTTGCAAGTGACCCCAAACTTTTGAACGGTAGTGTATGCCTCTCTTCGGATGGTCACATCAATAACAGTGCGACTATTGACACTTTTAGAGGAAACAGTACTACACATTTCTGCCATAGATAACAACTGTTGAAATGTATATAAATTTTTTGGGCCCTCTGTATGTATGTACTGTATAAGGTATACATTCCCACGGGGCACATATAGGACAGCAGGACATCTTCAAAACCAAACAAACCTAAAATCTATTGTGGACATCTATTGTGTTTCTATAACGGGACCCTTTTAACCCCTGATGTTCACACCCCAGTCATCTTCACAACTATTTTCAAGCCTCCTACTAAACTTGCTTTAAGGGGGGCTTCACAGAGCAATTAGCAATATCCTGCTTACCCAAAAGAACTCCTGACATCTAAATACCTGAGGGCTAGTCTGCGCGCCACCGGGTTATTTAAAGATAATCCTCATTCAGCGCCACAATTTATGTAGATAAACCTGATTTCTTATCAGACCTCTAAGGAACGTAATCTTTACTAAATAGATACAGTGCTGTAAAAATAGGCTCATATTAAGGCAGGAGATGAACACCCTTTTTAATGATTCAGTCCCAGGTTTAAGTTAGAAAAAAATTCAGAATAAATGTATAAATGTGGAGCAGGATGTAATGGAAGTCATAGATTTTGGCTTTTAGTATTCATAATTCATACGCCATCCATTCCAGTAGAGTGCTATCATCTATAATGTATGCGGACTTGAAAATATAACAGTCTGTACCTGTCAGTTTCCACTTTGGGAACTGTTGAAGCAGCAAATGGCCGCTTAACAAGGCTTTAACTTCAGACTCGTCTGGTTGCATATTGCATGGCGTTAGTGCACACAGAGGGGGTTGTTACCATCAAACCAATCAATATTTATACTGTAATTTGTCTGTGTGTGTGTGTGTATTGTTGATTAGTACATGCAAATATGTATATATGTTCTTTGGGGCGCACCTTCAACATCTGTGATAAATAATGTAAATGTCTATATGTGTGTTAATACAGTTAGGGGAGAATTTATTTTACTGAAGCATCAGAACAAGTTACAATTTTTTTAAGTGTAATTTTGTGCTTTAGTGTTCAGTTGTTAGGACAGTAAACAGTATATATTATTCATAAACAGGCTAACATGCACACAGTACATAATATACATATAGATCACTTCAATAATGAGGACTGAATGAGCAAAACAGCTTCTCTACATGTGGTGTCTAGCACTCACATAATTAAAAGACGTTCTTGTTGTGTCCTGAAAAAAATCGCTTTTAGATTCCCGCAGGGTGTGAAGTCCTTTTATAGAAAACCTGTTCTCAATACTCGGGTTTATTAAGTGGCAGCTCTAAATTTCTCCCAGAGAAAGAGAGAGAGAGTGAAAGAGAGAAAGAGAAAGATAGAAATCTTGGCTAATTACATGGGGATTGAGATTTTTACCTCAGCACCTCAGCAGGTGGAAACATGACCCACACCGACCTTATTTTCCCAGCCTCGGGCTTGTGTTTCTATAGACATATGTCAGTGAGTTTACTTCTGCATGCGTGCATGTGTGTGTGTGTGTGTGTGTGTGCGTGTGTCTCAAAGGATAGGAATATCTGACAGTTTTGACTGTGTGGGTGCTGCTTCTTTGAAAGGTCCTCACAAGGATAGGAAGACACCTGGGTGTGTGTGTGTGTGTGTGAGACTGTCTGTCTGTCTGTTTCTGATTCTGTTTATATGCTCTTGCGGTTGAATAGCTGAGCTGAGCTGTATGTGTGTTCTGAACCTATGTATGTGTGTCTGCCACACCTTCCCACAGAAGCAGTGCCAGAATCAACATGTGAAAACACCTGAACGCACAACCTGTGCTCACAAACACCGAGTGAGAAGAAGCCAGATCTGATCAAGCAGCCCAAGTCTGATCTTCAGCCAGAGGAGCACTCAGGAAAAGAGAAAAGGTGAGGTGAGGAGATGAAAAAGACAAATAAAAAGATGTGAGATAAAAATAGGCAGCGAGAAAGCCCTGTCGCACGCTTAACCCCCTCACAGGATGAGTCACTGACCCGAAACGCTGTTAGTTTTTTATCTTTTTTTGCTTTCATCAGTGTAATTTCCACCACACTTCAATTCTCCTGCGCTTATGAACTTCTTTGCAGCTCGCTTCAGGCCCGCCGCAGGAATTCCTGACCTGCTGTGATTTCCATCTCTCCTGCGCTATAGGCGTTTCCATCTCTTAGGACGGTGTCGAGAGATTATTATCAGATCATTTCCTCACGCTTTCAGTCCTCTTTTTCTCCTAACTCCTCTGCTCTTTCACACCATTACTCATTCACATGTCCCCTCTTTCTTCACCCATCGCTCCTTCCTTCTATCCTTTGGTTTGGGCATGTAGTGCATTCCGAGACAAGCCTCTAGATGCGTTGAATGTGAACCCAAGGCTGGTGCATAGAAAGATTTACAGACAGACATTTCCAGAGAGGACTTTATTTATTAGGTGGAGGTTGTTTGGCAAGTCAGGTATTGAGATAAGCATATATAATGCCGACTCTAAAATTATTGGCACCCTTTAAGACAATGGGCGAGAGTTAACATGTTACCCAATTATTAGACATTTCTACTTGAGGTTAATGCTTCCTTGGAATTAGAATGTCTTTTCCTAAGTAATAATAGTTTCTCTGAGGCAAGGACATGGTTATAAGCACCATTGAAGTTAAATGCAAATTAATTATCATCCCTAGGCATCACCGTGGCGGTTGAAAATGGTTGTTAAACTGCATAATTTGGGTAATAGATTGAAAATAGAAACAGAAAATGTAATAAAATGCTGTCCTTCCTAAGAGAATTCTAAAATGCAATACCTTAACTTTGCTGGTTACATTTTGAATCATGTAAGTAAGTTCAAATAAAAGCAAAATAGAAGACTGATTACAACTAAAAGATCAAAAACTAGTTATTATAAAAAGTGCCCACACCTGCTGCAAAATATGATAATAGATAGATGATGCTTTGGGCCATCTGGCATCTGGAGGTTTCAGGATTCTCTAAAAGTACTGGGATATTTGAATCGAAAGCTGATTGCCTCTGTCAGGGGGTAACAAATGTTTTAACATGACTATGCCAACAAACAAATGTGAATCTGAATCAACACTAAAATGGAATAAGTCTATCCTTGGCCAGTCATTTTAAACATTTTCCTATCATAAAAGTATTATTGATATGAAACTGGTTTAACATACATGTCAATGTGAACAGTAAGAAGTGAACATGGAATTTCTCTGAGGTGGGTTTTACGAGTCAGTGGAGTGCACTATAAAACAATTACTAGTTACATAGTGTTTTAAAACAAAAATAGTTAAATATTAAATTATTTATGAAAGTAAAATATGCATGGATTGATTTTACTTTGGAGTGCTTGTTTGGAGTGAATCGCAAGGATTTTGGACATACTGTGGCACAGAAAAGTGCAGTAACTATGGAGAAATTGAACTACCTAATGATGTATAGGGCAATGTTTTCCATATTGGCCTACTGTCTAATTTGCACATTGGTGCAAAATAAAGAGCCATACAACACGGTTACTGTATCAGCTTTATAGTTCCTCATACTACAACAGTATAATACAATAAATGTTTAACCCCACATGAGTGATATATGATCCAGTAGTTCTGCACAGATCACAGATCACTTACAGAGTTTGAAGGCAGGTTGGGTGGCGGAGCTTATTTTATGCCACTCCACTCCATGTATCTGCCTTTTGAGCACTGAAGTGTTGTACTGTATAGGCCATGGACACATTAGCCAGGTGTAGGCTTTCTAGAATTAGTACGTGAACTTCAATGTTGCAGGCAGCTGCCAAAAGTCAGAAGTCCTCTCTATTTCATTAACTTTGCTGTGTTTGTGTCAGTGTTTTAAAACGCATACATACTTTGGTGTGCGCATATAAGGTAGATTTGATTTTTTTCTGAACTGTATCTGCAAAAAAAAAAAACTCCAGTACTATAAAAAGCCACCCCATACTTCTTCATATTAAATGAAATTAAATGACAGATTAAATTAAAGAAATAGGCTTTTCCTAAAATTGCCCTTAGTGTGTGAATAAATGTTTCCTGTGATGGATTGGCACCCTATTCAGGGTGTACCCCGTCTCGTGCACTAAATCCCCTGGGATAGGCCCCCATGACCCTGTATATGGGATAAAGCGGTACAGATGAAAAGTGAGTGTGATTCCTAGGTCACTGTGTGGCTTATCCCTGAAACTGGTCAGGTACAGGGACTGGACTAAAAATGAGAGTCAAACAAGACTTTTAGGAAGCCTGAAGAACTATTCCTCAAGACTACATTATAATACAAGAAAGTCTGACTCTTTGGAAGCAAACTGTGAAGAAATGGGGGTGGCTCAAGCCTATCGTAATGCAAGCAATAGGTTTTGTAGAAAAAAAAAATTAAGCTGCTTAGAAAAAACAGAGGGAATCTTTTTAAATGAAAAATAATACATAGTTTGATTTATACCATTATTTCTTTTGGACTCTATAATGCACATAGATGTAATGTAATGTAATGTCTGTGCTAATTAAATTAATTTCTAAGGAAAATCGTGTTTTTTTAATACATTTTTGACTTTCTGTTAAATTGTTCATATGCATTTATTTTAGTGTCCTTTTTAAATAAACTGTGATATGTGTTATTTGTGCATAATGCACATATGAAGTTTAATTTAAGAAATCTCCCTGCAGAGCTGATTCTGAAACCACTATTTAGCTTAATTTTATAAAGGATTGCCAATATTTCTGAAAATGACAACATGTGATAATGAGCATGTGTTTGTAATCTGAAGTAATTTGTATTATTATTATCATTTGTATAATCATAAATAAAAAAATCAAAAATAAAATTTATTTCATACAGCATCGTTCTCAATTCCTTTAATCAGCTCCAGCATACGCACGTGCACACAACAACAGCTGAATTGACCTGTAGCCGTGTAACACTTTAACACAGCATGACAGGATGCAGCGTTTGTTATGGGAGCAAAGGACAACTTCCAAAGCTCTTGCGTTTGTTCTAAGAATGTAATGTGTTTAAACACGTTTCCAAGTCAGCTGCCGCTCACTGCTGCCACTTAATAATCCATCATTTGTTTTTATAAGCTGAGAAAGAGAACAGAAATGCGCGCCCTGCACGGCTGCCCCGGTCACATCACCTCTGTGCCCAAATCCCATGATGTCATACACCATTGGCATGGATCAGTAACTAGGGGAAACAGATCTAAACTGGGCTCGCAGGGATCTCCTGCTAGAAGTTATAACGTGGCGCAGTGTGACAGGGCTTTACAGCAGCTTAACCCGCTTTGACAGTGCTGTTATTTCCGAGGCACGTGCTGCTCAAAGCTCTGCTCCATAGGTACGTGGTGCTTGTAATGCCACTATTACACTCGGATCCGTTTTTCACCTGCAGGCACAAATACTACCTACTACCAGTGTGTCCGTCTGCTAATAAGAACCCAAATCGAAATACTGTATGATGCTTTGCGTTTTCAAGATGATTGTGATAAGCGTCCTTCCTAGTCACAGCAGTTTTTTGGTATCATCTCAGAGTCTTGTTCCTTCCTTGGATTTTTTGACTTCTCATATCCTGTGTAAGTCCTCTCAGTGTCCGTGAGCAGTGTTTTCCTTTATGTGCCCTAAAGATATATTTAGCCTCTCTCTTTTGTTTAGGACTCTATAGGACCTCTGAGTCACATGGGCATTATGGGAACCAGAGTCATCCTGTTGCTGCTGGTACTGTGTGTTTGCGGTGTATCCTGCATCCTGCGTTCAGCTCCCAGAGTGGCTTTAGCCTTTAAAGGTAGGAGCACACACATACAGAAACCTTTAATAAACAGGCACACACCTGTACTATTGTAAAACAGCTACTGTTGTCTGGCTTTTTCATTCAGAGTCATTCATTCACCCACCTGCAGGCGTGCACGCACGCATACAGACACACCCACACCCACACGCAAACACACACACACACAAATTGATGCACATGCCGTAATATAACGTAGTTCCTGTAAGTAACTGGACTGTTGCTAGAAGAGAACAAAAGGTGGATGTTATCACCAAGACTTGTGACGGATATTCACAGTGTAACACACTCTGTCTGGGCTGATTGTCAAAGATCCAAGGAAATTATAATAATAGCAATATGCGATATGAGGCGAGATACAATATGAAATGTGGAAACTTTGGCTGGTGTTTCCTTAACTACAATTTTACTTTGCCCAGGATCTAGCAATATGTGTGGCAATAAAAGTTTTTTTTTTTCTTCCTTGCATCACTATGTGACTGAAACGCATGCTATTATTGTTATTACTTATTTCCTGCATCCTATTTTTCTTGCTCTTTTTTGCTGCTTAATTGTTAATCTACGAGTCGTACCCGCTGTAGATCTAATTTTCTGTTGATAAATTTCATGGTTTCTCAAAAAAAAAAAAAAATCACAGCTAACAGTCTTTCACAGTGTAAGTAAAGCTTTGATCCCAAACAATTACAGTTATTATAGTCATTAACCTGTCAGCATGGACAACCAGTCCCGCGCACACACACGTCCACAGACAATGCACAAAGTCCTCTGATTAGCACAATATAAAAAGAGAGACAGATGAGTGCGTTTAAATGTAAACTACTGTGTAAATAAGAATTATGTGCATGAATCACAAAAGAGGAATCTCTTTGACTTACTCCTGTTCTAACATTTCATTCTGCCACCGAAGGGAAACGAATACGTTGCTACCGCTTCAAAGCTTCACAATTATATCAGAGATGTTACAACATGTGTGAATAAGAAAACAGGCCTACCCTGAAAACAAGGTTATCACTTATATGAAACTAAATGCTACGCCCGTCAGTTATCAATTAATCAGAGCCAACGACCATTTAAATCAATTATATTACGATCTTTTTCCACTAGAACTCATGATCACTGTTATGTGTGTGGTGACCTGGGAAAACCCTGCACATGGAGGATTATTGATTTTGACGTTTCCTACTATATATAGTACTGAACAGTACAGACTCAGCAAATTAAATGTTTCCCTTTTGCATGTGTCTCGACCACATGCAAAATGATCACAAAAAATTACAATAAAATGTTTAATGCTATAAATAAGTCAGAACAAGCATGTTTTGTTTGATAATTTAGCACTTGTCAGCCATACATATTCATACTTTTGATTAACGGACACTACAGAAAAGACGTGTTTTGGTAGACGTCTTGTCAACTTTTTTAAACAGCCAGTATTATAAATTTGCTACTAAGGCATCTAGCTCAATACATTAATCTATGTGATTGTATGATGTATGTTATAACAAAAGGAGCTGCACTATGGTATTTTCCCATATGTTAATCAGTTCTGCTACAGTATTCAAGATTTGATTTCCTGTTGAAATATTTTGCTGGGTCCACATCTTCACATCCCCCAGTTCATGACTAAAACAAAAACAGTCTTTTTCCCACCTGTTTATGGCTGTTCATCAGAATTTAGCAACATTAACACCCAGCAGATTTTCCCCAACCTACACACAATCACACTTAGTGACCACTGACTGGATGAAACCCATCTGCCGCAGTGCACAATGTGCCAGGCCCACTCTACCCCATTTGTGAAAAGAGACCATTATGTGACCACATATTATTCTGGTGGATCATTTTCAGCACAGCAGCAACAATCACTGGGTAGCATGTAGTGCAAGTACAAGACGATCAGGCATAGCCATGTTTCTAGGGTTTCCAACTCAATGGACTCTTGCTGGTCACTTAAAATAAACACAAACAAATAGTGGGCTCGGGCATGGTTCAGTTGGACTCGCAGCGCAGCTAGTATGATCATTATTTATTCAATATTTTTTGTATCTAGCGCAATTAATAAGCCGATACTTGATAAGGCATCAATTCTCTTGGCACCCAAAAGGAACACAAAAATAACCCTCGAGGTAAATAAAATCGTGTACTGCACTGTGCTATGCGAGAATACTTCTATCACGGTGGTACTGTGGCTAGTGTGAGTTTAACATTATTTCCTCTAGACCTCATCAACAAGAGCATTGTGTTAAAGTAACGTGTGTATGGAAACAGATTAACTACTGTCAGTAATTGTGTACCATGGAAAGAACACCTACAACTTGAGGTTGCCAATAAATTGGTGACTGAGTGTGTAGTGTGAGCGTAGTGTAGAATACTGTATGTCAGCAACAGAGAAGGTCTCCCTAGTTAGAGCTTGGGTTTCTTTCTATATAGAGTTTTGTATGCATGCCAAATGGGTACTCCGGTATTCACCCACTTTCAAAACCATGCTAGGGGGTGGAATGATGACTCTAAGTTGCCCCAAGGTGAATGAGCGTTTGAAAGGATGTGTGAATAGTGCCCTGTGACATCTCTCTGGCATCCATTTCATTGTGTATTTCCATTGTTACTGGGACAGTCTCCGGATCCAACCCAGCCATGACCAGGATCAAGCAGATACTGAAGATGAACAAATCAATCAACAAACCACCTGCAACTGAAATGTATACTCTTTTAAGGTGGCTTGCTGATTATTCAGTTACAGTAGATTAATGCTAAAGTTTACTCCAACAAAATCATCTGGATTTTGCCAGAACTGTGAAATGGTTTTGGGTGCACATGAGCAACACATGCTGTCATACTTTCCAGTAACTGTTTAGACAATAAAGCACTACTGTGTGCCTCAGAAAAACCATATTTCCAGTCCCCTCACTAATAAACTTATTTTCTGTGTAATTTATCTGCTTATGTTGTGGTATAATGTTGATACTAGTTGCGGTTGGAGTTCAATTTTTTAAATACTGTACACGGTTTTGGCCAACATAGTGTAAGTGAACACTAATGATTTGGAGAGACTTGAAAAAGACAGGTGAAGGATGAATTAGGTTGCTTCCTCCAAAAATAAACAGTTCAGGTTAGTAAAGTGCTTTCAACAGCAAAAATGTGTTTAATTTCACTGAATTGTCAGCAACTTCGAGAAATAAGCTGCAACACAGCACGGAAATATTAGTGCCTCTGACCCAATTCTCATGTTTTGAGTTCTTGTCAAACCACAATGCAGACCATTGGATTTACAGGAAACTGATGCGAATGTTTGTGCAGTTATTGAGAAAGATACGTGACATTTCTTCAAATCACATTGTTTGTGCAGTTGGTACGCCACAACTTCATGAAACATGCATGAGTTACTGACGCTCAGTGGAATTGGCTCAGTATCGACTGTTTGATTCCTCTATCCTTCATCACCAGTGCATATAATTCAGCTGAAACTCATCTGTGGCCTTTGGCTTCTTTCTTATCTCATCCACTCACACTGTTCTTGCCCAGCCTGCTATATTCCCCGCTTCATGAGAACAATTTCTCTAGGATCGATTGCCCACACCTCCCCTTCTAACCTCCTCACCCTGTGTACTCTCCTTCCCTGGAGCAAGAACAGTGGGCCGGAAAAGACCAATTCTCTTCTTGGCTCTTGAGTGTTCTGTGTTCTCAGAGATGGATTGTTCATTGTTCGCCACTGGGATGGCCTTTGTCTCAAAGGCGCCTGAAGAGGAGGAGGGCTGTTTGCAAAACTCGAGTGAATGCGCTTAGTGGAAGTCTATAATATACAGAGAGAGCGAAAATACCTAAACAAACTCCAACACAGGATGCTGGTTACAAGGCACGGTTATATGATACATATAAATACGTTGCATGCCAAATTTACACACTGGTAAAAGAAACCGGAGCCCTGAGTGATCCCGAATAGAAACTACTCTATTTTTTTTATTCGGGTACATTAATACCACATTCTTTTTACTTGGTGAAATGTTTAGCCTCACTGTCTCAAAGTTCTCGAGAAAGCAGGGGACTGCCAATGACACGCCTGTTGTATACATGAATCACCTAGCAGCCAAGGATATGAGAACGGTTTGACAACATGAATCTTTCTCAGTTTTCAACGCTCTGGCTGTGGCATGAGCATGCAGAGCAATAGGGCATCTCAGAGAGTGCTCAGTACAATGAGAGCGAGGTATTGAATAGCATTGTAAAGTGAGCGTGCAGAGAAAGTGTCACGCATGAGAGCACTTCATTTCTGCGAGCACCGAGTACTGGGACAATCTGCACATTGCTTGCAAGTCAAGCTAATTAAAGTAAACGCACCATGACCTAAACCTTAAAAAAAAATTGTTTCCACATTTTCTACACTTGTATAAAATGTTCTTTGATTTTCTTTGATGTGCTTAAGATGTTCTTAGATTTTGTTCTTTGCATCGTTCTAGAGCTAGCACTGATGGAGTTAAAGATGTGCTAATATGTTATTTGCAGACGTACTAATAACTAAAACTGAATTCATTCTGTTTTGAGGCAATTACCTTTTCCTCTCCTAACTGTCTACCAAGTTTCTGTTCCATCGCCCATGTCTCATTTGAACCTTTTTGTTCGGCATAGCCGTACGTGGTTGTGTTTTTGCGCTGAACTTTGAGCAGTGTCCACTTTCAACTACATGGGTTTTGCCAGCATTTGCATGTCCTGTGTTTATGGTAAAGGAAGTAGAATGGAAGCAGCTTGTTCAGGAGCCTCCTTTCTCTCTCTCTCTTTCTCTCTCTCTGTCTCTCTTACACTCCCTCTGTCTCAGGGCGTCCTGTCTGCCCAGAGATCCGGTCCTCTTATTCTGGTGGCATCTCCATGTCGTGCAGCAAAAAACCCTCATGTCTTTTTAGAGCATTTATGGAGTCAAGTCGTACACGCATTTCCTGACTTCTCTGTAAAACAAACATCCTTTCTGATTAGTTAATGATGACCAGTAAAGGAAAGGGAAACTAACAAAACATGGATTCAGTGACGCCTTGTCTATTTTAGGCAACTGCATTTATATACAAGAAAGGAATTTATATACTAGTTAAGTGAGATGAATGTTTTTTTTAATTAACATTACGCTATCTTAGTTTAAAAGGACTGTTGGTTACACATGTTTAATTACTGCCAGATGTGTGGACGTCTTTTATTTTCCCCTTTTCATTTACTGTAGCATCACTGTAGAATGCACCTTTGTGTTTAGAGCAGGACAAAAGAAAGTACGCTAGCAACTTATATCAGCTAATCCGGTCCCGTGAATGAAGCAAAGATCAACTTTAACCCACTTGTAGATTTATTTCTGTTACATAATGAACACTGTTCAGGAAGAGACAGGAACAATGATGCAAGGTTCTGTGCAGTGTTTCTGGTTCGTGTATATGGGGTGTGACTGAAGCCTTAAGCATATAAACACATGTAAGATGAGAACAGTAGTCACGGAAAGGCTACACTTAACCAGGTTTATGCTTAATTAAATCTCTTAATTTAATATACTCTGGTGGAAAATAAGTATTTTTAGATCATGTAGTCATGTAAAGATGAGTTTAAATGAGGGGAAAAAAAGTAACAGGAAGTATTTAATTTTTAACCTTTTCCTGATATATGTGTGTTGAGTTGGTAGCCAAAGTGCTGTCAGTTATCTGAAATGGTTAACACACTCTGAACTATTGGTATTTTGTTGTTAAGACCTTTCGATAACCTTAGTGATTACACTACAGGCCTGAATGTCAAGAATAGTGATGCATGTCTAAAAGAGAATCTCTGAAACAGTCATCCAATGTATTTTTAAATGTTTTCTTTCCCGCAACTGTGATAGCTGCAGCCAGACAAATTATTGCTAAGTTAAGTGAACTTTGCCCCCCAGAATTTCTGCTTCATGCTCTCAAAAATTGATTTGTTGCTGAAGGAGGAGAGTTCCCAGAGGCAGCAGCTTAGGAATAACAAGTGCTTTGCTTAAGCTTTGCGATCCCAAGGACAAGAGGCTCACAGACCTGTATTTACCACACAAGACTCTAATGCACAGTGGATATAAAAACTGCCAACTGACCTCCCAACTGGTGGTTGAAATATGAAATGATAATCTATTACAAGTATTTAATCTAGAAATGTACATACAGTATTAGATTTAATTCCCCATCTTGCGTGTATTCTCATGATTTTAATGACAAATTGCTTAAACCAACAACCTGTAACTACTGTTTTTCCTCATGTTATATTCCGAAAGCCTCATTAACCAATAATGTGGTCATGTTTAATGGGTGTCTGTCTCTCTAATCCTTGCCAGATCTGATGGACACTCGGACAGCAAGACCATTCAGCCTGTCCTTCAACACCAGCGATTACCGGATCCTCCATATGGACCAGGATCAGGGTCGTCTTTACCTGGGCAGCCGGGAGTACCTCGTATCCCTCGACATGCAGAACGTCAACAAGGAGCCTCTCATTGTAAGGAGAGCTGGTGCATGTACTCATGCAGATATCTACTATCTGGGATAACATTATAGAGATGTATTACCTATTATATTGATCTCGTTCATGAAACATCATGAATGGTTGTCAAGAGTTCCATGCTTACTAGTCTACAATCATCTTGGAAAGTAAGAAAGAAAATCTCCTACATCAGATCTGTTTATTCAAGGATAAAATTTTCTCTATTCTTCTTTTACAGATTCATTGGCCTGCTCCAACACAGAGAAAGGGGGAGTGTCAGATGACGGGCAAAGGAAAGCATGTGAGTCTGTCTTTTTTAAAGTCCAAACCTAGTACACTATGATGTTTCTTTATTTATGTGTTAGTTTATTATTTTATTTATAAACCTACATTTTATTTTGGTCTTGACTATACTTGATTATATCACAGCCAAGCTGATATTCGGCACAACAGCACAACCTCTAACGTGACATTCTGTTTATATAACAGTTCCACAACAACCATTTATTATCAACAGATTATAACAGTTTCTTTCCACTATGTAGGTGGTACAGTCCTTGTTGAACACATCAAGTAGTGCCATTGATAAGGGGTTAACCTTGTAGTCGAAGCTAGTTAGCTTTGTAGCTCATGTTAGCCATAAACGACAAACGATACTAAGGAAGCAAAGTGTTGTCTAAGATGACATAATGTTATCAGATGGTTTCTTGCTGAAAGTGCTTCTGTGAGGGTTATGGCAGGCAGCTGCTTTCCCCTCTTTCCAGTGCTGTGGACCGTACCGACCTCCTGTTACCCATGCTGGAGACTAACAGACAACGATTATTAGAGGGCGAGAGTGTGTGTGTGAACATGACAGGCTGATACAGAGAGGGAGAAAATTGATCTTTAACCTCTCTAATGAGACTTTCTTTTGCTTTACATGCGCGCTGTACACACACGTGGTCACAGTGTTATAATAAACAGTACAGACAGTGCAATAAACAGTACAGTGAGAGACGCGCACTAAGACTGAGTAGGGGAGACGATTACCCACAATTCCATAGCGCAAGAGAGAGAAAAAACATTGGCTCAGTTGTGATCACGTGACGCTCTGCGTCAAAACCAGAAGCGCATGCGTAATACATGATACGTGAACCAAGACTTGCTCGTTTTTCAAGTCAAAATGTATTAAAAATCTTTGCTTGTCTTGCGGAGCATTTGCAAACCGCGTTACTCGCAATCTGAGGTTTCACTATATACATATATATATTTCACAATTATCTCTCAACACACCTCTAAATGCAATAGGCCAGATGTACTAGTCTGTCTATGCCTGTTTTATGCAGAATTAGTTTTCTCTTTGCAAAGAAAGATGTTGTGTTTCATGTAGGAAACTGACCTACAAAACAAACTAAGCAACATGCATGCTGCAACATGCAACGTCTCCTCTTTTCCTCATGCATGTGCAGTTAAGGTAGGAAAAAGCAAGTTGGCATAAAATCAAAGTTGGAAATGAATGAGGAAATGAATTACATATTCTGTTCTGTGCTAAACTTTGGAAAATTACTAGTTGCTGAATTCGTGTTTAGTTGTGCCAGTCTCTATTTTGTAAATTAGGGTTATGTGTGTTATTCTCTAAGCTTTATAGGCCACTCCGCCAGGGGTTTGGTTTTCCTGCAAAACTGGGCTACTTTTAAATTGTTAGCACAGAGATTTGTATTACTTTTACAGAAGATTTACCTGGATGATTAAATGTGTAATAGTATAAGATTATTGTAGGGCCTCCATAATGTATCCATAATGTCTTAGTGAATGTTTTTACAACAGTTGATCATCCAAATGAAGCGTAGTTTGATTGCACACTCATACAAATGAGCTGAGTCTACACATAGCTGTGTTTTGTTTCAAATAAATGTACATTAATGGCCTCCATGCAATTTATTTGCTCTGACACATAAGCCTTTATTTAGTGAGAACTAAGTTTATAATCGCATTATCAGTCGTCATTTGCTCAGCACCTCCTGATATATGTACAGCTATCCCACAATATTCCGATCCTATGAATTAAGTTAATTCATTTTGTACCAAGCGTATGCAAACTTTTACACTCTGTTGTAAATTACCCATACTGTATAAGTTAAATATTATCTAATGTAAAAACATGTATGTTGTGTGTGCTTGTTTTCCAGGGAGAGTGTGCCAACTTTGTGCGTATGATCGAGCCATGGAACAGGACTCATCTGTACACATGTGGCACTGGAGCTTACAGACCCATCTGTACGTTCATAAATAGAGGCTGGAAAGCTGAGGTACACACCTATTAACAAGGTTACATACATATTCCCCGACATGCACAGCTCATAGCTAAGAGTAAAATCCCCAGCAATGCCCCTGCTCCCTTTATCTGTGTAGGACTACCTCTTTAGGCTGGTGTCTGGATATGTGGATTCAGGAAAGGGTAAATGCTCCTACGATCCAAATCACGAAGATGTGGCTGCTCTCATCAGTGGGTATATTCAAGCAAAGTACAACTACATTTTATTTTCAGATACTCTGAACCATACACAGAGTTAATGTCAGGTTTCCTCCTTATCTTTCCCTGCTATCCTTCTCATTTCAGATGGCAACCTGTATGCTGGTGTGCATGTGGACTTTATGGGTGCTGACCCAGCTATCTTTAGGATGATGGGGTCCAGGCCAGCTATTAGAACAGAGCAGTCTGACTCCAGGTGGCTCAATGGTAAGTATTTGGTTAAGTTATATTACATGGAATCTTGGTGTAAATCATAGGAATAATTTACAGTATACATAAACCAGATCTCCATCCATGTACAAACTACATGAGTGAAGACCTCAACTCCCCATTGTTGAACTCAAAGTTCTGCCCTTGGTGTAAACTATTTACTCTTTAATAAAAATGGTCTGCCTCACTTACCTGTTAACTAAATACAACTTATTAGGGATGTAACACCTTGAAACACATAAAGTCTATACCTCTATGTCTTTATTACTTCAAATATCCATACTTAGATTTGGATTACATGACCCTGAATACAGGATAAAGCGGTATAGAAGATAAGTGAGTGAGAGTGAGTGATATTTGGATTAAAACCAATTGGGTGTAGACTAAACCCTACCACTAAGCTGCCAGAAACCTTGGAGGGAAACCTCATGGTAGAAATGCCAGCTCTGTCGGCTTGGCGTGCAAATTATGGCCCTGACAGTTTGACTTCAGTTATAGCATACGTGTCCATAATTGCTCTCAATTACTCCTGCTCCTGCATGTATCAGCTTTGTTTTTTTTTATCTGGCTGCAATATATTCTAATGAAATTAGAATATAACCTGCCTGGCCAAAAGAAGTTGAAAAGGTTTAAATTCTTGGCCTGCATCAAGCAAAGAAAACATTACAACTACTGGAACTGGATTAAGAACTGTCAAACATATTCCTGAAACCTGGAAGGAAAACAAATCATGAATGAATGTGATCATAGCTCCTTTGTGACAATGTTAAAAGTGATGTACCAATAATATTGAATGACATTGAATAAAATGAAGTCAGCTGGCTATCTGATTATTTCTTCTCTATTGCCAAAGGCATATTTCAGGACTCAAACTGTGAGAGTGTTCTGGGGGCATGAGGAATCATTTACATTTACAGATTAATTGACCAGCACATTGTGCAACTTAATCAAAGCTAAAGACGGATGATCGAACTGATCCTGAACCTTTTTCGTAAGGGTCACAAATAAACAAAACAATGTAGTAGTAATGAATTAAAATAGTACTTCTATTCATACAAGAATTTTTATATGAGTAGAACACATTATCTTTTTAATCTGAAGAATGTATTAACTATTGGCTACATCCCAAAAACTGAGAGAATTGTTTTATCCATGAATAAATAAATATTAAATAAAATGTGAGGAGTAAATAAAAATGTAAAATGTAAATCAAACATCTGGTGCGTTGTTATAAATGTAACATTGTATTATTATTATTATTATTATAAATGTAAAAAATTAGATAGCTTGCCTTTCTTTACTTCTTTTTTACCTCCTCTCTGTCTGAATTGTAGAACCAGTGTTCATCCAAATAAAGCAGATTCCTGACAGCTCCGAGGCAAATGATGACAAGCTTTACTTTTTCTTCCGGGAGAAGAGTCAGGACTCTGGAGGAACAGCGAGCCCCAGCGTGTTGGCCAGGGTGGGACGAGTGTGTCTGGTACGGTCCTTTTAAAAAACTTATACCGGTGGTTAAAGATAAAAGTTCACAAGTATTTAATAATGAACAATAACAGAACATTAATAAAACCTGAATTGTAATTAAGATAGATATACTGCCCATCTGGAATTTATAAATAACTATTTAATGGCAGGAAGAAATAATTTAGCTTATAATCAATAGATTCTTGTTCATTATGTAAAATATACAAAAAAAATTATCTTGCAGCTGACCGTCAGATAGCATATTGCGTTATGCTACTTGTTGCTTTACAAGTTGCCTGGAATGGACAGATCATTAGTTAGAGTTCTCCAACATCAGCATTTTATTACAGCAGAATAAAGTGATTATGAACATGCTTGTGTTACCAGAATGATGAGGGAGGCCAGAAGTCTCTAGTTAACAAGTGGACAACGTTCCTAAAAGCCAGGCTGGTGTGCTCCGTGATGGGTGAGGATGGTGTGGAGACATTTTTTGATGAGCTGAGTGAGTAAATTTAACACACTTCATAATTCATTGTATAGTGCATCCATTTAGTACAATGCAAAAATAACCTGGTCCAGTATGATGGTTTTAGCTGGTCACTAGTCTCAGATAGTTAGGTTTCTCTGGTTCAGTGGCAGTTGTACAAATCAATTCTAACTGGTTTCATTTTTTTTTGAGGCCTTATGAACACAAATAGATGGGTTCTAACTGGTCAGACTGGTTCTAGCAGGCTTTTTGACACTTGCATGCTGGTTCTATCTGTCAGGTTTGATATATTCAGAGGGAATTTGAACATACATCGAAAAAAATGTGTTAACTAGTTTCTATTTGGCCATACTGATACTTGCTGTTCAGGATCAATGTTTTTGAACACTTTCAGATTGATTCTTGCTGGTCAGTCTAATTCTCATTGATTAGTCTGGCTCTAATTGATCAGGCAGTTCTAGCTGATCAGGCTGGTTCTAACTGGTCAGGCTGGTTCTAACTTGTCAAGCTGGTTCTAACTGATCAGGCTGGTTCTACCTGGTTAGGCTGGGTCTACCTGGTCAGGCTGGTTCTAATTGATCAGTCTGGTTCTAACTGGTTAGGCTGGGTCTACCTGGTCAGGCTGGTTCTAATTGATCAGTCTGGTTCTAACTGGTTAGGCTGGGTCTACCTGGTCAGGCTGATTTGAGTTGATCAACAAAACTCTAAGGCTGGTTACAGCTGGTAATATTAGTTGACTTTTTGTGGTTTTGGACACTTACTGGGTGGTTCTATCAGGTTAGGCTACTTTGGGTTCGTCAGGTTAATTCTACTGGTGGGAGTCATTCTTGAAGAGAAAGAAAGGCTAGTTTTAAAAGATCAGAAGATGAACTGGCAACATAATACCAAAACAGTAACTGTTGCTTCTTGTTTTCAGGGGATGTCTTTATTCAGTCCACCCAGGATGAGAGAAACCCTATGGTGTATGCTGTTTTCTCCACTGCAGGGTAAGGATGGATTTTTACTCCAAATGAAAATATAATATTGTCACATATCCTGAACTTAATGGTCTTATATCTGCCTCAGATCTGTTTTTAAGGGATCAGCTGTATGTGTGTACTCCATGGCTGATATACGTAATGTATTCAATGGGCCTTTTGCCCACAAACATGGGCACAACTACCAATGGACAATGTACACCGGAAAGATCCCCTACCCTCGACCTGGAACTGTGAGTTGCACACATTTATGCATATGTAAAAAAAAAAAATTATAATAGTTACTTTGTCTACATCTACTGCATTTCTCAGGAGGATTACTGGCTTCATTGGTATTCGTCAAGTAACGTAGCTCTGGGTTTTCCTCTAGTGTCCTGGAGGTACATTTACACCGAATTTACAGTCTTCTAAGGCATTCTCAGACGAGGCTGTGAACTTCATCCGTGCGCACCCGCTCATGTATCACCCTGTGTACCCTATACACAAGCGCCCCCTGGTGGTGCGCTCAGGCGTAGACTACAGGTTCACCACCATCGCCGTGGACCAGGTGGATGCTGTGGATGGGAGATATGAGGTGTTTTTTCTAGGCACAGGTGAGTAATCTGGCTACGGTCTATTCATTCTTGAATTAATTTATTCATTTCGATTTCTCCTCCTACTAAAAAGGTGAAACAATCCGATATTTTTTCCCTGCCTTTACAGATCGTGGAACGGTACAAAAGGTTATAGTTCTTCCCAAAGATCCAACCACTATGGAAGAGCTGACATTAGAGGAAGTGGAAGTTTTTAGGGTAATGAAGCCAACAGCTAGCTTGATGCTAAGAAATGCCACTAATGCCACTATGCTTAGTCCGAGTGTATAATTTGCAATGCCTTCTTCTTGTTTTACAGACACCGGTTCCCGTTAAAACAATGAGGATATCTGCTAAAAGGGTAAAACATCTAAAAGTAGCATTGTAGTAACATTTTAAACCGTTTTAAGTGGAATAACTAAGGAACTGACAGGACATGTTATAGACATGGGCAGAACAAACGGAGCCTAGGTACTGGTTGTAGGAACATGCTTATTTACCTCAGTTGCCTCAAGCTAGCTAACGTAGCTAAAATGTTAAGGTGGCTAACATTATTTTATATGGTAACGTTAATTTCCAATTGTCCATCATCCATACATGTCATATCATGTCAACTCCTGCATTTCTTGTGGTAAGTTAAACGACAATGATTCCATTTAGCTGGTTAGCTAAAGTGATGCATAGCAGACAGCTAACGGTTTGACAAATGCAATGTAGCTGTCACTCAAATCGCCCATACTCTTAAATATGCAAAAATAAATAAAATTTTAACTTAAAATAAAATTGTTATTATTTTTTTGTACCAGGCTGTAAACATTTTTTCTTCTGTTGTAAAGCCAGGCATTTTTACATGGGATTGAGTCACTTTTGGGGCCAACGAATAGTGGTCGGTTGAGGAACTGCATGCTGTGGTATTTACATAGGGCTCATTTTTAGAAGCAGTGGTTGCCCTTTGATGCTCTTTAAATAGCAAGCTTACATGTTACCCATACTTGTAACTATAAGGAAGCTGCATATATTTCTTACATATCAGCAAATGATTTAAACCAAATGGTTTAACCAAGACCTACACATACATGAATATTAGTATATACTATATCCACACTAACACTAAATATACATACTACATGAGAATCCCATATATAAAAATAAGCAATATAGTATATTAACCATATATGACACACATTGGAAATTCATATATGTTCATATATTACATTTCTGTATATGATAGGACAAAAAAAAAGCATTTTTATTTTTAAAGAAGCCAGAAATCACAAAACAATTCTGTAGAGTTTTCTCTAGTGGAAAATGTACTGTTAAAATGCCCCAAACTCTGTTATTGTTTTTTACAAAGATGTTTACATTAATAATTAATCTAAACGTTCTAACCAAACAGATTCAGGAATTCGATAGTGCTGTGGTATAATGTTTTATAACATAGAATTGTTGAATTTAACATGCAGTATTTATTTTCTCATCTCTACAGCAACAGCTGTACGTGTCGTCAGACGTAGGTCTTACCCAGGTGTCACTGCATCGCTGTGGGGTGTATGGTAAGGCTTGCTCCGACTGCTGCCTGGCCCGTGACCCCTACTGTGCATGGGATGGAGAGAGCTGTACTCCATTCACACAGGCTACTAAAAGGTTTGTAAAAGGTTAATGGAAGCTCCCTACTAATGCTGTTTAATAAAACTTTTTAACATTTATTTGTATTTTTTAGGAGGAGCAGAAGGCAGGATGTAAAACATGGTGACCCTCTACGTCAGTGTCGAGGATTCAATGCCAAAGGTCAGCAGTGTTAAATTCTCAAATAATAATAATAATAATTATAATAATAATAATTATTATTATTATTATAATGTTTACTAATAATAATAGTATTAATAAAAGAAGAATCCATATCTTCATTAAGTTATAATTTGTTATTACTTTTGTCAGTTTCATGTTATTTCAGTGATTATTGTGGGTTTTTCTTTCTTTAATGGAAGGATACAAAAAATATGTCCACATGTAAAAACTAATTATATGTCTATAATTTTTTTCAGCATTTTTGAAATCCAGTGTCAGTACTTTGTAACAGTGAGCGTTAAAGCTATAACTTCAGATTTTCCAACAACTAAAGGGGTCTTTTAAATGTAGGGTGTTGTGGTTTCTCAATCAAATGTCAAGTTGTACGTCTGTGAATTTTTAGCAGTATTCTCCTGTCTTTTAAACTCAACGAGATAAAAAATTCAGTGGCTGGTGTTTGGTTTGTAGCTGACATTTTCTAAGCTCTTACAGGAACTAACTTGTCTGATGGATCTTTTACAGCATTAAAAGTAACTATAAATGGTAAAGAAGTATAATTTGTCATTCTTAATTACGGATATGCTGTTAGCTATAGGGTGTTAATGGCATCACACTTCCCCATTCTACTTTATTTTCGTATTTGGTCATCACCAAGTTTATAATAAAACTCTGATTCTACAATGGATGTTACATTAAGTTACTTTTGCCTCCACAGTTGAGAGGAAACTGAAGGAGACGGTGCAGTTTGGCGTAGAGGGAAGCAGCACGTTTTTGGAGTGTGTACCACGATCGCCTCAGGCTACTGTCAAATGGCTGTACCAAAAAGACGGAAGAAGGAAAGTGGTAAGATCATGTACACCTCTTAAAAACTACATACAGAGCAGTGTCTCTGTGTAGAGCAATAGGAAAGTGTGTCTGTGAAGGCGAAAGTAGGAGGGGTCTGTGTGTGTGTGTGTGTGTGTGTGGCACGGTGCGCACACAGACACAAAGAGCAGGCTGATACAGAGAGAAAATGGATTTTTAACCTCTCTAATGATGCTTGCTTTTGCTTTTACACGTGCTGTACACACACGCATACAGACACACGTGGTCACAGTGTTATAGTAAACAATACACGTGTGCACGGATGTTGATTATGCCAGTAAGAGACACGCACTAAAACCCAGCAGAGGAGACGATTACCCACAATTCCGCAGCGCATGAGAGCGAAAAACCGTTGGCTCAGTTGTGATCACGTGACGCTTGGCGTCAAAACATGATACTCGGTACTCGCAAACCAAGACTTGTTAGTTTTCCAAGTCAAAATTTATTAAAAATCTTTGCTTATCTTGCGGAACACTCGCAAACCGCGTTACTCGCAATCCGAGGTTTCACTGTATTTGTTCATACTCACAGTTGTGCAAAAGCTAGCATGAAATGATGGTTCAGTAATACCTATGATTTTGATTTATAGTAATTTCTAACTGATTTAGGTGTAGTGTGTGTGTGGCAATGGGTTGCAGTTTCTTCTCATGGTAATGTTCTACTGTGTTATTCTTATGCAGCTTAATAGAGAAGGAGAAGTCCTAAACACAGCTCAAGGTGTCCTGCTAAAATCCCTCACCCACTCAGATGCCGGGTTATACCACTGCTTGGCCACTGAGAATAACTTCAAACACACTCTAGCACGTGTCTCGTTGCGTATTCTGGACCGTGACATTGCTGTGGCCCTGACTGTACCAGATGATGAGAATAAAGAAGAGGAGAGGCATCACAAGCCCGAAGCCCGTCCCCCATCTGGCAACGTGCAACGCTTAGAGCCTGAAATGCGCGTGATCCACCAGTATTGCCAATCATACTGGGAACAGCTCAGTGAGCAAGGACAAAGCAAACGTCCAAACCGCAGACACACGGAGGGTCACGAGCCCAGTGGAGGCTGAGACTGGTACTGAGACTGTGTACTTCCTCCATTCACCTGCTGGTCCAATTCTGCTTTCTTCAATGAAAGGGAGGTGAATGGACACAGGCATAAACACTATATTTTTTAAGAGACTCGTCCACTCAACACTCATTCTTCTTTTATGTTTCGTTTACTTGTTACTGCAGTTTGCGTACTTGTTTCTTTATTTCGTATGTTCCTTGATGGGTCACATTTGCTCAGCCGTTCTTAAGTCTCGTGGTGTTACCCTGATTTTGGACCATTTTTTTTACCATAACAAATGCTCTTTGTTATATTTGTAGATTTAATGACCCAGCTGGTGTTGCTGATCCTCTGACACTCCAGTTTAGCTGCATAATATATTTGGTATTTCAGACAAAAATGTTATGAGTTTACGAGTTTCACGTTTAAGCACCTTAAAGTATGATTTACAGTAACTGCAGATCATGACTAAAAAACACAAATTTCTTTTGTGCATATTTGTGTAAACATTCATTTTGCGGGCCAGTGCAATTTCCACTTTGCTTCCTGGACATTAAAGCATATGGGTTGTGTGCAGATAACAGTACTTCAGTAGATAAAGCTGTACATGCATCCTGGTTTTGCTTCCTGTTTGGAAAATTGCACCATTTTTTTTTTCAGGAACACTACAATGTCTTTATGGGTGTCACTGTAGCTGATTATTATTGTGTATTTATTTTTAGGTTGTATATTTTTTGCCTTAGTAGAGAGTTTATGAAGTATGTAAAAGGTGGAGGTGTTTTGCATGACAGACAAGATATATAGCTATATTTATTTAAATGTAATTATAATAACCCTATGTTTTTCTGTGTATAGGATTGTGTAGTAACTAATAAGCTCACCTTCATGATTAGTAACACTGGACTTAAGGTAACTAAAACTACACATGATTTTATCAGTAATATTTAGATTAGTATGACATTGTGTTTAAGGAATTGTGTTTCTTTCTTGTTTTTAGATATAAGGACATAATGGAAATAAATGAGCATTGCTGCTTACAGAGTTTGTGCCAGATTTCTATTGTAGTATCATACAAAATAAAAAACAGTAGCTTCTGTTTTCAGTAAAAAAAAAAAAAAAATTAACATATAAACATTGAACTTCAGTTACACTGTATTTTTTAAACTACAGTATTAAAATGTTACATAGATTATGGAACTGGCATTTCACATGCTCGGTCTGACACGCTGAGCAAATGAGTTATTGCTGAATTGGTGTTATTTAAAATAAAACGGGTTATCAAAATGAATTCATGGTGTTTTTTCAACTAGCAGTTTATAATTTAATGAGAAAATATATCAAAAGAGCAAACTGAAATTATTCAGTTATTCATCACATTTCCTATGTGGTTATGCTGATGATCAGTGGGACGCAGTACTTCACTTGATTTCAAATTAATCCCACTCATCATCTTCATCATCGTCATCATCGAATTCATCTCCTTCATCTAGAAGAAATAATCAATCCCGTTTTACACAAGTAGTATCAGCTGCAAGTAATGCTTATCAGATGATAGGATATATGTACATTTGAATAAAGTAGAAAATAGTTGACTGAATAATTGCCTACCTGATGAATGAATGACTTTACTTCTCTTCTGCATGACCATCATAAGAGCTCCAACTATTCCCTCTCCTGTATCTTGTCCAGCAGAGGGGGGTGGATCAGGGCTGGCAGTTACCTGGCAACAAAATACCATACATTAGTATAATTATATTCTTTCTGGAAAATCTTGAAAATTGTTATTCTTACCGTTTTCAGCTTTGCCCCTAAACGTATCTGGTCCAGCAATGCCCCTCTTCCTCCTCCTCCCCCTCCTCCTCCTCCTCCTCCTCCTCCTCCACCACTGTTGGCTTTGGGAGGTGGTGGCCCACTTTCAAATTTGGGTGCTGGGGCAGCAGGAGGTGGTGGAGGTGCAGGAGGAGGTGGTGGACCTCCTATACTAGAATTACACGAGGGTGGATTTGGGACCCTTGCAGAACCGTTCCAATCATTTGGTGGAGGTGGGTAGAACTCTGATGAAATTGGCGGTGGTGGTAAATCATCACTCTCTGGTGGAGGAAAATCAGAAGATGGGGAAGGAGGGAAATCATCAGGAAGTGTTGGAGGTGGCAGCAAATAACATTCATCACTTGGAGGTTGTGGTAAAGATTCAGTCCGTCTTCCTGGTAAAGTTGGGTAAGATCCAGCAGAATGTCCAGGAGGAATGGGGGCACTTTGATCTCTTGATGGTGGGCGTTGTGGTGCACTTCGGTGTCCTGGAGGAGGGGGAGGTTCACCACCCCTTCCAGGAAGAGGAGGTAAGGGTCCACTACGTTGAAAATTAGCAGATGGCGGAGGGCCACCCCGATCTGGTAGTGGGGGAAGAGAACCACTATGCCCTCCTGGTACTGGTGGTAGGGGTCCACCTCTTGCTGGAGGTGCTCCCTGTGAACCTGGGGGTTGGGGTAAGGGCCCTCTGCGTCCTCCTTGTGCCACTGGAGGTGGTGGTAGGGGTCCTGTGCGTCCTGAAGGTGTGGGTGGTAGAGAGCGTCCAGAAGAGGACCTAGGGCCGGTGGATGAAGCTCCTCCAGGTGGAGGTGGTAAGGGCCCTAAACGAGTTTGAGAAGATCCAGCAGGTACTGGGGGAAGAGAAGTCCGACGAGTACCAGGAGGTGGAGGTGGAGGAGCTTCTGCAGGGGACATGCAATTTTGAATACATACTGTACACCAAATGCAAAGGTTCATTTTGCCCACAAGACGAAAGGTCAAAAATTCATATTTGTTCATAACCTTACCCTGCCGGTTCAATTCCTCCGCAAGTGCTTCCACTCCACCTGAACGCTCAATTACATCGTAGATAAGTTGTGAAGTCTCAGAATCCCTCATATCTGCCTCACTAATTCCAGCACGTGACAGCAGCTTCATCAAATCTGGGTCCACGCTATTGGCGTCCATACCAAGATGCCCAACATGCCTGAAACATATAAAACATAAACCTCAACAGAATGCTGTTTTTCTTCACCACACCATATTTACACCACTGGATCTCAGGCAAAAAGAAAAACATGTTGTGATTGGTCTTAAGCAGCATGTTGATCCGAAAAAGCCAAAGCCCACAACATTTAATTTTTTTTATAACTTACGTAAAACCACTAGGTGCTCCAATGGCTGCCTTAGATAATTTAGAGCTCTTCTTTTTGTTCTTTTTCTCCTTCTCCTTCTCCTTTTTGTCTTTCTTTGACTTGGTGGGAGGTGCTTGATTCTGGATGTTCAAATTTCCAAGCGGAAGTGCATTCTGACTTCCAGAACCTAGAATTAAAAGGTTGACCACATATAAGCAATGGAAACAATATGATTGTTCAAATAATTAATTACAGATCACAAATTGTGTGGCATGTAAAAAGTTAAAGGTGTAATTGTTAACGCATTACTTACCATTTGGAGGTAGTGGTGGCAATGCATCATAATCTGACAAAAATAATACAATTTCACAAAGTAGAAATATATGTGCATGCTGTCTGTCTGTCATTTAACTCTACAAAAACTTAAGTTTACCTCGACTGATAGACTGGCCTTTTCCCTGGCGCTTCTCTAAAGATAGCATACAACAAGGAGTCATTAGCATTTCAAATTATTAGGTATCCTACACCAGTATATCATTTTCGATAATGATATACAGAATTTAGACAACGCTAAACCAAGACCTTTGCTTATTCATGGCCAAGCCTGCTTAACTGACCCGAGTGTTTATTTCTCTGGTTGATCTTGTCATCCACTATAAGGAAAAAGTTTTCAGCTTCTTCTTCACTTGCAAAATTCAGGCCCACCTGGCAATCCTAAAAATTAACACATAGAGGGTGCAGGTCTTAAAAGGATTCCCACAAGAGCCACCAGTACAAATCACCAGTGAGTGAAAACTACCCAGAGAGATCATTTGCACTTGCGGTTTTGAACGGACTTCAACTTATAGCAGTTGAGAAACATGTAAGCATACATTAATTTATAATTGCGTTCTTACAACAAAAAAATTGACTGAATACTTACATCTGCATGGAAGGTGTGGAAAAAGTTTCTGGGTCTGTAGTAGGAGAACTGGCTAAAGAGTTCCTGTTCCCATACAAGTTTACCTCCCTGGGATAGAGACACATTTCAGTATAGGTTCAGTATAGTATTCATTACATAGAATAATTTACAGTGATTTATTTTTTCTTTCTTTCTTTTTTTCTTTCTTTCTTTCTTTTTAAATAAATAAATAAATCTATATTTGATTTAAAGTGTTGCATTTGCATTAGAAGTTCCTGTTAAGTCTCAGCCATTGCTGTACTTGTAACTGTGGTAAAATGTAAGGGCTGTAAGTGTGTGTGTGTGTGTGTGTGTGTATACTGTATATATATATATATATCTTATCATATATATCTTATCATTTTGATTCAGACACATTCACATTTCATACAAACTTGAATAAGTCTTTTGATTGTGTAAAGCTGCTTTGCGACAATGTCAATTGTTAAAAGCGCCATACAAATTAAATTGAATTGAATGTATATACTGTATACTGTACTGTATGTTTGTATGTATATATGTATATATACATGCATTATCATGTTTTTCTTTCTCTTATATAAACTGCCCTGCCAAAAAAGTAATGCACTTTCTGTCTGTCTGTCTGTTTCTATCTCTCTGTAAGACTAAATCTTTAAGAATAATTCATTGTTCTACAGTATAAAAGCTTATGAAGTTTCATCATAATTAAGAGTATTTAAAACGAAAGACACTATGGATGATTTTTTTTTAAATATCTGGACAATCCTTCATGCACTCCAGCGGAAAAAAAAATTGTTTATTACAAAAATAAAGAAAAAAATCACATGACTGGTTAGTGCTATAATAATATAAAAGAATATGTACAACACGACATAGAATACAATATGGTTTGATCTGCTAAAACAACAAGAATAAGAGAAGTTGAGAAGTTGTTCTAGGAATAACTTCAACACATTTTAAAGCTGCCTTGACACTAGTCAGTGGTGCGTAAACGCTGTTTCAGAAATTTAGGAGGTGCATATATACGATTTACGCATGTTAAGTCTGAATATGAAGGCAGAAGCACAGTCACTGCTAGCCTCTACCAGGCTAAAACAACCTCGTAAGAGAGAGAGAGCAAAACATTATTTTTGCTACAAAGAGAAAAACAACATCCTATGAATGGATGAGGGAAAAGAAAATCTTGTACCAGAATGATGAAAAGAGGCGAGTGTGGAAAAGGGAAGAAACTGCTCATGACCATCACACCCCTTCAAGACATGGTGATGACTGGATGACTGAAACTAGAACTGCTCCCTTTATATTTACATTTGTTTTACCAGGGTATTGTGGCACAGATCCTATCACTTTCATCGTATGTCCTCCCTCAAACGTCTTAAAACCTGGCAGTTGAATTCACTGTTGACAGCCTGGACCCTGGGGACCAACTCTTAATGCTCAATGCCGTGAATGGCGTAAAAGACGACTTGGGACATCAGCATAGACTTGGGACCGGTTTGCCTTTTTTTGGGTCGTGGAGATGACGGGCTCTCATCCCATCTCAGGTTCTTACACACAGGTTTAATCACTGGTAATGATCCTCAACATGAAGGATGGGTCATCCACGGCATGCTGACGGAGTTCTCGGCAGACTTTGACACATTGTTCTTTCTGCTCCTGGGACAGCCGTCTGGGGACGGACCAACTTTGCAGCAACAGAGCGGATGGTCAAATCACACATGAGGGTTATGCTTATATGTTCTTGAAGCATGCGTGCCACTCGAAACATCTGGAAAACATCACCGCAAACTTGCAGAATCATGTCAAACGTCTCTTCGGCGGTTTTGCCCAGTTTCACTCAGAATTTCACTTTTACTCTTTGTTCTAACTTGCTGTTCATGATGAAATAGCAGACATGGTAATGTACATGGTCAAAATAGCACTAGTTTCACAGCGCCAGATGTACACAGGACGATGTCTTTTGGCACACTGACTTATGAAGGTCGTGCTTCCTGTGACTATGCAGTCAGCTCTGTGCTGCCATCTGTTGGTGTGTTATAAAACTAGTCTCAAAACTTTTTGATACCACCTCCTATATTGCAAATATTGCTTCTTTGCTCAGATTAAGCCACACACTTCAAGGTTGCACTTTACAGTGCAGATGAACAATGAACTGGAGTATATTCTGGAAGCAACACAAAACTTTACCGAGGCAAAGAAATGTAATGTTTGCAAATTTCCAAGTTGAGTGCCTGACCTGAAGTAAATTGAGCATGGACTTTACTTGTTGAGGACAAGTTCTTAAGGCAAAAATAAAAAAAAAATAAGAAGGAACTGAAAACAGCTGGAGTAAAGACATACAGGAAGTGACACGTTCTTGGCACCAATTTATTAAAGTTCAGACATAACCTTAAAATCATACTTTGTTGGGAAAATAATGTTTTAATGCTTTCTTGTTGTACATATTTATTCGTATTCTTATTAGAGTGTTTTTATCTTTCTTTTTTTTTATCTGCACAGTCTGAAGTTTGTCGCAATCGCATTTCAATCAAATTCTTAAATCTTGAATCTTTCTTTCCTAAGTCCTTGTTCATTGTGTATTTTTTAAACTTTGTGTTTATATGTACATTTGTGACAAAATGGTATTTTCTAGCCCCGAGGTCCTAAAGCATGATAAATGTGGGGAAATCTCATTACCATGATGTCGTAGAGGCGGATGAAGTAGGAGCGTTGAGGATTGTCCTTTACGAAGCAGAGCACGCCTGTATACTGCAGATTCCAGCTGCCAGGGCTGTGTGGCAGAGCCATGAACAACTGCACCACTGTCGTACACAGTGACTAGACAACACGAACACACAGGACAACACATAGCAAACATGTGATTAGTATCAAATCATTTATTATGGTTTAATCACAACACTTGTGTGGTTCAGGAATCGATAGATGTGCAGCTGCAAATATGTTGCATTTGGCCTGATGATGAATTTGTTTTTATAGGAACCAGATTGCAAATAGACTGTGTTACTGGCTACATGGTAGATGAATCGTGACAGGAAGTGTCTAGAGCACAACTTCCTCTGTTACCCCTGCCCACTGCTCAGAAAGAAGCTTTAGATGCAAAGGACTGTTTTTCACACCTCAAGACACACTGCTATCTCAAGCATGCAGAACAATAAAGCGCACACGCACACACACACACATGCACTTGTTTTTTTCTCCTTGTGAGGAACCACCATTTGTATAATTATCAATGCAGCTGCTTACTCCTGTGTCTAGATCTAAACCTTAAAATTCCTCATTTTGAGTAGTCACATGTCCGCATGAGGTCAATTGTCATATTTAGTCCCCTACAAGATATTAAAACATATCTCTTGCCAAAAGCACCCTGATACATCAACCCCACCCCTTGTAACCCACACAGAATAAACTATCAAGCTAACAGGAGCTAGATTAGAGCTTGGCTAATAAGGTCTATTTTGTAATAGTTTTTTTTTTTATAGTTCTTAATAATTCCGTACAGACACAACCTATACGCTGATGAATTATAATCAAATCAATGAACTGTATAACACGGACGAGTTCAGGCTCCAGACGTTCAGTACAAATCAGATTTTTCACACAAGATTTGCTTACAGCAAAGCAAGTCAGCTCTGCATGCTCCGTAACAAGTCTTCACAGTGAAGCTGATTTTAAACAGAGGAAGCTTGTACTGTACAGTAGCAGTGTCTTGACTCAGTGTGCAATATGTCAAGTATGCATACAATAAAATGCCTTCAGCAACATTTTCTGTATAAACATTCTTTTTGTATAAATTTACATTTACAAGTGAGATTTTATTTATTTATTTGGAGAAGATGGGGGAGTTTTATACAGTATGTATATTGTATGTTACATATGATATAATATATATAAAAATCTATATATATGGTGAATAACATAACATATTGACATAAAGAGAAGTTACAATTGAGTTCAAATAATCATGATGATGGAAGACAGACAGTGTACTGTAACTGTGTATGCATTATAAGTTTTAGGATGTACTGTTTAGCAATAGACCTATAGAGGAAGCTTAAGAACAACTTCCCTATTAATAACGACTAGGTCAGAGGATATCCAAAAAATGTATGCACGTTTTTTTGTCTATGAACTATTATTTACTTTTCTATTATATACTATGTCCTGGTTATTCATGGTAATTTTACAATGAACAAATATTAATATGTATCATCATATCAGCTTTATGTTCATAGAAAGCGAAACAATCATTTGGATAAAATTCAGCACAACCCTTCTACCTGATGCTTGATTATTATTATTATTATTATTATTATTATTATTATTATTATGTGTGTGTGATCCCTTAATTACACAGGACTTCATCAGTGACCAAAGAGGCCAAAAAAAAAACCTAAATATCATAATATCAAAATATCCTAATACATTTTTGCAAATTTGGAGGATCCCTACATTCTCTGAAGCTGACTTTCACATTCACTTTAAGACATTACTTCACCACTGACAGTTAGCAAGCTTTAGACTTTAATCCAAAATTTTATGTCTATTAATATATACGCCTTAACTTTAAGATTATAACATATTATACACTTCTTTCTATAACACTAATCATACATTTTTTTCAGCGATTTGTGCTCCATTGGCTATTCTGTGGGGTCGGGGCTGATGGTCTGGCCTTTGGTCCCCACGTGCATGGGTGAGCCTTGTGTGCCCTTGATTCTGTCACGAGCTTACTGATATATATATATATATTTGTTTTTAAACTGTTTTAAAAAACTTTTTTGTTTTAAAAAACTTCTTTATTTTTAAATTATTCTTTTTTTTTTCTCTTAAAGTCAGCAGTATTCGAAGCATGTCTCTGGTTTTTCATTTGATGTGAAAACAGTAATGAATAAAGTCCTTTGCAAGACACAAGAAAGGTTGTAAGTTCAATCCCTTAAGAAAAGCCCTTAATGAATAAGTAGTCAGGTTCGTTCTTTGATCTGTTCTGCCCCATGTATGGGTCATTTTAAACACCAGAAAATTAGGAAGACTACAATGCATCAAGTATCTTGAAGCAAGAAAAGAGCAAATTAAGTCATTAATTATTCCATTTAAATAAATGAAATGTGGGAAATATTGGGACGTATTGGCACGGTTTGGTTAAAAATGTATAACAGTATGATTTAAGCTAATCAAGCGCTCATACATCACATCAAAACAATCATTTTCTGTCACTGTTAAATTTATCTTTTAACCTGCAACCACATCGAATTGAGCGCAGGAAGCAGCAGTTTTCACTGTAGAATGAAGGAGCACTGAAACAAAAGATCCAGATCCCCACAACCCACCTCGCCCCACAATAGGCTGGCGTACGGTACTTACCACACACCTCCTGCCCAGCAGATCCAGAATTCTTTCATTCTCCTGAGGAGTGAGCAAACGGCTGCCCACGTTCTCCTGGACTTTCTCCTTTGACCTGCGCTTCATGACCACCCGCCGGCCCTTACACACTACTGTACCCTAAACCGGTTTCAGAGCTGTAAAAGAAAGCAGGATCTCTCTCACTCACACTCTCTTTCTCCCTCTAAGCTCAGCAGACCCCACTCAACACAAACAGGTTTCTCTTCCTACTTCTGTTGTATAGCAAACAGCGAACAGAGGCTTCTCACAGGAAGTGGACAAGCACTTTGGGTTTTTTTTCTTTCTCTTTTCTATTTTCACACACTCAATCGTGCCCTTGCTTACAAACTGATGTTTTACTACTAGTTACTTTAAGATGTCACTTCAAGACCTATAACATATATATATATATATATACAGTATATATATATATATGAAAAATATCTATAAATATATGACATGCAGCAAAGTGGATTTGTCCTTTCTGAGGATAAGGTTCACCGTGTTTAAGAATACAGCTTCATACCATGAATGATATGTGAAACACAGAAAGTTTTGCACTGACTCAGAATGACAGTGGAACAGGAAGTGTCACTAAAATAACAGGAAGTGTCACTAATACGAAGTAAAATGGCTTTTCAGAGCCATTACCCTAAAGCTACAGGTTCTGAAGACTCAATCTTCATGGATGCTGTTATATACTTATGCAAGGCTCATATGATGCAGCTGTAGTTTAATTTCTCTTTTTCAACTTGTACTGTTGAAAACTAATGGGTAGCTGAGAAGACAGCAGTTTTTATAGTACGGTGTCTGGCTATTATAAAAGGTAGTTTCCCCCCCCCCAAAAAAAATGTTAGCACTGTGGCCTCGCACCTCAAAGGTTGGGGATTCGAATCTCGCCTCTAGCCGTTGTGCATGGAGTTTTCATATGGCTTTTTTTTTTTTGTTTCAACCCACACTCCATCCAAAGACATGTGCTTTACGCTGACTGGTGTTTGTAAGTTAATGAGTGTGTGTGTGTGTGTGTGTGTGTGTGTGTGTGTGTGTGTGTGCCAGTGCTGATTTGTTCACTGTGTTGCCTGGAATAGGCTACAGGCCCCATTCGACAACCCTGCACAGGGTAAACATAATTTAAAAAAATGAATGAAAGAATATTATGCTTTAAATATATTTACCACCCCTAGAGGGCACTAATGTGTTAAGTCACCTTTATATAGTATTTTACCTTCACATTCCATCCATCCATCTAGAAACCTGTGTACAGTAATTCAACTAGGGACTGTGGGGGAATATTTATTATTTGTATAAAACGTAGATAGTTTTCTATTAACTTAAAATGTCAATCTGTCTTGTTCCAGCTAGTCGGCTAATTAGGTATCTAAGTTAGTTTTTAGTTAAATTATGTTAATTTATGTTGTATGTACAGTAGCACCTTGGTCCTGGAGGAACGTTGTTTCGTTTCACTTTGTACTGAACTGTATATGGTTGAAGTGACAGTAAAAGCCTACTTGACTTGAGGTGACTTGATTATTTTTCATAGACTATCCTTTGAAAATGCCTTAGGGCTGTCCATGAAATCATAAGGGTTAAACCAAGATAAGTACAATAATTTAAAAATAAGGTTTCAAATTTCTAGATTTTAATACATGTACATCTTCACTGTTACCTGCTTTGTGTTTTGTGACTCAAGCCACCACTCAAATTATAATTGGCCATATTGATCAAATATTGATGAATATTTATCTTCTATCACATTACAGGAGTAATTTCTCCTGAATTCTGATAAGCAAAATGAGAAATTATTGTTTTTATTTGTTTGTTTTTTTTACTCCTAAAAGATAACACTTGACCTTAAAATACCTGTTGAATTGATCTGATTATTGAAATATAATCATATAATCATATAATTCAATAGTTTGAAAGATATCTATATATCTATTTATATCTCAGCACCAATGATTACACTGAACAGACTTTGTGAATAGTGTTTTTGGTTTTCTGATGACAGATAAAACACGTGATATTCACAGCCCAAAAAATATTTTAGTCACTCGAAATTCATGTGAAATTCATAAGCAAATGTGTATAGGGCTTACAGATTTACAGTCTGGCAAAGTGACCAACCCATTCATCCATGCAAAGATTATTAACCGTACCATACATACAGTAACAAATGCTCGGCTTTCTAGCTACATGGTCCTTAATGTACGCTCAATCTGTGATCATTAAACTGAGGACAACTTCAGCACCTTTTGGTAGAAAACGTCTCGGGTTACTTTGCTGTAACCCTGTTCCCTGAAAAGGCGGGAACGAGATGCTGCGTGAAAACGCTATGG
>JAOVVA010000032.1:5109628-5121769 GCA_028565275.1 Leiocassis micropogon | reverse complement strand
ACAACCGGCAACATGACAAGATGTTCCCATAGCGTTTTCACGCAGCATCGAGTGTAGCCTTTGAAAGGGAACAATGTGTTTTTGAGGTCTCATAAAATTTTGAACTATGATAAAACTCAACAAGGGCCAGAGCATGACAATAAGCAATACTGCACATGCAAATGTGTGGCAATACTGAATATGGACACATACTCTACTGTATAACTGCATGATTGAGTGCAACACCGCTTTTAAACTAATCAGCCATAAGATAAAAATACATACGTAATACTGTGCAAATTCCCCATGTGCAGCTGATACTGTTGTGACCTATCAAAGCATGGATTCCACACGTTGTTTGATCTGGCACCAAGTCATTAGCAGCAGGTCTAGCCCCACTTTGCAGCAAGCGGTGATACTTTAACTTCAGCAAGTTGCTCTTCTATGGGATCGGACCAGATGGACTCGCCAACAGGAAGCATGACCCTGTCGGTTCATCAGCGGGCATTCCTTGGATCACTATTGGTCCCAATGCCTACCAGAAACACCCCACAAACCCTACTGGTATTAAAGTTGCTCTGACCCAGTCATCCAGCCATTCAGATCTGGCCCTTGCCAGTCACTCAGATCTTTACTCTTTCCAACACATCAAATTTCACCTCTGACTGCTCGCTTGCTGCCTAATACAGTACATCTCACCCCCTTGCCAGTGTCATAGAAACAAGATAATCAATGTTTTTCACGTCAGCTCTCTGTGGTTTTAATGTTATGGCTGATTTGTGTATATAACAGCTCTACTTCAGATACAATATGGCTGTCAATTTAAGCACCGCTAGTCAAAATGGATTCTAGTTGGTGCTCTAACACCAATAATGCTAATGATGCTTCCAGTAAAACTGGCATCGCTTCTTTCTTTCTTACGTCTGATGAGTGTTCGTGGTTTAAAGCAAACTTTATACTCAAGCATGTCCACTGCCAATGTAAGTAAAATTCTGAGTTTTTCACAGATGACTGGAGTGATACACAGTGAAGCATCCCAGTGCTGTTATACTAAATATAAGCACTCTCGGGAATGGTGCTCCACCAAACACAGCTACTGTAGCTTTTATATATTACAAAGTATTGCAAGCAGGTACAAACTCATATATAGTAATAACTACTGTTTGGAAGTGGGCTTTAAAAACCTGCACACATCTAGGCACATGTGATACATGTTTAAAATGGATCGTGATGATGCATATGTAAAGAAACTGCAACACCTTTCATCTTCACCCTTTTTTTGTTTACTGAGATGAGAAAAGACATTTTGTACAAACTAGGCGCTGTTCGAGTTGGTTCCAGGACATGTGGTGAAATTTCTTGTGAGTGAATAAAAGTTACAAAAGACATAGAAACTAAGCACAGTATAGTGATGAGACTCTTAGCCGCAGTAAAACATTTGAATGTGCAAACATTTTAAAGAAGGCCGTAAGTCCGTGAATGACCATCCTAGTTGAGGTGGCTCAAAGCCCACCGGAGTCGTTCCTGGGAACATTCAGAAAGTGGAACGCCTGATCCGTAACAATCTACAAGCATCTGGTCATCAACAGACGCAGAACAGACGCAACAGTCTGTGGGAACTGTTCATTCACAAACACCACTTAGACATTACAAGAACTCAGCTGGGAGTTATTGCCACATCCCACTTACAGTCCTGGCATCACTCCACATGTTTGACCATTAAAGAAGTTCCTGGGAGGAACTGGCTCTGACGTACTGAGAAAACTTTCTACCTTAATGGTTTCCAAGCATTAGTGAAACACTGAGTGTATTAGTGTAGGAGGGGATTATACAGAAAAATAACTCTTCTGTTATTATGCAAAAGTCCTAATTTGACTTAAACGCCCCCTTTATAAAAGCACCAACATGCACAGACCTTTTTTTCCCCTTTTTTTTAATGCTATTTATGTTGTACTGCGACATAGGTCACTCTATTTTTTAATATAGTAAAAAGAAAAAAGTCCCTTCTCCCCTGTCTCACACTGTAAATACAGTCAACTGAGTAAAATGCAAACAGAAAGAAACAAGGACGTACAGTCTAATGAGTTTGCTAACAATAGACTTCCTCTAGTTTGGGTGCTTCAGCACTGGGCTTGCTGTTTCCCCTTTCTGCCTTTTTAAAGAGATGTACACTCACTGTCCATAGAATTAAAGAACAACTGTACAACTGCACCGCCTAATCATCCAATAATATGGCAGGACCATGATGCCAAAACATCATACAGATACAAGTAAAGAGCTTTAGTTAATGTTCACATCAAACGTCAGAATAGGGAATTAGTGTAATCTCTGCATGGCATGATTTTTGGTGCCAGAACCGCAGATTTGAGTTTTTCAGAAACAGGAGAAAAGCATTAGGTTCCACCCTGTCAGCCAAAAATCCGAGGCTACCGTGGCCTCACCCAAACTGGTAAGTTGAAGATCAGGAAAAAAAAAAAAAAACAGATGATGTTTTTCCTAATCTTTGATCGCTGGGTAAGTCTGTGATCATGATAGCCTCAGATTTGTATTGTTAGATTACAGAAGTAGAACTCGATGTGGCCTTCTACTGTTCTAGCCCATCCACCATAAGATTGCGCATGCTGAGTTGCAGTTCTGCTCACCATGGTTGTAATGAGATTATCTAAATTACTATATCCTTCCTGGTATGTCCAACCAATCTGGTTATGTTCCCCTGACTGGTATTTTTAACAAGAGAGTTTCCACACAAAACTGTTTCTCAATCAACATTTTTATCTCTGTGTGAACTTGAAACTGTTTTGGGTGAAAATTCCAAGAGATCAACCAACGGTTTCTGAAATACTCAAACCAGCCCATCTGGGACCAACAACCAAGCCATTATTTAAGTCACAGTAATGACAGATTTTGTTTATTTTGATGTTTAACATGAAGCTTAACAGTGACCTCTATCTGCATGATTTTATGCATCTATGTATATTTTTAATAATGTAAATTATAAGTTTATGTGAAAACTAGTACACATTTTCTCATTATAAATTAAGCCCTATATTTAACACTGGTGGAATATTAAAGTTAAAAAGGAGAAACTGTTCAATCTAAATAAATACAAAGCTTATTTATATTTCTTTCAGTTCGTTTATTGAACCAAATAACAAAATCACACAGTTTTTTTTTTACCCCAAATAAATGTCATTATGTACATTAACATTTACATGAATTAATTTGAATCATGCATGGTTAACAATCATGTGGTATTTTTGATTGACCCTCTGTAAAATCATTCAGTTTATTTAGATATAAAATGTAGACCCACCATATGACAAAATATGTACAAATAAGTTATCTTTATTTTCATATTTTTATACAATTTCGTGCAACAGAAGTTTGGTCCATGTCACAAATTTTATTTTTTTTTTAAATGTACATAAAATGTTCTTAGTCATGACGCTTTGGCAACACTTTGGTCGAACGTGTCAATACTGTACATGTAACCTACAGGAAACCGCACTTCCAAAGCTGGTTAAAGCAAACATAAATGAAGACATGAAGAATCAATGTGTGATAAAAAAAAAAAACAGAAACAAAAAGATAAAAGTGCACACATTTTTATACAAGTGTAATACCTATTTGTCATTGTGAAATTGTTTGTGATAGTTAAAAAAAAAAACTCAGATAATGTTGCTGTTGAATTCTGCCAAAGCTTATCTTTTTTAAGAAATATTTTATAGAAATACATATATATTTCACTAATATGACATGAAAAAGGGTATTGTTCATTATTAAATCTTCAATATGCTTAGATTTTTGCCAAGATCATACAAGGTAAGAATTGTTGAATGTCATGCTTTGATCATGCTGTCAGGTAGCGATGGCTAAAATCTATGTTATTAATTAAATACAATTATTTCAATTAGAATTTTTGGAAATAACCTGATTTTGTTATGTAACTTTTTTGCTGGTTTCAAATTAACCCTATATACTAGAAAATTACTATATTTTTATCATGTTAAGGGTTTTCCAAGCCACCGCACAAACTATTTGTGGTTTACTACATTACATTGTGGTCATGTGTCCTTCACAAATCATTACACATCATTCCCTCTGCTACAGGATCAATATTTTTTTGGAAGTAGTCTTCTATATTTTTAAGAACAGGGTCAGAATGAAAAAATGTGCATATATCAAACTATATATCAATCATACTACTTCCTAGCGTCCCTGTCAGGTTCTAGACACATCTGTCCTGTTGTCACTAATTTCCTTGCTTATGCATGTAGTGGGGACTTGGCTCAGTGTGATGGAGGGGTAAACATTGAAACATTGTGTAAGAATAATTTTATCACCAAGTAGACAATCTAAAACAAGAAGAAATTGCAATAAAGCAAAAATTCGTAAAACACGAGATGAAGACAGAAATTATGCTATGTAACAGTGAAACTAATCTGAATTATTAAAAACAAAAACTAAATTTTTCTGTAAATAGAATTGCATGCACTTAGAAAGTTAAACTCTGCTTCAAATTAGCTTGGCAACCAATTTGAACATAAAGATGTAAAAACACACACATCATACATTGCCTGGCCAAAAAAGTCACCTTTCAGAAGAGCCAAATTATTGGAAAACAACTAAGGAGATTTAAAATGACTTAAACTGGGTTAAGAACCTTTCAGCATATTATCAAAACCTGGAAGGATAGTGCTGCAGTCGGAAAAAAAAAATCATGATTATTTAAACACTTGGAGAAGTTGCATCATAAAAAAATGGACAGTAAAAATCGCAGATATGTTTCATAGTGAAAGTAAGTACATTTCCATAATATGAGAACTCACAGGATTGGGAACAAACAGATGTGGTAGTGAGACTAATCAGAAAAAAATCTTGGTCATGTGGTCTGATGAGTTCAAATTGACAAGAGTCCAGAGTGAATGGTGTATCAGGGTAAGAAGGGAAGCGCATGAATTGCACATTAATGCCTACTGTACAAGCCTCTGGAGGCAGTGTTATGATCTGGAGTTGCTACAGTTGGTCAGGTCTAGGCTCAGCACCATTATGTGGTAATAAAATGAAGACAGCTGATGGTCTGAATGTATTGAATGACCAGGTTATCACATCTAGGTGGAGTTTTTCTTCCCTGATGGCACAGACATATTTCAGGACTCAAACTGAGAAAGTGTGGTTCAGGGAGCATGAGGAATCATTTCACACATGAACTCCCCTACCATATTGTGTTGAAAAGTGTATGACTTTTAATTTTGGCCAGGCAGTGGAAAAAATACCTGCTTATGTATAACTCAACAAAACAATCTAATGTCAAATATTATGACAAACTTCTCTTTCAACAATCTGCAATGATATAAAACACACTTTTGGCAAGTAGTAGGGCTGCACGAATCAGATTTTTCTCCATGGGAATTGAGATTACAATTCTAACGCATGATTCTCATTTTTTCAACCTGAACAATTATTGCACACAATTTAAAAGAACAAGACTTGCTGTCTACACAGGACACTTCTGTAAAAAAAAAACAAAAATCATAAAAATATATTTTTTCCCCCATATTTTAAAGCTCTTAAAATGATGATGAACATTATTGTTAGGGTCACGTTGAACATGATCTTTAAATAAAAATCACTAACAAGTAGCACCTGTGCTTTTTGGACCCTTCCCCTACAGCATATCATCGCATGCGTTTATCTCATTATTATTTTTATCAGCATAAGCTAAATGTAACGGCGTTTGTTAGGTAGTCTGAAAGTAGATACATAGTTTTCAGTATAGAATTTAGAGCTGGCAAAGGTTTTACTGCTCTAGCTTCACATAGCTACTTCATGGCAATAAACTGACTAGTGTGTTTAGCGCCGCCTCCTTGTTCCACGTCACATGAGTGACAGGGGAATACCGAAAGAGAGAAGTGATCGAGTTTTACGACTGATTCGCTAATCTCTGGCCTGATTGGTGAATTGATAGTGTTTTATGTCACACGGTGAGTGTGAGCAACGAGTGTAACCGATATAGCATCTGAGATTGTTGTCAAGTAAATAAGTGAACTTGTGAATGCATGTATAAATCAAGATCGTGATTTGTTGTTTTGATTAATTGTGCAGCCCTACAATGAGGATTATATACAGTATCTATATCTGCTGATATTTCCTGTGCAACAAATATTTTACATTTTACATCTGTATTGTTTTATACCGCTAATATTATATACAATTTTTGACTGTAAAAGTATACTCTCTCTACAAAACTCCACTTCATTAACCTCTAACTGTTACAATACTATTTTTAGTAACATTTTTTTAATTTAAATATTATGTTATCTAAGATAATGTTATCTTCAGTATTTGTCTTTGGTAAAAAAAAGTTACTTATAAAATAAAATTAAAGCCAAAATTAAGCAAGCCATGTAGACTGCAGTGCAAATTACTCCAGGATGAGAACAAATGGGTTAAGAGAAAGAACATGTTTACTGTAGGGGTGTTGGAATGTTAGAGCACTTCATCAGTGTTGTTTCTCCTCACAGTTCAAATTAAATCCAATGTTAGACACATACACATAAACAACGCTTAAAAAAATAATACAAAGGCCCATTCTGTTGTCATCCATCCAACCATCCATCCAGCAGGTGTCAGGTACAGTATTTATACAGGTGGTAGATGATGGGGTTTTTGGTCTTCACAGAGCAAAGTCTCACTTCCTTTTCCAGCTGATGCAACGTGGTCAGTTTTAGAGGTCCGTGAGCTTGATAGTTAATGATGGAAATGTGAGTTTCTGTGTGCATCCTTACTGCTCTGCTGATGTCTGTTAGTGTCCTCCGACTGCGTGGTCCCCACTCACCCACTGTATGACAATGGAGGTAATGCTCATCACCATGAAGAGGAAGCCGAGAGCTGCAAACAGTGCTGCCTGAAGGACAACAAATAAAAAGAAATGTAAACGGTTACAATTCAGGCGAGTGAGAAGATTAGCATTGTGTATTAACTATACACAAGTAGAGATGTGTGTTGTCATTTTTTTGGACTTGTCCTACAGGTGAAGTGATGTTTTTCCAGGCCAAAGCTAACATTTATGGCTGGTTTATGTTTCAGCATCAAGTCTACACCACAGGTCTCGTGAATGAATATTAATTTTAACCAAAATTTTATAAAAAACAACCTGGCAATGCTTATTTACATTTTCTAAATGTAATGTAAAAATGTAATATTTACCATGGAAGACAGAAAAGTACAGTAATATTTATTCATTGCAGTTTTGTTTGAGAGAAGATTAGGTTAATGAAGTTGGGATTTCTGTTCACCAGAGATGGGTAAAGAAACTCAGCACAGTGGCACGGAATCTCCGCTGACAACTAGCGTTTCGGTGGTGTAACTGCAGAGCGAAACAGACACTCCAGTGCCCGCGCATAAATACTCGCAACCGGCGGTCTACTTAGACTTGACGCAGAAGCATGAATCAGGCTTTAGATTTTATGATCATATTTGAGACTTTTGAAGCTGTAAAGACTTTGGAATTAAAATATAAGAATATGTCATGAGGTCATCGCATCACAATTTGTGCTCATATATACGCTCATATTCAAATTATGTCAAATACACCTTAATTGATGCTGGTGGACAAATAGTGGCAATAAATTAAAAGTTGGCTAGATTTATCCAAGAGTTGGAGAAACAAATACATTTAGAAGTTTCAGAGAGGGAAATGTTAGTCAAATAAATGTTTACAGAAATGGAATTAAAGATGTGTGTCTGAGAAGTTGCTGAAAACAAAACATGGTTTTGAGAAACGTGATTATGGTCCAAAAATTTTGTCTTTTACAACCCTTTTTAAAATTAGCAGCTGGATACTTGAGGACCAAAATCGAGTAGAAAATCTGTTTTATAACAAATATATATATATTTTTTTAAGTATTCAGATTCAGATTAAATCTAGATGTCAGATTTAATTGACGTCAATATTCATTCAAATATTTTGTCAAGCTATTATAAAGAGATGAAATAAACATGACCAGATGTGTGTTTGATTGTACAGGTAAAAAACCTAAGGAGTAAAAAGTGTGCATGCTTGTTCTTCAAATCCACTTGACCAGATGTAATTTTGATGAATAGCAGCTTGAATAATTCTTTTTAATGCATTTTTTCTCTTCTTTTGCCATTTTATAGCATGAATCTGATTAAGTTTAACATGTTATTTTCAAAATAATAATAACCTGTGTAAAATGTGAACATTTGACCAACACATAACTTAGGACATTGAACATTCATCATTCATGTTCAAAATGATAGTATAGCAAATTTACCTGGATCTTTGGCCGAGATTTTAGTGGCTCCTGTTCTTCAGGTATGATGCGAATGTAAAATATACCAGGTAGTATGAAAATAAGAGTAGGTGCTGATGTGGCTCCTGGAAAGACAAAGGTTTTCCGCAAGTTAAGTCTGCACCATTATTGTTGTTAATTTTGTTTTAGTTCCTTTTCCTGATTTTCTCCCTAATTTAGTCGTGTCCAATTCCTCCCCGTCACTAGGGGCCTCCCATATTAAGGCTACTACTACTAGTCAGTTGGGAGGGCTGAAGACTATCACGTGTTTTCTCGGAACCACATGACCCCAGCCGACCACATCTTTTCGAACTGCTCGCTCACCAGTGTAACACACTCGGAGGACAGCGCTATCCGCTCCTTCCACATGCATGAGCTCACAGACGCCCCTGATTGGCTGTAGAGCCGGGATTAATGTGGGAGCACTAAGTACCTCTCATCTCTCCCCTATGAGAGAGCTCGGCCAATCAGCTCTCTCTAGACCTCCAGCTGCGAGAGGTTAATCGAACTCGCAATCTCCGAATGATAGGACGAGCACTTTACCACCCCAATTTTGTTTTAGTTCTAACTGATTGAAGCTCACCAATGACGCCGAAGATGTCTCTGATGTCAGGGACAAAGATGACAAGTATGTTGACTAAGGTAAGGAGAACCACAGCGATAAGGATGTGGCGAGCCCAGCTGAAAGGTTTTTCAGGGAAGAGCAGCTGCTGCACAGCACGGCGGATCTGAAAACACGCACAATGCACACGGCTGTTTAACAAAAAGAAATCTCCAGACTGCGTTATACATTCCTGACTACAACTGATTCAAGAACTAAAAACAAGAAGAACTCATGTGTGAGTCTGTGTCTTTCTGAATGTGTGTATTTTACCGGGAAGAGAACGACGGGCACTGTGAGGGTGACGGCCACCAGCACTGCCAGGCGCACACACAGCATCAGTATGTCGTTGGTGCTGTAATTCTTCAGGAGTTCATCATTCACATAACCTACACACCATACACACACAGGTTTCAGAGTGTATACATCAGATTTAGAGACTACATTCATGCATAAACACTGAATATAAACATTTTATCTTGTACCTTTAGCACATCCTTACCATAGAAAGTGAGGTACCCAAAGATGGCGGTTAGCAGGTACATGACGAACATGGCCAGTATGGAAATGTTAGCCACTCTCTGCATGCGCTTCTTAGATGCACTGGTGTAGATGAATGACAGAACACACACACACACACACACACAGGCAAAATAAAAGATATTCATTAGATAATCTGTTAAATGTTTAAAAAAAGTAACTAAGGTTGCACTTGTATTATTTGATATGCACTTGAAATTATTTAAGATTTTCATTAATTACATGGATAAGGGAAGTAATTCATTAACGTCCATAGCACCAATTAATAAAATTAAGCCCACAATGACTAATATAACCAATTCACTTCTTAAGTAACATGTTTGGCAACTGGAAAAATTTGGAAACGCTAGTTATCCTAATCTGCAGGTCTTTGGAAAGATAGATTGACTGATTGTACAGGCAAAGAGCAGGCTAAGCCTGGAGCAGAGAGAGAAAATGGATTTTTAACGTCAGACCCCTCCTACTTTGACCTTCACAAACACACACATACTATTTCTCTCTGATTTTTTCTTACACAGAAACACTTTTCTGTCGCTTCACTTCTTCTTTTCAAAGGTAAAGTGCAGGTTAATTTGTTTTATTTTTACTTTATAGCAGTGATTCCGTTAGTGTGTTTTTAAAAAATTTATTTGGTTTAAGAGTGTTTTGAAATGCCAGCCGCTTCCGGAAGAAATTATGCTCGTAATCCAAGGTTCCACTGTATATATTTGCAGATGTAAAGCATACATGTTTATGTTTTTCATGTTAGTCCATTTTTTTAAATTATTATTATTATTATAACAACTCAAGGAGCAACATGTTTGTGCACTTTCTAAAGATTTTAGTTCTGTTTTTGAATAAAGGGTTGGAAATTAATGCTTTTCTTGTTTTTTGTGTGTTTAAAAAAAATCCAATTCATCGATTAATCGGGGAAAAAATAATCGACAGATTAATCGATTATTACAATAATCGTTAGTTGCAGCCCTAGATTAAATAAACATTCATTAGTTACACTTACAGAAGTTACACTTCATTAACATTTAAACACATGGCAATAAATAAATGTTTCAACAACCTTTGTTAACATTACTTATGCTTTATTCATGATAGTTTTAACACTCGATAATGTTAAGTGACACATTAAAGAATGCTAGCATAGAGAACCTTCATGTAAAGTGTTATTTAATACATGTCTTAGGTGAATTGGTAAGTAGTTAAAATGTGTGCATATGTGACCTATAAGACTTACTTTTTCAGTTCCGTGTAGATGGGCAGCACTTCAGGGTGACACACAAAAGCGAAAGCCAGAATAGGAATCGTATACGCTGCCTGAAATACACAGAGTTAAGAGTTCATCAGAAGTTCATCAGCACAAACAATACAACACCTGCTACTATGACAACTACTGTACTTCTACCATATTTATAATCACTACCATTACTACTATGACAACAATATTACGATTACTTCTGCTAGAACTACTACTACTGTTTCCATTAGTATTCCTACTAACATACTTGTTACTTGTTGTAGCAGTAAGTTATTCCTACTTGAACAACTTCTAGTAATACTATTACCACCACCACTGCCATTGTGCTGCAGGCATTGAGTCAAATATATTTTTGTCAATTAGGTGACCACTGGAATGTACTAGTTAACTAGTCAAAATGCTTATTAAATAATGCTTATTACTTAATTTAAGTAATTAAACCACTGCCGCAAACACTACTACTACTTCTACTCCTCCTTCTTCCATTTACTATTCCTAATACTTAAAGCATTAAGACTTAGAAACATGTAATGCTTATTCCTCTTTCATTTTTGTACAAGATGGAAAGCAGGATTTCTTACTTGCGGGGTGAGTGTGATCAGTTTCGCCTCACAGGTGCCGTTGTGAGTGAAATCGGCAGGGGGGGGTGTAGTGGTAAAAGAAGGTGTAGTGGTGATGTTGTTGCTGAAACTGGAGTGCTCAAATGAACACGCAGTGACAAACTTCTTATAGATGACCTAATGGACCATAAAAGAAGATTATTCTTATAGTATGTATAGTGTATACATGTATACACATGTATAAAACTAATAATAATTTCTACTTTCAAGACTTTTCCAGAATTATTGGACTGTGGTGGAGAAATGGAGGGATGAATGGATAAATGAACTGGACTCACAGATATGAGGAAGAAAAACATGCATGAGAGTGAGAAACCACTGGTGTAACCAAGGTATCCTGAAAAAATATATTACAGCATGACATAAATACACATATTACAGCACCAACAACTAATATTAATAGTTGATTATGATAACTCTTCTGTAATAGTATTTAAAACACTCTGTAAATGTGAATGACAATGAAATATGATGATGGGAGTCAAAAAAAATGTAAAAGAAGAAAAAAGGAAACAGGGTGGACGTACCAAGGTGGCGCATTAGGGCAAGTGGAAGGATTATACAGATACTGACGATGATGATGAGATAGCTTCCATTCACATACCACTCTCTAACAGGACACACATCAAAATGCAAACACATACAGTACATCCTTTTAAAAACTGAATATCCAAATGCACAATAAGAGGATTTATTAACATTTATTAAAGAGGTCCTATTATGCTTTTTCAAATATTTTCTTTCATGCAGTGTGTCATGAAGCTGTATGTGAACATAAACTATCTGCACTATCTGTGACGCTGACAGTGCACGATAAATGGAGTTTTTGTCTATTAA
>JAOVVA010000032.1:5087129-5104753 GCA_028565275.1 Leiocassis micropogon | reverse complement strand
GTGTATATATATATGTGTGTATATATATGTGTGTATATATATGTGTGTATATATGTATATATATATGTGTATATATATATGTATATATATATATATGTATATATATATGTATATATATATAAAGAAAAGGGCAAGTATTTTTTCACTGTGAATGGGATTATGTGATGTGACCTGATGTTCGTGTTAGTATTAATGGGTCACAGCCATCTACGTCAACACTGAGCGAGGAATTTGGGATATTTGTGAATTCTACAAGCCCTTACGAAGAAGCACAAAACACCTACCCAAATGAGGCAAGGTTCGCTTTTGAGTCTGGTTCCTCTGAATGTCTCTTCTTGATTGTTCGCTTGATGCTGTTGCCTCTGGCATGCTCGTCAGGGACAAACTGATAAAGCTAAAAATATCTTCTTTTTTTTCTTTCTACATTTATTTTTTTATTTATTTTCTGAGTTTGTCTGTCTGTGAACCTGCTTTGTTCAAAGTCCAGTGTTTAAAGTTCTATACAAATAAAAATCAAAGTCTTCAAACCAATCCACTTTTAAAAAATTTCCACTTTCACAATTTTATTAATTTTATTAGATTGGTGATTACATTTCAAATTAGAATGGTAGAAATATTTTCCCACCTGGGTTTTCACCATGCACAGTTTTCAACAACCTCGACACTGCACTTGTTTAGGATCAAATTCAGAAAATACGGGAAAGCTCCCTTATTTTTGATTGTTCTCTATACCACAGCAATTCTTTAATTGCAATGTAAAAAATATTACTGATCCCATTGTAGACCGATCAGACATAACATTAAAACCAACTAGGATTTGAGTTCCTCTCGTGCCAACAAGGCTGCTTTGGCCCTCGGGGTGTAGCCCTGTAAGATCTCTTGGGCGTGGTGTTACAGGTGCTGTGGTGTCTAGCACCAGGCTGTTGGCAGTAGATCCTTTGGGTGATGTGAGGTGGAGTCTTAGTGGATGGGTTTATTTGTCTGGTGCATTCCATTGGTGCTCGATCAGATTGGGATCCAGGGAATTTGGAGATTATAGTTGGTGATCAGTGTTGTTTAGTTCACCTGGCAATCGTGTTAGTGTTATGATTGATCAATGTATATCGAACAACGGTTTACAAATAACTTTGTGGAATATTTGTGAAACCATTTTCTTGTTATAACTTGTATTATAGCAGCTTCAAACAGTTGTTCCCTTAGAAGTTTCCTTTTTCTTTCTCTTACTCTTTTTCTTTGTTTAAGCATAAAAATTGCAGTTGTTTGCTTGCAAGTTTGTTGGTTTTAGGCATAGATTATCTGTAGCATGTACTATCTTGGTTAATAAAAACTGTCATGATCACAATACAATAGAGCTGTGATTTGAACTACAGCCGTTAGTGCTGTCAAAGTGTCTGCAGTTATAGAAAATTCAACAAATTTTGACTTACCGATCAGATTAAAAATCTATCAGCTGCACAATAAACAAGGTGCATTATAGAAGAAAATAATGTATTTGTTCTTTGCTGGTCTTTGGCAGTATTTTGTGAAAGTGTCAAAGCTTCATTAAGTATATTTCATTGATCAAACCTACTTCATTATTATATCCAAGATTAATGATTAAACTGGTACAACAGTCTGGCGATCTCATAATCAGGAATGAACATGGTGTTTACTGTCTGTTTATGATTTGTGGACTTGGAATGAGCTCACATAATAGTAATCGTGTCTGGTAAATTCTAATATATTGCAATACTGATTTGATATCCTTTTGGCCATCTTCCCTAAAGATCAACGGGTTAGTTCCTTCTTTTTTTTGTTTGTTTGTTTCCTCTCATTTGTTTTACATGTTGTTGTTCTCATAGTATTTCCAGTAGACCCTCGACTGTGTGTGCTTACCATGAACAACATTTAGGGTGTCCCAAGTCCCAAATACCTACCTTCATCCTAGATTCATCACCCTTGTTATGTGGATCAGTTACCAGGCTGGTCAATGATTTGTGTGAAGTTCTGCAAAAACACATATTGCTGTTTGGTTGCATGGAATCGCACTGAGACGTTGCAGTTACTTTAGTCTTCCAGCGGTTTAATATGTGATCCTTGTTTGCTGGTGATTAACGCAATCACAGACTGACTTTTGTGTATTTACATTAAGCTGAATAACATTCGACCAAAGAGATGAGGGGAATCATTGATTCAATTATGAATCTGGATGTTTTTGTGTGTCGATTCACATGTTGTCACATTGACTGCAAAATCACATTTTTCAATGATTTATTATATTTATAATAGAGATGCACCAGTCGATCAGCCAGTGAACGGAATTTGTTGTTTTCAGCTTATCAGTCATGACGGATCACGTTCGACATAACCAATAATAAGCTTCTGAGTGGTACAACAGAAATGCATTTTTATGGTGGTGTATGGTGTAAAATTCACACATGTTAAAAAGCTTCCAATCAGCCTATTTCTCCAAACGCGCTCAAATTTACTCAGTACACACTCTTACACCAGTCTCAAAACGTTGCAAGCGCTAATTAGTCTTGAAACGCGTGTTAGAAGCCGGACATGGCTGCATTAGAAGCTGTGCATGTGCTCACAATTTCTCAGCGTTCGCTCAAAGCTAGCTCGGGAAGCATTTGAGGCGGTAAAATTTCAGTTTCTTTATAAACCTACAGGAAGTACACTCTAAACTATTCACTCATTGGCATTCCATGTGGTAGAAGTGAATTATTTGCTGTTTGTTTAAAGGTAACATTTATGGCGTATCGCCGAGATATGTGCTGCTCAATACAAATTTAGCTTTTTGTTTCATTGCAAGTTATATGCTAATCAAATTAAGTTAGTTTGTATTGTTTAAATGCTTTACTCAGTTTTAAGTGAGAAAAAACGAATGCTATAAAGAACGGACTACATTCGATTACTCATGTTTAATACAGTTGTAAAGCTGTTGAATAAAGCTAAGGTATAAAACTTTAGAGTTTTTCTTTTTTTTTTGAAGGTTCAAGGTCTTAAAATTATAACAAAATTGTAAAAAATTTGATATCAAATTGGGATGGTTATAAAATCGCAGTACTTACAGAATTGCAATTTTAATTGATTCGTCACCGGTGTATCGTGATATCGAGTCGTTTATTGAATGAATCAATTGAATCCTACTTGATCACTTGGCTAAGTAGATATTGGAGGCGATCCAGATGACACAGTACGTTATTTCAGCTTCCAGCAAACAATAAGCTTTTGTTTAAGGAGACTTTATAGCTGCAGAATAGTAGATAAAATAAGAAAAGTTCTCAAGTTTGCGATCATTTATAGTTTTTATACACAAGCTGCCTACCCCCAACAGACATTACACTATAAACAGAATTTTCTTTAAATGTGGATCAGACAAAAACTGCTTCTGAATCATGTTCTTTAAAATTCTAAATAGAAACAAAATTAGATTTTGTTAATTCATTGTGTAAGCCATAATTCATGTACAGCAAAACTAAGCTTTAAATAATCTTTGTTTTCTTATAAAATTTTGAATTTAAAGGAATAATTGTTTTTGCACTTGTTGCATAACTGTGCTTTTGAATCCGTGATCTTTGTTTCAGTTTTTAAACTACCAACTCCTCTCATCGGCATGCCTGTCCTCTTACACAACATGTCTGTCTTAAAACTTTCAGGTAAACATGGCAATGACAGGTCAGACGTCCTGTTCCTCCATGAGCAACCACACCAAGGAGCGGGTCACGATGGCCAAAGTGACCCTGGAGAACTTCTACAGCAACCTGATCTCCCAGCATGAGGAGAGAGAGATGAGGTGAGAAGTTCCTGTATTGTCACAAGTGGGCGTACAGGATGGGCGGGGCTCAAATAGCATTGAACCAGTCTGGCAGGTTTGAGCAATTACAGAAACGTCTTGAGCATCACAACAATGCAGTGCAGTTTCTTTAGAAGTTATGCTACCTTAAGGGTGTGTGATGCATGCGTAAGAGGAAAGCGTTCCCTGTTCCAGCCCCCCATGCAAAAGAACTCAGGGGTGATGAAGAGAACTGACGAAAAATATCAATTACACTTAGAGATATTTTGCATAATATACATGTGAATGGTGCGGAAGGCTAATACACATGAATGGAAAACATGTATGATTTACTGTGTGTGTTCTATTCATGTCCTTTTATATGCAAATGTGGAGAAATTGTAAGTGCTCAAGGGCTGTGACAAGCTACTGTGCAGAACAAATCGCCACGGCAACCACAGAATCGGTGCCATGTCACCTAACGGGAAGAGTTTATACTCAACAGTCATCATTCCACTACACAACAGCCTTCAAAAAGACATCTCAGCAATGCAAAGTACTGAGTCACAGTACCTGTTCCACAGCAGGACAGGGTTTTGAATTTATGAAAGTGGGATCTGGGCTTAAGTCAGCATTTATTGCTGTAGCACATTGAAAAGACGGCAAGTGTTGGCCTTAGGAATGGACAATAAATCTAGACAGCAGTGAGCTAAAATACAAATAGAATAATTTAACAAATCAAAACTCAAACATTTAACTGATAATTTACAATTTTTCTAGTTAAGCATTAAATAATATTTAAACACCCAAGATTCTTTATAATAATAAACCAGTTTTTAACTTATAAACAGTTGAGTAAAATGGTGCTTGTAATGTTTTTTTTATTTTTTATTTTATTATTTTTTTTAAGGAAATAGTTTTTCTTTATCACACCAATTCAAGCACATCACGGTCACTGATTTCCAGTTTTACTATCTTTCCAATGGATGTTACATGTTTTACTTTAATGAGTGTTTTCATTAAAAGGAAGGGTTAGATAAGTTTAGAAATTGTCTGCCACCCAGCATCAGTAATGAACCCTGGTTCAAAGTCTCTCGGTTCTTTTGTTTCCTCTTGCCATCTTGATGCCGAAGAGCAGAGGTGCCCGAGCTGCAATTGTATATTTATGACTCTTGTTGCACTGATACCAGAGACAACCGAAATCTCTACGTTTCACCTTTGTCACCCTAAGCAGCACTCAGACCAAACAACAATAAAACTCTCCCTGTGGGAACATCATTTCACAAACGGATACAGGAAATATGTGTTTGCTTTTGTTGGCGGTTACTTTCATTTTCATGCCAACCTTATCTAAACGAACTTTGGCAAGCCTGTGGAAAATAGCCATGCAGGACTGTGATGTCTCGGGTCAGTTAAAGAAATGTTATCTCCTTATTAAGAAGTTGTTCATAACTGACTTTTGCCGTGCTGTTTTTGTCTTGTTGTTGGGGACATACTATTTATCTTTCTACTGTATTTATCTGTTTTAACACACACACACACACTACTTGGCTTAAAAAAAAAGCTGCACGTTCTTAGATTTAATTTAATCACTTTTAGGTTTGATTGGAGCACACAGTGGTGACCTGTTCATGTGAGAATGATTCCACATGCTCCCTGAACCACTCTTTCGCAGTACGAGTCCTGCAGTGTGCCTGTGCCATCAGGTAGAAAAACTCCATTGATGTGATAACCTGGTCATTCAATACAGTCAGGTCGTCAGCTGACTTAATTTTATTGCCACATAAAGTTGCTGAGCCCAGACATGACCAACTGAAACAACCCCATATCATAACACTGCCTCTAGTGGCCAATATGCATATGATGGGTGCATCGCTTCATGTACTTCTCTTCTTACCCTGGCACGGCCGTTGCTCTGTGATCGGGTCAGTCTGAACTCATCTGAACACATGACCTTTCATTGTTCCAAAGTTCAATCTTTTTTTTTTTTTTTTTTTAGTTTGACAAACGTAATGATAGATGTGATGATGCAGGTGTGCTTTGACAATACCATAAAAGCATCAGAAAAGGGTAATGCCAATAATTGAATTCTCAGTTTCATTTAATTTGTATTATAGGCAGCAGAAGTTGGAGAAGGTGATGGATCAAGAGGGACTAGCTGATGAAGAGGTGTGGAGGCAATATTACTAAAACTTTAAATGTTTCATCTGTCACATTTGATTGATTTGAATACAGTTAAAATGCTACGACAAGTTTTATTTTGAGTCCAACAAAGCTCAGCAGATATAATACTTTTCCCTCCACTTTTGCAGAAGCGCATTCGGCGTTCTCAGCATGCAAGGAAGGAGACTGAGTTTCTGCGGCTCAAACGAACCCGTCTCGGATTGGATGACTTTGAGTCACTCAAGGTGATTGGTCGTGGTGCTTTCGGAGAGGTATGAATGGGTTTATTTAATTAAATTTTTTATTATATACAGTCAAATCTTGGATTGCGAGCATATTTTGTTCAGAAAGTGGGCTTGTATATCAAAGCACTTGTAAATCAAAGCAAATTTGCCCATAAGAAATAATGGAAACTCAGATGATCCTTTCCGCAACCCAAAAATATTCATAGAAATCTAATTAATACAAAATATAAAGTAAAAATAAAACAAAATAACCTGCACTTTACCTTTTGAAAAGATTCCCACCAGAGAAATGTTTTCGCTTCCTCTCTAATAACACGTGCCTTTGCTTTAGGCACGTGCACACACGTGGTCACAATGTTATAGTCAGAAGTGGAAAGTAACGGATGACATTTACTTGCGTTATTGTAATTGAGTAGAATTTTTGTGTACTTTTACTTTTTAAAGTAGTTTTTAAAATTTGTAATTTTACTTAAGTATGTTTTGTTAAAGTATTGTACTTCACTACGTTTTAAATGATATTCGCTACTGAGTAAAAAAATAAATGAATGAAAATGAAAAATAATAAAAAATAATGCAACGGGGAAGGAAAAAAATAAATGATTGATGGGCATGGAGAACACGCTAAATTCACAAGAACGATGGAGACAGATGCCAGTGATGCAGACCAAGCTGAAAGCGAAATGCCATTAAATACTTATGAAGCAAACCCCTGGCTATATTTAAGTAACCGCAGCTTTATTATGCAAAGGTGTTCATTCATTTAAAAACAACTAGTTTGAGATTTATATCATCTTGTCTTTTTTGAGCTACACTAGAATCCCCCATCCCACTCCCGGTGTTTAAAAAAAAAAAAAAGTAAAACTGTAACTTTTACTCTGAATAAATTTTTAATGAGCTACTTTTTACTTAGATTTGTATAATGGTAACTTTACTTTTGCTTGTGAAAACTGAAGTAACAGTACTTTTACTTGAATACAAAAGTTTCTTACTCTTTCCACCTCTAGTTATAGTAAACAGTACACGTGTGCTCTGATGTTGACTATATAAGTGACGCACTGAGACTGAGCATGGGAGACACTTATCCATAATCCTGAGAAGAAACGTTGGCTTAGTTGTGATCATTTGACGCTCGGCAGACAAAACGCATGCGTACTACTTGTATATCAAGACTATGCTTGTTTATTAAGTTCAAATTTATTTAACAATTTTGCTCATCTTGCAAAATATGGTTCCTGTGTGTGTGTGTGTGTGTGTGTGTGTGTGTGTGTGTGTGTGTGTGTGTATATATATTTATTTATTTATTATTATTTTTTTTTATTATTATTTTTTGTTTTGTTTGTTTGTTTGTTTGTTTTATATTTACATTACATTCCATGCAAACCGCTTTCATAAGATTTGGCTTACCACCTTCTCTAATGTTTAGGTGCGTCTGGTTCAGAAGAAAGATACAGGCCATGTCTATGCCATGAAGATCTTGCGCAAAGCTGATATGCTTGAGAAGGAACAGGTATAGCTTTCTCACACTAAATTTAGATCATCTCCGTTATCCTGATTCAAGTTTAGTGATTCTTTTGGTTTAATATAATATTGACTGAAGATGAAACCGTTGTGTAATAGTGTATATATGAAACCCAGAACAGAAAAATATGTTAAAGCTATCTGAATGAGTCATGGAGTAAAACTAGAAGCTCTAAGACAGCGTGGATGTTTAGTCAGTGGCGTGACGTGGCATGCGGCAGTTTCTCAGCTTCTCATCCCATGTGCTAGGTCGGTCATATACGTGCTGAAAGGGACATTCTGGTGGAGGCGGACAGTCTGTGGGTTGTGAAAATGTTCTACAGCTTTCAGGACAAGATGAACCTCTACCTCATTATGGAGTTTCTACCTGGAGGTAGGTCATATTTGTTAATGCTCATGTCAGGTTTAAAAAATTTAATATAATGAAAACGTCATATAGATTAAATTGCGGAAAGATTGGATACGTAGTCACTACTGCAAAACTTGCGGTGAATCGCACTGGACCGTACTTGCGGCCGCTGCATGAAACCGTGCTTGCTCCATGTAGGTGACATAAGGATGTAAAATAACAGCTAACTGTAGTTGCTGCTGTTGTTGGTACTTAATTGGCTAATGCCATGTGTTATTTCATAGTCTTCAAAAAAATCCAGTATTGTCCCAGAATTTCGTGTCCAAACTTTTGACTGGTACTATATAATTCGTGCATCGTATTGCAGAAAAATTTTCAAATTCTTTAAACATAATATTTGTCAACAAAATGTTGTACTCCTAGTCCCAGGACAAGCCGAATGTGTCGGCAGGTTTTATTTGTTATTCCCTGACAGACAGGTGGCTCAATATGCCGTTATGTCATCAACAGGGTGTTTTACCTTGCTAATCAAGCAGAGGGTGGAAAAATTACCCTCACTGCCTTTTGCCGCTTAATGGAGTCAAATAAATCGTTAATACACCAATCTGTATTCTTTTGATTAAGGTTTCTAGCTACTCTACAACTTGGCAACAGTATGTGCATACCAGCCAGACATACTGTACATTCATCAGTATTAACAATCGCACTTCAGATTTAGTTCCCTTTTGTTGCTGTAATAACCTCAATTCTGGGAAGGCTTTTTCACGAGTGTTGATTAAGCACAAATTCCGATGGTTTGTTTCAGCCACAAAAGCATTATTGAGGTCAGGCAATGATGTTCGGTCAGGAGGCCAGAGGACAAATCAGCATTCCTGTTCATCCCAAAGGTCTTGAGTTGAGATCAGGTCTCTGCGCAGGCCAATCAAATGCTTTTGCCTGCATTCTTGGCAAACCCTATGTTCATGGAGTTTGATTTGTGGATGGTGTCATGCAGAACATGTTTACACCCCTGCAAGGGGAAATTTATTTGCCGAAGCATAAAAAGATGTCGCAGGTGATTTTATCTCTCCAGATTTGTGGCCTCCATGTATTGGTGTGATGGTCAGGTGTCCACAAACTTTTGATCATATGATGGATCATTCTATCATAAATCTAATTAAAGAACCGATTCTTTTTTTTTTTTTTTTTTTTAACAAGGATTACTTTTTCATGACGTAATCAAATTTTGCAGCACTTTCGTCAAACCCAGCTCTGTGTGTCTGCAGGAGACATGATGACCCTGTTGATGAAGAAGGACACACTGACTGAGGAGGCTACGCAGTTTTACATCGCTGAGACGGTGCTCGCCATCGACTCCATCCACCAGCTGGGTTTCATACACAGAGATATTAAACCTGATAACCTGCTACTGGATTCAAAGGTTACCTTTAAGTCCGTTTTGGAAAATTTCGATGAATTGAGTGATTCGCAGACGAGTCATTATGCTGCTTGTAGACCTGCATGTTTAAAGTAGACACAACTTTTGTGTTGGTGTGTGTTCTGTAGGGGCATGTCAAGCTGTCTGATTTTGGCTTGTGTACGGGGCTTAAGAAGGCTCACAGGACAGAATTCTACAGGAACCTCAACCACAGCCTCCCCAGTGATTTCAGTAAGTCTAAACGGCTTTTACTTTCATGCCACTAATTATGGTATTCCGTTCTACAGTTATCTCTGATTCTTTTGAGTCATCAGTCTAATCCCTTCACTGTTTGTCCCAGTAACCGGGTTTTGATTACAACATGAGTGCTCTTTCAACTCCTTCTCCAGGATCAGTTTCCTTCAGCAGTGTCTGTTTGCATCGAATATGATGCTGTAAAGCCTGCCTTTGGAACAAGGCAGATTTCAAAGACAAGGCAGAGATGCACTATTGATTATACATTATTGCACTGAACTTGATATCGTTTATTCACTTAATATCCATTTACCTTAATCAATCTCATGAAATTATGATCAGCTGTTATACTTATAAAAGTATATGTTACTTAAATTATATTTTCAATAGAGATGATGCGATCCTGGTACGGAAATCTTGAGTATCCGGAAATATTACTAGATCTACAACAATATCTGAGATTTTTCTTTCCTTTAAAAACTCATTTAAAAAACATGGCTTAAAATTTTTTTTAACTTTCATACACACCAAATAAAATCACTTGTATTGCAAGTTGCCTGAACAACAAAAAAAAAAGTTGCCATTTTAGAAAGTAAAGTTTTTGCGCTGCATGTAACAAAGAAAACAACTAAGAAGATTTGAAATTACTGTAACTGCGTTATGAACTTGCATCAAAACCTGGAACAATAGTACTAAACCGTCAACTACGTGGAAGGCATGTGAAAAGTGAAATAGTGTGTGCACTTCCATACGCACACAATGTGATGAAAACTCACAGGATTGAGATTTAACAGCTGTGTGTCCATAAGAAAACCACTTGTTAGTGGGGCTAAACAGAAAAAAAAATCCACTTTGTTAGGGAGCAGAAAGTTTGGAAAATTAGAAAAAAAGTTATATGCTCTTTTCAGTCCTGTTCCAGAATAATGGGTACATTAGGGTAAAAAGAGAGACGCGTGAAATGATGTAGCCATCATGAGTAGTGGCCACTGTACAAGCCTCTGGAGGAAGTGTTGTGATGGAATTGCTTCAGTTGGTCAGGCTGAGCACTGTTATCTGGCAATAAAATGAAGTCAGCCGATGACCTGAATTTACTGAATGACCAGCTTATAAGATCTTTTTATTTTTTCTAATTTAGTCATGTCCAATTCCTCCCCATCACTAGGGGGCCCCATTAAGGCTACTACTACCACTCAGTCTGAAGGGGCTGAAGACGCCAGCCAACCGCATCTTTTCGAACTGCTCGCTCACTGTTGGGGGCGGCGTAGCACACTCGGAGGACAGCGCTATCTGCTCCTTCCGCTTGCGTGAGCTCGCAGATGCCCCTGATTGGCTTTAGAGCCGTGATTAATGTGGGAGCGCTAAGTACCTCAGCCAATCAGCTCTCTCTAGACATCCGGCTGCGAGAGGTTACAGCATCAATCGGGAATCGAACTCGCGATCTCCGGATGATAGGGCGAGCAATTCACCACTGCGCCACTCGGAGGCTCCAGCTTATAATTTTTCTTCCCTGATGGCACAGGCATATTCCACAACACAAGAGTGGTTCTGGGAGCATGAGGAATCCTTTTCTGACATGAACAGGTCGCCACATTGTGTACTGCAATCAAAGCTAAAGGGGATTAAATAAAATCTTAGATTTTCACTGTGTGACCTTTTTTTGGCCAGGCAGTGTATAATGCAACATAATACCATATCAATTTAATTACAATCTATTTAAACAAATTACAAAAATAAAAAGTAAAAAAAACGGTCTTTTGCATTTGTTACTGGATCATATCTAATGAATAATTTTACTTGAATATCCAGCGATGATTCATAGTATAAGTGCCATCTTTAATGCCACACCTAAATATGTACACTTACTGTGACGGTTTTGAAAGTCTTTTGTTTTGCACATGGCAGCATAATTCTTACTTAATATATGTGCTTGAAACTTAAGGGTGGAGCTGAATACTTATTACTTACTTATACATAGTAATAATTTCCTGCATAACTTTCATCTTATTTCTAATTGTAATTTTATTGGAAGTAGTGCTGCTTACATTTAACTTAAAAACATTTCCATTTCATGCTCATAGATGCTGTTTTTCTCTCTGCTGTATTCACCTTGTGTTTTTGAAAGACCTCCCTTTGCTTCCGGTTGTGGTTACTTTCACATCCTGCTGATTTTTATCTCGGTGAACTCTGACCTGGGAATTCACAAGCATTGTTGTTGTAAGGCAGAAAAAGAGCAGAGAAGAAAAAGAAAAAAAAACAAGTGGCTGGGACTGTGCTGTCTTTGGTTGGTGTAAAACAAAAGCAAAAAGTTAGAAGCTGCTTATTAGTTAACTTTGCAGTTTTGTTGTTTTTACTGTTGCTTGGTTCGTTATGTGAAAATCTTCGCTTCTTTGTGTCTTGATACAACACATCACTAATGAGCATTGTCTGTATGTGTTCTAGGTTTAATTTTTTTGTTTGATTAAACATTTATTATTATAGAAGTACAGAAATTGAGACTGAATGAGAGGATTTGTGTGATCTATTTAACTTTGGACCAGTATATTGCGAAACAAAAGCTGTACATTAAAAAAAAAAAAAATTTAACATGCCTAGATTTTACTGTCCTGTCTGAAACGTGGCTTTTTCTAGTTTTTTCCATTTTGATTGCTAGTTCTGCTTCCAGAATCACATAGCTCTCTGCTTTCAGCCCTAAATGTGTATTTCTATTCTGTGTCCCTTGCCACAGAATATGCACAAACCTTTCCATATTCGTTTTACACTACCTGCACTAAACTGAGATTGTAGTAGCCATGTGCTTGTGTTATTAGTGCCTGTGCATTGTACACATATCTGGTCTAGACAGTACTATCTAATGTTACAAACATAGCATTGGAACTTGGCCAGAAGTTAAAGTACTTCCTTTCAACACACAGTAATATTGTGCTTATTGCTGAACATAGGTGTGCACGCTGGTATATATTGCTATTTAAATATTACGTTTTTTTTTTTTACGGCATAGACTGCATTTGATCATTTATGTTGTTGGCATGATGTCATTCGGTCCTCTGGTTCTGTTCTGTACTCCTAGAGTTTTGTGGAAAAATTGTTCTCTCTCTCTCTCTCTCTCTCTCTCTCTCTCTCTCTCTCTCTCTCTCTCTCTCTCATTGCCAAAGTATTCTTGTTAACAGCGTTGGCATCTTTGATGCCTCCTTCTCTCACACCCCTGCCAGTATGTAATAAAATGACTACATTTTGGTTGGCCATGTGGCAGCAGTTGCTATGATATCCTTGTTGACAGGAGGGTAATTCCTAAACGCAATGCTTTTCTTAACACAGTGTTAAGTTTCCACTGCAGATGTGCTGCTCTAAAGCTGTGTTAAGTGCCTGGATGAGTACTGCTGCCTCCAGGGCCTTGTTGTGCTTAGGAAATTGGCATAAGTCTAACTTTAGTTTGAGATTTTAGCTTTAGGAAGTAGAGATTTATCTGTATAAATAAGAGGTTTTGTCTGTACATTGGTCTGAACTCGCTCTTTCAATGATCTTTGTTTCATACTTTGGAGGACCTGAAACAGGTCTCTTTCTGTATGTCTGTCCTGCCGATTTTGTCACAGCATTACGCAAAACTGGCTCGACATAATTTAATGAAACTTGGCCGGTCTTTTAATACTGAAACCGCTCGCTATCTGCCGCTTCCTCTTGTGTGGGCTCTCAGACACTGATGACTGGTAATTGCCGATATGTTCGACATGGCGGTGTGGTTATGTCATTCTTCCATCATGAGAACGCTGTCAGTCTGTTCTCTAATCTCCCAACTACAGATATATATTTTTTTCTTGGTTGAATTATTTAAGACAATTAACTTGATTAATTGTAATCATTCATTCAGCATTGCATCGGAACACAGATTTTAATATTGGTAGCTTTGTTGGTCAGATAATTTGTTGAAGTAAACCATTGTAACATTTCAACTTTTATACTACTAAATTATCAAACTGTATAACAAGGTAAAATCAGTAAAGAATAAAACATGATGGGGAAAGAATATATTCTACGAAAAAGGAAATGGGTTTTACATTATGATACCTTAAAGACTTTTCAATACGAGCATGGAATGATTATTTCTTTTATACCACAGCAGTTTGTCAACGACTATGATTTAGAATTTTTTAATGAATCTCACATCATGCTTTTTAACCACCTACAGTTACATGTAAAGTTGCGTGTTTGTGTGACAAGTTAGTTCCTGTCATCATGTATGTTGTTGATATAAACAGTCCTTCTTTCATCACTTCGCCTCTCCTTTTTTTTTTGCTCTTAAAGTTAGTAAAACCAAAAAAAAACCACTTCTTCAGTTTTTAAAGTTGCTGAGAAAATCAAAAGTTCTCTGTCCTTGAAGACATGTTTCCTATGTCAGAAAACCTACCAACCGTTACAAGATGATGACGCCTGAGACTCCACACTTATAAGCTTCACCACATCAATTATAATTAATGTTCTAAATAACAATATTTTTGAAAATCTTTTCATATTGCCCTATGTCATGCTTCCTCCAATAAAGTGTTAGTAAATGAGCTGTTTATATAGAATCTTGGCCTCCTGATACACATGATATTATTACAATACTAGGTACCGATTTGATTTATATAGCCATTTTTGTTAGTACCATGATTTTATAACTCTAAACAAACTTGGCAAATACTTAGCTCCTACCACACAGGATGGTCTGCTGTGTGAACACTTTAAAGTGCACCACCTGCAGGATTATGGAAGAACAGCAACATTTTACTTACTAAATTCAAACATACACAAGTAAAAAAAATAAATAATAATAATTCGATTCAGTTGATTCAATAGATTGAGTCAGTGTGGCTATTTTTTTTTTACTTGTGTAACTGAATGGAATGTGTGAGTACAAAATGATGGTGAGGATGAAGGACCTATTACAACAATAAAACATACAGATCATCTGTAAGGCTCTTTGCAGTGTTATATCGTCCTGTTGTGAGATCTAATAGAGTAGCTGTGAGAAGCAAAATGCAGGAAGCAACTTCACTAATAAACAGGGGGAGAGAGAAAGTGTGTGCTGCACAGAACAGCATAAGCTGTGTTTGCTTCATTAGAAGCTCTTTCTTTACATGCTGAACTGTTGAAGTACAGCTTGTAATTTCCTGTTTCTTTGCACTGTGATGAAATTTTTACTATCTCTTCATAACACAAGGATGCTATATTTCCTTGCGTGAAATGAAGGCCGGTTTGTTTTTTTTCTAATTATTGTTATTATTGTTATGCTTCACCTAGATTTAACTTTTTTTTTTTTCTTTGCAGCGTTCCAAAACATGAACTCAAAAAGAAAAGCAGAGACATGGAAAAGAAACCGGAGACAACTGGTGAGTAAACAGATCAGCATGGTGAAGTAGTGCTAAGAAGCATGAGAGTGGTTATTTAAGAGCTTTCTCTGTTAAATGGACTTGAAGTAGATTAATGTCCTTAGGGAGTCTGTAGACACACTTGCAATTCTTTTTGCAAGATCCTGAGGTTTAAGAGTAATAGTTAATAAGTGTTTGTGTTACTTCAGGCTTTCTCCACTGTCGGAACACCTGACTACATCGCTCCCGAAGTATTTCAGCAGAACGGTTACAATAAACTCTGTGACTGGTGGAGCCTGGGGGTCATCATGTACGAGATGCTTATCGGTGAGAAAGAACTCCTCGTGTTACTGTTTCGATTGCGAATCACTAAGGTTGTCTCACATGCTAACAGAAGGAGGGTGTGTATTTGCAGGTTATCCACCTTTCTGCTCAGAGACTCCTCAGGAGACGTACAGGAAAGTGATGAATTGGAGGGAAACACTGACTTTTCCACCAGAAGTTCCCATTTCCGAGAAGGCAAAGGATCTTATTCTCAGGTACTGTTTGCTCCTCTTGTGTTTATCCCATCCACCCTAATCCTTGTGTGTGTCCTACATGTTTGTCTTGCTCTTTAGCTGGAAATTGATAGTGTTTTAAATCATATATACGTAACTATATACTGTATTTGATTAAGTATTTTTCACTAGTTATTCTTATGATTTTACTGTACATCTTTTTACACCTTACAGTTTGTAAAAATTGCCTTTATTTCTCTATATAATCCCGAGACACTAATACATTGATTATCAAGGAAGAAAACTTTCTTAAAGGGGTTCCTGGGAGACCATCGTTTCAGTCCTGTAGCAGGCAGTCTGATCATGGCTCAGGCATACAGAGAAAACTTTCTAGCTAGTATCCAAGCACTATGTAAACAATGAGATATGAGTAGCAGGGGATTATATAGAGAAATGAAGGGACTTTTTACACTTATAACTGTATTCTGTTAGAATACTTTTTAGAAATAAAATTGAATTGAATTCAATACATTCTGTCAGCATAATCAAAAGTCCCGGTTTGACTTAAATATATGAATTATGTCAAGTGTATTACTGACAGGGTGGCTTATCTGTTAATCACCTATGGGATCGTTTAAAAACTTTAAAAGTATCAGGTTTTATTTATTTATTTATTTTTTTAATGTTAATGTCTGGTAATGCTCCCAATTAATACCTGTTGCATCATGTGGTGTTGTTTATTTCTTTTTTGTGGATTTTTTTTTGCTTGTTTTTTTTTAAAAACATTCCCCTGTTTCGAATGTCCAACCTCAGATAATTATGTAAACAAGCTCCTGCCAAGGCACGCCCCTTAGAGAACAGTAGAGCTGGGCTGGAGAAATGGGCTGGAGAAGGGTTTTTACTTTTATAAGGTCTCATTTAGGGAAAATCATATTTTCAGGCTTGTTCTGGCCAATACAAATATGGAAAAAGAACAAAAAGCAAACCCAAACACACAGGAGACTTGTATGCATGTTTAACGGCACATTTCGCATAATGGGCCCAGTTTACCTTTTACTGTACCTTATATAATGCTATTCATCTCATAGGTTCTGCTGTGAGGGCGAGAGCAGGATTGGTGCTGCTGGAGTTGAAGAGATCAAATCCAATCCTTTCTTTGAAGGAGTGGACTATGACCATATCAGGTAGAACCTTTAAATGCTGTACACAGTACAATAGGCTTGTGTGCTATAAATTTATTTTTTTGGCGAGGTTCCATTTGTAAATTTTTATGGTAAACAACATAATTGTTCAAGCGTTTTCACGATTACAGATTTAAGTGAGTATGAATATGACTGATAGTTAAAGATTGATTCAGACTATACAAATACACAATAAATACGAAGATATTCATAAATTACGAGTGATACCATTGTCTTGCTATTAAAAAAATAATTTTTAGAAATAGGTTTTGTGCAGGCTGTAGTTTTAGTATGCTAATTAGGCCCAACCTTCTTTCCATGGCACTGAGATCATGTGACCTGAAACCTCATTATAATTTTCTTCAGAACAACCATCATGACGGACACAGACCCAACTCGAAAAAGCTAATACAAGGTTTTTATGGAATCTGCCATGAAATTTCTTCACTTGTTTGAGTTCCGACATCTCGTTTGTTTTGACACCTTGTCACATGACTGTTGATTTAGCATACTCATTAATATTTATTAGTGCCTGTGTTCAGTTATTTCAATGTTTATATAACACATTGTATTTGCTGTAGTGACTTATTTTCCCCTCTTTTTTTTTAACATACATTCTTACACATGTGATAGAGTTATATAGAACCATGTCTGATCTGTGTCAATTAGGGCTGCAACTAACGATTATTTTAATAATCGATTAATCTGTCGATTATTTTTCCGATTAATCGATGAATCAGATAAAAAACCCAAGAAAAGCATTCATTTCCAACCCCTTATTCAAAAACAGAACTAAAATCTTTAGAAAGTGCACAAACATATTTCTCCTTGAGCTGTTATAATAATAATAATAATAATAATAATAATAAAATAAAAATGGACTAACACAAAAAACATAGACATGTATGCTTTACA
>JAOVVA010000032.1:5058444-5077884 GCA_028565275.1 Leiocassis micropogon | reverse complement strand
GCTTGAGTTGATACTTCAACTTCTAAAGACGTCTTTTTAAACCCTAGTATCTATACTTCTACCCAAGTAATGAATGTGAATGCTTTTGACACCACTGCTCACAAGACACATGCGGTTATTCACATCCTATGAGCAATTTGGGAATGCCAGTTACCCTAATCTGCATGTCTTTATAACTGTGGGAGGAAACCGGACCCCCGGAGGAAACCCACCAAGCACAGAGAGAACATGCAAACTCCTTGCACCCTCAGAGTCGAGGCAAGAATCAAACCGGGACGCTGGAGGTTTAAGGTGACAGTCCTAATTATTAAGCCACCATGCCGCCTACCACATTGTTATTTATTTTAAATAGGCCACTTATGCGCTTCTGGTTAGATGCTAATTGCATTTCATTGACTTTAAGCATGTACTGCATTATGCACAATGAAAATAAAAAATCTAATCTAATCTAATTTATTTGATATTTGTTAAATGTACTTCAACCCATTTTGCCCACTTCTCTCTTTTGTCACTGTTACTTTCCATTCTTCAGGTCCTGCTCGATTAGTCGGGTTATGATTTACATGCTAGCTGTGTACAAGCATGCCAACATGAAAGGGCGAGCTACTTCCCAGTTGAACCACAAGCCTCTGTGCTTCAATCTACGCTCTTAGCTCGGAAGACATTTTCAGTGGAAGCATACACCACAACCTATTTCCTCATTTCCTTCCTATCAGATTTTACTATCTTAAATTGTCCGTTTCAATCATTTTCTGTACCGCTTATCCTGTGTAGGGTTGCAGGATGGCATGGGGCCCAGACCAGAGATTTGGGCCATGGTGCAGGATGGGTTGCTAACCAATTACAAGGCACAAGTGCACTACAGGTACTTTGGAAACATCAATCTGTGTACAAAAGCATGTCTTTGAACTGTGTGGGGAGACTGTGAAAACCCATCAAGCGTGGAGGAACATCAAGCAAATTCCATGCACACACGACAGTGTTAACTTTTGAGCCCCCTACTAGAAGTGTAGCACTCAAAGCGTTGATACTACTTTATTCTGTATTCAGGTTTGAGGGGGGGTCTGGAGCCTATACACATAGGACACACACACACATACACACAATAAGCAATTTGGAAACGTAAATTAGACTAATCTGCATGTCTTTGGACTGTGGGAGGAAACCAGAGTACCCGGAGGAAACCTACCAAGCACTAAACTTCATGCACACACACCCCAAAGAGGGAATCGAACCCGGACCCTGGAGGTCCAAAGCGACAGTGCTAACCGCTAAGCCACCCCTGAAAGTTTAGTTTATATATATATAGATATATATATATGATAGTAGAATCATGTGATATATATGATGAACGTGTGTTTAAGATATATATATATACACTATCATCATGATTCTACTATCATCCTTAAACACACTTCCATCTGTACACCTAATTAAACAAATGGTTTCTGGAAGGTTCTACACAAGGCTAGAGAACAGCTTGGGAACTGTCCTGAAAAAGGGAAATGTACAGTCCCCTGTAGAAGTGTGTCCCCCCCCAAAGAGAAAACAACTTTCTCTCACAACTTTCTGATCACATCATTGTTGCAAAGACTGTAAGAAAAGCAGAGCCAGTTTATTAGAGTTGTGTTACATTTTGAAAGAGAAAGTCGTGGTGTGTGAGTGTGTTCTGCGTGCGAACATGAGACGGGACTGAGAAAGACAGACAGACAGAGAGACAGAGAGAGAGAGAGAGTAGACGGTTTGGTCTCCTCAGCTTTACTGCTCAGTGTAACTACAACAGCGTGTCACTTTCTGCCTCCACACACACACACACACATACACACACGCGCGGCGTGTTCAGGAGCTCTTCAGTTCCTCCTCACTTGTTTCTCTCCAGGACGCTGGTTAAACAGGATTTCACTCGCCTGGGTGTCTTTACAACACGGAATATGTTTTAGCGAACTTTAATTAATGAAATTAAACTAACAGGGTTTTCGGTGTGTGTGTGTGTGTGTGTGTGAGTGCGCACGCTGGTGTTTTGAGATGCGCGGTGGAATGGACTAGAAGAAAAACCAAAACAAGCACGACACATCTACATTACAATCCACGCTTGGCAAGTGGAGGCTTTCGGGGAGGATTATCTCGGGGGAACATGGAGGAGGACAGCGCTCGGGAACACGCCGAGCAGCAGTGCAGAGACTCGGAGCGCCAGCTTCGCCTGCGGCTGTGTGTGCTCAACGAGCTGCTCAACACCGAGCGAGATTATGTGCGCACTCTCTCCTTCCTGCAGTCGGTGAGTTTCATTCTGCTGCTCGGAAACTCCTGCGGCACTACAGGCTGACATGTTATGTTCTTATGTGTTTAATGAATGACACGCGACATTAATCACGCTTTGCCTTCAATCAAAAGAAACAAGCGCTTCAACTGACAGCTACCGTCCCTGCTTAAGAGTTCACCCAGTTTCCCACCAACTGCTTGCACGCTTATTTCATTCATTCACGCGCAGGCACGCACGCGCGTGGGGTCTTTTTTGTTTTTGTTTTTAAATATAAATACATTTCAAGTCTCGCACATATATGTGTCGATGCAGTGTGTAATCTGTGTTACCGGATATGCACCACTTTAGCTAAATAATTCACATGTTCTAGTTCCCCATTTACCCAGTGTTTAACCCACACCTATCTTTCTACCCAAAAGACACCATTATAACACAGGATCATTTGCTCATATTTGCCTACAACCGTCATACGGTGGATATGGAAATCATCATATTCATCTCTAGTAACCACGTCATGATCTAAAACCAATCCCAAGGGATGGCACTCATTCACTTCTAAATGCATGTAGTTAATACACTCATGGCTATGTAGGCTACTGTACAGGAGGAAACACGTGCAAACATAAGAACATGGAACAGACTTTAATGCACCCTCTGGATCTGGAGCTGGTATCGGTACCCGCCGTGCCACAGTCTCAACCAGAAATGTATCAGTGGAGTGCGTATGCTTTTTTTGTTTGGCTCTCTTGCTAGTAAGATCAACAACAGGATCGTTTAAGGATCAATCTGGATGATGTCTGAATGTATTTGATTCTCCCTGGTATACTGTATATGGCATATCATTTCTTAATAGTCATGGCAATAATCGCTTGCTGATCAACACCAATCACCGCAGAAGGTGACGGTTTGGGAAAGATCACTGTACTGATCGCATCACTAACAAGATGAGTGTTTCTGTGGGTGTTTCCATGAATCATGGCATTCACACAATCCCGTCGTTGGTGATCGTTTTGACAAAGTGAAAGTTTCAAAAAAAATTTTTTTAGAAAAGTGGCAATTTTGAAACCAAGCAAAAAAAGAATAATATAGGTTAAAAAACAATTGTATATTTAGTTAACCAGGGCTGACTCGGAACAATATGGAACATCTTTCTACAAGCCGGTTTAAATTTGGACCATAATGCATGTCTGGTCAGTCAGTGCTGCCCTGGGATTTTGTCAAGCTTGAGCAGCCCTTTACTGTAGTATATGTTTAAGTACTACTATGTTGACGATATGTGTTTAAGTGCAGCCCAAAGCAGCAGCTGTAATATAAGCAACTCGGCTGAATTCTGTTTTAATGAATAAAAACTGCCGCTGTGGTTGGAATCCCGTGCCCGAAAGCTGACATGTATTTTCTTGTTTTGATTTGCATCACATCGTAACACAGCTTGTCTGGATTCGAGGACAGAGGAATCATGATCCCGAACGCAAGCAACACTTGCTCAGTCAGCTGTAAGTCAGTGGAGTGAATTATAGGATGCACGGTGCTTTACATTCCTCGGTGTGTTTTGAACGTGACTCACACTCCAGCACTTGGTGTAAAAATACCTCCATGCGAGGATGAACACGATGACATTAAAGACTTTGTTTTTTTTAGAGTCTCAAAGAACGTGTCGGCAAGATGTTAGCTGGCCTGCAGTCATAAAATTTCAGTTTTGGCCCGGTACATAAGCTCATTTGTCTGTCAAGCTCAATGGCTGTAGATGTTTCAGGATGAAGATGTGTCAGATGTGAGCGGCTGGTCTGGGATTTAAATGTATTTTTTAAACCAAATCCTGGTCGAGCTGCAAATCCGGCATACATTGATGTGTATGTGATGTGCAGTTCATGTATATGATATTGTGAAGCTGTCAAACTGAAGGGTCTGATTTAAAGCACAGTGTGAATATACAGTGCGGAAGGATGTCCTGTGTACTGTCTATCAAAATCCTTTTGAATTCAAATGTCATCCAAGAAAAAAGTGACGCTAGTAACCATTCTATTTTTAATACAGGATCAGAAACTGGACTTGTACTGTAGGTATGTTATAAATGTTGTTACTGTTAAGTGCGCATACATTTCGGGTGGGTTTAAATGCTTCTTTGGTAGATCAGGCACTCCTGCACTGTTGCAACCTTGCAGTTTGGGTATTAAAGGGTGTGCATCCAATCCAATTCCTTTCCTCTGATTATTCTGTCAGCCTCTCGTCTTGCACTTGTGATGACCGATTAAGTGAGACACCTGTTCGCACATCGAAAGAAAGCCATCATAGCCATCTTACGTGGTAATGCTCTTGCTTATCGCTTTGCCTCTGATTGTTTGGGTCTGAAATCCAGCTGTTTGTCTCACTTTACACATAGCAAACCAATGCCATGGATAATGGAAGGCTGTCTCTCAATTCGAAGGAAAACCACAATGCTGGAATTTTGGTTATGCTTTAGATAAACACTATGCACTATACTGCAGTATATATTTTGGGAACTGGGTGGCCTAAAACATTTCCCAAGGATCTAATAACCTTCTTATTGAGCTTTAAACAGATTTGAGAGAGATTTTGGAGATAGTTTTCACTTTTTAATCATCATGCATTGTGAGAAGTGGTACATTATTATTATATAGAGAAAGAAATGGGAAGGAGTTACATAATGTATGAAAGTTGACTGAATGTGCTCATTGCTGCATCGAGGGTTTCTGATTGGAGTTGAGCAATAAGGCATGTGCACTCTACATGTACACCGGAACACTGGAAGTGGGTGACATAATCGAGTAAAGTCAAATGTCATACAGTATTAAACCCACCAGTTCCTTTTCAAGTTATCAGTTTTATCCAGAGTTAGTCCTAAGTCTTATACTTTGTCTTTTGACACATTAACCCTAGGGGTTTGAAAAGGTCAAGACCCACGTTTCCCAATCCTGTTCTTGGACTATCTCATGTCATGTTTTCCCTGCTCTGAGACATCCACTTCAACAGCTCTTAATTAGCAAGAGAGAACTAGGGTTATGAACCTGTAAGTGAAAACTTTGCTGTGCAACACTTTTTTTTTTTTCATTTCTTCTTTGGCTTTGTTCATTTATTCTAGGGTTTGTCACATCGGATAATTTTTTGTTCCAGATTCCCTTCTTGTCGCAACCCACCCAATTTTTCCGGGCTTGGGATTGGCACTGAACTTGTATTTGTGTCCATTTAGAATACAGTGTCTGATCTTTTTAAATAATATACACCTTCTAAAATCTAAATCTAACCTCTAAACCTTCTAAATCTAAAATCTACCTTTTTTCGCCTTTATGACCTTATCCATGGTTGAAAACCAAAAAGCCAGTCCAGTCCAGTCCAGTTTTCTGGTGCCATACATTGAGCAGAGCTTTGCAGCCAGAGATTTATCTTTAGTTTGCATATGCACCTAATCCGAGAGATCACTGGCTCTCCAGACCCCCAGTTGTTTTACTGTGCACCAGTTGCCTGTGTGTAAGAGCTGAGTGTCGCCCCAGACATCCTTTTAATCCCGCTGGTGTTGACTCCTCAGTTCCAGCTGTGCGCTTTAACAGGGATAGAGCGGATGCCCAAACAGGATGGCAATAGAAGAAGGAGGAAGTTAACCTGTGGCTTCCTGCTCTCTGCTTCCCTGCTCAGGAAGTACCAGTGTTGAGTTTCAGGTTTATAAATAACTAATCTAATCCGTTTTTCACGTGTTGGTGGAAAGCTGCAGTGACCCTTATTGTTGTTAGGATTGATTTGTTTTGTTTTAAATCCAGCTGTGTAGTAGATATTAATAATATAATGAATAAATCAGAGTTCAATAGATAATTTGCAACTTCCAGGTCAACTGTGGCCAAGCTAATGTACTAAACTGTGACTTTTTATAGACTATTTTACCACAAACCTCTGTCCTTTGTAAGTAATTACCTCACTGCCATGGATCTTTGGAATGCATATTACCAAGCAGACACTTTCTTCTTTAAGACCTAAGCCTGTCTGTAAGTTATACACTTGTATAGTAACGCGTAATGATTTAGAAGACCACATTAAGGTTATGTTAATTGTTGAAGCACTTATAGCTTACACCCGTTAATTGATTGGCTATTGGCATAAACTCAATGAAACTTCCATCATTAGTTCAAGATGATCTTTTCATTGACATTTACATGGTGGTCTCAGTCAGAATTCTTGCAAACGCCTACATTGCTTAGTCACTCCAGAATTCTCATCATCCAGTCGAACTCTTTACTTCTCACCAATTACTATCTGCATATGTTCTATAACAGAACACACCTGGCTCTAATTTAAATCACAGATGTTCTATTAATACAATCTTACATCTTGTACCTTTATTGTTTCTATAGCAACAAGACATGCACAGGGACTTGTATGCCAGACCTTTCACATAATCTACTGTAATAAATAGTTAAAAGGTAATTAGTGGATATAAAATGTGTTATTTTAACAATAATAATAGACTTTTGTTGTTTCAGCAATTTATAAAGAGAAAAAAAAGAGATGATGGATTGGGAACAACTATTTATAGCTTATGAAAACAGGTTCTAACTAGTTTACAGATGTTTTATGATGACAAGTATTGCCACAAAAAAAGGAATCGTGATACATCACTTAATCGATATTTCCTAACTACTAGAGCTGTGTGACATAATGGATTTCACAGTTCAATTGATCTTTACTTGGTCAGGTTAGTTAATAGAATGGATAGGTCAGTTTTCGATTCTTAATAGATTTACGCTTTCTTAATTATTTAAGTAAATTTACATATATGCAAAGGTCTCATGTTGATTTATTCTTTACACAACTTTCTGCAGAAAATACAATCCACATTTTGCGAGAGTATTGCCTCTTCATCTGCGAATATATGTGCCTTGGAGCGATACCGCCACCTGCTAGACTGGTGTGAAGATTGGCGGGAAAAATTATTAGCTAGTATGTTTATGCTTTAATTCTTCATAATCTGTAAGAAATGGAGGTGCTTGAGACAAATCAGGCAATAAACTTTAGTGCTTTCAAATCAAATTGAATTGAAAATCACACAGCCAAAAAAAAAAATTAAATAGAATAAAATCAACTAGTAATTCACTGCTCTAGTAACTGCCTTCTGGTTTATGTTTTTTAATTGATTAATTTCCTATTAAAATATATCTTATATCCAAATATATGCTGGCACGGCATAAGAACAGTACAATCATCATAGTCTCCATTGGAGCTACGTAAGCTTCCCTGTTGACAAGTTTTAGCAAATTCTGACACTGATGTATTTCCATACCTGTCTAGGCTGTTTATTTGGAGCAATCTTTGGATTGTATATTCTCATGGCATTCAGGCAGGATTTTTCCTAAAGACTGAGACATAACCTTTATCTAGGAAGATTAACTACAAGCATGTATCCTTTTTCCTATAGGTGGATTTGTCCAACGATTCCCTTCAAATTTGGGAACTTAAGTTCTGCAAATGTTCTGAGCCCTTGGCGTTTATTTGAATTGAATGCCTGGCTTGTTTTAATCCATTGTTCTTTAAATGCGAAGTAACACTCAGCAGGGGACTGATAAAGACGTCTGCAATATCTCGTTGCTTTGTCAGTGGACCGGGAGGTGTTAATTAAGTATTATACGCCTCCTGATAACGCTGAGGGAGGGGGGGGGAGATAAGCGGGAAAGAAGAATGCCTTCATTCATCTTTTAATATACAAACTTCTCAGGTTTGGGTTGAAATTCGCCATCTGGGATCTTATCCAAGTGAGTCGTCTGGATGCCGGTGTGTCTGAATCAGATCTGCCTGGCAGACTGCCACAGTACACACAGACACACGCTGCATTGGCACACCTGTCTGTCCCTCCTCACCTTTTGCACACAGGCTGAACTGCTTGTGCTACACGTTGTGTATTATGAATGGTTTCAGACTGCACAAAGAGCAGAGATAAAGGGGCCATGCTCTGTAATTTGTAGTCATGAAATTAAAATATCTGTACATTTTCCACCTCTCGTTTCTCAGGCTGTCGAATGTAATGCTGTTTGTCTTTAGTTTCTGCTTAGGTGTTCATGTGGAACAGAGTTTATTTATGCTTAAGTGATCTCAGAGTGATCTCAGAATCAGCCTCGATTGCCAGGTAATCATAAGCGCAGCAGAGATTTTCAGAGATGTCACACATACAGTAGCCACTGGAAGGCTTGTGCAAAGGAGACAGCAGTAAATCAGAGTCCTCTGACCTATTGGCCTCTTCACTGACAGGAATTCCTGACTTGTCCTGAGGGAATTTTCCCCCCTGCACTCTGAGGCCACACGCTGCCCACGGAAGCTCAGACTCCTAAGATCCCGGTGGCTTTACCAGGCCACAGATAGATGGGATTTTCCCGTTCCCCCGTGTGCGTGTAAGCCACTGTAATTGAGGGTGAAACCTGAAACTGAGTGATGTTCACTCGTCATTGTTGCGTCTGAAAGAAGCGTAACCACCTCTGCCTTTCACAGGCATGATCACAGATGTACCAGGTTGTACGGTTATGGTCGTCATTAATTTACCCACAAATTTGACCAACTTTGGCTCAAACGTTTTTTGAAGCCAGCGGAACATCTAACTATCCAACTAGAAGGAACTTTGAGGCTCGTGCTTGTGGTAAAATGTAATGAAATTCTTACGTTTGGAAATGCCATGTCACGGAGCTGACGTTGATCAGTATTTGTTATGCCGTTTTTTTTGTTTTTTTTTCGTGGCGAGTGTGGAAAGTCCTCTTGTCCAACCACAAAAGAAAACGTCCTTCTGCTGAGCAGGATCTACCACCAAGGTTTTATATGAATAATTCCCAGTATATGAGTCATTTGTTTAAAAGGAGGTTTCACTGTTGTTATTGAACAATTGGGTACCTGACATGCCAATACCATTACTGTGTTGACATCGTTACTAATGTCTTTATGCTTTTTGGAACTTTATTAGGGAGAGATAATTGATTGAATAGATCAGTATCTACAACCGCTCACATTGAGGGACCGTCAGATGAGATCACATGTCCACTCAGGCTAATTACTGCAAACTGCAAATCAATTTGGTAATGGAAATCGGTCACTGCGCAGAAGGATGGGATAACGAGGAATGAATTAAATGATGTCATTAATAATGACTCAAAACTCATTCTCATTTCCTCCATGTCTCCCTAACACTCACAACACTTTTGGTCCATGTCAGGAAGAAAAATAACCTCATTATTACTTATACGGACATTATCATGGCTGATGTGTGTGGCCTGACTGGTCATTTAAGGATCTGTTCCCCTCCCCTATGCCCCCTGCAGTGTGTGACCCCAGGGTTCTCATGTTGCTCCTCCACGAGAGTCCAATCGCTCTTCCACGGAGGGAAGGACAAACGCCTTCCAGATGGCTCCTCCAATCTGCTCTCAGATCTTATCTGCCCAGCCACATGTCAGTGCAGAGAACTCCTTTCCACTGTTGCTGACATCAGCCTGCTTGTTTGCATGAATCGCGTCGGTATCGAGGTGCGGTAGCGTTCGACGAGAAGTCGATTGTTCGGTAATAAATAGCTGAGCTTGAATGCTGATGGCGGCAATTCAAAAATAGATAAATAATAAAAAGAAGAAGTAGGTAAAGGAGTAGGAGCCTGAGTAGGAGTTAAAATGCTAAATCTTGGACTAGAGTATATTTCGCACTGTTTCATTTTTCTGGTGTGTATTTTCACCATAATTGCACCAATTTTAGAGGGACGTTTCTCACAATAATAGTCCAATATGAACAAACAATAATACTGTTGATGCACAACTATGATTGTGCCTATAGGTAGTATTGTGTGTGGAAACACAACATTCTTTATTACTCTGACCAAAATGGTCACATGATGATTTGCATTCGTTGCAAAGGTCACGTTAACGGTTATCACAACTTTATTATGCAATACCTGCCAAATGATGTATTGATAAACTCGTGTATCTTACACCATTAGCAGAAGCGGCCGTTTCCGTTTCTGCAAGCGTCTCGAACAGTCCTGCACTCTGAAGCCCCACAAAGCGGAAGTGAGAGACAAGGGGCCGAGCTCAAAGAAGACTTTGTATGTGCGGGCATAGCTGAAGGGAACAGAACGGGGGGGGGGGACAGTGAATCAGAGTGATTGGGAGAAAGGGCCGAGCTCAGCACCCCTCTTTCATCCCTCCAGTTCTCCTGCCACTGGGTCTTTTGTCTCAGGCTGCTGGGCCTCAGCCACAAAGAGAGGATTTTCCCCTCTCTCTTCTCCCCCCTTGCTCGTTTTTTTATTTATCCGATTTCACGCCATGCCAGCCAAAACGGCCCCTTCCTCGTGTCCAAAATGGCTCTGGACTCTTTTGCAGTGAGGCACATTCTCACAGAGGGCCATGAAAGGGCCTTTTCGGCAATGCTGGCCCCGTTTTGATCCGAGTGCTCGGTGGGAACGGGAGTCTCAGGTTCAGTTAGTTTTGGGTGTTGCTCACGTTGTGGGAAACAGATCGGCCTGAGCGGGCACCTCGCTTGTACACAAAAGTGGGAAAAGTGGTGAGAGCGGGGCTTTAGTTTCTTCGACGTTTTGTCCTAAACATCTCATCTCAGCTGTTACTCAACAGCCTTAACTATTTTTTCTGTGACTAGGAAGACCCTGAGGGGGAAAGCCTGGAAATGCATGACTCAGAAAATTCATGCCGAATTTAATTCTGTTGTTCTGTCGTCTGCTTTCCACTTGCTTTCAATTTGAAAATGCCATCAGTGAAGTGATATCCAGTAGTGATGTAAACTGCAGGAACGTTAAATGATTGATGCCTTGCTGTTGAAGAGTTCTCCAGTTAATTACGATGCATTTGAAAGAGTATTTTAAATCATTCAGGTCAGTCTACACGAGTTTCTGGATCGAATCAGATGGTTTTTGTGTTTTTGAACAAGAAAAACAGATGCAGATTTCATAGACGAGGGGGGAAAAAAACCTGGATGGCAAATAAACCCAACATTTTGTTGACACTTCTTGATTTTTTTTTTTTTTTTTTTTAGAATTTCAGTATTTAATTGCTGTTTACCGTGCATTGGCCCCGTTTCTCAGTAGAGCCCTCTGAGTTCCCTGCATTGTTGTGTATTTAAAGAGCTCTTGCATTGTTCCTTCTTTTCACTGTCTCCGTTCAGCAAGCACAGCGTCTGCTTTTTAGGTGTGAAGTGAATTTTCAGCACTTCCGCAGACGTTTTTGTTCATGGTGTGGGGTTGGGGCGATTGCTGCATACAATTATTGGAAAGATTTCATGAGCATGCATATGTGTAACACATCCTTCATTCTGACAGAAGGATGATTGACGCTGTCTACAGAATGTGCTTTTTCCTAAAGAAATCAAGACAGCGGTTCTTTTGATAGTCTTAATTTATTAAGTTTTAGTTCTTTCCTAGTTAGGGGCACGTGATTGTGCAGTAGATAATAAAAGATCTTTTCAGCAAATTGTAACATGCATTCGGTTATGTGTCGTAGACACTTCATTTTGATGATTTTAGGATGCCAAGTACACTGAATATGAGGTGGCAGTACACCATTTGTACACACAGAACATAGTTTGGGGGAAACCAAAGAACCGGGAGGAATCTTATGTGGACAGGTCTGTGGGGGAACCCTTGGTATCAGCATGTTCATCTGTGTCACATGTTCATCTGTGGTTTGGACATAGTGACTAGAAGGTTGGAATTCCCATGACTTTAAATTAGACCAGACAAAGTTGGTCACAATTCTTTATCTATCTCGTGGTATCTTGGTTTTGTAGACTCCTACTCTTGGATGGCAGCAGTGGAGTCCGGTTTGGTCTTATGATTCTGTATTAAGGTTTAAAATGATATGCATGCTGATATGCTTTTCTGTTTGAGACGTTTATAACTAGTGGTTGCTGAAGACTTCCGGTAACCTCAAATTAATCTGCCCATTCTTCTCTGACCTCTCTCATCGGCAATTCTTTTGTGGTTACCGAAAGACAGTGGCATGTTGACTGGGTCTTCGTAGTGGTTTTATAATGTGATCTCTGCGTGAAAATGACTTGTCTGACACCAACAACCACTATGAAACAGTCAAAGTTCCTGAGCTCTCCATCCAGCTGCATGCTTCATCCAGTTTTTCCATGCAGCTGCATGCTTTTATACAATGCACCACGTCTTCGTGATTGGACGATTAAATAATTGCATGAATGAGCAGGAGTAGGAGGTGTGGCTCTTGGGATTATGTTGAATATTTTTTATGCATCCTTTTAAATCAGATGATGCTCAAGGTTCTTTAGATATGATATGGTCTAAGAGACTAGATAGGATTAAGTAGAAGGCTCAAAATGTGTGTCCTGTTGCTAACAAAAGTTCTGGCAACTGAGTAGGGCACACCACATTGCCTGACAGTGCAGAAGTCTCTTTAAATGTCTCACTTCTGTTTTTTTCTTCTGTTCGTCAGAGGTCACGTGCTGAGGTTTTTAGTCGCACAAAATGTTCATGAGCATGTTACACTTCTGCATTTTTGGGTCCTTCGTCTGTCAGGTTTTTTTTGCTGAGCTATGCTAATGCACACCCTAATGCAGTAGGTTTCACAGCTTTGCCGTGTAGTCCTTCATAAGAGCTTCACTGGCTTAACAGATTGAATATACTGCTGAAGCATTTGTACTGTTTTATGCAGTATGTATTCATATGATCATATTTTGCCAAACTTTCACAATTGGGTCATGGCCTTTACAAAGTCATGTGATTGCATAAGTCAGATTTGTCCACAGTTTCTTAAAATGAACAATTCCGCTCTCGGCAGACAGTGGAAAGCCTTTAGAGGCAGTTTAGGTCAAAATGGCTGTGACCATTTTATTAGAAACTTTATTCGAAAAGTTGTATAGTCAGTTTACAACCCGTATGATCCCTTTATTTGTCAAGCCAGAGGAGGTGCTTTAAGGGGACATATTATGCAAATTTCACTTTTTAGTCGTTTTAGACATTCAGATGTGTCTCCAGGTGCGTGCGTACATAAAAAGAAAAAAAAAACCCAGAGGGGAAAAACATTTCCTGCTGTTTGTCCGTTTTCCATTTTTGCATTGGCCAGGGTTTAAACGAGGCAAGTAGATTTTCCTCTTAACGTGACCTCATATAAGAAGAAACCCTCTCCCGGATTGTGGTTCAGCACTACTGCTGTTCTCTGTATTGGCGTGACTCATCGGTAGCTCTTTTAGAAGTGAAATAAAATGGGTTTGATGTATGAAATAGAGTTTGAGGTGTGAAAAAAAATGCAATAACAAATTTTTTTTTTTTTTCAGCTAAAGTGATTAGCAGTTTGAGGAATTGCAGGGACCTAGTGTAGTTTAACTCGTTAAGGAAATAGTAAAATATGGGACCCTTAAAGTAATGCAATAGATAGAATTATTTGTATTGTAAATACATTTTATGCATGTTTATAGCCAAGATAAAAATAATTACTTTAAGAAATAAAAAGCCTGTTTGGGTCAGATTAGTGTTGCCCGGGGAGGTGGAATAATGGTGTATTATTTCGTCTTTAAAAATGACCTGTCAGAAGAACCCCAGGTGGTGGATCCTGTCTGATCCGACCTGCTGGTAAATGTGACGTTAGGCTGTATCCTGTGCTCAGTACAAAGATACTCCTGGAAGAAGTCTCTTTATTTGACCTCAGACAAAAGTTTTGTCTGTGTTTAAAGATGCGATTTAAAAGCGCTTGTCACAGAAGCAGCATACTAGTGGTTTTAGGTGCGTTCCTAAGTTCCTAGCAATCAATAAAACATGCAAACGTTGTGGTCATGTGACCAACCAATACTAAAGCACAGCTTGCTCAGCCACAGATCTATCACAAGCCCTTTAATGTCTTTGTATTAATATGAGGTGTATGTGGGGTGTGTGTGTGTGCACGTGTGTGTGTGACAGCAATGTCATTTCTGTGTTTTCTACAGAGATCAGTAATCCCTCATGATCATTATCAATTATAATTACCACCGACATCCTCCAAGGCAACATGACTTAATGGACATATGTGTGGAAATCGCATCCGGTCTGAATGCCATTCATTGTTTTTAAGACTCTTGACAAGCAATTAAACAATTTTGAGGAATTTTGAAGAAATTATTTCTCTTCATTCCTCTTTGAGGCAGGGTTTGATGATAATGATGATGATGATGCAAGCAAAAATAGCTGTGTTTGAGGATTCTGCAGCTATAGGTCGTTTAGAATTTTTACCATAACCCAAGCTGACTCTGCTCCTTTTTTAAAATATAACTTTACAGTAATAAAAGCAGTACATTCCCTTGACATAGCCTGACATACTGAGTCACGCAAATTAAGCTGTCAGTTTTGCTCGCAAGAAAACAAAGTCCCACACACCGCCCTGTGAGAAAACGTTTTTCATGGTTTTGTTATACAAAACCTGGTGCTTACTGCTTACTGAGCATAAACCTTGCTGCTTGGTCAGCCGTAGAGTGGTTGGTGTGCCGATGGCAGAAGGTCACGGCAGCAGGCCCTTGACCCTGAGTCTTCTTGGATAAGGGTGCTGTCTAGCAGAGCATATGGCCCGTCTGGGTATCTTTACCTCACTGCGCCTGACCACGCTTGCCTGAGCAGCTCACTTCAAACGAAAGGCTCGTCACCGATGTCTAACCTTCTGCCACCCTCTACATTTGGAGCAGGACAGGAACACAGGGACACGATCGGGCAGCTTTTTCCTCCAACAACATATGGCCAACAATCTGATTTCATTAGCTCTGTTGTGAAGGTTGTAGGGTTATTATATGAACACACAATACATACACTGACACTTATACGTATATGGATTAAACAGGTTAAATAATCCTAAATACGTAATATGTGTGAGAGATTGTATTTATTTATTAAGCCAGGTTTACACCATATGACAGGTTTCTTTGGTCATAAGTTCAAATTTACATCAAAATGTGTTAACTCAGAGATGGTCGATGACCAAGTTCAGTGTTTGATGATTTTTTAAAATTAAACTTTAACACTGGTCCAAAATTTACTCATAGAAGTGTGGCATAATATTCCATGAACATTTAAACAATCAATCATTCAAATACTAATAGCCGTAAATTAATTATTATAATGTCATTAGTTTCCAACAGAGTTACTTCTATATATGCTATTGGATAGAAAAACATTCTCATTGTTTCCAGGCCAGAAATTGCACAGTTTAAACATAGTTTACCACCGTGTTGTTGTTGGTGGTGGTGGTGGTGTTGGTTTGCTTTTTGTTTTTTCATGTTTTTTTAAGTGCTTATAAAAAAAATAAAAAAGCCAAAACAAATTCTGTGGAACTCTATAAGGTATTCAGGTATTTATTTACCTCTTTATTTATTTTGTCAAGCTCCTATAAATAAAACTGCACCGAGTCGTGCAACCGCACTGACCATGCAACAGAAGCTCAAAGCTGCAGGAGCGTGTGCACATGTGGCCTGATCTGCTGCGCCGAAATCATCTGACTGTGCACGGCCTCTTCACACTATGCTTCCTGTCCAAGGACATCCTTCCTCTTTTTGTTTTGTCAGAAAGAGAACTCTCACCAGTTTGTTTTACCTTTCTATTCCGAACTCAATTTTGCTTGAGTGACAATTACAGTAACTGTATTAACTGTAACTTTTCTTCAGAGAAAGCAAACGTGTGCACAGAGATTTTGTATGCCTGGTTCCGTCATCCTTTTGGTTTAGACATCAAAACAAATTTTACCGTGAATAAAGGCTTGGAAATCTATTTTGTGTTATTTTTTTTAATTGAGTTAACATGTCTAAGCTTATCAGATTGCCTGGTGTGAGAACAGATATTTCGCCAAATCGATTCATTTACTTTAGCTGCATGTTCTCTTGACTAATTGAGCAGTAGAAGTATTTGTTTATTAGAATAGTGTGTGTTAGCATGCTAATTAAAGGCTTCACACCGCCGTGTGAGAATGGCCATTTACCAGCACCACTTCAGTCTCTGATCCTGTGAGAAAGTGTGAAAGTGACACTAAATGGCTTTTGAGTGTTGAGCTTTCTGTGACCGAGGAGCCTGTGGTTCTCCTCCTAGACATTAACATTGACAATAAAGCTCTAATTACACCTTTGACATTCCCCTGTGATAATGAGACTGGGCCCAGTGTGCGTCCTTTATTCCGGTCCTCAGATCGTTGACGTTTACTTCACGTGCACCTTATATTGACGTGCAGTTGCAGCGAGATTGCAGATTCTACATGTGGTTTGCAGTGAACGGCTGTTATCCAGCTTTGTAGTTTTTCATCAGTTCAAACAGCATACATGTTTTCATGCAATGAGATTCTTTCACATGATTAGATGCTTAGGCTACGTTAACCTCAGAGTGTAAGGCCTGGCGTCTTGTGCCACTTTCGTTCTACGAAAATGTCACTTGAGGCTGCAAGCTGGCCAGATGCTGAGTTTTCTCTTTTTGCTCTTTACATGCTCATGGTAGTTTTGTAAAGTTAGCTTAAATACATTAACATTTTTTTTTGTAGCAAACTAGCTCAGGATACGTACTGATTTATTTTAAATAGGCACTTTTGTGAGAATACCGACCAGAACACTCGCCTTTCAGTTAATCATTAGCCAACTTAGAACTAGCTGGCTAGTATACAAGCAGTTTGCTGCTTTAAATGCTAATAAACTCGTTCATTATTGTAACAAAAAGAAATGATTTATATTGTCAGTTTTCTTACTGATTCATTTTTCAGTAACCAAACCTGGATGTACTGTAACAGTCAACATTTGGCTCATCATTAGATATGTTAGCTAGCAAGCTAGCTGATTTATTAGCAGTTAGCTGTTGGGTTAATAAACTGATAGCAATCTAGATCACATTTGTAGAACGGGAGAGAGAATTTTATTTGTTAATTTTTTTTATAACCTGTCTGAATGTATCACAATTCAACATTTTACTCATCATTAACTTCCTCGATAATTAGCAGTTAGCAGTAGCTAGTAAACTTTTTTTTTTTTTTTTCACTCCTCACTAGGGAAACCTATAAGAATTTATTTGTAACAGTCAACATTTGGTATGTGCAGTGTACCAGCAGCAGGCTAGTATCAGTCTGGATTAAATTAGCATTTTTTTAAAGCAATTTTTCAAACAAAAAATTATCTCCAACATAGATTTCTTTAAGAACAATTTTTGTATTTATAATAGAGATAAACCAGGTGATCAGCCAGTGGCCAGAATTGGCAGGTTTTTAGTTTGATCGGCCGATCAGCCTCCGACATAAACAATTCTGTACTGAGCACAGAAGCTTTGGAGTGGCGCAACAGAAACTAATCTTTATGGCGTTACATTATCAAAAATCATGCACGTTAAAAGCTTCCAATCTGTCTTTTTCTCCAAACTGTGTGCGAATTAGGCTTAAACCCACTCATTACACACACTTACACAAGTCTCAAAACACTTGCAGCTACTCAACCCGTACTCTCACTGTCAAGTTGAGTTTTGAGACTTTGGAGGCATTTGGTAGGTAAACATGAGGTAGGTAAAACATCACTGTTTTTTTTATAATCCTATAGAAATAATGGCGTATGACTGAGATGTGTGATGTTCAGTAAAAAAAAAATGTAGCTATTTTGCTTAATTTAATTTTAAGTTAAAGTAGATCATGATACTTGTACAACTGCAGTGTTAATTGAACCAGCACTTTGATATCGTTACAATATCGTATCGGGTGGTGACCAGTGAACATTCCTACTGGCTGCCAAGTTTACGTTGCAGGTTTGGAAGCTAAAACTTTCCAGACCCCAGGATCAGGTTCAATATTGACATTCTAAAATAAGCTAGTTCTTGGTTTTTGGAATGACTGGATTTTGTTCAAGTCTCTATTTTAAATTGAAAAAAAAAAAAAAAAAAAAAAATTAAATAACGTTTGTGCCAAAATTTTCCTATATAATTTGAGGTAGCAACTCAATCAGGGTTTACACTTTTACAACAAATCACACTTTTACAACAAATCACACTTTTGCATGTGGTGGTCCATGCAACGCATCTATCTGCAGTCTGTATCGGTTACTCAGATGCTAACGTGAGCTCTGTACTGTTCTCAGTGAAACAGCACAAGGGAGGAGGACAGTTTAAAAATGACTTACAGGAATAAATGTCCCTTGATTTCACACTGCTTTGTCTGTTTCGGTGCTCTGTGTGTATGCCTGTTTGTGTGTGTGACTGGCTTCTCTGTTCCTATGAGTCTGAGCTGTCGGTGCTCCATCTCTAACACAAAGGTGAAAGGCAGTGCAAGCCACAATGTCTCCCCTTTCCCTTCTCTCTACCCAAGCTCTGGCTCCATAGTGTGCAGTTTAGAGGAAATCATCTCCAAACAATCAGCTGAATTTGGGGGGAGTGGGGGGGGGGATTTCTTGTCAGGAAAGCCGTAGTGTCATTTCCTTCCTAAAACGAGAGAGGCCAAGACCCATCCTGTCCCTGACTTCATACCACTGTTTAGTTAAGGTCACCAACACTGCCATTGTGATCATTTTTTTCCTTTAGTTCACTGAGAGAACAGATTGCCTCATTGGCTGAGACATATGGACACTCGCATGTTTCTTTTCTCATCGCGATTGCCTTGAGCTCTCATCCGGCGGTAATGCGATCCTTCTGATCACCAGCTGCGGCACGAGAGCCGCAGTACTCCTGGCTCTGATTGAACTGCACCATCTTTCTGCTTTGCGTTAGCGTGCGTCAACAAGCTTAGTTTTACAGGCTAATGCAAGCCAGTTTGTGGATCCAGCTTGCATCAGAGAGAGCACTTCTCTTTCAGTACCTCAGGACCAGAGATTAAGGCATGCAGCTTCTTGGATAAGAATATTGGCTAAATCAGAAAATGTAAATAATCCTGAAAACACTTTTTTTTATTAAGACAGCAGGTCTATTAAGTAAGAAATAAAACAAGATAGAGCATAGTTTTCTGAGGAAATAATGACAGGGTGGTGTGATATGGTTTCATGAGAAGCCAAAGTATTCAGGAAATGTTTTATTCCTCTTTTAAGTACTGCAGTTTGTCATCCTTACCATTCTTATGAAAAATTCTACCAACTAGGGTCAAAGCAGAGCGATTACAATAAAAACTATATAGAATATAGTTCCTTCTGGTTCCAAATTTCCTTCTGGATTAATAAAGTATCTGTCTTTCCATCCTTCCATCCATCCATCCATCCAATGAACATCATTTATATATACAGTA
>JAOVVA010000032.1:5016533-5056539 GCA_028565275.1 Leiocassis micropogon | reverse complement strand
AAATTAACAAAAACTAACTAGCTAAGGAAGACTATCTACAGGGGTTTTTTTTTTATTATTATTATTTTTTTTTACAGTATTTCTTTCTTAAATTAATATCCATTAAAATACACTTTCAATGTATCTTACTAGCGCCTTAGTTACAGTCAGCAGTAAGTGGTTAGATGTCATGTACTGTAAGTAAAAAGCACATACTGTAAGACACTGACATTAACAAGTTCTTAATAATATTTTTTTTATTTATTGCAGAAATCACTAAACAAAACTGAGGACATAAGTCACTAAATTCACTTTTTTTTCTTAAAATAATAACTAATAAAATGCAATACAAATAAAAATTATTTGTCTGCCATAGTTCAAGTTCAGTGTTTTATCATGTTCCACAATATTTCACAATGTTCCAGAATGGCATTGAACATTCACAAATGTTTTTTTTTTTTTTTTAATGTTATGTCTTTTAATGTTTCACATAAACGAATAAGTTGACGATTGTTTATTCAGAAAATGGAATATTTTCCCAAGTATAACTTTTGGTTCAGAACTACCTTTGATTAAATATCACCAGTACTGCGTTTCTAAAATTTAAACAGTACACAAATCACACTTTGTTGTGGCACTGGTGGCTCAGTGGTGGACTTCACACCTGCCATGTGGAAGGCCCTGGATTTATTTCCTGCCAATGCCCCAAACCCAGCTATTGGATACAGGGTACGTTTGTGCCAGTCCCAAGCCTGGGTAAAAAATTGGACGGTTATTTCAGAAAGGGCATCTGGGATAAAACCTGTGCCAAATTACATGTGTGGACCGGATGGCCTGCTGTGACCAACCCATAATGAGAGAAGCTGAAAGACAACAACAACAAAAAATACATTTCATATTATACAACTGGACCCCACCTGGTAAGGTTGCAGTTGTGAAATGTTGCGTTAGTCCCTGGAAAATTGAGTTAGACCCTGTTATCACTTACATTACAGCAGCGAGCACCGATTCCCTTGTAGTCTCTCTTGAAGAAACAGCACAGCCCTCTATCCTAAAGGCTTAAAGCCTTCACATGGAGAAAAACTTAAAGTTTCAGCTTTACCTTGTTAGCGCTGATCCTGGAGACTCCTTTCGAAAATGATCACTAAACTTTTTACTGCAACCTTTATAATATCAGTAACTACACACATTTTTCTACATGCATCTGTTTATATGGAGTGTGATTGAGTTGTTGTAGAAATTATAACATGTTTGAATTAATGCATTAATATAAACTTGCAATTCTTCTTTCAACCTGAAGCTACTGTCAGAGCTGCTGATTTATAATATAATTTTGAGGTATTCTTCAATATTATAGAATTACCTGCTATTCTGTCAGAAAGTCACAACTAGTTTTGTACATCCCTACTTAGTTAACTTACTTAAGTTAACTAGTATGCAGACATGCCTTAACAAGGTTTCATGCCACGAAGTAATGACTTCGTAGGCCCTATACTTCTAGGCTGACATTTAATCCTCCAAAAACAATGGATGTCTCGTGTGTCTGCTTTGATTGGAACAGATGACTTCTAAATCCCATATAATCTTTGTGTTACCTAGCCTCTACCACTTCTTACCTCAGACACTCAGTCTCCCAGAGGAGCAGCAACCGTTGCCATGGGAGCGAGACAGAACCATATGAGATATGTTGATTTACCTGCCGTTTGACGTCAGCGAGGCAAGTCGTGGAGATGCAGCTCCGGCATGGCAAGCGTTAAAGCCCAAAGTAATGTGCTGCATAGAAACAGGACATGCAGCACCCACAGTCTGTCTTCTGCCTTATGAAATGTTCCCTCTTTTCCAGTTACCGAAGGTGAATCATATCAGTTGATGTGTGCAGCAAAGACTTGTGGGATTTGTTAAATTTGAGTAAAGATAATGTGGAAATCAATGTACACTGTACAGTAAATTAGAAAAACAAGATTTAGCATTAATAAAAAGGAATAAAAAACAGTAATGCCTTATTATGTTTAACAAATATTTAGCCATATAATTCCATATAATATTCCATATAATATTATACACATATATCCATATTCCATATAATTACATTCCATATAATATTATACACGGCTCACACATAGGATATGCGTCTGATCCCCGTCACCACCCTCTCCTCTCTCATCATGAACTTTACGGATGCTCAGCTTCCTGGCTTTCGGCCTCGTGGCTCTTTTGGGCACCTCACACATGGATGATTTTAGGCAGGATGAGCTGGATCTGCCATATGGGGAATTTTATTAGTGCACGCCTGTAGGACTGATCCCCCCACTTTGCCAGAGGCTGCTTACAAAACGGCATACAGAGCTGTCACCAGCACAACATTGGAGTACATCTTAATCGTGTATCAGTTGCATGCGTGGAGTTCTTCTACTCTGGAGAGATGAAATCATTGTTAAGTTCAGAACAAGTAAATCCGCTGCTTTTATTTTTGGAACGGGGCATGTCATACCGAGACACACCACTTTGATGGGGTGTAATGACTGGGCTGTATTTATATGCACACACACGAGGCAATCTTTAAATATCTTGAATGAAGCAATATGATCCAACACTTCTGGTGGAAGGTTATGATCTAAAACAGAAGTTCATGATTACATAAGAGTCATACTGTACATGAGACGTATTTAAAGTTACTCAGTGGTATTGTCACTGGAGAAACCATTCTCAGCAAGTGAAAATATTTTAAAGTGAACATAATTAATATTTCTAATAATTCAATTCAATGTTATTTGTATAGCGCTTTTAACAATGGTTATTGTCGCAATGCAGCTTTACGGAATCAAAAAGAAAATTATGGATATATGGATAAAATAATAAAATTGAGATGAAACAATTATAAGACTGTTAAACCCATTTATTAACAATTAAACAATTTAATGCATAAGATTGTCCTGTTCACATTTTGGGTGATCATGTTTCTTTCTAAAATTAATTTCAGTTCAGTAATTTTCATGATATTTTCATTTGAGAAGATAGTTTTGCAGTGAATGTAAGCAACCATATAATTTGTAAATATTATTTTTAATAATATATTATGAGTCTTGTGCAAAAGTCAAGAGCCACCCCATATTTGGCTTCAACAGAGCAACAGACTCTCTTTTACTTTTCAAGGGTTGTCTTTGACGAATAGCTCTCCAGGCTTCCCGAAGGACTTTTTTTGGCTCTCATATTTTGTTTGTTAATCCACACAGTGACCTATAAATCATTCAAGCTGTTTGGATCAGAAGAGCTTGGAACAGACGAGAGGGGAAATGAGGCTGCTGCTGTAGTTTTTAAAATGTACAGTTCCTTTAGGCACTTTGCAGCCTGTTGCAGTAAACCATTTGTTCATATATTTTTACGTTTAATGTAATATGAAGAAACAAGGGATGGCTAAAGATTCTTGCATAGTACTTTATAAACCACTGTGGTGTGATTTTTCAACTTGCAATGAAAAATCAATGGTATCAACTGCAAGGCTAATCACAGATTTATAGCAATGCAGCACTTCTGATAGGATAGCTTTACTCTGGTAAGAAATCTTAAAAAAACATGAAAAGCATCTATATGTTGCTCTGGCGATATGAAGGATATGTTTAATTTGTGTGTTGTTTAAACTCTTCACTCAATCTCAGCACCCTTATGTAAATCCATTATTTTTCCTATTATTTTTTATTAGCTTCAGGAGAGGAAAATAAGACAGGTTGGTCATGTGATGTCAGATGAATAACTCACCTCAGGTTGTGCGATTATAGGAAAAGAATCTACTTCAGGCTGACATGTTGAAAATTGATCCTTTTCCTAGTATTTTTGTTATATTCCTACGCTTTATTCTTTTTTTTTATATATATAAAGGTTAGTTTATTGAGTCTTAGGAGTCAGACGTGTACCACTGATAAACTCTGTACTGCTTCCTCAGCACCATCCATCTACTATTTCATTATGACCTTGCTGGACAGTTACAGAAACTCAAAAATAATCCAGAATATTTCATAAGCGTGCAATTTGCAAACCAACGCCTATATTTTTGCCTACAATGAAAACCGTACTGTATATGAGGCGGCTTTATGTCATCTGCTGTGTCTCACCCCTTTAAATGTTCATGCCAGAACACTCGAGACACACCGACCCGAGGATTTACAACGCAAGAACACTAATAGCTGGTTTAAGGGGAGATAATTTGCAGGAGCAGATGCCCCCAGAGGAGCAGCGTGCACGTAGGGCGTCTGGGGCTGCCGTGGAAGTGGGAGACGAGGTCTGTCATTAAGGGCAGGGCTGAACACTTTGGCACAGGGGAGTGGTACTCCTAAACGTGGCACTCGTCGTGCTGTTGTGTCAAGGGGTAGAGATGTGTATAGAACAAGACTATAAGGTTAAAACAGAACAGGAGATTTCAAGTTGTAAAGAGCTAAAGGATGAACTGAGACCTGACACAGCATACAGATGTAGAAATGAGAGAGAGAGAGAGAGAGCGGGCTTATTCTCATGCTGAGAATTATGACACCAGAGATGACTGGGCGTGTGTCAGGTAATTCAACACATGCGGGCTGGAGTAAGCGAGTTACCCCACAGAGAGCGAGCCGGCTGCTGAGAATAGATTTACAGAGCCGTAATTAGAAGCAGAATTGAGTGGCGTAGTCGTTTTCTTCAGAGGAGACACCCACTCACCCACACACAGTCATGGACGTGGGAGCACTCAAGAGCTCATAGTCAGTCTCTCTTTCTATCTCTCTCTGTCTCCGTCATGTGACCGCAGCAAGACAGGGATGTCATGCACAATAAGAGAGATTCCTTGTTTTCTCTCATTTCTGCTAATTACAAGCATTTGTATTATTATACAGATTATCATCAGTCAGTATTAGATGTAATTATATTCAAGTGTTATCCCATGTGCATGTCAGACTTTTATTAGCTTTTTTAAAAATAAGTTTTATAAGCTTACACAGCACTTTTCTTCTTGATCATAAATTTAATCTTTATTTGTCAAATAAAACATTACAGCACAGAATTCTTCATTCCTTCACTCACTTTTTTACAAGAGATCAGTGCATGTGTTGAAATGACAAAACAGCTGATGAGGATTATAAATGCTGGACTTTTTTCCCCTTTCTTCCTGTCTTGTCTGTTTTTTTTTATTTCTTCCTATCTATAATTGACTTTTGCTTGTTTTTAAGCATTTGCACAAATCTCAAGAAGTTTTCACTATGGGGTTTTGATTTCTCCCGTGACTGATACGTTCCATAAAAAAGTAATTCTTTTCGATGAAAAACTTGAATTGTCTCACATCATGGGTTTACTGGTTTGTTATAAATTATCGCCATGACTCCTTCGAGCACAAGCACCCGTTTTATCACCCCGTTGCTGAAAAATTAGCATCATTATAACCATGTGCTTTCTTTCATTCTTATCTCAAGGCCTTTCTCCAGAGGATCAGACAGATGGGAGAAAATCAGCAGTGTCTGACATCGGAACAAGTCAAGGTACAAAGTGTGACGCACTCGCGCCAAATTTGCATACAATAAAGACCCAAGCGAGCACAGTGGGGAAAGAAACATAAGCAATAAAGCGTTGTGATGAATGTTAACATTTATAATTCTTTTTCTGCTCTTCTCAGATGTTGTTCTCGAACATTGAAGAGATCTTGGACGTACACCGGGAGTTCGTCTCTGCTCTGGAGGCCAGTCTGCAGCCCGAGCCTCAGCCTCAACACGCGCTCGGCCACGTCTTCCTTCAGTTTGTGAGTGTTTTCTTAATGACCCTGGCAGACAGTTATCTGACATCTGAATTGTGTGTACTTTATCCTTGGGATAAAACACAATATGGCATCATCCTCCACCACAGGCCACACACACACAGGCAGGCTTATTCACACACTACGGGCAATTTGGGAATTCCAGTTAGCATAATCTGCTTGTCTTTGGACTGTGGGAGGAAACCGGAGTACCTGGAGGAAACCCACCAAGCACGGGGGGGGGGCATGCAAACTTTAAGCACACAGATCCAAGGTGGGAATCAAACCTGGACCCTGGAGTTGCAAGGTGACAGTGTTAACCACTTGGCATGATCCTACATGAAAATAATCAAATCTTCTAGAATAGTTAGTTTCTTTCATTTGCATTATAGCAGGTATAAAGACTCATTGTCTCACCACCCTCTCCTTTTGTGCTGTGATCTGGGGTTGCTTCAGTTGGTCAGGTCTAGACTCAGCAATGTTATGTGGCAGTGAAATAAAGTCAGCTGACTAATTGAATGTACTGAATGACAGGTCATACAGTATATGCACAGGCATATTCCAGAATTAAACACATGAACTGGTACCACTGAGTCTTGCCCTAAACCCCATTGTAAGACTTTGGGATGTGCTGGAGAAGTCTTTTAGGAGTGGTTCTACTCCACCATCATCCATACTACTATATACTAAAACCTCGACCAAAAAATCTGAACGGAAATAAATGTTGTGGTGTTGCATAAGGATGTTCAAACACTGCCTTGGCAAATAGCAAATACTGTATTTTTTTAAAAACTATATTTTCCCTAGGCTGATTTCTTTAAGTGTCTGCCCTGCTGATGTAACCTGGGTGTTAGAGGTATATTTTAGCACACATCAAGTCAGAAAGCATGAGTCACTGCATAATTCACGAAGAGGAGAGTTTTGAACAGTTGTGCACCTCTTGAAAGAACTGAGCACACAGGGCTTGAAATGAGCGATCTAAAAATAACACAATAGAAGGAGAAAGTTTTAATCTGGTGACTAATTGCAATGCAGGATGGTGAATATTGACTTTATTGTGATAATGAGGTGCCATGTGAGAACCCCTTAATATCACTATTGTGCAGCAAAAAAAAAGTCAGCCAAAGGAAGAAATAAAATGTTTTGGTAATTTTAGACCCAAGTGTGAGCTTTCAGATTAGGAATTCAATTTAAAAATGAAAGCAAGACGTCTGGGGTTGGATTTCTCCCCTCTGGGTTGCAGGATGAGGAATCGGATCTGTTTTCCTCTCTCTCTCTCTCTCTCTCTTTGAATTCTTCTACAGGCTTTGGTCAGGGCACTCGATGGAAGATTATGTTCAGATTGAAATGCCTGTATAACTCCTATAGATGCATTATGCACATTAGTATCTTGGAGTATTGTGTAACCTTTAAAGCATGTTGGAGAAAAAATGTAGAAGATGTAAAATGTAAAGTTAAGCACAGTACTAGTTAATTATGAAGTGTCAGTGTCCGTCTAAACCATATTTATGCAAAGAAAAAAACTATGATTATTGAAATAAAAAAAGAATGATTAGAATTGTTAACAAGCTTTATGTGCGGATAAGAAATAAACCTTCTGGGTCATGATTGCTTGCGTGAATTTGATTATTGGTTAGAAACCTTGCTGATGAAGGTAGGATAGTACTTTTAAGCTCAGTTTAAAAGCCTAGAGTTGTATACCACGGATATAAAAAATCTTATAAATGTTTTTTCATCATTTCTTTTTTTTTCTTTTTTTTTTAAGAGATTCTTTTTCTTGTACGTATATAATATTTCTGAAGATTACATCATCCACCAAACTAATATGTTGTATAGGTGATTTAAAACACAACTGCTTACATAAACCTCATGACCTGGGGGATGAACACGGACACGTGAGTGTACCGTGTGTAAATGTCTGCCTCAGCCTCAAAGTTTACAGAATCACAATGAAGTTTAAAACATTCAATGTTTTGCCACCGTGGAAACGATGAAGAGTACCAGTCGCCTGCCTTGTGTTAGGAAATAAGAGCAGATGTGAGGCTCTGTGGTATAACACACATAATCGAGGACCCTGGTGTTTGCAGTTATACGTTCTGATGCCCGCAGTGTTTTAAACACAGTAAGCATGATCATGCACACTCTTTTCTACACAAACACACACACCCTGAAACCACATGCACTATAAGAGGAAACGGTGAAGTGGAAGCACCAGAACAGATGAAAGCCTCACATCCTTTGGCACAGTTTTGAGTGATTGAGACAGAAAGAGAGAGAAAGTGAGTGACAAAGAAGGCAATACGGAGACAGACTGGTCTCGGGTCAAAGAGATGTTTAGACAGAGGGAAAGACTAGGGATGAGAGGTGAGATAGACAGTCAGATAGATCGAAAGTGTGCAAGGTACCCAGAGATACTGACATATAGACCGACATAGAGAAAGACAGAGATATAGCGATAGATGAAGAGTGAGAGACCGAGCAATAGTGTGTGTGTGTGTGTGTGTGAGAGAGAGAAAGCTAATGCTACAGAGAAAGAAAGAGAGACAGAGCTACAGATAGAGAAAGAAAGAGACAGAGCTACAGAGAGAAAGAGACAGACAGATGGGAGATGGAAGAGCAAAAGAAAGACAGTCAGAAAGGAGGACATACAGTATGGAAAGAGAGATTGACATTTAGAGAGAAGAGAGAAAGATTGAGGTGACAGTGGTCAAGTGGTTAAAGTTACATTGCTTTGCTTAAATGGTTAAAAACATCAAAATAACGGGGTCCACCATGACTATTAAATAAAACACAGCCTAGTCTATAATAAAGTGATTAACATGGAAGTTATAAATGAATCAACACTTTATGTAAAGCTGTCTGTGGTAGGTTAACACGATATTTAAATAGCTGAGTGAGATTTTATAGTTGTGTGTGTTTAAGGATGAAATAAAGCACTTTTCACTTTTGGGTTTTGGCAGACAAACATGTCAGATGCGTTCCTCGGGGCTAACGGCTAGATCGTTGAGCAGAAAAGACACTGTGGGGTGATGGTACACACCCATGACCCGCCGTGCTTCTATGTACCACTTCCTGTTTTCTTCAAGCTTTGCATCCTTGCCTGCCTCTGTTTAGATTTCAGTCCGCTTCAATTTCAATTCCTGTGTTCTACTGAATAAGAGAAGTCTCTGTTTCCAAGCTATTTTCGATATTGTCTGAATGAAAAGGGAGGTTTATGTTCTTTAATATGGATAAAATGTAAATGAAAATAAAACTAGGGGTTTAACACTATGAATCTGTCAATTATGTCAATCTGTTTCTGTATTCAGACATAAATCGGAAGTGGGCGTGGCCTAAACCAAAAAAAAGTTTAAAACAATAGATGTGATGGTGATGATGATGATTCTAGTCCTAACACTGTATCTTGAGAGACACTGAGAAAGCAGTTGTGTAGCTTTCTCTTCCATCTTCATATCTCAGCCTGCTAGAAAATCATAAAATACTGCCATAACCAATTCATTATTTCAGATGCAAGCGAGGAAGTGAGAGTGTGACAAATCCAATCAATTCACTGGAACGATTAATAAGACTCATATACCAATTGTGATATGACGTTGTTTTATTTCCCCGCTCACAAACTTTAGTTTCAACTTGCAGTTAGTTCCTGTGTACTGACTGATATTGAAAAAAAAAATTGCATATTTGGGATTTCATTTATCCTGTCATGAAAATCCTCTTATTTAAAAAAAAAAAACAAAAAAACATAAAATGTGAAAGAAATTAACAGGGCTTTTGTAGCTAACACAGTTAGCTTGGACTGCTAAGTTGCTAATAGCTAATACACAGCCTGGTTTGTTACATGTAAACCCAATAACCAGTTTCCACAATGACTCGTGCGTTACGTTATTTACGTGTTTGTTACGGTGTTTAGCTAAGATGAAGCAGATATAACATCTATAGAGATGGTGCCTTTTGTGAATGTATATAACTAGCATAGTTAGCTTCTAACAGTGCCAATGTAAAGCCTTGTACATAAAATACATCAATTTTGAAGGTATAAAAATATAAGAAAACATTTTATATGCATTTTAAATGAATTTTAGTTGTATACTGTTGTGAATTATGTGCTGTAGATAATATGGTTTGTCTATTAGCGCTTTTTTAATTTTTTAAATCTGAACTCTGTACACACATAACAGATACCATGGGGTTGAGTGTGAACTCAAGGTTGGACGCAACTTGATGCCCCTAAACCTAGCAATTTCTTAAAAAAATAAAAATAAAAAATTAATCTCATATTTCTGTGTGAATCTAGCTATAATTATATATTATACAACAGTTAGTTTTGACTGAGTGATCTGATTGGACAAGAGGCGGTGATAATAACCAGTAACAGCACTGTGATGTTTAACTATATGCATCTATATGTTAGTTACACTATCAGTCGGTTGCAGCATGGGTGAAAGTAGGTCAGTTCAGTCTGCAGTACTGGAAAGAGGGGAGAGCAGCTGCCCGCCAAAACCTACTGCATATTCAAAACCAGTCACGAAACAGTTTCATCATTGAAAACGAAAATCTGATAAGGATATGTCAGCTTAAGCAACACCGCCATGTTTTATCCTTCTCACTTTTGGCTACATAGTACCTGTAAGAATTTAAACCTACTTCCACAGCTGTTATTTACAATAACTGTTAGTCGCCAGCTCCGCTAGTCATGCGGAGTATAAGGATAGATATGGGCAAAGAAAAATAACTTGTTAAATAAACAAACAAATCATAATCTGTTTGACGATAAAAGTGTTTGTTGAACACTTATATAAAAGCAGTATCATACCTGAGATCGATGATGATGTGGTGAATATCAGCAAGTCTGCGCCCTTGTGCCAACAGCCGTGCTGATATTCAGTACGACAACATGACCTTGAATGTGATATTGCTTAATTATCAGTTTGATTAATGTATAACAATAATCCAAAACATACTTGGCATTCCCACCATGGGCCAACAGATTCTGCATAGTTGGCTGATATCATGAGCAGCAGCTCATTTCCATCACAGTAACCCGAAGCATGTCGAGACTCTCTCGCAATGCATTATGGTCTCAGTGGATGGAGTAATTACTTTTCATCAAAGCTGTATTTAGAGTGGTTCTAATTACAGCATGCGAAAATGAGCAAATCTCCATGGTCCCCGGCAGTGTATCTCTCTCTCACACACACACACACACACACACACACACACACACACACACACACACGAATATTTTTGTTTTACAAGTACAGTACAGAAGTAAACTAATTTTGTGATGATAAATCTTTCTTTTCCTCAATCCAGAGAGACCGCTTCTCAGTGTATGGAGAATACTGTAGCAACCATGAGAAGGCACTCAGGCTGCTGATGGAGCTCAATAAAATCCCCCACATCCGTACCTTCTTACTGGTGAGCACCGAGTTAAACACACCTCTACTGAGTCATGTGGATATGCTAATAAGCCAAGTTCAGGTAAAAATACAAACTCATGGAATTGAGTGTGTGTGTGTGTGTGTGTTGTAGCACTGCATGTTGCTGGGAGGGAAGAAGAGCACAGATGTTCCTCTGGAGGGATACCTGCTCTCACCTATTCAGAGGATCTGCAAGTACCCTCTCCTGCTCAAGGTACCAGAGCTGTCTTCATCAAACAGAGACAGAGTCTCTTTTATAGGTTCTTCTCTATATTCTATTCTTTGTCTCACTCTGTCTCTCTGCCTCATTCCTTGTCTTGGTCATTTTTTGTGTATGTCTTTTTTATGTGTTTAACTAGGTTTGTATATCTTTATGTTTCACTGTATGTCTTTAGTTCTGCATCTTTTTCTATTTGTATGTCTGTCTGTCCATCTGTCTGTTCGTCTCTTCATTCATTCATTCATTCATTCATTCATTCATTCAGTTATCTGTTTATTTAAATCTACCTGTCTGTCTGCCTGTTGGTGTTCTGAGTCTGTATCTGGATCTTATTATTATTCTATATGTATGTCTTTCAGTCTGTCACTGTCTCTATTTGTTTGTTGTTCTATCCAGGTTTAACTGCGTCTCTGTGTTTGTCTATTATCTGTTTATTTGACTCTGTCTCTACAGTCATTTGTTTGTCTGTGTCTTTATATTTTTTGTATGTTTGCTTATCTCTTTGTGTTTTTATCTTTGTCTTTGCCTGCCTGTCACTGTCTCTATCTGTCCCTGTGTCTGTCTTGGTCTGTCAGTTAGTGTAGCTCTGGTTTTCAGTTTTTCTATCTTTGTCTGTCTGTCCGTGTGGATCTGTCTCTCTGCATTTCTGCGTTGTCTTTCTCTGTAGCTCTGTCTGTTGGTGTTGCTCTGTCTGTGTCTCTCTGTATCTGTCAGCCTGTCAGTGTCTCTCTGTATTTCTGCGTTTGTCTCTGTCTCTTTGTCTGTTTCTATCTGTCAGCCTGTCAGTGTCTCTCTCTGTCTCTGTGTCTTTGTGTATTTTTATCTGTATTTTTAGATATCTCTAGATCTGTCTGCCTGCCTGTGCCTCTGTCTGTCTTTGCCCTTGTTTGTCTTTCTTTGGTGAATTCTCTCTGTCTGTGTCTCTTATTCTCCATGTCTGTCACTTTATCTATGCCTCTGTCTGTGTATGTCTTCCTGTCCTTGTCTCCGTCTGTCTGTCTCTTTCTTTTTCTCGGCCTTTCTGTGAGCAGAACAAGCATCTGAAGTTGATTTCCTCACGCTGCGCTTGTGCATTTTGTGTCCGCTGTAGGAGCTGTTGAAAAGGACGCCCAAGAAGCATGCAGATTACCCGGCCGTAGAGGAAGCTCTGCAGGCCATGAAGGAGGTGTGCTCCAACATCAACGAGACGAAGAGACAGATGGAGAAACTGGAGGCTCTCGAGCAGCTCCAGTCCCATATAGAGGGCTGGGAGGTCAGTTCTAGTGTGCAGCACATAATGCGCTCGTACACACCAATATGTACCAAGCGAAACAGCCATAGGGCCTTCGCGTGAAATGAGATAATATTTTGAACATATTCTTAGATCTAAAGATGCAGCTAAGGTATTTAAAACCTCACCACCCAACACTTTCCACCTCAAAACACAAGCACTGTTGTTAGGTGCCGGCCATATGACTGCGAAGAATAGCACAGGATGTGGCATATGTACACACACGTGGGTGCAACTTTTAGTAGGTCAGAGTTTCCCGTTTTAGTATGAGGTAGTCTGGTTTATTTAAGTGAGATTATGTAGTGTTGGTAAATTTCCCTTGTTTCCTCAGACTGGATCCATGGTGACATTGCTTTAGAAACACCATAAAGAGAAACAGGAAGCATTAATGCAAGAGAGTCAGCTTGTTGCCCAGGAGATCAGCTGAACATGCTACTGTATGCCTCCCCCCACTGTAGAATAAGTTTTTTCCCCTTTACTACTGCCCTGTACTTTTTTTTTTTTTTTTTGGTGTTGGGAACTTTTCAGTGGTAGTGCGTGCTGTGTTATTTCCTATAGAGCAGCGTCATTCACAGTGCTTCACTGTCCCTCCATTCAGTGTGTACCCCAGCTCACAACAGAGCTCCATTATGCTCCCGTCCAGACGTTTGTGCGCTATGGTTCAGCGAAGCCAGCTGACTGAAGAATTTTTGTGTATGCAGGAAAGACGCATAGGGAAACTTGCTTATGAAACCTTATAGGATATAATGATACCTTGCATTTTGCCTCCATGTGCATTTTACAAGCTAATGCCACCAGCGAAAGTGCGGCTGTAGGATTTATGTCGTGTTAAGTGATGTTGAATGCCTTGTACTGGCTGATATTTGCAGGAGATCTGTAAGTGCATAATCAAGTGGGTTCTATCGAGCCTAATGTAAATCATCCCTAATGGACAGAGAGTGCAGAATCAAGAGCAGACGTCGTACCGGTGCTGCAATCGATCCATTCGGACACACACCATTGATTAAGGAGACGAAATGGAGTCTCAAGCTCTCACAAACACCTGCAAAGCATGGAAAATCACATCCTGTTCAAAGGCAGCCTGGAACATTCTCCCTGGATGAAATCAATTATTGACGGTCAAAAGCCTTGTGCAGGTTCAACTTCATGACATCAAACAAACCTGAACACTTGTGCTTTCAGCGGGAGAGAATGGGCTTTCCATAGAAACAAACAAACTGAAAAACTTACATATCAGTACAGTTATCAGTAGTGATGGGTCGTTCATGAACGATTTGTCCTTTTTGAACGTGTCTTTATCTAAGAAGCAAAAAGTTTGGACTTTTGAGTGATGGGAAAAAGGTCATGTGATCTGATGAGTCCAGACTGACCCTATACTAGAGTGGGTAAATGGGTGCGTCAGTGGGAGAACTCAGAAGAACGAGTAGTCTCAGAGAGTGATTTGTTAATTTTCTACTGGGCGTGCATGCGCAAAGCATCGCAAAACCTCCATAGGTTATGTACAGGAAACAGAAATAAGTTACCTTTGGGTCTTTTAGTCCAAATCGTTCGTTCGTTTGTCACATGACTCCCATAGACGCTATGCAGCACGATAGATTCAAAAGAACGAACGACTCGGACTAGAAGACTCATGCAAAGAATCGTTCAATTCTGCTTCCTGGGTACTGCACTGCATAGCGTCTATGGGTCATAGCGTCTATTCTTTATGACAGAAGAACGAACGATTCGGACCAGAAGATATGAGAGGTGAGCTGCTCGTTCTGTTTATCATATGTTATTAGCTGCATTGTAATATTTTCATTACTGGAACCATAGCCAATTTTTTTTAAGGTATCAAATTGCACATAAGTTTTACTAAATAATATTTTCAGTATTTAAACCAGGTCATGTGTGTAAATGACTCCTCATGCTCACAGAATAATTTGAGTCCTGGAACATATCAAGGAAGAAAAACTCGACTGGTGTGATAACCTGGTCACTCACTACATTCAGGTCATCAGCTGACTATGTTTTATTGCCACATAACGATGCTGAGCCTAGACCTGACCTGGAGCAACCCCAGATTATAACACTGTCTCCAGAGACTTGAAGCAAATCACCCATCATGCATTGTGCCAATGATGCATGTGCTTTCCTTCTCCCACTGACGCACCCATTCACCCACTCTGGTATAGGGTCAGTCTGGACTCATCAATCACATGACCTTTCTCCCATTGCTCTTTGTGCTTCTTAGTGAAGTGAAACATTTTTTTCTGATTATTCTAACTAATAAGTGTTTTTTTTTATGGCCACACAGCTGTTTAGTCCCAGTCCTGTTTAGTCCCCAGAGGTCACATCATGTTTTGTGTGGAAATGCTCTTTCTTCTGTTGAATTTTTTTTTTTTTTTACGATTCAACTTCACCGAGTGTTTAAGTGATCTGTGATAACGGTTGTTCATTAGTTTCACGATCTTACTTTTTGTGAATTTGATATTTAAGATATGAGATATTATGTTATACAATATAATGACCGATCTGAGTGCATGTACTGTAACATTACCAGCATGTCTGCTCATAATACATAATTCCGTGAACATCACCTTGTCTTTCTGATAAAGTGTAAGTGAGTAATGGAGAAGGAAGTAGCCATGTCTTCTCACAATGCGTCACTATTCTCTGCACGCTTGCTCGCTCGCTTCACTTCTTCATGCTTGCGAATACCCTTGGAAGTTTAATCACCTGGCCAGCATGCTGAATTCTCAACAGTCAGATCATTCTAAATTGCTTTGCTTTTGCATCCCAATTTTAATTAGGTGTATAAAGTATTTGTATTATAAAATGCACCATCAGCTACTGTAGGTAGTTTCTTGCTGAAGAGTATTTAGTGCTCTGTCATCTTTTCCTCTGTGTAACTGTCCTGCGGTTTAATGGGAAGGTGTATATTCAGTGGTTGTTTACTGTTAGTACTGGTTACCTGTTATGACATTCTATTTGCGAAGATTTCCAATGCGTATAATTATATATATATAATATATATATAATTATTATTATTTTTTTTTAATTTCTAGGGAACAAATCTAACTGATATCTGTACTGAGTTGCTTCTGCATGGAAATCTGCTGAAGATCTCTGCAGGAAACATTCAGGAAAGGGTCTTCTTCCTGTTCGATAACCTGCTCGTGTACTGCAAGAGGAAGTCCAGGTTAGAGAACAACACCTTCCACATATTATTCTCACTTTCCTGTAGCGCTGGAGTTACACGTTTTGTTGGTAGAAGTGTGTTATGAGGGGTGTTCAAGTCTAACCAGTATACAAGTACACACAATCATTCACAAACACCACTTCCACATTACAGGAACTCGGATGCAAGTTATTGCCACATCCCTCCCTTCCCCATACAGTCCTGACCTCACTCTAAGCCATTTACACATGTTAGGGCTATTAAAGGAGTTCCTGGGAGGCCAGTGTTACAGACATGAAGGAGGCAGTCTGATCATGGCTCCGGTGTACTGGGAATAATTTCTACCTTGATGGTATTCAAGCACTAGTTAGACACTGGGATAAATGCAATAGTGTAGCAGGTGATTATATAGAGAGAAATAAAGGTAGTTTTTACTCTCAAAACCGTGTTCTGTTATTCTTCACACTCAAAAGTCCTGCTTTGACTTGAATGCCTTGAACTTCTCACATTAAATGTGAGAAAAGCTGTTTTACTAATTTTTACTTTTCCAATTTTGGTTATCGTCCAGAGTTTCAGGAAAGAAGTCGACCAAGAGGACGAAGTCTATTAACGGCCCGCTGTACGTCTTCCGTGGCCGGATAAACACAGAAGTGATGGAGGTGGAAAATGTCGAAGATGGAACCGGTATGTCCGCTCGTGTCTTGTGTACTAAACAATTGTGTCAAACCAAAGCACAATCTGTTACGCTTGTTATTGCGCTGCAGTTAACGGCAACCACAAGCACAGCATAAAAATAAGCCGGAAAGCGAATGGAGATGAGCGTGAACACCCATGTGCTGATAAAGATCCGTTCTGAAGCAGTGTTCAGTTTCACACCTCTGGTGCATGTGTGTGTGTTTGTGTGAGTGCAAACGCGCGTGTCTGCTCGTGTCAGTGCCAGATGATGGGTGTGGTTGTGTTCGAAATCTGTACAGACTGAGAATTAACAGCTCTTTGTTCTCACTTTCAACACACGTTAAGGGTTGGGATTTCTGCTCATTTCGCGGTCACAGCGGGAACAAAAGCTATCGAAGGATCAGTTTAAACCACACACGTGAGTTCTTGTAACCATCAGCAGCCAGGGTGTGGTGGTGTCACGTTCAGCTTATCATTCAGCTGTGTACGCAGTAACTGAATCAGCCTCATCACACACATCAGGAACATAATAGTAAGCAGCATTTTAGTGTTTGCAACTGTTAAATGCCTGTTGGTGCTGATTGATGGTCTTTTACCAAAATACAAAAGGATTTCCATTCAAAAGCTTTTTAAATCTAAGGAACAAAATATGATAGAGCATGGTGTTTGAGGGAAAATAATCAATGATTGAGTGGTGTGATAACTCCCCATCATTTTAATGACCTAAAGTTTTTTACTCCTCATGTATCACACTAATTTGCCAATTATTGCATTTTTTTTATTAATAAATGACACTTAATGCATTTTATCCATCCAAAACGTCCATAAAACAAGTCAGACCTCATCATTTATGCTGTAGAAGCTTTCCCTTACCAGCCCTCCCTTTTCCTTTTTTTTAAAGAGGTTATTAAGACAAAAATGACATCTTCAAGAAATTATAAAGCGTAATTCTGACTTTCCTGTAGATGAAAACTTACTACACTATACTGACACATCCGTACATCTTAAATTAATGTCTCCTAATCACCCCATATTACCCCGTCCATGATTATTCCTTTGACTTAATAAATTGATATAACAACACGTTTAATAGCTTATTATTGGTCATAAATTACGTAGAGCATCTGCCATGCAATTTACTGTAAATGAGTGGTTACCATAGAAACGATAACATTTTAGAAGGCGCGCATAAACATACATCAGTACATCTGAGCCGCTGTTCATTTAATGAAAGACAACTCATCTATAAGACATACTTTATAATTATTATAGATGGGTATAAGAATGTCTCTGTAAACATCCTAAATCCTCCAGCACTGCTTAATGCTTTTCGGCTCACATGCACTCACTCCTTCACCCGTCTCTCCCTCGCTCACTCCAGAGTGATTTTAATTACCCTAATTACACTCTTATCAGACAGCCTGGCCGCCGAGCTATCCGTTAACCTCCACTCAGTCACGATTTAGTGGTCAGTTCCCTCCCATCTTATTTCAGAAGGGATAAAAGCCCTACCTGAGACCTCTTAGTGCTCCCAAATCTATTTCCACGATCTCGACATTAACCCCGCTGCCCATTACGGAACCTCATTTATTATTTATTCCGCTCCACCTCATTTACCTGCTGTCAAATGAGGGATAAAATTGGGCTGTGGCTTGAGGGCTGAAACATCTACCTACATTTACTAGGCACACACACACACACACACACACATATATATACACACACACACACACACACACACACACAGAGACACACACGCTGGTTAATGACAGTTATGTGTCGTTATGGTTGTCGCATTTTAACGGCGTTCTTTAAACGTTTTGCATTTTTCACAGCTTAAAAAATGTTTTGTTTGCTGTTTCAGTGTAATAGCACCTTCATTCACATGCTTATCCTGAAAAAGTATAGATAATAATCAAAATCAATGGCTTGCCATAATAGCACAGCACTAATGTGTCTATCTTTGGGAAGCTTTTAAAGCAAGACAGTTCCCATGCTATGGATGTGACCTTTGAACCTTTGTAGACTCTTGGTGCCTATACAAACTCAGCATTAGGGCGACGGTTTTATATCGTGTGACCTTTTAAGGGAGAACAACAACTTATATTGAAAAGCAAGATGTTTCCATTGTATATTACAGGTAGAGTGGAAATCCAGGGTTTTTTGGAAGGATGACTCATTTTTGACAAAAGCACAGTAAATCCAAACCCTTTCTTTGATTTGTTTGTTGTTGAATTGTATCAAATAGCTACTGATAAGATTTCCAATATATTCAATTATGTACATTAAATTACAAATTGTTTTACTGCGACAGGCTGCAAAGTGCCTAAAGATGCAATTTAAAATCCTGGTTGTTTATTTAACAACATCAACAGCAACCTCATTTCCCCTCCTGTCTGTTCCAGCTCCAGCTACTCAGCATTTAGCATCACTAGTATACTTATCACTGGCCTGAGCACTGCATGTATATATAAATAAGTCAATAAGTAACAACAACAGTCAGTTAAAGTTGCTATTTTAAGACACAAGGGTCAGCTGTTCTGGAGTCTGGGTCTCCCATCTTTTGGGAGGTGTGCATGCCGTAACATCTGGCATAAAACTAACACACCATTTCATAAATAGAACATGAATAAACACATAGTGGTGGTAGTGTGATGGTCTGGAGCTGCTTTGCAGCTTCAGGACCTGGACGACTTTCCATAATTGAAGGAACCATGCGTTGTTAGAACTGCCATCAGTTTGTGACCTCAGGGTTAAGCGCACCCGAGTTATGCAGCAGGGACAGTGATTTGAAACACACCAGCAAGTCCACCTCTGAATGACCAAATTGAGATAATGTGGAATGACCTTAAACAGGGTAACCCTGCAGTATGGCTGAATTAAAGCAATTCTGCAAAGAAGAGTGGGTCAAAATCCATCCACAGTCACGTGAAAGGCTCATTGCCAGTTATCGCAAATGCTTCAGTGCAGTTGTTGCTGCCAAGGATGGCACAACCAGTTATTAGGTTTAGGGCCAATTGCTTTTTCACACATGGCCAGGTAAGTTTGGACAGCTTAAATGATAAATGAAGTCATCATTTAAAATCTGCCCAGTGTCCCCAGTAAAGGTTCAGACCTCCTGAGGAAAACTATATATGCACATAATATAGTGCAATGTAGAGTATACTGTATATGTATACTATACTCTATATATAATGAAGAAATTAAAAAAATTCTTCTAAAATGCATTAATATTTATTCATATTGCTATAATGTATTATTCATGATAATATGCATTAAATGCTTTATGCAAAGACCGAAATGTTAATGCATAAAACGTTTACCAGTGTTTAATTTGAACCTAACCTTGAACCTCTTATACAGGATGTCTAAGCGTTACCAAATGAAATTAATTTTTCCAGGGTAAGATTGACATCTGCATTTCACAGCTAGATTAAAGTCATTCCATATGTCATGTGTTACTGGTGTCACATGGTCATTGTTAAATATAAGCGATTGAACTGCTGGATTTTTAACCTGTTTTATTTTTATTTTTTCTTTCAGCTGATTATCATAGCAACAACTACACTGTGACCAACGGCTGGAAGATTCACAACACGGCCAAAAACAAGTGGTTTGTGTGCATGGCCAAGAATGCAGAAGACAAGCAAAAATGGCTGGATGCCATTTTAAAGGAGCGTGAACAGAGAGAGAGTGAGTGTTTTTGTATTTTCCCTGGCATATTCGTAATGAATGGGGTTGAGGAATTCTTTAAAAAAAAAATTCACCACCTTAAATCTATTTTCATCACTCTTGATATTCAGCCTTTTTTTTTTTTTTTTACACAAGCATTAAGAGGCTAGCAAAGAGTGAGTAAACTCCATGCTGAAATCATTATGTACTCGTCTAGAAATTATGCATAATCTCAAACAGATTTGTTTTTAACATTGTACACATGAAAATGATCATAACAGCAGTTTCAAATTCAAAACAACTGAATGAATTAAAGGCGCAGTAGGCAATAATTTTAATAACGTGGAAAATGATGTAGAAATTATATATATATATATATATATATGAGATCAAGCCATTGTCTCAGAATGATCCTGTTATGTGACTGGAAGAAGAGAAAATAATTTGGAAACCCGCCTTCCATTCCAGAATTTTGATTGGCCTCTTGTCAGTGATTTTTATAGATGTGCGCTCAGTGCCCCTTAACATCCTCATAAATAATCATGAGGACAAGTTGCATTTTTATTTTTATAGAGCAGTAACTTGGCTGTGATGTCATAACAGTCTTTGCTAATGGTAACTGTAGTTAGCATGCTAAGTCTGCTCGCCAGTTTCGGGGGTGGAGCTTTTACATACATAGGGTGTGAATAAATCAGGGTGGGAGTTTAAAAAGCATGCAGCTCTTATTCAGCTCTACACATTATTCTGCCTTTTAATACAGTATGATAAATGTATGAATCAATTCTGATTAAATTCATGCACTGTTGGTAGTAAATGTGAGCAAAGCTTGCCGTGTCGATCCCTTTGTGCCAGCACCATACACACTAAGCTAATAACCGCATTACTGCACTAATCTTTTATGATAGTTTTCTTAATGGTGGATTGCGATTGCTGTTGCTGTAATGAAAGCAGCTCATGGCCCCCCTGGTTACACTTCACAGACCACTGAGATCTACCGTGCTAATGAACTAAGTAGATTACGGCTTGATACACTGTATAACAACAGACTATAGACAGTAATTGTGTCTATAAAGTGCACACACATATGCTTTTTAACCTTATACAGTGGTCAAGGAATTTGATCTAATAATACATTTATTTCAGCACAATCAATATAAATGTACTGAAATAGTTGATATTGTTTGTTGAATGTTCAGTTTAGGTCAGAACATTTAGAAATAAAATATCTCCTTTCATGGGAAAATGACCACAGTAACAGTAAGTGTATTTTGCATTAGGTTGCATCACACCACTTTTATTTGATTGTCCTTTTCCAGCATATGGCAACATTATTATTATTTTTTTTCCCGTTGTTTAAAAAAAAAATCATATATCATATATTTTATTACCGAAATGATCTTTTGCTGCAACACTGCTTTAAGCCAGTGCTGCCTTCGAATCATTCTTGAATGTTTGTTCATACTAGTTCAGAAGTCATAATTGAGACATAGGGTGGTTCGTAAAAATGTAAACAGTGTATGAGGGGGAAAAAAGGGATGGCATAAAAATTTTTATTTAGCATTTTTTTCCTCATAAAAATGTTTACATTATCACAAAAATCTTCCTGCCTTCTTTAGGCCCAGACCGACTTTTTTCATAATTGATTCTGATTTTTTTTGGTCAGATCTGATTTGGATTTGGACTTTTATCTGATACACCCATCAATACGTCTTTGCTAGCGCCATCTCGGTTAAAAACGTCATATTTGGTGACCACTCATTCATTTCAAAGAATGGATGCAATTTTTTTTTTGCAAAAATATGCTTAATATTTTGATGGCAAGCAGTTTGCTGGCTGTATTTGTTAAGGTCCAAAAGAAGGCCGGACTTTTTAGCAGCTCTGCTAGCACTGACAGTAAATCCCCACGCCGCCAGTGTTGACTGATTACCTCATCGAGCAGCCTACGCATGGGTGCAGAGGTAAAAAGTCACTTGAATTCTCATTTGCACGATTTCATTCAAGTCAGATGACCATGTATCGGATATGTCTCGCATCGAAGCTAAAAAAGGACCCCATCAGATTTATGCGTTTAGACACCTATAAAAAAAAAATACCAGTGTCGCATTAGGAAAAAATTTAGTCTCTAGCCAAAAAGCCTTGGCGTTCAAAGAAACCTAAGAGTTCCCAAGCAGTAATTACAGCACTGTGATGGGTTTTTGACAGAAGAATAAGAGTTGTTTTTAGACCATAACCTCTTTGGCCTCCTCCGTCTGATGTTTTTATGAACTACTTTGTTGTTTTCCATGACAGATTTGAAACACCTGCCTCACACGGGCCACCTGTTCTTGGTTTGTGTGTGCTGTCCGTTTCAGAGCTTTCATTAGCACAGTCCACTGGCTCTGAATACCATCTTATCACAGCTATAAACCACAGACCTTAAAAACCACTGACACTGTGTTTCTTTAGTATAATATATCAGTCTGCAGTATCACTTCCCAGTGAGTAGTTATATGATGATGCAGAGCAGTCGAGGCATTCAAAGCGATGCGTTAACGGTAGCACATCACAAATGGTTCTGCTCTGGTGCTGTGTAAAAGCCGAAGCTTTTTTTTTTTATGGTCTAGATCATGTTTCGAGTGTTTGAAATGAAGCCCAGTGCAACAGGTGCCCCATCAGTCACACCTCTCTCCCTCTCTTTCTCTGTTTTTTTTTTTTTTCTTCTTCTCTAAAGGCTTCAAGTCTGGCTTTCAGACACGGCTGTTAATTACATGTTACACGCGATGTTTTGTTTGACAAGCTAAAGTGCTACCTTATTTTGACAGCCTTCCTTAGTGCCTTCTATTTAATTAAAATCAAGGCCGGTGTCACTTTAGGATGAAGGAAGCAGCTTGTTAATATGATTATGTGGACTAGCATCTGGCACTGGCAGGCATGCTTCGCTTGAAAGATATATATATATATATATATATATACACTAAAATTTCCAGTCTATAGACGTTAGTAGGGTAGTTAAAGACTGGAACTTGAGTCAGGACAATCTGTTGTCATTTATGGTGAGGAAATGAGAAATTATACAGTATATTATTGATAGTTTTTCCCTCCCGAATTTCATGGTGTGATGTAACAAAAGCAGTACTGTGATTATCATTTTTTCATTGAATTACAGTTGACTTGGCAACCTTGCTAGCTCTGAACTTGATTTGATTGCTGGGAAAAGCTGGCTCAGACAGGGTCAAGCACTGGTCATAAACCATTACCACTGGTAGAAGTGTCTCTCTTATCGGTTATCTCCCAATGCAGCGATGACGTAACAGGGTTTGATGGCCGCTTTATGGTGTGTTAATGGTGATTAGGTTGAGTGGGAGATCACCTCAAACCGTATTTTGTGTGAGCGTGTGTGGTGGAGTCACACCAGCTGTTCACTCTCCTGCCCCAAATCTATCTCCGTTATCATCTTCACACATATTAACTGAATTGCCACCCACGGCTATATCCTAGTGGTGGGGGAAAATGACATAAATATCATATCACAACATTTTCAAGGATGCAAAAGATTATATTTCTCATGGTGAACTGGAAAATATATCTCTGTTAACAAAATAATAATCCAACAAGATGATAATCCAAAACCTCAAAAAAAATCAATAGACATTTATTTTCAAAAGAAGTTTAGCTTTGATCCTCTCCATCTACAGACTTGTTTGTAAAATTGCAATTACAAAGGTACAGTGGAACCTTGGATCACGAGCATAATTTGTTCCGGAAGCGCGCTCGTATTCCAAAACACTCGTAAACCAAATCGAATTTTCCCATTAGAAATAATGGAAACCTAAATTACAGCCCAAAAAATAAATACATAAAAATAATTAATACAAAAATAAAATGAATTAACCTGCACTTTACTTAAAAAAAAAAAGTAAAAGTAAATACCAACAGATAAGTGTTTCTGTTTGTGCGCGCAGGCGCTGTGTATGTGTGTGTGTGTGTGTCTGTGTCTGTGAAGGCGAAAGTAGGAGGGATCTGCGTGTGTGCGTGCCTGCGTGCGCGCGCGTGTGTGTGGGGCACGGTGTCCAATGATGCGCACGGACACAGACACAAAGAGAAGGCTGATATAGAGAGAAAATGGATCTTTAACCTCTCTGAGACTTTATTCATCACGCACGCTGTACACACATGCATACAGCCACAAAATAAAATATGTTTTATGCGCACACACGTGGTCACAGTGTTGTAGTAAACAGTACACGCGTGCACGGATGTTGATTATTCCAGTAAGAGCCACTAAGACCCAGCAGGGGAGACGATTACCCACAATTCCGCAGTGCAAGAGAGAGAAAAACTGTTGGCTCAGTTGTGATCACGTGATGCTCGGCGTCAAAACAAGAAGCGCATGCGTGATACATGATACTCGGTGCTCGTAAACCAAGACTTTTTCCAAGGCAAAATTTATTAAAAATCTTTGATCGTCTTGCGGAAGACTCTCAAACCGCGTTACTCGCAATCCGAGGTTTTACTGTATCTGAGTTATTGTAAGACCGGCCAATAAATTAGAAAGTTTGGGTGAGTGGGGGTTTAAGATAATGTTCAATTATTTGTCACCTATTATGTACCTTACATCATTGAGCCTTGCTCAAGGGCCCAACAGTGGCGACTTTGGAACCTGCAACTTTTCCAATCAGTATCCCAAAGCCACCATCTTCCCTGGTGTAACAGTAGGTGGGCACAGAGTGACAGGGGGATAGGTATTAAAATGACAAAATCCAAAAGCGGTTCTTACGTTATAGAATACAGTTGGGTCAAAAATAAATGCCAAGGCTATAAAAGGTATTAGAGCATATTTATATCACACTCACTCACTATCTAGTTCTCCTCCGCCACACAACTTCCACTAACTGGTGACATTTAAGCCTAGCATTGACTTCCTTTAATTCGCATGAAGCCACACATTGCCTCTTTGTCACCATGCTTCATCAGAGAACACACTTACATTTATGGCATTTGGTAGACGCCCTTATCCAGAGTGACTAGCTCTTCTTATCTTATTTTATATGACTGATCACTTGAGGGTTGAAAACGTTGCTCAGGATACACAAGCTTATCCTGTGTTACACTACTGCTGCTGTGATTGACAGCGGAGGTGATGATGTCATCCCTCCCACCTCAAGAGAACACTCATTTACGTTTTGGACCCCAAATAGCTGTGGCATTCTTAGGATTCGTCTTTGTAGTCTCTGAATTTACGTCGGTACTTTACGTCATCCGAAATTTTTTGCCATAATGAGCAACTGTAAAACCTAATGCTTAAGCATTTGTTGTTGTCCTCTTTATTTCATTTCAAACTTTTCCACTGGACTGTAAATGCTCATGGCAGTGATTCTGTGGTTTTGCTGGCGAGGCTGTTACCTCAGATGAAGTTATGCATTGAAATTATGGCAGCCTTGCACTAACCTTTTTGCTGTTTTTGCACCAAGGGTACCTTTTGCATAGTTTTTGGGTGGTAGCTTGCGGCTTTTATTGCCTTCGACTCTGTAGTAATGAGGCTCATAATTCTGACATCTTGTTTTTCACTCGCAGCTCTTGGCCAAAGCTTGCAGTATCAGAATGAATAGAGGTACTAAGTCAAAGTTTACTTGACATACTATTGTTGGATTTTTAAAATAATCAAAATCTTATATCTTGATAATCTTATATCTTATAATCACATATCTTATACATTTAGCACATTTCTTTGACATAAGTTGATAAATATAGTACTCTATTTTAGTAGCAGAGTGCATCCGTTGTGAAGCTGTGGGACACAGAAGCAGTGGTAGACGTTCATTAGGAAATGAAAGTGCTCTCTTTAGTCCACCTGGAGATGTGATGTGAACAGCTGCTTCCTTTTTTTTTTTTCAACTTCACCTGTTTTGGGTTTCCGGCCGTTCCACTCCTTTGGTCTGACCAGGGTCTTGTTCACGACTGCAGCTCCTTCCATTAGTTGGGTGTCGAATTAAAGGACTCTCAAGCTCTGGCTTGCTTTTTCCCCCCTAAGCCTTTTTGTCCTTGCAGGTTTTGTGCATATTTACACGCAGCTCCCCTGTGTGCAGTCGCTATATTTAGCAACTCGAGTTCAGTTACCCTGTGTACATGGATCATAACACACAATTCAGCTACATGGGTAGTTCTATGGATGCACAGGACACTTTATCCACTAGGGAGAAAGACAATCCAGGTATATTATACAGTATGAAGATGCATGTATGTCTTATTACCCACCACGAAAAAGAGAAAGGTGAAAGAAAAAGCCCTTCTCAAAAAATGTAGGCAAATCATATTTGGTTATCAATTAGCTTCATCTCCTGCTGGAATTTTGTCTGTTTCAGTAAAAAAAAAAAAAAAAAAAAAAAGTAAGCTCTCTTTTCACAAAATGCGATTGCCCACTTTTCTGTTTTTCTATAATTATGGTAATGCTCTTGTTACTTTTAGGGTTTGTTGTGCTTTCATAAACGGGTTCCCCCGTGTTTCCAGGTCTTAAACTGGGAATGGAGCGGGACGCGTATGTCATGATCGCAGAGAAAGGCGAGAAGCTTTACCACATGATGATGACCAAGAGTCGACATCTGATCAAAGACCGGCGGAGGAAACTCACCATTGTACCCAAGTGCTTCCTGGGAAAGTGAGTCTTTCACCTACTTCTCTATGGAGTATTAGAAATGGCAAGCTTTTAAACAATGAAAACATGCTTGTATAGATAAAGAAAAAGATTGTTTGATTTTATACAAATATCTGTTTCCATCAGCACCAGAAATTCAAACCGTTCAGTTCCCGAGATCATGAAAATCCTGAGATCAACTGTGTAGAGTTGGCATTTTGAACATTAATGTTTACAAAGTCAATATTGAGTGAATGAGCCTCTGTTATCGATCACAGCTTGACAATGTAGGCAGGATTTTCTGCACAATTTCTCAAATTACGCCTTTGAATACGTCTTGTCTTGCCTTGCCTTGTCGAGAATCTAGGGCGATCAGCCGTGACACTAGTTTTTTTGGAATCCGTTCCATAGACTGGAAATGGTATTTTTGGCAGCTCCAAACCGCCTTAAGTTAAAACATTCTGATGCCCCTATCTCTATGGAACATGATGGTGAAGATGCACAATCAGAATCTTTTTCTTACTTTTGATACCAAGACTTATCAGCTGGACATAGTCACATGACAAGTTCTGTGCACATGCATGGCGCCCCTTAGAAGATATGTTGGGTTATACGTGACAAAGTAATGCTCTACTCTAGCAAGATGGTAATTTTACCTCACCTGTGTTCGAACAAAATTATGAATTACTCAAACGAAACACAGTTATGAGAGTAAAAACTCCCTTTATTTTTCTCTATAATCCCCCTGCTACACTAATGCACTTATCCCAGCATTTCACTAGCGCTTGGTTACACCATCCAAGGTAGAAACTTTTCTCTGTACCATGATCAGACTGTCTACTTCACGCTGGCCTCCCCAGAACTCCGTTAATGGCCCAAACATGTGGAAATCACTTGGACCGAGGTTAGGATTATACAGGGAATATGGCAATAACTCCCAGCCAAGTTGGTGCATTTCACAAGACTAATAGTAAGGATGAGAAAACGAATTCTTCAGAATAACCACAAGTCAACAGCCAGATGGTTGAAACAGGACAATGACCTCAAAAAGACCTCACAGTTGCTTGTGGAGTGGACAAAGCAGGCTAACTTTGAGCTTTTGAACTAAGGCAATGCTTTCAAATCAGACCGAGTGTAATTGAACACTACTGTTCTGCTGGGAAGAGAGGTCAAATATCCAACCAGAATTCTGTCAGAAGCTTGTTGATGGCGATCCAATACATCTGAGGTGAAACGGGGGACGATCAAACAAATACAGTAAGAGGTGTACTGCATGTATATTTTTGTTCCTGTGCTCCACATTTGTGGGATCTTCTTTTATTAAAGATGTACGTCGTACAATCATTCTGCCTCAAAAGAAACGACCAGTTAAAAATGTCCAGTTAAAGCTAAAACATTCATATTTATGATGAGTGTATGGAAGTGTCTTTACATTGGTGGTAGTGAGTTTGTGTCTGTCTATACTGAGAATAAGTAAGGAATAACTAACTTCAGGTTATTATGATGGTGTTATCATGAGAGGGTTGATTATTTTCTTATCTCAGCTTCTCTCACAGAGTCGCGTCCCCCTTATAACATACTGTACTGTTGCAAGTTAGTAGAAGAGCAGTGTCATGCTCTTTAATGTTGTGGAACATCAACAAAACACATCGTTTCCTGTTATCACTTATGTCATAGCAGCTATAAATTGTCGTCCCTATACACTCTTTTTTTCCGCTCTGACTTTCTGTGTCAGAAAACTTAAAGGCTTCACGTCTTGCTGAAAACATATTAGTCCAAGTGCATTTAGTAAACCTGTTCAAATATGAATCAACACCTTCTGGCCATTCAGACCTGAGAATTCAGTGGTGCTGTGGTAGAAGAGCAAATAATCTGTCTGAATGATTTAAGTCTTAAAAAAAAAAAAAAAGTGTTCTATGAGTAGGCAAGTGCTGCTAGGTTTTTAGATCTACTGTATTAAAGGTTCCAGCCCTGACAGGGAAACACGTTCCACATAGAACCCAGAGGAACGAACTGAAGAACTTTGTAAGGATCTAGATTTAGACTTTATTTAAGACTCTCTAAATCTGAGAGAGGCCTCCTGAGTGAACATGAAAACACACACACACATACACACACATGCACACAAATTCACACATTCGCGCACACAGGATGCTTGGAAATGCTTTCCCAAGCTCAGTGCCAAGCACCCCATCAGTCGCAGGCATTCCCAGCACACATCCTTCATTAGAAAAGGTTTTCCTCATTCAGTACCTCTCTCTCTCTCTCTCACACACACATACACACACACACACACACATACTTTTTCCTCACTCTCTCACATTTACACTGTCTTTCAGCATTGTGAATTAACAATGGATGCTACGCACATGCACTGAACGCTCAATTGGTGTGTGTGTGTGTGTGTGTGTGTGTGTGTGTGTGTGTGTGTGTGTGTGTGTGTGCATGTTTGCCCAACTCAAGTATGTTTGTGTGTGAGCAAGATTCCTCAGGGCAATTAAAATTCCCTTTTTGCATTGCCCCGATTGAGCAAAAAGAAGGTTGTGGGCCGCCTTGTGGAAAGCGATGCTAGCTTACCTCCTATCATAAGCTAAAGCATTAAACAGTTAGTGGATAGAGTGTACAGTAGTTTAACATATGAGTGATTTTATTTCACCATCTCGTATTGAGCTATAAATTGCGGTACATTGTAGTGCTGTGAAAATGCTAAAATGGTGTAAAGTGTGTATTGTATTCTCAGCTGTGTCGATGCAGGCTTTAAACACACGACTGGATCGATTTCATATTTTGAGTGCAATTGCTCACTTTCGCTTTGCGAAGGTTTCAGAGTTACAGGAGCGAGTCCTACCAGGAACTTTAGCATTAAAACTTGGGATACTAAATCACACATGTAGAAGCTGGATAAGGTCCAGGAATCTGCTCCAGTGTGGGTGTGTTTGTTAATCGCACTTTCCCCATTCGTTACAGTGATTTATGGGAAAGCCCCCTACCCCCGACTTCCTAGTTCATCCTGATTACATTGTTCTTTTTAAAGGGAGTTTTAGCAGCCTTGTTGATAATCTTAAAAAAAAAAAAAAAAAGGCAAAGTCAGGATGCATGTTTTTAATGCATGCTAAAATGCTTCTAATTGTTCTAATTGCTTCTAAATTATATTATTGATAAAAACTTGCTTTGATGAGAGAAAAAAAATTATCCAATTTAGTTCGATTAGACATTATTTTGTACAATGCGGTTATCATCAATATCATAAATTTGCATACATTTCAGTAAGGACCTAGAAATAGTGCAGATTCCTGAATATTAATTATGTATTCAAGAATTTGAACATTAACTTTTTTTTTGTTTGTTTTTCTTAAACCTTTTAATTATTTCCAAGTTTATATGCAAATTCTACATTGTCCTAGATCTCTCTATTCATCTATGTAATGCAGTAATGTGCAAAAGTCTTGCGCCACCCCTCTTTTTTTTATATTTTACCCCCAAAGAGGTAGACGTTCCTGTATTAATAATGTAGTTTTGGAGGAATAGCTCTCCAGACTTCCTGAAGGACTTTTTTGGCATCTAACATAAGGCATGAACCAGTGAGAAACAGGTACAGAGGATGACAGATGATCAGGCCGAGGATTAGTACACTGGTGATGCTGAATGCTGAATGCTGAGTGGTTGGAACAGACGAGAGGGGAAATGAGGCTGCTGCCAAGGTTGTTATATAAAACCCAATTTTTAATCTATATCTTAAGGCACTTTACAGCCTGTCATAGTAAAACATTTGTTCCTATTACTTTAATTTAATCTACATGGTTTAATTACATTTTAATTGAGGGGGTGGAAAAATGAGGGGGTGGCTCAAAACCTGCACAGTAATGAGTATATATAAAATGTGTGTGTATGTGTGATTTTTCTCACACCTTCACCCCATGTGAGCAACTGCATGTGCTTGAGCAATGCAGAATATTAATGAGCTACATAAACACTCATTAATTCCCCTCAGAGACGCCTCTGTCTCCCCTGCCAGTGTGGATGAGAGGCTTACATAAGAGAGCAGACTTGCTGTCTTTTCCTCTCTTTTTTGCTTCTTTTTTCTCCCCTCCTTCGCCCGCCTGGCCTGCATTTTCTGAGCCTTTCCAAAAAAATAAATGCTTTCACTGATCACGTCCAAAGCTACAGATTAATTGTAACAAATAAATGGAAAAGTGACACTGTTCAGTCACTGTTCAGTTTGGTGTGTCATGGCATCGATTCTCTCAGCATCTGGAAGTTTATGGGAGTGATGAACGCCATTCTTCCAAAAGGTTTACTCGTTATCAATGTTTTGATAAAATATCTGGACCGTGCTGTTCAGTTGGGTTGAGATCTGGTGCCTGCGAAGGCCAAAGCATATGGTGTCGGTTAATTTTTTATTTTTAATTGCAAAGTAAACCTGTCTGGAAGCATATACCGATTGTTATTTTTCCTCCACTTATTTAATTATTTTCTGTAATTTGTCACTTGTCGAAATCTAAATCTGCATTCCTTCTCAATAAGACAAACAACATTATTTTAATGTACTGTTTTTATATAAGTCTTATTCAGTACAAGCAACATGAATAATGACACTTCAAGTGTGCATGTTAGTAATGTACAGTATTGTTGCATGACAATTTTAATTAATTTTGATGTAAACGTAAAATACATGCTTATTTTCAATGTTCTATCAAACCCCACTGCCCCAAAACCTAGAGGACTGGATGGGTTTATTCTTGAACAGGCATGGCGCTGAACCAGTATATAGAATTAAAGATGCACCTCTCAATCAAGGAGCCAAGAAGGCCAAATTGGTCATGCACTCTGGTTCGGAAAGACAACATACACTCTATTCCATGTCAGTTACGATGGCGCTAGTCAATCATGCGAGCCTATTAGTTCATGCATGAAGAAGAGAGTTGGAGGTACTTTCCACTCATTGTGTCACAGTGCTCTGTGAGGCTACAATAGCAGTTTGAAAAGTTTAATAGGGAAAGGTTAGAGAAAGCTCTTGCTAGCCTTCGCACTTCTCATTTGTAGTTCGGAGGAACTATTATCAGTATATATGAAGAAATCCTATTAGGATTGAAAAAAGAGGAAAACTTCTTGAAGTGAATCGTTACTGGTGGTGAGACACAGATATATCACTACGAGCCTGAGGGCAAACCGTATAAAACTGATGCTTACAGTTTTTTCAGATCCTCAAGGGCCATTATTGGAACATTATCAGGGAAAAGGTTCAACAATCAACAGTGCTCGTTACAGTGAGATGCTTATTGAGGAATGCTGAAGCCTAAACCTCAGACTAAACGCAGAGAACCGCTATACAAGGGTGTTGTTGTCTTGCATGACGAGGCACGTCTGCCCACTCCTGTCCACGCTGTCGACACTTCGTTTTGAGGTGTTCGAGCGTCCACCCAATAGTTCTGATGTTTTTACATTGGACTTTTGACCTGTTTGTTCCCCTGAAAGCAGCCCTACAAGGATGAAGATTCACTTCTGATGAAGAAGTGAGGACAGCGGTGCATTCGTGGCTCGCAGCTTAGCCTGCAATATCTGTTAATGAGGGAGTACGAAGGCATGTTTTAACAGATATACAGTGTATTGAAAAGCAAGGAGATTATGTACAGTATTTGTACATTTTAGAAAAGTATTTGTCTTTTCTAAAAGTTAATTAAAATAAAATTTTACAGCCTACAGATGTTTATGCCAAATCTATTACTTTGTGGTGAGCAGTCTGCACATAAACCTTATTCAGGGCCTTATTTAAGTTAAAACCAGAGCTTTTCTTTAAGCTTCACAAGATACTACAAAGTTTCTTAGGAAAATCACTAACTCTTAACCTGTCATTGGTTTACACCCAGTTTCATGTATTAGCAAGCGAAGGCTTATTCACTCTCACCCTCACCTCTGCATTTGCATGAAGGTATCACAGAATGACTTATTCTGGGAAACCTGACCCACTTCATCACACACATACTGTAACAGCAGTTTTTCAATATTACAAACCTGTGACATCAGTGCCATTCAATGACATTTAGTGTTGCCATCTAATTGGTTAGATTCACTTTGTGAATGGATGAAGAGTAATATGGGAATAACCATGGCACAAATGTGAATATGTAAAAAAAGGTTTATGGTGTGTAATGTTCTATAGAAGTTTATCTAAAGTGTGAGTGTTTGTCTTGCAGTGAGTTTGTCGCCTGGCTGCTAGAGAGTGGAGAGATCAGTAAACCAGAAGAAGGGATCAATTTGGGTCAAGCGCTCCTGGAGAACGGTCTCATCCACCATGGTGAGGGTTTCTTTTCACTTTAAAGATTTCACCTTAATCACGCCTCAGCCTAATTTTCTTCCAATTATACAATATTTGTAATAAAAAGCAGAAATGTAGCAGAAAAGTCTGTCCTGAAAAAAAAAACTTCGTAGTATAGCCCAGAACAACACTGCACTGTAACCCGAGCTCATCGTCAAGATTTGCTCTCCGTCTGTCTGCCTGAAAAGTGTTGACGGGAAACAACCTAGTCATGAATAATAGATGAAGTGATGCAGTGTTTACTTTACTGCAATTCTGAGCCAGGGATAATGACCAAAGTTGCACTTGCTCAGACGCACAACACAAGCAAGTAAATGGTGTGTGATATGGAATTGGAGAAAATTATTCTGGTCAAGCTGACTACTAAGTGGCCCAAGTTTGTAAGGTTTGAAGTGATACAAGGTCACCGTGGACAATTGAGATTTAAATCTATTTTTCACTAGTTATAAAGGGGGCAGTGATGGCTCAGGTGGGTTGATGATCGAAGGGCCGGGGGTTTAAGTGCCGCCACCTTCTTCGAGTTGCCACTGTTGACCCTTGGGCGAGGCCCTTTCTCCCTCTACTCATACCCTGCAGGGCATCCTTGTTTGGTTGCAGCAGGACGAGCATCCGGTGTAAAACCTGTGCCAGTAACTTGTGATCCAAGGTGGTGACCCTGAGGAAGGGAAAAGCCCAAGGAAAAAAAATACTGGTTGTAATGTAAGACTACAAAAATTGTTTCAAATTAATTTTGAACATAATTACAATACCTCAGTTATACATTTTGTCAGACTAAAAAAAAAAAACCCAGAAATAGATTTTGTAAGAGCTACATAAGATTAATTTTGGTAAGTGTTTTGGTCTTTGGTATCCAACAATAAAGCAAGATACGCTTTATCATCTAACCAGAGGTCTGCAGTAAATCATGAAGTGTCTCTATAAACCTTAGCTTAAGAAAAAGTCTGTTGGATTTTCAGCTCAGTGTGAGGAGAAATGAGTCAGCCAGTATTGCATAATCTCCATTTCCTCTCTGTTTCACTGATCTGAACCTGAACGTGTTCATTTAAGTACGTCTTTGTTAGCAGGAGAGAATTTTTATCCTTACAGTACACCAGTAATGTGCCGGCTTTCACAACATGTTATCTTCGTTTTTGGTCATTTTAAGGGACGAACTGACAATCTTTCCTAAAGAGCTGATGATAAGATTATTAGTATTATATTAATATAATAATCATTATTATTTTGTTGTTGTTGTATATGTATAGTTTCAGACAAACATCAGTTTAAGAACGAGCAGGTACTGTATCGGTTCCGTTACGATGACGGCACTTACAAAGCCAGGAGCGAGATGGAGGATATCGTATCCAAGGTATTTCCTCACATACAGTATGTAGTGCCATGACATCATGTTTGCCCTTACTCTCAATGCATATTGTATATTGTTGTCTTAGTAGTCTATATTCTTTGTCTTGAATGTTACTTACACTTTTTTTGAGAATTCTGGTACTGTATATGGGACTAACTGTGTTTGTGTCCACTATGTTTGCAGGGTGTGAGATTGTACTGTCGTCTTCACTGCCTGTTCACACCCGTGATTAAGTAAGTTTAGTCCATCATTAGACTTCCAGATTTAAATTGTGAACCCTGATGTAGTGGGCAGTTTATTGTAACTAATAAAATGCCACAGAATGGAGTTGCAACATTTTCCATGAACGATTGTGAAACTGGAACGCTCAAGGCTGTAAACATGCATCGTTATTTTGCTGCGTGCTCACTCGGACTGACTGCGGGTCACGAGTTATACAGAGGAAAGCTTTAGCTTGAGTGTTAGTAGTGTCTCACCTCTGCTTCAGTACATAAACTTCCCTAGATACTGCAAGCTTCTATGAAAGACCTGCTGCTGTAATCATAAATGCACAGCTTTGCTCATCCCAAGGAATTGTTTACAAACTGTCAGGTTTCACCTACTAAGTACCTACTATTCCTCACAATTTGCTATGAATTGTTAAGACTTGTCAAGAACTGCTAAGATTTCTCACCTGTTTACACCTGGATACCACTTAAAAAAATTTTTTTTTAATATGATTATGCATGCTATGAGCCAGCCAAGCACTTGAACATGCATTGTAGTATTTATTAGAGCATTCTATTTACCAGTGTTTAGTTTTTATGGTTGAAATTGGCCCATTTTAACAGATTTGCTCAACCTCTTGTATGAAAAGTTTTATGAGCACTCCAGTAGTGACAGCTCAAAGCTGTCCAAGTCAACAATAAACAAGGAATTTCGCATATTTCTTGACCTTGCAATCCATTTTGAAGAGGTCTGAACCACCCAGGAAGTCCAGGAACCACCCAGGAATGCTACAAGCCACTTTCAAATACTGTACCGTAACAACATCTATGATGTTTCCTTAGTGCGCAACAGGATTTCAAGCATGGTCGAAATTTTTGATATATTGGATATGGTTTCTCCCAAAGCGTGATGCGCTGTACAGCACTCTGGTGAGACCGTACCATCACCGTCAGGATCGATTGTACTGTACATTGTATCCGTTTAGACCAAAGTATAACGCGAAACCCGAGCACTATATATATAACTGGAACGCTGCATCAGTTGACTCTGACATTGTGTTTGTGTTGTTATCCCACGTCCTTCCAATCTCTGTTCTCACGCCACAACCCAGCAGTGAACTGATGACTGCACTCGTCTTACCACACTTCCTTTTTCCTAACTAGCGCAGAAAGAATCCTGCATGATATAGGATGTTTTTTTTTTTGGCGGAACAATCAGCTTTGTTTGTGGTTCATTGTTGGGAGAAACACTCCAGCTTTTGTGTCACTGTGGTCACGCTGGAGCATGTTTACAGAAACACTGTCTGAAGAACGCTTTTCTTGACACGCCACACGTATCACACACATGCTCATGAGCTAAATGTTTGATTTATATGTTAATAAAATGTTTGTTGTGCTGCAGCAAATCAAGGGCTTGAATCAAGTGGTTGAATCTTGCTTATTAAAAAAAAAAAAGAAAAAAAAAAGGTTGCAGTTCCTTGTGTTATAAAAGCAAGCGAGGATAATTCACACTAGTTGAATGCAGGTATATGTTAGCTCATGTGTACATTTATATTTACACCCTTATTCAGAGCAATTTGTGTTTTTATTTCATTATACGTCTGAGCAGTTGAGAGTGAAGGACCTTGCTCAAGGGTTAACAACTTGGTGGTGCTAAGGTTTGAACCTGGGACCTTCCGATCAGTGGTTCAACGCCTTAACCACTGAGCTACCCTTGTGTGCTCTGTTGCATACAAAATAGCGATGCTAGTGCAAGATAGCGCTGCTACTCAGGAAGCTACACATTCACATTCATGATCCAAAATCAGTAGATGATGGACAATAGATGAGAACTAGCTAGTGGACAGGAATTGGCAGAAAGTCAATTTTAAGAGATAGTAAGTTAAAAATAAACCCATAAATAAAATGCTAATATCCTTTATAGAAAATGTAAGCTTTCCAGGAAAATGAATGTTTGCTTAGGATTGTGTGGATCTTCTTAATCGTTCCATTCTTCTTCACGCAGAGACCGAGACCATCACCTGAAGACGTTTAAATCAGTGTTACCAGCCAGTAAACTGGTAGACTGGCTTGTCTCACAGGTAGGATGACATAAAACCCCTCTTACACACCTGTGGAGAAGAGACAATCTTCCATTACAAGCACAGACACACAGAACCTTGGATGTCTCGAGCTCATAACTGTGTGGTTACTACACAAGTGATGCCATAGATTTGTATAAACCTCTAAAGAAAGGCCTTTGTGTTGAGGACACAGCAGCCTTGTAACATTCAGGGTTTTTTTTTTCTTTACCTTCCCAAGGGGGTGCATGTGGTTTTGTTTAATGACCTCTCTCTCTCTCTCTCTCTCTCTCTCTCTCTCTCACACTCACACACTTATTCTCTCTCTCTCTCTCTCTCTCTCTCTCTCTCTCTCTCTGTCTCTTTCTCCTTCTCTCCCTCATGTTATGTAAACATCTCACAGGGAGACTGTTCTACCCGCGAGGATGCCGTCACGCTTGGGGTCGGCCTGTGCAACAACGGCTTTATGCATCACGGTAAAGTCTCTCTGTCGTGACTCACCATATTTACTTCATGGGAGCGTGTTGTTTACAAAGTGCAAATGGATCACAAATATGGAATCAAATCCGAGCGTTCCGTTGCTCTTGATTGTGGATTGTGATGATATCATATCAACATGATTTCACCAGATGAGGCACGAGGAAGCGTAATAGCAACAACGTTTCTAGGTTTGGCAGTAGTGATGACGCCGGGCTTTATGGTAAAATCTGAAAAAAAAATGACGAGTGATGTGCACGTACCAGTACATGGTTCCAGGCTGACCGGCTGATTTTGCCATAAACAGAATTTGCAATGAGGCTTGGCTTGGCTTGTTTGATATTGCAACACTTTTGGTGTCTGGGGCCAGAGAGTGAACCGTGGCCATGTTTTTATGTGTTAAAGGGTCTTAAATTAGAGCAGCTGTGAGTCAAACGTGAGCCAGGGCCAGGTTTTCTTTCAGATGTTATTTATGTATTTATTTAGTCTTCATAGTTAACCCCATTTCAGGTTATCAGGCAATGTTGTGTGCGAACATTACCGCAGTTTAATTCGATTGAATGAATGATGTTGCTACTGACACAGAACGTTTTGGATTCTCCTTATCGTTCTTAATGAACCCCTGTGGCTGTGTGCCTGGCCGAGGGCCAAAGTATCCACACGTCTATTAGCAGATGTTTCCAGCTGTTAGAACTGTATCAGCAAGTTGGAGTGGAACAAAAGCATTAAAAAAAAAAAAAAAGACAGAAGCGCACACGCACACCACATCAGTAAGAGGGACACACACACACACACACACACACACACACACTTACTCCTAAATTAATAACAGCACTACTCCTTCTGATGTCCGCTCGAAAAAAAACAAACTCCGGTGATGTTTAACTGAGGGACACTGAGCAACACAGAACAGTTTGTCCCTCCAAACCTTCCCAGCAAACTCATCTGTCACTTTCAGTTTTAGGGGAAAAAAAATCCTACGTGGCAGGTTTTCCACAAACAGCACCGCTCCTGCTGTTTAAGACCTGTGGAGGAAAAAGAAAAAACAGGCTCGTGTCATCAGCCATCAGCCTAGGCTCAAGCTGAAGTAACACTGAGACCTATTCATTATCATCTGATTTGAATGCTAATAAATGAACAGCCCTGCTGTTTATCTGCCATCTCTGGTTTTGCATCATAAAGGCATTGAAGATTGTATAAAAGATTGGTCCGCAAATGCAGCATAAGTTAAACAGCCCACTTCTAAATCTTTACAAAAGCAGCTCATGTCATCTGTATTTATGAGATAATATATATATATAAATATATAAATATAAATTTTCGTCCATTGTTGATCATTCACTAGGTGAAATAAATTAAATTTAAGGGTCTTATAAAAAAAAATCTTCTTCTCTTAAAGGAAAACTCCAGAGGTTTATGAGCTAATATCCAGTACTTTGCAAAAGTACAGAACCCCAGAGTGGTCATGTCATATATATTTATGCTTACGAAATGGTCCTGTTGTTTTGGTAAATTTGTGCGCACAAAATACAATTCATTTTTACATTTCCACAATAGTTCATTTAAAATGTTTTGAAAAACTAGGAAACGGACAAGAAAAAAAATATGATGCGACCACTCCACAGCTTCATACAGACTTCTTAAAAAAATAACAACTCACTGGCCACTTCATTAGGTATACTTGCTTGTTAAAGCAAATATCTAATCGTCGAATCACATGGCAGCAGCTCAACATTTAGGCATGTAGACACGGTCAAGACGTTTAAACTAATTAAATAATGGTGATTTAAGTGACATTGAACATGGCATGGGTGTTGGGGCCAGACGGGATGGTCTGAGTATTTCTCAGAAATGCCTTGTTGATGCCAGAGGTTAGAGGACAATGACCAGACTGGTTCATGCTAATAGAAAGGTAACAGTAACTCAAATAATATCTTGTTACAATCGAGGTATGCCGAAGAGCATCTCTGAATGCGCGACATTGTTAAACCTTGAAGCAGATGGGCTACACACCGGAATACCACACCGGGGGCCACTCCTGTCAGCTTAGGACGGGAAACGGAGGCTACAGTTCACACGATTGGAAAAACGTTGCCTGGTCTGATGAGTCTCGATTTCTGCTAAACATTTGGATGGAAGGGTCATCCTGCCTTGTATTAGTGGTTCAGGCTGGTGGTGATGCAGTGGTGTGGGGATATTTTCTTGCCACAGTTTGGGACTCTTAGTACCAACAAAAAATGATATATACTGTGTATATAGTACTGTGCAAAAGTCTTAGGCACCATATTATATGCTGTACCAATTTTGTTATACATGTAAATCCCAGAAGTGTACATTAGGTTTTTTGTTTCCATCTGAAAACTGGTCTAACTTGTATTATATATTTTTTCTTCACAGCCATGCATATATTCTTCTGTAATGTTATTTATTTATTTATTAATTTTTAAGTTATATATGGAAATACTGAATGATTTTGTACATAAATATGCAGACATGATAAACATATATAACAAAATTGGTACAGCATATAATAAGACTTTTGCACAGTACCATATATAACCAAAAAAGGTTATATTACTGTAGAAAGGTATACCTAATAAACTAGCCAGTGAGTGTGTATTCCAAAAAAAGTTAAAGCAGTGATGGCTTTGAACGGAATGAAATGAAAGATTTTTATTTTTTTTGGATTTTCTAGTCGTGTCCAATTCCTCCCCGTCACTAGGGGGCTCCCACATTAAGGCTACTACTACCACTCAGTCGGGAGGGTCGAAGACTATCACGTGTTTCCTCCGAACCACGTGACGCCAGCCGACCGCATCTTTTCGAACTGCTCGCTCACGCACC
>JAOVVA010000032.1:4998750-5016433 GCA_028565275.1 Leiocassis micropogon | reverse complement strand
CCGGCTGCGAGAGGTTACAGCATCACCCGGGAATCGAACCAGCGATCTTCAGATGATAGGGCGAGCGCTTTACCACTTCGCCACTCTGAGGCCCGAAATAAAAGATTTTTAAGTAAGAAATACAATAAATGACCAGTAAACAATATGTTAGTAATTTTTTATGTGCCAATCCTTTGCTTGAAGAAAATAAAAGCTAAAAAAGCACCTTTTTTGGTTTTATAAAGCAAAGTGCTGGGAAAGTCTCTTGAGCATCTTGGAGAATCTGTTTCAGTTCCTCTAGAGACTTGTCTGTCACACTTTCTTCTTTTTTGCTTCAATTTGCCTCAATTTTTTTTTTACCTTTTCATGTCTCAAAGGTGGTCTGTTGGGTAATACATTTCTTTTGTCATTGAAATCTTACAGTGAAGTGTTTTATTAAGGCCATGATTGTTTCAAAGGTTTTAATGATATTTATAGAGAATTCTGTCTGATAGCTCAGTTCAATATCTTCCATAGCAATCCAGTTGGTTATAACTTATGCTTTATCTCATTTTATTCTAATCAAGCCAATCATTGAGTCTTTACTTGTACCCTCAGAGGATAAAACAGTCGAGAGAACTTTGTATTGATTTGTAGTGATGCTTTATTCTAAGACAGATTGATGCAAAAATGTTTTTGAGTCTTGAAGAACTTAAGAGCTCCAAACATTTTCCATTCATCCTGACATCAAAGATTAAAACATTTAAAAACTAGAATGAAATGGAGAGATAGGCAGGTTTTCCAGAGCGCAGCACTTAATATCAGACAGTTCAGAACAATAATTTATTTTTATCATTAGTGAAAAAAAGCTTGGATGTGGCAGGTCCAGTTTTTTGAACGTTTTTATTTATTAAATTTTCTGTTGAACTTCCAAAACAGTTTGAAATCTTCTGCTCTAAATGGACAAAGGGACATGCCAGACTCCAAAGCATAACAGAGGCTTAGTTTTTTTAACTGTCTCCAGCCCAAGAACATTGACAATGTTGTACTTAAAAAAAAAAAAAAAAGAAAAAAAAGAAGAAGAAATACTTTAGAGGCACTCACTTCCCTTTTTTCTAAACACTCACCCTGTGCACGTCATTTTGTCTGCTGTTATAGTATGCTTTAGAGTCATGATGCTAAAGTACATCACTATTTGTGTAAGATGGTACAGTACATATACTGTATAACGTTACACGAGAAGGATGTCAGTTTCATCCTAAGACACATGCCTCAGATGCCACAGATAAAGACACATTTATTAAATTGAAAACCGTTGGATTGTTCCTGTGTTATTTGTTTCCAGCTAATTCTTCTTTAATCATCTTATTACCTATTTCTTTTTTTCTTTGTGTAGTCCTGGAAAAAAGCGAGTTCAAGGACGAATCTCAGTTCTTCCGTTTCCACGCTGACGAGGAGACAGAGGGTACCGGCACTAAGTCCAAGCAGCTCCGCAATGACTTTAAGCTCATCGAGAACATCGTGGCTAAGTCGCTTGTGGTGCGTCTGATCATCCCTTTCACGGACACCGAGTATAGTCTGAGTTTGTGTTTGCACGTGAAGAGAGAGGTCCTCTAACCCAGACACCACATCCATATGTTCTTTGTTTGAGTTCAGGGCCATTAGTGGATTGAAGCCCTTCATCCACTAATAATCACCCTGACCTTTACACGCTGCTCTTTCATCCTCTTAACGTACTATAGAACAGGGCAGATGCTTATTAAATGCCTAAACTCTATTTTGAGTGTTTAGCTGTCATCAAAAACAAACACGTTCATTATGAGCTTTTTTCGAGGGGCAGGAGGTGCTTAAACAAGAGCAGGAGTTTACAGCAATACTATTTGGACCTTAAGTTATTTCCACTTTGGTTTGAATGCTGGTTTTGTCTCCTGAGGTCAACGTGTTTACCATGTAATCAACTGATGGCTGGTTTCGATATCTGCAGATTCATCCAGAGGAGGAAGACTATGGATTTGAGATTGAGGAGAAGAACAAGGCCATCATGGTGAAGAGTGTAACCAGGGGCTCCCATGCTGAGGTAAGAGTATGAACTTGATTACAGTAATAATTAATCGACTTACAGCATGATCGTCTTTCACTGGTTTATATTAAAAAGTAGAAATTGGTTAAGGTTCATTTAAAAAATCAAATGCAGATGCCAGTCTGACGTTGAGTTATGTTCACATGAGCCACATTTTGTGGTTCGGCGATAGCAGATGATCCGTATCCCACCACCCGCTGCACTACACGCATCAGCTAAGGATCTGGCTCATAGCAGAACTTTTCTTATTGCTATGTCACACTGTAGTTAAATATTACAGGGGAATTACAAAGTTACGAATGTGACATTTGGACGCACATTGGAAAACAAAACGCCTCAGAGCACAGATGAGATTAGTGTCATTGTATTAATTTGCATACATTTTAAAGTAATCTCTTCACCTACAGTAAAAACAAACGAATCCGCAAAATTCATTGGATCATTTGCATCATGAAACTTACATCAAGCATTTTCTCAGTATTATGGATACAAAATTAAACAGACAGATAGTTATGAGAGAGCCCAAAATGTGTACAAAATCTGTCAATTTTAAAAACAATTGCTGAAAACATTATACTTGTACCACGAAAAAGACTTAAATAAACAGAAAAAGGGTATATTTGAAGAATGGTTTGTCATTTCTGAAATAAATGATTTAAGATAAACTTCTATGAATGTGATGTGTCCAAATCAGCACTTGAGAAACAACCAGAAATAGTGTTTTTAACATGAAATACTTGATATAGTAATTATGAAAAAAACTATGACTTTCATCCATAACCTTTTCTTTTTTAATTTTTTTTTAATTTTTTTTTTTTTACTATGATCATTTTTGTATCTCTGAGCTTTTGATCTTCAGCATTAGACTTTACTGTTTAATTTACAATTATCAGCTGAGTCAATGTAGTAGTGTAGCACTATGGTTTTGCCTTTTTTTCTCCATTGTAAAGTTGACCATTTCATTGAATTGCCCTACAAAGAAAATAAAGACTTGAGCCAGACACAAATAGTTTTTTTGCATGGGATGCAAAGAGAAACACCCCAACACAGGCTCAAAAGATTAATGCCCTGGGTTGCTGGTCGGAAGGTCAAGGATTCAAGCACCAGCACTGCCAAGCTGTCACTGTTGAACCCTTGAACAAGGCCCTATCTGCCCCAGGGGCGACCTATCCTGGCTGACCCTGAGCTCTGACCCCTGGAATTTACAAGAAGAAGAAAAAAATCATTTGACTGTGCTGTAAGGTACATGTGACAAATAACTGGATCTTAAGCTTAATCTCAATTTTTAGCCCAAACAACTTGATGACATTTTGGTGAGGTCACAAACATCAAACAGTTTATCAGCAGAGGATAAACACTATGGCCATAGAGATTTGTCCCCTTTAACCAGTCTTTCTGTGTGTTGTTATATGTCTTAGCTAGTCTAATGTTTTATGTTTCCCACAGTTAAAAGCATGAGACGTGATAGCAGCTTTGAGAGTGGAGCTTTTACTTGACAGTTAATGAATTTATAATCTCTTTTCTTCAAAACATCCAACTTTGCATTTTATTTAGCTTCTTGTATGAAGACCTTCACAGGAAGAATAGCTTTTTTCATAAAAGCCATATTGTGTCTGATTTGGTTTTGAATGGTGGTTATTCGCCTGGTGGATAAGTATATAAAGTATCCATTTTTTAGATTTTAACTATTATAATTGTGTCTAAACGAGTAACTCCGATTACTAGGCTGCATGCAATTCTAGCAATGTTGTTTAATGCATTCGACTAATATTCCTGTTAGTGTAACATCTGTGCACATCTGGGTGGACCGTGCTGTTTCAGATTTGCTTCTTAGTCACTCAGGCGGCTTGTTCACAGAGGGAAGTTAATCTTAGAACATCATTAGAACACGGCCTGTATCACCAGGAATCATCTGGATGTTGTGTGCAACGTGTTTTGCTAATTAGGAGGGTTTATTCCAGCTTCGTTGGTGTCTTCACAGCTACGTCAGTTGGCTCTCGGGTGCTCAGGCAGTCATTCAGGGCTCAGGTCACGCTTTCTTAATTCACTCTCTCCAGAGTCTCGCTCTCATTTCCGATAGTGGGGAGAAAATTAGGCATGCCTCATCACATTCTCCTCTGAGTCCTGACGCCTCGCTCACTTTTTCCCTTCAAACACGTTGAGATGACGCCTCTGTTCACAGCGATGCTGAGTTACAAAAATAAGCGGCATATTTTTACAATTGCAAACAACTAAATTAATATTTTAACTTAACTATACCATGTAACAAGTGAAAAATGTTTTAAAGACAAATGCAGTAAATAATGAGTTGTCTCCATGAGTTGTCTTGTTTCTATTAAACGCACAATCGTTTGAGTAAATGGCATAGCAGATGCCAAAAAAACTCAAGTAAAAGCAATAATAAAAACAATGACTTGAGTAAGAGTAGGAAAGAAAAAAAACTAGTCAGGTCATCGGCTGACTTAATTTTATTGCCACATAACATTGTCTATGCACAGTCCGAACCTGACCAACTGAAACAACCCCAGCTCATAAGAGGCTTGTACATTGGTCACTATGCATGATGGGTGCATTGCAACATGCGCTTCTTTTTTTTCCACAGTTGTAGAATTGTACATCCTATCAGTAAGCATCATGCCATGTCATAATAGTGAAATACTGTACAGTTTTAAGCCTGGAGCAGAGATCATTGGTGCTTCTGAGTGTTCACAGATAGCAGACAGCTTGCTTGTTCTACTGTATATGCCAGTGTCACTAGTATGGAGATTTGTATGTAAGGTAAATCCTACTTTAAATAAGAGTGCGACTATTTATTGTTCGGGGAAAAGGAGGGGGTGGAGTTGACCAGTGCACAAGCAACAATAGAAGCAGTCGCGAAACATTCCCAAAAGGCAAACTATAGGCAACACAAGTGGTTATTAGTGGATAGCTAGTGTGAATATAGTTTAACAGATCATTGTCAATGATGTATGAAATACATCAGTTCAGTTAAAGCTGTTCTAGTCGTGTATACATCCCAGTTTCCTGTAGCCACCAGTGTGATCGTCTCCTCTTTCATCTTTTGCCATCCGAAAATGTAACAAGGCCTCCGTCTGTCCTCTGCTGCTAAAGCAGACCAATGAAAAAAGGGAATCTCTGGCAGGATCAGGGGTAAAATAGGCAGCAGTCAGAAAGACTGGAATTAAGCGGTAGGGTCAGGAATACTAAATGCTTCTATGCAGAAGGAAATGATTTGTTTCCACAAGCGGTACACGGTCACAGTGACCCTGTGTGTGAGAAGGGACATAGAGGCCTGCATTATCCAGCATCACAGCTGTATAATTAAATAGCCCTTATTTTACTGCTTTCACTCTGGCACCTGCCATAAAGTCCTATTCAGTGTGAAGATTAAGGTCTGGATTCTTTGTGGAAATAATGTTAAATTAAATCTACATTTATTACTTCATTGTACTTGGATGCAAAAAAAAAAAACGGTTCTATAATACTTGCTTATTATTGCCTGTCGCTAAGATTATAAACAAGTTTACATCATTTTGTCCAATTTTTATTACTTGTGGTAGGAATAACATTTCAGTGCTTGTTTCTGTGTTGGGTTTCTCTGTATATAGATGGCAGGGTTGCAAGCAGGAAGGAAGATCTACTCTATTAATGAAGACTTGGTGTTCCTGAGACCCTTCGCCGAGGTGGAGATAATGATCAACCAGTCTTTCTGTATACGCCGCTCTCTCAGGCTGCTAGTTGCCACCAAAAACAAAGAGTGAGTCTCTCTTTAAAGCAGTAACTGGATATACTCACAACATACATTATACAGTACATTGTTCTCTTCTGTTATACTGAACTGTCAGCCTCCTAACACTACCACAAATCAATCCCTGCTATCCGTTATAATCCATATGAGGATGGGATCACTGTTGAGTCTGCATCCTCTCAAGGTTTCTTCCTATTGCTATCTCAGGGAGTTTTTCCTTGCCACCATCGCCCTGGTCCTACTCAATGTGGAAAATTGGATCATTTAGATTTATACATATTTTCTTTCACATTACATACTCATTTCAACTTTATAGTGTTACAGCTTTGGCACACAAACCCTGCAGATGTGTACATGGAAAGTATATTAAATCACTGCCTGCAAGGCGATTATAGTTATAATGAAAACATTGACTTCTTTTCCTCTTTTCCGCACTTCCGCTGTTGAAACTATGAATGACGAGTACAGGGTTATTCAACCTAACATTGTGAAGTTCATAGCTTCAGATACGACAGTTTAAAGTAGTTATGTTTAGCTTTGCTGTGGAGCTTCACGTTACCTCTTCAGATTAGTGCAACATATTTAGAGTGGAAGAGACATCTGTTTAGAACTTGTAGAATGAATGCATACCGCTTTTTGTGTTAACATTTGGTAAAAAAAAAGAAGAAAAAAAAACAACAAAAAAAAATTCTGTGAAACCTCTTCCCTTTCTTGGCACGCAACCTTCAGTTAAGTAATGATGATACATTTGACTCATTTGACTGATACATGTGACTCATTGAATTAAATTCTTTCATAAGTTTACTTATGAAATAAGCTGATTATGAAATACTGATTTTGCTGCAGTATTTTTTAAATACTTCATGCGAACCGATTTGCCAGGTCCACATCTGGACCACAGTCCAACAGCTGGGCTTGTATGTTGCTTTTCATGTGAAAGTACAGATGACACGATAATTTTTTCTCCAATACCTACAGTATAAATGGTGCAACAGGAAAGTATTCACCCTGTAATCTGGAGATCGCAAGTTCATATCCCAGTTACACCAGAGCCACCCATGGCTGGGAATCCTAGTGAACATAATTGGCCGTGCTCTCATCTAAGGAAAAGGGCACGCTTGCTTTTCCCCATCAGCCACAGTGACAAAAGCCAATCATGGGCATCTCTCAGATTATAGAAGCAGAACAGGGCAGATAGCGCTTTCCCTCAATTCTGTTATGCTGCCCCCTTATGGTCCATGAGCAGCAGCATGACATGCATCAGAGAAAACATGTAATAGCCTTTGCACTCCCTAAATGGAAGTTTTTTGCTTGATAGGGGAAAGCCCTATGACTGGTGAAATTTCGCAATGACTAAATTAGAAATTGCCTCATTTATAGGCCAGATTTATTGTATGGAAATATTGCAAATTGTTCAAACGTATCTTTGAAATGATGTGATTCTTAAACTAGAAACACATTTTAATTTGAAAATGTACAAACGGAACCTTGAAACGATTTAAAAATAGATCAGGCATCAAGGATTTCATAACCGTTAGTATAGAGCAAGATGGTACGCAAATGATTTTCAGTTATCTGTAAAACATATGGGACTAGTCGATTTAAACTGTATTTGGAAATAAATCAATATGAGAATTTCATATGAAATCCTAAAAAGTGTATGGACTCAGGATGTTCCTTATTTTCTCTGTGAAATGAAGGCTTGTGAAGATTCCAGATTGTCAAGATGGCCTGTCTTTCAAACTGCGCGGATCCTGTCCTCCATATGTGCATGCAGTGAAGAAAGGTGAGCTCTGCATGCATACGCATGTGTGTATGTGTGTGTGTACGTGTTTCAGAGTTTCAGAAACTATCAAAAATACATTTCGACATGTTTGATATCTGAAGCTGCTTTGTACTTTTGTTTTAAAAATCATTTTACCTTACTGTCTTTTTATACACTTTTCATTTGTCCATTTGCTCTAACGAAACAATTTCAGCATTTTAAATTCAGCTTCAGATGAATCTTCTAAGGGACACTAAGTGGTTTCACTGGATATTATTTTTATCGGATACATTCACACAAAGTCTTTTTTATTTCCTCAAAAGCAGGAATGTAATTGCCCTTCACCCTCTAACCTGTCAAGCAGATGTGTCCGCAATAGAAACTAAACGTTAAAAATAAGAAAAATGCTTTCCTAACAGAGACGGCACTGCTCATGTGATAAACATCTGGACCACTAAAAATAACACTCTACCTCACAGACAGGCATGAATCCTGATAAACATACAGTTATGTAGAAAGACATTTACAGCAAAGGTGTACAGATTTACAGTATGTTGATGAAAGATTTTATGATGGAAAATGCCTCAGCGTGTTACTTTTACTGGAGAGATGGTATATAGACTACGCTCGTATAATTTAGCAAAGGCTAGAAATTAAATGTGCAATATTGTCTTTGCAATAAAAGTGAACATATAATTCAATGCAATCTTGTTTTTATATAAATACAGGGTTTTGGTGCTTGGTGTGTACGTTTACTGAGTGCAGGAGAAGGTGGAGCTGAGTTTGAGGAATAGTTTATGTATTATTACATACTGGCTTGGCATATTGAGGCTTCACTTGTCTCGAATGCTGCATTTCTTCAGCCCGGCTTTTAGTTTCTCCCGTTTTTGTTTAGGCTGCCGTGGTCTTTTTAATTCCCCAGTCTCAACATTGTGTGCCTTTTTTATTGTAGTCTGGATCCAGTTCAATGAAAATGATTTGTTTAGCTTTACAATAAGATTGTGTCCATAGGAAAAAAAAAAAAGTAAAAGTTAAAAAAAAAAAAAAAAGGTGCCATTTGTTGGAAGTGTCAATTTAATGTGCTCTGACATCACTTTGGGTGTGTGTGCGCGCATGCTTGTTGGTGTGTGTAGGGTCAGAGGCCGCAGCAGCAGGTTTGCAGCCGGGCCAATGCGTGCTTAAAGTGAATGGTGCAAACATGAGCCAGAGCAACTATGACGAAGTGCTGGAGCACTTCAGCAGCTATCAGCCCGAACAGGATGAGAAGGAGCAGGTAAGATCCGGTGGCTGCTGTAGATAATCACCTCTACAGTTGAGTGCGAAAGTTTACATACCCTTAGGGCAAAATGAAAGTTTTAATTTTTTTGTATATTTAATGCACCTTTCTGTACGTTCAGTTCAATTAAGTTTTTAGCTGATAAAAATATATATATATACAAGGTGACACAGAATAACGGGAATTTTTTCTTGTGGGGCTGCCTCAAGAGTGAAGTGTACACGAGTTAAAACAGAGAATTCGGGATGAAATTCACAGTATCCCAGCTGAGATGTTGCAGCGGTCAATGAGGAATCTCAATTTCTTTTATCACTTCTAGTTTTATTGGATTGTAAAAAAGCTCCCGTTTTTTTGTGTCACCTTGTATATATAGTGGAGGAAAACCTTAGTTCCACTTTGTTTGATTTTGTTTGGATTGCATAGAGCTGGATAGATGCTACAGCAGATCACATTTCCTTCTTCTTTTTTGTACTCGTATTAACGCAGGGCCACAGTCAGTGGGTGTACCGCGTGTATGACGATGTGGAGGAACAAGCATTCAGCATGTGCCTGTCTGAGAACGGTTCAGATGGAGAGGAAAACGGCTGCACTAATGGAACAGGTACTGTGGTTTCTCTGGCTGTGGCAGTTGTGGGTGGATGGGTGTGTGTATTTAGTTTCAAACATCCCTGAAAGTCAATGGCTAACACAAACAAAACAGTTTGCATGCTCTCCACATGGATTTCTTCCAGGTTGTCTGGCCTTTCTTAACCTAGAAAAATCATGCATGCTGTTGGATTGGCTATGGTAAATTACATGATAAGTGGATGAATGTGATGAGTGCGCAAATACTCCCTGGATGTGGTGTGCAGAGTGACCTTGGGATACTGTAGGCTCTGGATCCACGACCCAAACTTAAGATAAAGCTGATAAAGAAACAAATAACATGTAGTTTATTCCATATTATTTCCTTGTTGGTTTGTCATTGTAGTTAGAGGTCTGCAACATTTGTCCCTCTCTGGAGACGCCCCACTGGTTAACATGATGGTGGATAACGTGCACCTGGAACATGGGGTTGCATATGAGTACGTGAGCTCAACCGGGATCAAGCACCATGTCCTGGAGAAGATGGTGGAGCCAAAGGGGTGCTTCCACCTTACAGCGAAGGTAATAAGGCATCAAACTAGACTTGGGATGAGGATATTTAGATTTAGATTTTTTTTTTTTTTAACAATGTTTGCTGTGTTTTAGATATTGGAAGCCTTTTCTAAAGACGACAACCATTTTGTGACGAGCTGCAGTCAGCTGATTGCTCAGAGCGAGCGCGTCGTGTCCATGCCGCAGTATGAGTTCAGAAATATCTGCGACTCCAAACTGGAGAGTATACACAAACGTATTCGTAGCTACCGACAGGTGCGAGAAAAAAAAAAATCATGTCTCAAACTCATCTATTTATTCTTTCTCTCCGACTAAAGTCAAAAGTTTACACCCCTTCATCACTTGTTCAGTTTGCAGATGAGCTCCAGAATAAGGGTTCGCCCATGTTCAAGCAAGCTAGCACTAAACCTCACGCTCTGGGCTGCATGGACTTCGTGCCCACCAACTGCCACCTGAATTTGATGCAGGTTTCATGCCCCAAGAGCAGCACATCAGCCGGTCGTGCCTTTAGCATCCGCTTTGGGCGCAAGAATTCCTTTTTTGGCCTCGACCCAGACCAAGGTTGGTGAAATTAGTTCATTTCTCACTGTTGTTTAAAATACGATTTTAATATAATGTTTTTTTCCTTCAACCTGTTTGGGGGAGAATAGATAAAAATGCATCATTTTGGCAACAGTTTACAGTATTCATTAAAAAGTACAATTATGCACACAGGGATAAATATAGCATACAGTGTTTACTGTGCTAAAAAGGTGTGATTTCACTGTTCTCTGTATTTCCCCAATAACAACAAAAGCATAATTCAACCTCATGGTTGTCAAAGCAATTATCCAGATTGTATCACTTACACAAGGATTCCGTTAGACTAAACTCGCTTTGTTAATAGTTAACCATCATGAAATAATAATTAAAGCATACGGTTTAAACCATGAGGGCATCGTAAATTTTCATGCCTCGCTGTAACGACTATTCCCACAGCAAATCAAAGCCTTTTTAAAGCTCTTGGGTTGAAATCACTTCCATCAACCTGCCATTACGACTCCATTAGGCCATGCTGAGTGGCTCTCAGTGATGTCAGCTCACCTTATCCCTGAGGAGCACGCGCTCCCATTTCCTGCACCTTAAAACCACAGATTTGTTTTTTCATGTTTTTCATGGCTTAATGATTAACCTTTATTTTAAATGCTTGACTTTGCCAAGCTAAATAGTACCACATGTATTGTGTTAATCTTATTTCAGCGCATCGTCTGTACACGTGTCTGTTATTACTTTTAATATGTAATGTGCATTGCAGAACACATGCTAAGAAACAAGTTATAGTTCATTATAGTGTGAGGTTTCCGTGGCCTTTTTTCTTTATTTACACTTGCAGTGTATTAAGGCTGGCTGTTGTTTATATCTGCACCTGCCACTAGACATGGTCGCGTCTACATGGAACTGCACCAGTTGTGTTGTTGTTATGATTCCTCTTGAGGGTTGTTTGTTTCAAGCGCCTTTTCTTCACATCTGCTTGGCAGTTGTGACGCTGTCAGAGATGCTTCGAATTCTTCTGGTGATGGAGTTCACTGAGATTACTGCATGCATCAGGAGCTTTTCCAGGCTGTGTGACTCTGAGCTGTTTTCATTTTTTGTCACATGTAAAACCAGAGCTTTTGGATGCTACGAGAAAAAAAGTTACTAGTACTGGGCATTTGCTATACCGTATATGTAGCTGAAAAGTCAAATATTGCCTCTCTTACATATTTAAGCACATTTGGTTAATGTAAATTTTTTAAAGTATCAACCTTATACTGATATATATATATATATATATATATATATTTTTTTTTAGCATGTTTAGCCTTTCTCATGGTTTTAATGATCGCTGTGTCTTCACATCATAAAAATAGGCCTGATCTAGATCAGACGTTTCAGTCTACCTTTTCTTTCTATGCAGCTAATCTGAACCCCATGTCTCACACGGTCCACTGTGTGACCAGTATGGCCGCCCCATCCTGGAGCTGCACGGGCCTGGACAACGAGGAAGTGGAAGCAGTGGATGGGAGCATTGAGGCAAGCAGGAGGCGCACGCGCGGTGAAGGAGGCCTCAGTTTTCTCCTCAAGCAGGAGGACACTGAGAGCCAGGACAACTACATCTGTCTGTATAACCGGCTGGACGTCGCCGTTAGGGAGATGAAGCTCTACGTTGCTCAAATTGAGGTGTAAGTTTGAAAGATAAATAAATCAAATCAAATTCTAATTTTATGTCACATACACAGTCATACACAGTACGATATGCAGTGAAATGCTTAATACGATGCGCAACGATGAATCAGTTAACCAACAGTCTAGGAACGACACTACAGTGAGGGAATTAAGGATTGAATCTGGGTGTTATGTTTTCTGTTAAACTGTAGTAAATTGTAAATATGTTTGTCCATGCTTGATAATTGTTTCATTTAAAAGTTTTAGGAATTCTTTAGCTTCACCTATTTCGCACGGCTTTTTGTCATGTTATACGTATAATGTAATTCTTTTTTTTTATTTTAAGTTAGTTTTTATATTACTATTATTGGCTTGAAAATGCATAATGCACATTTTTATTTTTATGCTCCTTTCATTAAAAACATTTTTCCTTTGCTCAGAAGCAACAATAATGTTAAACAATAATCAACGTCTTAAAAAATCCAGTTATGAAAAAGTGTTTACTATTATTTATTTATTTAGTTAAAGCCTAATTTTGAAAAGATTTAAGCAGATAAATATCTGACTTATACAAAATTAAACTTTGTATTACGAATATTTTTACAGATGATGTATTTCACAGGTTTTTGACAAATCAGATGCATACATTTGTATGTAGTACATTTTTTAGTCTCTCTCTCGCTCTCTCTCTCTCTCTCTCTCTCTCTCTCTCTCTCTCTCTCTTTCTCTGTTTGTGGGGGGAAAAATCTCCTTTATCAAATAGCATGTTTTAACATTGGGGTGTAACTCCACCACACCAGAGAACAGCGAGTCCCACCAGCCAGTTCTCCTTCCTACACGAGGAAGCCTTTTCTGAAAGTCTAAAAATATTCCTGGGCAGGACCGAGCCGACCAGGGCTGAAGCCATAACACACTACATAGGAGGAGACATCATTTCCCTGCCTTTCCCTTTTATCACTTTTTTCCCCTCCTCTCATGTATTCTGATAACATTTTAAAAGAATCCCTTTGAATGGGTGTGTGGCTCACATATAAAAAGCAGCAACACCTCAACACGTTATTTGAGACACGTTTTACTGTTTATGTATTCCTTAACATTTTTGTGTGTTTCTGTCTATAATATGTGACTGTTTATATGCGTACATGTGTTTGTTATAGGCTTCTGTCCTCCATCACTGGTCCTATCCAACCTCAGAGCTCCGAACCTCCTTCAGATGACACCGTGCCGTCTACTTCTCCAGGGCACGAGGAGACCATTCAGAGCAAAAGAGTGTGCTTCAAAGTGAACGAGGATGATCAGGAGGATTCTGGACATGACACCATGAGCTACAGAGACTCTTACAGGTGATTAGAAGACGACAAAAGCCAAAACTGCAGATATTTGAAATGGCTGGATGTTTTTGCACGAAGCAAAATGTTTTTAATTGCATTAGATTGTTTAAAATAGAGATTAGAGAAATAGAGAAAAGTGTATAAATCATAATGGAAACTTTGTTTAATGAAGTTCGGGCTGATGGTAAACAGTGGACTAGGGCACGTATGGTGTATATCAGTGGAGCCGATGCCCTCAGGTGGATTTCGCTCTCTACAGCACAGCCCTCGTAGCTGCTTCTCCTGCAGAACAGATGTTTTGAAACCTGACATGTTTTGTTCCAGCAGATTCAGAGCACAATCAGCACCTTGTTTGTGGAGATGCTCCATTACTCTGCCCCGTGGCTAAAACCTCACGTCATCTTCAATCCCCTCAGTGTCATCGTTCATGTGGGGGGGGCTTGTAATTGTGCACATGCTGGGTTGAGCAGAGCCTTGCTCATACTGACCACTAACAGCATGCTGACTGCAGGAGCTCGAAATGACTGAGTGCGTATGCACTCTCTCTTCCATTATACAGCCACCCACCATTAAAGCCCGATACCTTCTGAGTGGGTGATCTCATACATTACAGGACCCCCCCTCCCTCGCATTATCGAGAAATTACATCAGCTTTTGGGTCTATCTGTGGTAAAAACACTTTGGTTATTATTATCAGGTTTCATGCATGAATTTAATGTGTGAGAGTTAAGACTCCTACAGTGCTTATCTAGTTTTTACTTTAGTGCCTTCTCTCTCTCTCTCTCTCTCTTCTTCTATTCCTCTATTTCTCCTTTCCATCTGCTATATCTTTCACTCCTTCATGTGGGAGGATGAGTGTTAAGACAAGGCTAAGTGTGTTCATTCTTGGCTAAAGTGTTGTTACAGTAATTGTGTCCTCCGCTCTTCCAGACTGATCTGTGATTCTATGATCTCACACAAACCTAGCTGTTAACAGACTGCCCATGTGCATTTAGTGACAGCCGCAAGTCCACTGGTTATTTCTATTCAGTCAGTAATATCAGACACTTGTGTTAACACTGCCTCAGAGCATATTCTCTCTAGTCCACTTAGTCTGGGCTAAGTGGAGTTCATATCAGGTGAACTTGCCATGGTACTTCCTATTTCAAGTTTCACTATGGTGGAAATAAGAGATGCTGTGGTCTGTAAAGGAGACGAGATGCTTCTTTAGACATATGAAGGGAAAATGCATTAAATTCAAAGACACACCTAAAAGATTGCAGAAAGTAAAATGAGGGCACTGGTGGCTCCATGGTAGGTGTTTCGTCTGCCATGCGGAAAGCCCGGGTTCAATTCCCAGCCAGTGCCCAAACCCCAGCCACTGGATGCAGTGCCGGTCCCAAACCCGGATAAAATGGGAGGGTTGCGTCAGGAAGGGCATCCGGCATAAAACTTGTGTGCCAAACTTGTGTGTGCGGACCGGATGGTCTGCTGTGGCGACCCCTTGAAACACCAACAACATAGCAGAAATTAAAATGCAGCTGGTGGCAACTTGGCATTAATGTTTAGCACTGTGGCCTCCTGTGTGCATGGAGTTTGCATGTTCTCCCTGTGCCTGGTGGGTTTCCTCCCTCAGTCCAAAAACATGCAAATTAGGTTAATTGGCCTGTTGTGTGTGTACGCATGTCCAGCGATGGATTAGCACCCTGTCTAGGATGTACCCTGCCTCGTGCCCAAAGTATTCTGGGATAGGCTCCAGGCCCACTGCAACCCTGTACACGCACGGGATAAGCGGTATAGAAGATGAATGGGCAAAAGAATGAATGAATTAATTAATAAAATGAAGCTTAAAATGCTTCAGAAGTTGAAAAACAAAAATTTAAGAGAAAATTTGCAGGAATATCAGTAAAATCATCTACACATTAAAAAGTGATCTATAAAATCATATATAGGCTATATTACTGAATGAGTTTAAAAATGTTCAGGTAATACTGTGTTTGAAAACAAATTCAAATAACTTCGGTACAGGTTTGGTGGCAAGAAAAGAAAAATCTCACTTCTTTGTCATTTTTCTTTTTTAAATTGGACTTAACTTGGAATGAAGTTGATTGCATGCAAATAAAGAATAAACACAGATATTAATATAAAAAAAAAGCTATTTGAACTTAAGGTGTGCATTAAAGTTGTGCTGTTTCTGCGTGTTTCTTGTTTCAGTGAGTGTAACAGTAACCGAGACTCTGTGCTGTCCTACACGAGCGTACGAAGCAACAGCTCTTATCTCGGGAGTGACGAGATGGGCTCAGGTAAGCGCCAACACTTTTGAACCTTTTAATAGTTTAAGTTCTGCTTGAGTTTGCGGCTTTAATCGTTTTTGTATTGTACCATGTAGGAGATGAGCTGCCATGTGACATGCAGATTCCCCTGGACAAACAGGACAAACTGCATGGGTGTCTCGAGCATCTTTTCAACCAAGTACGTATGAAGACTCGTGTGTTAGTCCTAGATATTTCAACACACCTTCCGTCTGCACAGAGCTTTCTTTCGACATTTGATTGTCTTATTTGTTCTCATCCTTTCTGTTTCTCCTCTCTGTCTGCCCATGAGCTCACTCAGGCCGTTTTTCCTTCCTGTGCTTTCTTCTCTCACATCACAGCACGCTTCCTCAGATAACTGTGTCCACCTCCCTATATTAACCTTTGATCTTTGCCCTTTGTCCTCCTGGTCATAGACTCCTCCAGCTTTGCACTGAAGCGAGGATTTATTTTGATTCTGTGTGTGTGTTTTGTGTTTTTCCCGTTCAGGTCGACTCTATCAACAGCCTTCTGAAAGGGCCGGTCATGAGCAAAGCATGTGAGGAAACCAAGCATTTCCACCCTGACCACACTCAGCCAGGTACGGCCCAGTGTGGGGCAAACACTGGTGTGTGTGCTATGTTTGGAGGAATGTTTAGGGTGTGTGTATTTGTGGTCGGTTATTACCACTTTCTGAACTCTAGCAAGACAACACATCTTTTCTCTGTCTCATTTTATAGAGTGTGACACACACACACACACACAGACACACACATCTGTATTCGCGGTGTTAGAGAAGGGTCATAATTAAAACCATCTTTACAATAGAAACCTATGAGCACATTCAATGCTTTTTGTCTTGACTCGCATTAGACACACACGTGCGCGTACACATGGGCTTCTGCCAGAAATCGCAGACGAGAAAGCCTCTTACTTCTGCACACACACATGCATACAGTATAAACACACACTCTTTCATCTGAGCTTGAATAGCTCTCATTTTGACCGTGTGTCACACCTATGTGGGGGCAGAATTCCGCCACGCTGACGACTGGACAGCACGGTGCAGATACGTCCTACACAAAAACATCCAGGAGGACCCTTGGAACCTGCCTAACTCCATCAAGAACTTGGTGGACAGCCTGCATCGCTTCGTGGAGGGTGTGTCCAGAACATCTTTCAGTTTCTTTGCCGTTTAGAGTTTATAAATGCATTTTTGCACAAATGTTCCGTAGTTGATTTGATTTGATGTGTTTCAGATGGAAGGAATCAGCTCTTGCTGGCGTTGCTGAAGTGCACAGGTAAGCGCATAATCATCTGTACAGTCGACTGAACACAAATTTAACAACAATTTCCACTAAAGTTTCCAATATTAAAGTGGGGTTCATTTTGTATATATATATTTTTTTTTTCAAAATTACATAACTAGTTGAAATTAATGAAAGGGTTAATGCTGTTATTGCGACTTAACAGTATTTGTTGCTAATAATTGTACCAGTAATTCAAATAACCTGTACAATGTACTCATATCACTTATTATATTTGATATTTATTTACGGCGTAGTTTCTTGATTTTACTCTAAATGAATTTATTTTGACAATAATAATAGTAATAATAATAGTTGCATAGTGATTAGCACTGTGACCGTGCACCTTCAGGGTTGAGGGTTCGATTTTCACCTCGGGTCTGTGTGCATAGAGTTTGCATGTTTCCTCTGTGCTTGGTGGGTTTCCTCCGGGTTCTCCAGTTTCCTCCTAGAGTCCAAAGACATGCAGATAAAAACTAGTTGGCATTCCTAAATTGTCCCTAGAGTGTGTCTGTCTGTGTGTGTGTCTGTCTGTGTGTGTGTCTGTCTGTGTGTGTGTCTGTCTGTGTGTGTGTCTGTGTGTGTGTGTGTGTGTGTGTGTGTGTGTGTGTGTGTGTGTGTGTGTGT
>JAOVVA010000032.1:4988007-4998650 GCA_028565275.1 Leiocassis micropogon | reverse complement strand
TGTCTGTGTGTCTGTCTGTGTGTCTGTCTGTGTGTCTGTCTGTGTGTCTGTCTGTGTGTCTGTCTGTGTGTCTGTCTCTGTGTCTCTGTGTGTGTGTCTGGGTGTGTGTCTGGGTGTGTGGGTGTGGGGGGGGCTACGATGGATTGGCACCTTATCCAGGCTTCGTACCCAAATTTCCCTAGATGGGCTCCATCCCTGTTTACAGGAGAAGCAGTATAGAAAATAAATGAATACTATTATTATTAATAATAATTTACATCTGCTAAGGCAAATTGAATTTGTCAAGCTTTAAAAACTTTTCAAGAAGAAAGATATACTTTCCTTTTCACCTCCTGTGCATTCCCTACAAGGAGGTGTGTTATGTAACATTTCTGCCCTGTATAAAACCTCTGTAGTTGACTTGTCTCCATGTTGACTTTCCAGGGACGCTCAGGGTGTGTGCTGTGCTATGAGATATTTGATTGTTTTATTGAAATTCCACCGGCGTTCCTAAGTGCATGTGTGTGTGTGTGTGTGTGTGTGTGTAGAGGGCGGGGGGGCTGTCTGTCTGAGCTTCTGAGTGAAAGTGCAGGAGGTTAAAAGTAAGAGATCTAGAGTAAGAACTATTGAAAGAGGAAAGAGAGAGAGAGAGAGAGAGAGTCTCCTGGGTTCTGTGGTGAGAGGCATATGGAAGCTGTTGAGAGAGTGTGAGGGAATCTGATCTCGCGACTGCTTCTTATTGCTCTCCACAAACACACACTCTTGCCAGGACCTGCTCCTGCTCTTACCCCTATCCCGACCCTGCACTGCACCGCTCTGTGTGTGTGTGTGTGTGTGTGTGTGTGTGTGTGTGTGTGTGTGTGTGGAGTGTGGAGTGTGTCTTCCGCATTGAGAGTGTTTGGCGCTTTTTCAGCATAACGCTACGACGGCTGCCAAGGGCTCTGTATTAATACTCCACTCGCTCAGAGCAGCTGCCAAAAGAACAAAGTTAAAACACAACAAAAACAATATTGTATAATCAATGTGTTCGGTGTTTATATGTCGGATGACACACCAGGCAGGTCTTGAAGCACATTGTATGATATCACCGTCTGAAGTTCTAGACGGTTGATTTTCACCAGGAGCTGGAGGAGTAAATAGAGCGCTATTACTTTCTCTCCATCAGCTATTCTAATCCGTCTCGTTACTATCTTTTGCCCTGTCTTTTCTAAGGACGCTGCCACAGCCAGCTGTTACATGTCATCTCTGTCTCTCCACATTACTCTCTCTCCCCCCCTCGTATAGACACGGAGCTGCAGCTGCGACGGGATGCGATTTTCTGCCAGGCCCTCGTGGGTGCGATGTGCGCGCTGGCCGAGCAACTGGTCTGGGCGCTGAACCTTCGCTTCAACAACAACGGTGAATATGAGGACGACTGCAAGGAGGTCAGCCGCAAATGGCTGGAGCAGATCTCGGCGATCGGGGTGCTCTTCAACTTCCAGTCCACCCTTTCGCCGCACGTGGTGAGCCACTCTACCTGTCCCACTCCGTGTCATGTCATATCATGTGGACCGCTGATTTAACAGGGCAACTAAAGGGCATGTTTTTCAATAAGCTCAAGATGGGTTTTCTAATATTATACAGGACTGAAACAGGCTTAGGTAGAAAGGCTTGACACCCAGGCAGAAATCTTCATTACAGGGCAAAGTCATACATCCTCCAAATAAAGCTGAGCTAAAAATATCTTAATAAACAGTCGGAACATTCTGTCTTCCTATAATAGAAGTCTATTCATACATACATTCATCGTCAGTAATGGCTTTATCCTGGTCAGGGTTCAAGCCAAACCTGGGAGCACGCAGCACAAAGTATGAGCCTGGGATGACAGACCATAACAGTGCACCAAGCACACACATTCACACACTAATGTGCACACGTTTCGCACAGTTTAGTGTAGCCGAGCTACCAAAAGGGAACCTGGATGAAACCCACCCAAAAAGAATGTGCACGGGGAGTCCACACAGACAGTAACATACAGTAAGCTCGGGAGCAAAGCAGGGACCCTGCAATGCTTTTACCATTGTGTCCATACTGTATATGCCTGAATATACTGTATATACAGCCTGTGAACAAAACTACTCAATTTGAACATGCTCTCAGGCCTCAAGGATTCGATTCCTGCTACGGGTCTGTGCGCATGGAGTTTGCACGTTCTCCTCGTGCTGGAAGGGTTTTCATCCGGGTACTCCAGTTTTCTTACAAAGACTTAAGACATGCATGAAGATATTCAGGTTTTCAAATTGCACGTTGTGTGTGTGAGTGTGTGCGCCTGTGCTCTGCAATGGATTAGCACCCAGTACAGGGTGTACCATACCCCGCCTTGTGACCCCCCAGCCCCCCACGAGTCCCCTGGGAAAGGCTCATGCAACATTGGGATAGAGAATGTGTCAGAGTATCTACTGTAACATCTGGAATTGCCACAGAATACTGAGAAACTGAACAGACAGACAGTTACAGTATAATAGAAGTAAGTCTCTGGGTGGTGGCTCAGTGGTTAAGGCTGAGAGTTACTGATCAGTTGGTGGTTCAAAACCCCCAGTGCCGCCAAGCTTCCATTACTGGACCTAACAAACTGCTAAGAAAGTAATATAACTGTAAGGTTTATAATTTTTTTTTTATATATTGAATTTGTGTATGACAAATATTATTGATAAAATAACATTGAAATATTGATAACTGTCATTACCATTTTAAGTATAAAAACAGTAAACGTATGTATGTGTTTCTTTCTATTCTTGGTACAGAGACTCACATTGAAATGCCTAAAAAAAATTTCTAGCTACAGATACTTTAGATAGAGATGCATTTAAGTTGGAGAAAGTTGGAGTATTCCTCCGAGTATTCAGTCCGAGTCTCTTTCTATGTGCCAGAGAGAGGAGCGCACCATGCTGGAAGACACGAAAGCAGCCCTGCAGGATCTGGATAAAGTCACCGTGCTCTTCCGACCGCTGGAGAACGAATGCCTTGTTGCGAGTGAGCATCTGCATCTGCTAAACATAAAACTTTTAATACCATCTAACAGACAGCTGTTTCTCCGCATGACACTTTAAACCTAAATCGCGCACACAGTGCCAGGAGAGAGCATTTTTAAGGACCTTGCTTCTCGGTTGTATTTGTTTATGAAGTGTGCCGAGACTCAATAAAGAATCGTAAGGTTACGTAAGGTCATCTTCGACCTGTCTAGGGCTAACTTTGATGATAATGTGACGGCACATCATAAGTTTCAGCTCTCATAACCAGATAAAAATCCCATCTGAAAAAAAAAAATGCTTTTGAAGTCACAGTTTTGGTGACGGTGTACGTTTATAAATAATTAAAATGATGTGTTTCTCCATAGAGGGCATCTGCAGGAGGCCACAGTAGTGTAGCCGATCCAAATCCCTTCCCTTTAAAGACAACTTTCCCTCAAGCACACACACCCTCCAGATGTCCCTTTCAGGAATGTCAACATGGTTAGCAGAGCTAGAGATAGCGTATAGTCTTTATCTGAAAGCCTCTATTTTGGTTGGAGGAAAGAAAAAAGGATTTTGTAATCAAGTCAGCATTTCCAGCTAAGGTGCTGGATTTTGCTCCTTTATGTTCCCCCTTGAGAAAACATCTTGCTTTGGAATGTTAATGCTTTTTTTATATATATATATATATATATACAGTGTATAAATTAGACACTATTGCAAAACTAATTCTCTTTTGTGATGTCTTTCTCCTTCATCCTTCCATCATGTCTTTCCTCAGACACGCCAGTGCATTACCAGGTGGAAGGCAACCGGCAGGCGATCCGTGTCACGCTTTACCTGGACAGCTGTCATTTCAGCGAGCTTCCCACGCGTCTGCAGAACGGAGGCAGCCTCAAGCTGCACTCGGCTCTTTTCACCAGAGGTGTGTAGATAATCAGTTTTTTTAAAAACTAGTGCTTCATTCTGCTTGATTTGGGAGTTTCCTCCGCGAAGGAGGTTTGTTTCCTTCCTCTAAACCGCCTTGTTTCCGTCTCACTCTTCAGATTTGGTGAATAATGATGGTGCTACTCAATGTTCTGTTCACTTTATGAGGCTCGATTTCCATCTAGTGGTCTTTAGTGGATACTGTGGAAATTTGAATCTCCTGCTGCTCTCTAATAATTCAGTTCATTTCAGTTCAATTTTGTTTGTATAGCACTTTTAACAATGGTCAATGTCGCAAAGCAGCTTTACAGAGTCAAAAGATGTGTATAAAACATCCAATAGTTTCAGAGAGAGGGATTTTGCTAAAAGAGAGATACATTTGTGTTTTTGTCATCATCTCAGCATTGGAGAGACCAGAAGGAGTGGCATCCCAGGACTTTGTGGCCATGGAGGAGTTTCAGCAGCGGATCAACGCCGTGTCACTTGAAAAAGTCAAGTTCTATTACAGGAGACTCAGGTAATGGCAACGCTGGAACTAACTCTGTAGTACTAATATTATAAATATTATTATTATTATTATTATTATTATTATTATTATTTCAAGATGGTAGAGATCAACTTCTTTGAAGTTGTTTTATTTATGTACTTGCTTATGCTTAGGAAAAATTGTCGATTTCATGCAAACTTTTTTTTTTTTTTTTTTGCAGGGCTTTCTATTTAGAGAAATCTAATTTATCATCTGAATCAAATTCCACTGCCATGAAAATAGACCATGTAAGTAAATCCCACACTAATGTTTTGTCACCTCTCTGTTGTGTGTGTGTGTCTGTTTTGCTTTCTTGCCTGGAGCGTCTTTGATTTACAATTCAGAATGAATCTCTCTCTATGGCCTTATCAAGATTTCAAATGTAAAATGCAAGGCCAGATCACCCCCTTGTGGCCGCCTCAGGCAAGATCAGTGAGACTCATTCATCCGTTTTCCCTGGTGCAGCTCCTTCGTCCTCTCAACACCCTGGATGACCTGTGTAGGCTCATGCAGACCTACATGAACGTGAAGCCGAGTGCGGCGGGCCACCCTTCCGGAGTCAGCGTGCTGCTGGTGTCCTCAGAGCTGTGCAGCCGTCTGGGGGGCTGCCACATCAGCATGTGCGCCACCGGCATGCAGAGGTAACACCCACTTAATGCTGGAGTGTTTAGTGCCTTGTTAAACCTGCTAGTTTCACAAGTTTCATATAGCACCAACTTGGAACAAAAAAGGGCCAGCCTGTCTTGTTTTTTTTCTTCTTTACTAATTAAATTCAAAAGATGCTAACTTTAAACAAAAATTCTGCCTTCTGCGCACTGTTTTTGCATCTTTTAAAAGGCACCAACTTCAATTTCAGTTAAATTTATATGTAGAGGGCTTTTAACAATAGTCATTGTCACAAAGCAGCTTTGTAGAATTAAAAAGATTATGTAAATAAATTAGACAAATGTAAGGAAGTGTGTATAAATTATAGTTATCAGTTTGTCCCTGACGAGCAAGCTGGGGGCAACAGGGGCAGAGAAAAAGGAGGAAACCTTGAGAGGAACTAGTCTCAACTGGGAAGCCAACCTCATTTGGGTGGTGATCAGATAGTATGACTGTAAATCAGTCCCCGGTATATCCGTGTACCATGAAACTGAAAGTTCCTATAGCGGGAAGGGTGTTCAAGTTAATATAAAGTTTACTTTCATTGTTGGAGACTCAAGTAGTGTTTTGGGGAATTTCAGTCATATACTATTTGTACTGTATATACGATATATACTATATAAACAATATATACTATACTGTGACAAGTCGTCACGGAAAAACTACCTGCATCAGCCCAGTCCGAAATCATCATCATCATCATCATGAAGTGAAAAGGTCCACAGTCACCACACAGATTCCAGATGCTCAACAGCAGGCAGAGATGAACTCCAAGCAGAAGCAGGGCACCAGGAGGAGTCAGGCTTGCTGGCAACTTAGCAATGCCATGTGTAGCTCAACAGAAAGAAAGAGAGAGACAACAGTTAGATATGCTAACAGTCACTATTTACATATTGTTTAAGGTCAATATATTTTTCTGCGGCATTCAAGCAGGGACTCCAGCAGGACTAACTATGACAGCATAACTAAAACGGAGAGCCAGCTTCTGGTACAAAGTAAAGGGAGGGTGTTTTTATCCCCATGGCATGGAAACGCTGATGCATTTACACTTAGGCATGAATCATAGACTATTCTGGGCTTATCCCAGGACTCTTATTCACAATAAACTCATTCTTTCAACACTCCTAGTATTGTAATATTGTCATGATTTATAATATTAATCCAGTATTGCATAGAGGAGGGTTTCATTTTTTTTTATCATGTCATCATGTTTTTTTTTGCCCACTGTGGCTTGTTCATTTGGGATTTCTATCTAAAAAAAAAAAAACTTAAATCCCCTTTGTGACGATGTGTGTTGTTAAAAGGTCAATACAAATATAATTTTCTTGAACTAGAAGTTGCTAAAGTGCACCCGAGATCTCCTAAAGTGGTTTGCAGTTGGTTGTCAGATTAAAAAGAGGTATCAGTGATGCGCAAGATGCACGACACAACTAGAGTATAAAGATTTTTTTACATTTTTCTTTTATAGTAAATCAAGATGCGTGGAGGTTATTTTGCTCCTAATTAATTAGACCGAATAGTGGGAAGTTTTCAGTTTCTATACTGCATCTGATTCGCACCTGATATCACATGATTTGTTGGTATGACATGAAGTCATGAAATGTACTGTATTATGATGTAAATGTATTATAATGAAGACAAGCTGATGCATGACACAACTAGGGCAAATGGGTTGTTTGGATTTATGGAATTTGTGCACTGCAGCTGATGACATCATACAACGTTGTCAAATTTAATATCACATAATCTGAGCATCATAAAAGCTAGGAGGGGGGATTATCTAGTTCTAAATCAATAAAGGGATGTTTCTGTCTCTATCTCTCTCTATCTCTCTCTCTTTCTCTCTGCCAATGTTCTCTGCTCCAATCAATGTTAAAATATGCTTTTTTAGTAACTAAACTGTTTTTGTACACGCCTGCCTGCTTTGTTAGCCTAAGAGATGATATGGATGTCACGAACCTACAGATCAAAAGGTGTTTGTTTAATTATAATTATATGCCGCAAATCTAAGCATTTAATCAGATTTGCCCTAAAGCATGGACAAAGTTTTGGAGAGATTTTTGCTGAGCTGGAGAATGAACATATTAGCAGAATCCATGCTAACATGAGCTAATTGTTGGCCTTCTCTGCTCTTCGCATTGTGTGGTTTATGGTTTAAACTAAACACGTTGTCAGTTTCTGGGTGCCTTCATCTATTACAGAATATCTTTAACATGGAGCATGTGTTTTGCAGGTGCACCCTGACCGTCTCCTTGGAGCAGGCCATGAACCTGGCCAGGAACCACGGCCTCATGCATCGCTGCTTCATGCAGACTATGGACATTATGCGCAAACAAGTATGGCACTACTCCACACTATTATTGTACTTTTCTTCACTGTACTACATTGTACTGTATAATACATGTACAGTAATCTGGGCTAAGTTCCGATGGTCTGTGTTTTTGTGGTCGACTGTAATATTTCACACGTAATACACAGTAGGTTAACATGTTTGTCCATGTAATCCACAGGGAACCAGAGTAGAAATCTCTGCCAAAAACCTCAAAGTGATGGACCAGATGCCTGCCTTCGCACCAAGGTATCATACTGTATATTCCACATGTAACCAAATATAACTTCTTTTCTGTGAACACCTTTTGCACCGGTGCCAAAGCCTATAGTTGTCCTCAAGCAGTTACGGCATTAGACCCACATCTGATAAAAAGGCTTTTTTGCTTTCTCAGACAAACATGAATAAAAGTCAATAAATCAGTTAAAAAAAGATGTTAGGTGGAAAAAATCTAACAGGAAAGAAATCATCACTTAAAAAAATGATCAGGGGGAAAAAAAGATGATCAGATGATCAGGGTGCAATTGTGTATGTGATTATGAGAACCTTGATCCTATAAGAGAATAGTCAAGGAACATGTTATAATTTTTTTTTTCATGATTTCTCTTTAAGACCATTAAAAAACAACCACATCACACACTTATTATATTATTATGTGCAACATAACGTAATGTGAACATTGCAAGAACTACATTTCAGACATTTTCAGTTTTGTAACAAGTGAGCTTATACACTGAGCTACATGCTATAAATCTAAACATTCTTCCTTTTCGCAGTTAAATATGAGATTATAAAACAAAACCTTTTACCATTCGTGCTGTTAACATGCCCTGAAAAATAATTCATGTGTCAATATATTTAAAATAAAGGCAGAGTTCCTAAAAATATGAAAGTTTAATAAAAAATAATCAATCAATATAGTATATTATATATAATATAATAATAACGATAATAATCAATATGTAATTTTAATAAGCTTTAATAAGATTTTTAATAAGCTATTTATTTATTTATTTATTTATTTGAGTGTAGTCCTTTATACAAGAAAACGAGTGGCGTTCGAGTCAAACCGGGATGTAATTTCTCAAGATTAAAGGTGTGAACCCAATTGACGTTTACAGTCTTCAAGCACAGTACGGTGATGAGACTCAGCCACAGGAAAACATCTGAGGGTTGCAAATGTTTTAAAGAATGCTGTATGTCTCCGAGCCCACTGCTGACATTCCCATGAGCCTTCAGTGAGTGGAATACCTGATCCTTAAAAATCAACAGATAAAGACATCACACAATCATTCACCACCATACCCATTGCACATTATGGGAACTCAGCTGGGAGATATTGCCACGTCCCCCATACAGTCCTGACCTCGTTCCAAGCCATTTCCACATGTTTGCACCAGTAAAGGTGTTCTCGGGAGGCCAGCGTTTCAGACATGAAGGGGACAGTCTGATCATGGCTCCAGAATACTGAGCAATCTTGATGGTATCCAAGCACTAGTGAAACACAGGGATAGGTGTATTAGCATAGAAGGGGATTATATAGAGAAATAAAGGTAATTTTTACACTCATAAGTATGTTCTGTTATTCTGCACTATCAAAAGTCTCAGTTTGACTTGAATGCCCCTCGTACATTAGTGTTTTTGCAGTAAAATTCTTTTTTTATTTTCTCTGCTTGTCTAGTTAGCAACTTTAGCACCTCAGCCTTTGGCATAAAGGCAATATTTTGGTACGATTAATGCTGACAGTCTTGTTTTGCTCATTCCAGACTCTTCAAGCTGTGTCTCCCACCTTCCGATGGAGACCTCTGAGCTACACCCTCTCGACCGTTCACTTGAAATATTAAGCAAAAGGCTTGTGACTTTAGGACAGTGTTTAAGAGGTCACTTTGCCAGACGTTTCCGTTTGTACCAGACCTTGGCTCTGAGAGGATTTTTACAGGAGGGTACCACTCCCACTGCTTCAGCACAGACTTTTTCTCTCTTGGAGATACTTGGATTTTCCCACTGATTGGTGCCGCTCCTAAGACTATGGCTCTTTTTTTTCTTTTTTTTTTTTAACCGAGTTACTAAACTACCTGTAACAGACTGTGTTCCTCACTTTGCCTTGGACTGCAGCGTTGGTGACTAAACCGGTTCCGTCTCTAGCTGGCGACCCTAACGTTTCTTCCACTGCCTCATACACGTGGTGATTATGTGCAATTACTGTAGCTTAGCATGTGCATCCTTGCACTATTCCTTCTCTTCAAAAGGAGTGTTTTTTTTTTTCTCACATCAGGTCTTATAAATTACTGAAAGCATTCCACTCTAACCACCTGACAGTATTATATGGACCAAGCTGACACTGTTGAAGATGTTTTAGTTTCTATATCTATTGAAATGCTTTATTTTATTTTTATGGTATATTTGCGTTTGTCAGGGTTCCATAATGTAAACAGGAAGATTTTTAGGTCAGAAAGCTGAATGAAAATAATCAGTTGACATGTATTAATACTAAACGCTCAAGATTTTTTACTAATCAGGTCAGAGAAAGCGAAGACGGTTTCGTTTTTTGAGTCTGGTTTTGGCACTTTTTTATTTTTGGGTGTTACAGTACAGAAATATTTCTGAGCGTAGCATGAGTGTTTTGAGAAGTACAATAATAATAATAATAATAATAAAAAAGCTCACATTATTCATCAGTGTTTGCTAAAGTACTGTACAAAACAATGGGATCATTGAAGGATATTTAGATGAAGGCACCTATTTTACTGAATTTTACACACACACACACACACACACACACACACTGATCAGCCATAACATTGAAACCTTGAAACCACCTTGTTTTAGGGTCCCCTCGTGGTATCTGGCACTGGGATGACCGCGGATCTTATGGGTGCTGTGGATTGCGGGGCGGGTCTGCCGTGGATCGGACTTGTCCAGCACTTCCGTTTGGTGCTTGATTGTAGTCCAGGTTGGCAGCCTCAGGCTTTGTTTCTGCCAGGCCCCATGCATGGCAGCGTGTGATGCATTGGCTGTACTGGTGCCTTTCTATAATGGCCAGCATTGACCTTTTGAGGACCGGACCTGACAGCCTGACCTTTAGGTGCCCACAATCCTGTCACCAGTTTTCCTGGTCAGTGATCATTATTGTTCAGTGGTAATGCTCTGGCTGATCGGTGTGGGTGTGTCCCTCTTTAGGGACTGTAATGCTATAATTTTAATTTTAAATTGAATTATTCATAATGCTAAAGCAAAACAATGTGGA
>JAOVVA010000032.1:4975880-4987277 GCA_028565275.1 Leiocassis micropogon | reverse complement strand
TATTATTTTATGGAAAATCATCTTCCCCTATGACATAAACATACTACAGGTATGACTATCTGTGCTTTTTTTTTTTTTTTTTTTTTTTTAAGTCACACAGCCAACGAAACACTGACAAAGATTGTGTTCGGTGTTATGCAATGCTTTTTTTTTTTTTTGGCATTCACTGTGCCTTTTGGAAAAGAAAATAAATTGGGTGTTTAATTTTAGTTTTAACATAACTGATACTGTATGTATATGTGCAGCAGATCTTTATTTGTACGTAACTGGTAATGGTTGTGTGGAGTTCACCAAAGAGTGGAGACGATTGCGTGCATTTCCAGCTGAGCTTGCTTTCGAGAAACCAGATTATAATGCTGCAGGATTCAATTTTCGGTTATACGTGTCGTCCAGCCCCAGACAGATTTTTGTCCTGCATCATTACCTGTTTGGAATTAGCAGATAAATTTAATCAAGTATGTAAGATCTGGGAAATGTTCCTGTGTGTTAGTCCCAGGCTAGGCTCAAAACGGGAATCTCCGGGTCAGTAAAAAAAGTAAAAAAGACCTTGTATAAAATAAGCTTAACTATTTAATGGTGATCTTTAACTTGTAATATCTGTTGATGTTTGAATGTACTGATAAGAGTTTTTTTTTTTAAAGCAATGTGATCATGACACGAGTCTATAATGTCAGCTCATTAACAGTCTATTAAAGTCCAACAGGTTTGAGTGAACCTAATGTCACCCTGCTGGTTGATGTGTGTTCACCTATACATAAACACTCTCAAAACAACAGGCATGTACTGTATCAGATGTTTTCACTTGTCCCGGGTGTTCTGTCAAATCCATATGGAAATTAAAATTTCTCATGGTTAATGATCAGTATTGTGTAATTAAGCTTCATGACATTATATACTGTAGTAAGATAAATGCTGTCTTGTCAGGTGAATGAAATCCAAACCATATTTATCTATTCAGGAGATTTATTTTCATTTGCTGGGTTTTATGTCGTTCCCATCTTCATCACTTTTCAAATGGCTGAGTGCACTGATACAACCCATGATCAGTTTGACGATTTATATCAGGGATTGTCAAACTATAACACAGAGTCCTTTAATTGTGTGAGAAGCTCAACTATATAATATTCTATTCCATGAATGTATTTTATAAATACTGTATAAGTGCTTACAAATATCAGTCCAAGGTGGCACTGTGGTTTAGTGATTAGCACTGTTGCCTTCACGCGGGTACACAAGTAAAAACATGCAGTGTACCTTAATTGGCATCTCCCGTAGTATATGATTGGGTGTGTGAGTGTGTGGTTGTGCCCTGTGATAGGTACTGTACTGTAGGTGGCCCATGTGTCCTCTGCCTCGTGCTCTAAGTTTTGCAGAAATACGAGATACAGGATAAGCAGCGTTGACTATGGATGGAAAATTGGCTAAACTATGAAAATCTTTTTTTATTGTGTGCTCATATTCTTAAAAGTTACAGGGACTTATGGTCAAACAAGTCACATTAAAAATAAACAAATTTCTTCCCCCTGTTCATCTTCCTCCACTACACTACACTATTACTGTACCTCCACCCCATCTGCAGGGCACACACACACACACACACACACACACACTCACACACTTATTCATGAGTGACTTATTGAATATCAATTTCCAAGTCCTACAGTAATTTACAGTTCTAAAAAAGTCAAATGAACAGGGCTCTGAGTCACAGAAAAATTCATGTAGTCAGCGTATTTTCATTTCTCCAAAAGTTTAGAAGCCCCTGACCTTGAGCAATTAAATGAAAAACAAGCTGTTTTGCAATTTTTTCGCACCTCCAGGGTCCGTGTTTGAGTCCCGCCGCTCTGTGCATGGAGTTTGCATGTTCTCCCTGTGCTTGGTGGGTTTCCTCCAGGTGCTCCGGTTTCCTCCCACAGTCCAAAGACCTGCAATTTACGCTAATTGGCGTTCCCAAATTGCCCGTAGTGAGTGAATGAGTGTGTGAGTGTGTGTATGTGTGTGCCCTGCCTCGTGCTCTAAGTCTCCTGGGATAGGATCTAGGCTCCTGCGACCCTGTATACAGGATAAAGCGTCATTCACTCTGCAGGCTCTTCTTTTTAGCCGATTTACAGACATTGCATCTCTTGATTAAAAACTCAGAAATACATTGCTTCTTAAAACCAGCTTGTGATTTATTGACCTTTATCCCTTATTCATAAGAATCTGCATAAGCGTAACTGCCACAGTCCGTAGCAGTGCAGTACAGTCACTTTTTCTGAAATGTGCATTTTTTTTTCGTGGAGTCACTCCAGTGATTTACTGTATTCATTAACTAAATGCCTGAGGCCATAAAAGTTTCTCTCATCTGATATTTACTGTAGAGCTAACCAGAGTTAATCATCTAAAAACAAATGTGTAAGAGCTTATTATATTCACTGTGACTTTCTTTCACACTTATTACTTTTTCTCTTAGAACCGGTGGAGGATTGCTCATAATAATCCAACTTTTATTTACAGTTAATGCCGTAATAACTAATTATACAGTACATACTTCTGCCAGGGTATAACAGAAGCATTAAAAAAAACATTGGTGCTTAACTTAATGGCAATAACTCCATGCACCAAAGTTATGATTCTTTTTTTATGCATTTATTGTTTTTGCTTAATGTAGAGGAATAAAGAAATAATTCCACTTTTAACAAAATATTATTCTGCTTATATATCATAAGATATAATATCAAAACAATTTTATTACTTGATCAAATGTAATCTTTAAAAAGCTGAGATGTTGCCTTTAATGCACACACACACACACACACACACACACACACACACACACACGAACAAGTCTCTTACAGAGTTATAACTGTGTTTCTAGGTTGCATGGTTCTAGTTCTACCTCTAGTGTAAGAACAGCTTCTGCACCCCTCTCAGCCCCGTTTCCCAGCCTCACTTTTATACTTCTGAAGTTCACTTACAAATTAAATGAAACATAATTTAACTCCTGCTGCCACGATTTATTTTTAATATTGCTAAAAGAACGAATTCCAGTTTTCTGGAATTAAACGTTTTCCTTCTGGAAGCTCAGAGTCAAGTCGTGCAGGATGTCAATGGGAATGCAATGCAGTGAACTATTGCTGAACAACTGCAAAGTCGTCAGCACTTACTTCAACCCCATTAATTACCATTAAAGTACTGAAGACATTCAGTATAGCTCTTGGCCAGTATATCTATCAGAGCTATCCGGTAGCCTTATCAGCAAGTCTTGTTTTTTAAAATTGCTTTAAATTCTAGTTCTATGGTCTACACACAACCCCACAGCATGTGTCTAAGCCTAAACCCTGTACTGTATATTTTGAACATACTGAGCAAGTGATCCTAGATGTAGGTAGACTCATAACCTTGTATCTTTCCCTGCTAAAAAGGTAGCCGAGGCATTATATCACCCTGTTCCTACTGTACCCAGCAGTAGATTTTTTTTTTTTGTCCTGTTAAGGTCTGCTTACACTCCTACGCAGGTAGAGCTCTTCCATCTTACCTTATTTAACTATTACGCCATTCCTGTTTTCATTATATAATTCAATGTAATCACAAAAAGTTATGGATGTATTGCACCACTGTCATACATTATTTTAAATACCTTGTTTTTCAACCTTATCATAAGATCCTGATGATCCTGAAGGGCTCGCAGGAGCGCCATCTCCTGCTTTCTTACAGTATGCGCAGAATATTGGAATCCATGGATTGTAATCCTGTCTTCCTACTAGCATCATTCTGTTTCATTTGAATCGTTATTGTACTGTAAAATTGTACCATCTACTATAATACAATAAAATCATTATTACAGTAGCGTGGACTCCCCCCCCCCCCCCCCCCCGAGTCCTGGTTCCTCCCAACGGTTTTTCAGTGTTCGCTCAAACTCCCTGGGGGATAAAGGCACTGATGTGTTTAAAGCCGCACTTGTGTACCAATTAAGAAACTTCCGTTAATAAGATTACAGAAATCGAACTGTTTTATGGTGCATCCTTAAAGCTAGTTACTGTACACGCTGTGAGGGGAGAGACGTGTTTTGATTATTTTATATACTTTCATTGTGCAAACAGCCACTTACACATATGATGTCTTTTATAAATATGAAAAAGAAACCATGTATTTGTTAACATACACAATGAAATGTCAAATATAAAGTGTATTTATACAGTATATAAGTATAATTGTTTATATAGTATATGTATAGTTCTTCCACAAATTCTTGCCAAAAAGGTGGATGCACACACTTGTCTAGAACAGGGGTGTCAAACTAGATCCAAAAAGAGCCGTGTGAGTGCAGCCTTTCATTCTAGCCGAGCTGAAGCCACACCTGATAGTCTATTGAAAGACAAGAACGGCGAATTAAACAGGCCTGGCCTCTGCTTGGTTGGAATGGAAGCCTGCACCCACATGACCCTTTCTGGATCTAGTTTGACCCCCTTGGTCTAAAATTTCTTTGTGTCCTGTAGCATTAAGATTTCCTTCCTTTCACTTAAACTATGGGGCCCAAATCTGACAACGTCCCAGTGCATAAAGAAAGCTTAATGAAAGCATGGTTTGATGTGGAAGACCTCAAGTGGACTGAATAAAGCCCTGATCTCATCCCTAAAGAACACATCTGGGATGAGCTGAGCATGCCCCAGGCCTACTCACCCAACCTTTCCTCACTAATGCTCTTGTGGCGGAATGAGCAAATGCCCACAGATATGTACACTTCATATTCTAATGGAAATCCATCTCAGAAGAGGTTCAACAAGTACACATTGTTAGGTAAGGTGTCTACACAGTTTTGGACATGTACTGTAGCATATGTAAAATAGTAAATGTGTTTAATATGTAAATCCCATGCGAAATACAGAATCCATCCATTCATCAATCTAAAGCCTCTGTCCCATGGAGGCCAACAGTAACCATTGTATTTATTCCCATTTAGCCTAATCTGCATGGACTGTAGGAGGAAACCGGAGTACCCGGAGGAACCCACCAAGCACAGGGAGAACATGCACACAGCCCTGAGGCAGGAATCGAACCCGGACCCTGAAGGCGCAAGGTGACAGTTCTAGCCACCATGCCACCAAATACAGGATAAATGCTGCAAAAATATTTTCACGTAAATTGCACCTGGTACAGTAGCTCTATAAAAAAGGTTGATTAGAAAGATGCCACACAGTTCTCAAGGACAACATAACAACTATAAAATAACTTAAATGAAAAAACACTTAAAAACCCTGTATACAATCATTTAGAGAAGACAGCTTGCCAAGATGAATAGCTAATCTTTAACCATAATTGCAAAAAGTTCTCACTCACTCATCATCATTCTCTATACCACTTCATCCTGTATACAGGGTCGCAGGGCACCTGAAGCATATCCCAGGAAACTTAGACAGGTATACCCTGAACAGGGTGACAATCTATCACAGGGCACACACATAAAGTATAAACACTATGGACAATTTGGGAAACACCAATTAGCCTAATCCAGATGTTTTTGGACTGTGGGAGGAAACCCACCAAGCAGGGGGTGAACTTGCTAACTCTTTGCCGCAGACCTGAAGCGGGAATCGAACTCTGACACTGGAGGTGCAAGGCGACTGTGCTATCCACTAAGCCGCTGCGCCACCTGGCTGTAAAAAGTTAATTATGCATTTCCTTAGACATCCTAAAGCTGTAGATAGACAGATAGATAGACAGATATACTTTATTGATCCTGTGAGGGAAATTACAGTTGTTAGAGGGAAAAAGAAAAAAAAGGAGGGCAATGGGGGAAGGCAGAATGTAATTAGAACACATAAATTAATACAGTATTGCAGATTCTATCAAAATAATAAGAAGAGATGAAATGTGCAAACTGTCAGTGTATGCACAGTATGTGTGCATAGAGTGACTGGGAATAAAAATAAAATGTGCAAATTGTCAGTGTATGCCAGTTATTAATGGGATATGTATATACATTTGAAGTAAGTTGCTATTGTCATCTGTTACATAGAGGTGAGTCATTGTACAGTGCTATGGCGAACAGTAGGAATGATTTCCTGAACCGGGTTTTGTGACAGTGAAGCTGGATCAGTCTGTTAGAGAATGAACTCCGCTGCCTCTGTATGAGATCATGTAGTGGGTGGGATGAATTTTACATGATTGACAGGAGTTTGTTCAGTGATCTGTTGTCCCTCACTGTTTCCAGCCCGTCAAGTTTGTTTACGATTATGTGTTCAGCCTTGCGGATGATTTTATTTATCTTGCCTGCGTCCCTGGCACTTGGCAGCTGTAATTGGCAGCAAAGGTTTTTCCATAAAGTAATTTATTTGTCACACATATTTTTATTTATGCTTATGAAAACATATTTTTAAACATAGTACAATCGACAGACATTATATGTGTACATTATATGTGTAAGTGCTAGGTGCTATGAAACAGCTTATATAAAACCCATAAAAAACATGAAAAACACTGGCATGCATGGCATGAAGAGGGGCATCGGTATTCCAGCAAAACTTTGCCCTATTCTTGGTGCAAATGCCACTCCCCTGGATGCATGCTTTTCATTTTAGTAGAGATGTGGATATGGATTAGATGTTCTGAGTAAGGCTTTTTGTGGATGGGCTCGTATGAAAGCACATTTTCATTTCCGTTATCCAGTGTATGGACAGCACATGGTGACATCTTTAAACTTCCACAGAACACTTTAAGACCTGATGGACTGCTTTACTTTCAACCAGGGGGTTTTGCTCTGACTTGTACCAGGATGCCGTAACCCCAGTGTATTTCTGTGGATCCCCACCCCTTTGTGTCTTATAAAAACTTTGTTATTAGGACCCACTGATCAGATATAGTCACTATGTAATAAGTGCTCCACTGCTCTTCTTGTAAATTCTCTATAAGATTCTGTAATGTTGGACGGGACACTATCAAATTGCCACCTTGTGGGGTAGAGTAAAAGCACCCTGATGCCTTTGGTTAGTGTGAAAGAGTGGCATTCCTGCTTAGGGTCGGTAACACACAGATAGACCTCTTACTGATGTTTGAACTAGATTTGGGATTATGTAAGGGTACAAGTTTACCAGCTTATTAGGCCATGCAGAATTTGCACCTTCTTATCCAGGTTAGTAGAAAGAATCTTGGATCCAGGTCACATTCTGCAGAGTATTTAGACTACCATGGACTAGCACATGGACTAGCAAGAGTTGTCTATCCTGATAATTTCATCTATTCCGACTTACGAGTGGTAATCTCATATAGATGGATAAAATATCTGCATAATGGAGTGACTGCTTCAATGCGAGTTACAAAATAACTTGCATAGTGCCAGTGCATGCCACACAAGTCATGTCATGTTCATTGGGTTTAATTGTCACTCCTCTATATACAGTAGTTTGTATACACTGGTATGAAATGTAATTTGTCCATGACCATTGTACAAATCATAACGGTGGCAAGAATAGATAAAGCACTAATACACAATAGTGTGAGACGAGTGCAGGACAATAAATACACGAAAATGAACATCAAATGCACAGGACAATAAATATATATACAGAATACATGTGATGAAATAGCATAAGTTCTCACTAGATAGTCATCAGTGTCTGCACTCAGCACTTACTGTAAGCAGCATACATCTGGATCACCAGCTACAGTATGCAGCATAAGGCCAGGTAGCGATCAGTGTCAAGTGCCCAAGTGAGTAATAAATCTTGTCAGCAAAAGGCCATAGGGATGAATGTACTAAACAGAGCTAAACCTAAAGATGCAAAATATGTATAGCTGTATGAGGATAGCTTTATAGAATTTGAACTCGCTCTGACATGTGTAGAGGTGAGAAAAAGGAAAGACAGTTAATCGAAAAGGTGTTCATTTATTTAAGAGTAATTGATTTTTGGCAACCCCTTTCTTCTGGAGAGGGTTGCCAAAAATCAAGTGCAACTCAACTAAAAAACTAGGAAGAGTTCAGTTGAGTTGGAAGCAATCAAATCAAAGTGACTACTTTAATGAATGTGAAGCAGCTTTTCTATTTTAAACAAAAGGCCCTTAGAAGGATTGTAATGTGCCATAGTGATTAAACTCATATGGAAGTCCCAGGTTAGTGGTTCTGAAGTTCATTTTACTATTAAACAAATGGCTATAATTCCTTAAGTTTGTAAGATTCTTACCTACTTTTGTGTACCATCAATAATGTTTGCTTTGATTCTGTACTTTTATAATGCATTTATTGTAATATCTAATAGTTTAATATTAAAATCCCTGTATTTGGTGTTGCCCAGATGTTTCCATTTAAGTCTACATTTTCTTCTCTTTATTATACAGTTTTATACAGTCCTAAAACTGAATTTTAATGTCTTTTCAAATGTTTCTCTTTTAGCACATGTCTGTACAGTGTCTCACGTTCAGTGTGTTCAGGTTTTTGGATATGGCCTGGCAAACAGGGTATTATCAACCTCTGAAGAAGACTTCATTTCATTAATTTAATCATTCCTCGTCTGTACCACCTTTCCTGTGGATGGTCAAAGGAGGCCTGGTGCCTGTCCCTGGAAAATCATGGTACAAAACAAAGGAAACCCTGGATAGGGCACCAACCCACGGCAGAACACAAAGGCTGCATTTATTATTTTTTATTTTTTGAAATAAATAAGGATGAAATGACCCTAAAATGAACCCACTCAAAAGGGATCCAGTCCTGTACACTGTAAATGAATACAGTATACAGATGTTTTTTGCTGTGTAAAACAGTAGTGTTGTACAGATAATCAGTATAAACACATAATGAAATATGTTCAATTCTAAGGATGAGCTCAAGTTACTCTGATAAGAGCAGCAGTTTTTATACACTGAAAAAATTATTTATGTACTAACATTAAGGGTAGAATTTCCACTCAAGTTTTAATATGCAAGTTGACCAAAAAAAAGTAATGGCAAATAATTGTATGTTTACGTTAAACTCATCTAATTAAATTATGTACATTTATAAACTTAATTGATTGTAGTAAAATAAACATCCTATCAATATGTAAACGCTACTGCAGGCCAAATAATTTTTTGAGTGTACAGTAGGTGCAAGTCTGCAGTGTCACATTATTATTCAAGGTAATCCTTTGTAATCTGATTGTGATTTGGAGAAAAATAAATGTTCAAATAAAACATATTTGAACTGGTTAAGTACAATAATAGTGTAATTTTTCATTAGAATTTGAAAAAAGGTTCCCATTGTGTCGCCTATCCGTCTCTGGCCTCTTGGGGCGTGGCTCTGCAAGCCCTCAGGGGTTTGATGTGGTATCTGGCACCAGGGCTTTGGCAGTGGATCATTTGGGTGCTGTGAGTTGCGGGTTCGGGCTTCTGGGTTTAGGCTTCCGTGGATTGGATTTTGTTCAGTGAATTCCATGGGTGCTCTATCAGACTAGGATCTGAGGAGTTTGGAGGCCGGGCCAGCAGCCTTGAGCTCTTTGCCTGAGCTCTGTCCCCGCAGATTTGTGGTGCACTGGGGGTTCTGGTGCCTTTCTTTCACAGCCAGGAATAATTTTTTTTTTTTTTTTTTGCCAATTTGTGCTTTGTTTACTTTTCTGTGGGACTGGGCCAGACAGGCTGGTTTTTGGTCCTTGTGGTCATGGGTGAGCTTTTTTGCCCATGATCCTGTCACCAGTTTGCTGGTATATAATTAATAATCAATTTTTAATGTGTTCATGGTATGTGGTGTTAATGCTATGGCTGATAGTGTAGATACGATTCATTATTTGTGGATGAATTACATGTGATTTAGGCTATAATTGCTTATATTTACAAACTAGCGAAAGCAAACAAACAAACAAAAAACAAACAAAAACAAAAAAGCAACTCAAAAAGTTACGACAGGGTAAGCTTGGGTAAGAGGCGTGGTTATTCCCCCCAATTGTACCCCCGCCCCTCCTCCCGCACAAACCCTTTAACGCGTTTCCTACGACTTTTTTCATTCGGATTCTGTCCAACTCTCGGTTGCTCGACTCCTTAAAAACGTAGAATTAGGTCGGAACTCAGACAGGAGAGCAGGAGAGCAGGAGAGCACTGCAGCTTCGCTCCGCTGCCTGTGTTCTCCAGTGAGGGAAAATCTCCGAGCACGCGCACACACACACACACACACACCCATTCGGGCGATGGTCGTTCTCCAGTCTGACATCGTGTCTCTCTGAGGCTCTGGCAATGACGAAGAAAGCGGCCAACGGGGACCTCTCTCGCGCTCCGTCGCCGGAGAAGAAGAAGCCGAAGGTGGGTTTCGTGGGAGTGGATGCCGGCGGCGCGGAGACGAGTCGGGACGGCGCGCTGCTCATCGCGAGCGGGGAGAGCGCGCGCCGGAGCTCCAGCGCCAGGATGGGGCTGTACAGAGCGCGAGCGAGCTTGGGCGGCGCGCGCGGGAATCACCGACGCAGCGCGGGCTACCGGAAACTGCAGAATTTCCTCTACAACGCACTGGAACGACCGCGAGGCTGGGCGTTCATCTACCACGCTTATGTGTGAGTAAAGCCGCCTCACTTAGACACAGCACGGCGCCGTCTTGCGTCGCTTAGGATATGGGGAAAAGTTTTGCAACAGCTGCACGTTTTGCCGCAGAACGCGGTTTCCCATCATTCCCGCATCCCGCATCAGTGTGTAGGTTCTGTTTTACCCGGCACATTGCACATGATAGTCCTACACTTTAAACATCAGCGTGAAACATTTAAAGCTGTATGATTTAACCTGACAATGATAATGATAATGCTTGTACTGCGTTATTATTTTTTTAATTGATTCGAATGATTTGCATATTGGCGTTATTTTCTTGGAGATAAAGGGAAACGTGTGATCCGAGCCAGAGACACACCTTTTATGCAGATGAGGATCTTTCGTTTTCCCGTGAGGTGCCGGTAGAAAGCCGCGAGATGCGCGTGACCGCTTACGTTCAGCACTGGTCAGCTCCAGCAGCAGCGAGAAAAAAGAGCGAACTGCTGCTGCTCTCTCTTTTTCTCAGACACACACCGAGAAAGAAAGAGAGAGAGAGAGAGAGAGAGAGAGGTTTGAGCCAGTGCAGTGCAGCTTTTGGACCGCTTTTTCTAAGAAACCTTTTCATTACTCTAACTACTTCATATCCTCATTGAGCTTATGTCTGCTGCACATGGCAAGCTGATCTTATTTAAGTATACCAGCAAGGCACTAGTTTAGTATGAACATATTTGTTGCATGTAGCTCTGCATTGTTAAATGTATAGGTGTATAATCAGGATAAAACATTCAACTATATCTACTTTGCTAAAACATGCCATATTTATTATAAATTCAAATTTTATTTGTCACATACACAGTCATACACAGTACGATATGCAGTGAAATGCTTAGACGACCGCCGGTGACCTTAAAATAAAAGACTATTATTAGGAAATAATATGAA
>JAOVVA010000032.1:4961952-4973791 GCA_028565275.1 Leiocassis micropogon | reverse complement strand
CAGTTCTCCAGATTTCCAATCTCCTCCAGGTAGGCCGTCTCATCGTTGTCAGTGATCAGGCCCACCACGACGGTGTCGTCAGCAAACTTAATGATGGTGGTGGAGTTAGTAGTGGCCACGCAGTCGTGTGTGTACAATGAGTACAGCAGGGGCTTCAGAACACAACCCTGGGGGGCTCCAGTGCTGAGAGTGAGGGAGGCTGAGACATTTCTGCCCATCTTTACTGCCTGTGGTCTGCCAGTTAGGAAGTTGGAGATCCACTGACACAGAGATGAGCTGAGTCCCAGGTGTTTCAGCTTGGTGGTGAGTGTGGAGGGAATTATGGTACAGTATTAATTGCTGAACTGTAGTCGATGAAAAGCATTTTAACATAATTCCCCTTCTAGTGTCCAGGTGAGAGATGTATGGAGGAAATGAGAGATGGCATCATCTGTAGAGCAGTTTGAACGGTAAGCAAACTAAAGGAAAGCAGACGTGACCACGACAAACAGCTGTGGTGACAGGCCTACAGGAGCGATCGAAACGTTTCGATGAAGAGAGCTAGGGCATGAGCATTCCAGGAGAAATACTGCTGGAAGTGATCCATATACACTTAGTGACCCTCGGCCAACTGTCAATGCAGAAGTCAAATCAAAAGCGCATCCTGGCAGCGGTGGGATTCAAACCCACGCCTCCGAAAAGACTGAAGCCTTAATCAGCCACGCTACCAACTGATATATTGTAAAAATGTGAAAAAGTAATTACTTCTAAACCTAACAACTGATTGTGCCACTCATGGCGGCAACAACTACAATCAAGTGTTTGTGACAACTGGCAAAGAGTCTTTCACATCACTGTGGAGGAGTTTTGGGCCACTCCTGGGAAGGTTCATTAATGTTTTAAGTTTCCTTTACTTGTAGTTCATTGGAGTTCCAAAGCCTTAGAAATGGCTTGATAACCCTTTCCAGACTGACATGTTGTCTTTAGACAGGTTCTATCTAAGTGATTTCTTGATTTAACAGCTCTTACAGTAATCAGACCTGGGTGTTGCATGTGAAATTTAACTAAGCTTTCCAAAATCACTGTTTATTCATGATTTAGCAAGTGGATGGCAATTACTTTTTCACATAGGGCCAATAATGGTTTGGACAGTTTTTTCCCCTTAATAAATTAAATCATCATTTAAAAATCATGCATTTTGTATTTACTTTGGTAATCTTTGTGTAATATTAAATTTTTTTAATGATCTCAATAATTAAAGTGTGACAAATATGTAAAAAAAATCAGAAAGGGACAAATAGTTTTTCACTGCATTGTATTTTCTGCTACTCATATTACGTTGTTGATAAGTAACCTTACATTACTGTGGTCTGGACTCAGACCAGTGACAGCCATGAGTATACCAATGCTTTGGCTGTTTGTATGGCATCATGCTTATGCAGTAAGACCAGTAGTCTATACAGTACTGTGTATTGCATGCAGGGGTTCCTTAAGGGGGGTGATGAGTGATATTTCCTTAGTAGGCAGGGAACCCAAAAGGACCCCGGGGAACAAGAATTTTCTTTCTCCTTTTCTTTCTCCTTAACTGTAGAGTTTAATGACAGACTTATTTTCCATGGCAACAATCATAGTAACAGTTTTCTCTAAGCAGAGCTCAGACTCCTCTAAAGCCACAGAAAGCAGAAGTAATTGAAATACATCATCGAGAGTGTCCCATTAGCTCCAGCCTCTATAGTACGTACATTAATGCTCGTCTAATTTCTCGACCCGTCTGAAATGATCCAACGACATGATGCAGTGCTGAAATTTAAGCCCTATAATATGACTAAAGCCATTTCAGTCATATTATAGCTTTCAGTTTCTTTGTTCACTCTGGCCCTTATGCTTCTAACATACAGGAACTTCAGCCATCTGACATCTGCCTATGTGTGGTAGATTTTTATATTTATAAACTCACTGAGCCACCATTTCTAGCCTTGGTCTTCTTATATATTTATTTGGAGGAGTGCAGTATGCTGACTTCAGTGTCTTGAGCTTCTAAGGTATTATTTTTGCTACCTTTCACCGGTGTTGTGATAGCTTAAAATACTGTCCTATTTAACTGTTGTGTAAGGCTAAAGAAAAAGGTGGTTTGCGCTGAATTTTTATTGTGATATTTGGCAGAGCATTTTATATATATACTCACCGGCCACTTCATTAGGTACACCTGTTCACCTGCTCTTTATCACAAACATCTAATCAGCCAATCATGTGGTACTGCATTTAAGCATGTAGACGTGGTCAAGATTATCTGCTGAAGGTCAGACAGAGCATCAGAATGGGGAAGAATGGTGATTTGAGTTACTTTGGACGTGGCGTGGGTTGTTGTGGGTGCCTGACAGGCTGCTCTGAGCATTTCCGAAACTAAACTGTACCTGGGATTTTCATGCAAATCATCTCTAGGGTTTACAGATAATTTCTCTGGTCAGAAATGCTTTGCTGATGCCAGGGGTCAGAGCAAAATGGCCAGACTGGTTCCAGTATAATAGAGCTGAGCCCTTTGACCCACAAAAACAGTTTGGCTCAAAAACCTCCAATTAAAACATACTGTAAGTTAGACTTTCTTTAAGACTCTTTTCTGTCCTTGGGCTTGTGTTGTGAAATAAATTTTCCCCGACTGTCTGGGAACTCTGACTCAATTGAAAAGCACTCTAGACCATGCAGTTTTGCAGTTAACTGTTAATTCAATTAGTATAATAATAAAAATCCAGCTATTTACATTTCACACATTACTCACCTATTATGTGGAGCGGTGGAGTTTTTCTATAAAACATTTTTTTTAAATTAAACTTGCCATTGTTTTGCTTTTGCATTACTGAGATTTAGATTAAACCCAATTCAATTCATGTCAACAGTGAAGCAAGCTAAAACTATAGGAACTCAGTAATACCATATATAATAGTGAGTTGTGGTTTCTACCCCTCAAAAAAAGAAAAAAAGGAAACAAAACACAGACCCCTCTGGCTATGTTTTGTACCCCACTTGGTGTCCCATAATAGAATATGCCAAAAGATATTCATCAAAAACAAACTTGTCCCTACGGCAACAGATTCATTACCATCTGGTATAAAGCATTTTCTTATAGGATCCCAGATGTTGTGAACAATTGTTTCAACAGTGGTGCACCCTTCATTAAAAACCATCTGAAATCTTGGTTTACGTCTCAGTGATATTTGATATATTTTCTTTCTCACGTTCCTTGGTACAATATAGTTTTTTTTTTTTTAGCTAAATCGAATTGAAATTGTCAAAGAAAAACAAAAAAAACAAGTTTATCATATGACTGTGATTAAACTATTATATTTAGATTAGGTTATGTTCTTTCTTTTCAAATCAATAGCTGCAGTTTCGTTATAGCAGAGACAGGTTTAAAGTTCGTGTTAAGCCTCAATTTTAGATGTCAAAGAGCTCTTTCTCAGAACTGAAATATCAGCTCTCATGAAGTGATGTCTTGTTCCAATAAATGATTAGTGTATCACAACAGGAGGCAGGCATCAGCTTCCCATTCTCCACTGACACACACACACACACACACACACACACACACACACACACACACACACACACACACACACACACACACACACACAGAGGGGATTAGGTATATCCGAAATGGAACTGAAATCTCCTCAGCACCAGGTTTCACCTTTGTTAATGTTATATTCTCTCTCTCTGATCTGTAATCACAGGCCTGTTGCTTAACCCCTATTTCTGCACATTTAATATAATAAAAAAAAAAAGATTTATTTAATTTTGGGCAGCTGAGGTCTTAACTTTGGCGAGGGCAGAGGGTACTGTGCTATCATCCTGATGCCTTTTCAATCATTTATGAGCGTTCTTCATGGCAGTGAGCTTTTATAATAGAGATTTTAATGGTACTGTATATAATACTATAACTCCATTTCTATTACCTGCAGTGTTGCCTGTCTTGTCTAGTATAAGGTAATGGCACATTAGACAGTGAAGCCACATGTTTGGGTTCGCTTGAATGTTCCAGCTTGTTTTTACAAAGATAAATACTGCAGTGAACAGATGGAGATTTCTGAGACAGCAGTTACACAGTGATTTGGACAGAAAGTACAGATTTGCACAAAAGTCTAGGCGAAATATAGCCGAATCAATACAGGAACCACCAGGGGAGTAAAATAAGATTATGAGCTGATGAAAGTCTAGCTGTAGTAAGATGTAGTGCACATGAAGCACTAAAGCACAATAACACATGACATATTTAAACCCCTAAGATCAATTACCCCTCTCTAGGTTATTCTCGACAATGACAAAGGAAAATGGAGCTATCATTATTGGAATCTTCAATCTACCATAATTTTTTTTTAATAATCATGTTTATAAAAGTGTGTTTTGCTACGGTATATTTACTTTACTTCATGAATTATACAGTTCCCTCTGAAAACCTTCTTTTCAGGGGTTCATACATCACTGTGCTTTTAAATCAGTTATTCAATCAATTTAGTTTATTTATATAACGCTTCTAGCAATAGACATTGTCACAAAGCAGCTTTATCATGATATAAAATTAGATTGAAGTAGCATTACCTTCTAATTTGCTCTTTCAGCATGCTCTTTAATAGTACCTCCCTTTTGCTTGAATCTCTCTCTCTCTCTCTCTCTCTGTTTGATAAAAGAGTCTGTCTGGATCATGCTGAGTCGTCATGGCTCACCACAGGTTGCATCAAAGCCACCTTACTGTAGCTTCATTTTAAATCTACACCGATCAGCCGTATCTTTAAATCTATTGATATTAAAACCATCGAGGTGCCACCTGGGCATCTCTAGCCACCCGGGGTGTAGTTCCGCAGGGCGTCTGGGGCTGTGTTGTTGTGTCTGGCACCGGGATGTTAGCAGCCGATCCTGAGGGTGCTGTTCAGTAGGTTGTGGGATAGCGCCTCAGTGGATCAAATCCCTTAAATGCTCAGTTAAATGGGCTTTGGGGAATTTCTGTTTCTTTGGGCTCTTTGCCTGCTGGGCCATGTGTGATACCATTATTGACCTTTTCAGTGATTTATGCTGCATCTGCTTTCTGTGGAACCGGACAGGCTGGCCTTTGGTTCTTCCTCTAGTTTAACCGTATATACAGTAATTGCTAATCGTGCTATTCGATTCATCTTACAGAGTTGTTAACGCAATGGCTGATCAGTGTATATTTTTCTAGATTTTAAGCTTCAGTGTGTTTGGTCTGGGATTAAAAGAAAAGATCTAAATTCCTAATTGTTACTACAATGTGGCCAAATCTGAGCCATTTATGTTTTTCAAGATGACAGACTGGGAAGAATGCTATGTGAGATGTAAGAGACTACTCAAGAAATTCACTAGCTGTCTTTTAAAAGTCGCACAACCTGAAAAAAAATCCCAAACTTACAGTATGTTGCTTGTCTTCCAGTAGCAATGCTTACTCACAAACTTAATAGACTATGTAAAAGAGCTGTCAAACAACCTCTTTTTGTTGTAACTGTATGTGTTGTGAGTTGACTCACAGATAGATTATGAGAAGGTAAAGATATCTTTGGCAAAAGTAAGACACATCACAAAACCATCACCATTTTTGTGTCAAATGCTTTTAAAAAAACAAAAAACTAAAAAAAAACTGAAGTTGAAGTGTAATTTTCTTTTCATTAATAACAGCAAACTGTGTCATTTAGTTTTCCTATACAGTATTTATGAGTTGCCTTTTCACATGTAAAATCTTTTTTCCTCACTAGGGGTAGTGGTTAATCCAGGACTGAAAAATGTTAATGTTTTAAAATAGTTTGATCCACTTCTATATGCTACAATGTAACATAATTAACAGATTTGTCCGTTTTTTCAGATGTACAGTATACTGTAGGTCTTGAGACTGATCTAAGACAGCTCTGATCTAAAATAGATCTGGATCATGAAAAACAGGCTTACCCTTATTAAAGACATTTAATAAAAAAACTAATGATGTTTGTTTGTTTGTTTGTTTCAGCTTCCTGCTCATTTTCTCCTGCCTTGTCCTCTCTGTGTTTTCTACCATTGAGGAGTTCAAAAACAGCTCAGAGAATGCCTTGTACATTCTGGTAAGTATTTTAAAATATAATTCTTTTTTTCCTAGTATGTGCCATGAATTATTATTTCTCAGACACTTTCACGTTAAATCTTTTCCCATCTTTCACGCCAAGTGCTCGTAATCAGCTACAGTAGCACACTGGAATAAGTGACAGACAGGATAAGTTAGCTAGTGTTAAGTGCTGTGAACATGACACAGGATGGATTCTTTGAGTTCTTTTCTGTTAGAAGGGCTGCTGTTAACCTCATCATAGCTGTGTCAGTGGCAGTAGACCTCAGAGGGATTGCATAAAATGCCAGGAGGTTGTATGTCTATATACATACAACCTCCTGGCATTTTACATATACATATTTATTCTAACAAATACCTATTGACTGGATAATTAATATAGTCATTAATATATTTCAGCTGGCAACAATCTTAACCCTAAGGGTCAAACAATCATGTCAGAAAGGTCAAATTATTGACTTGCATTAAGCAAAGAAAGCAACTAAGGAGATTGTTAAAATTACTGTAATTGGGTTAAGAACTGTCCAACAAATTATTAAAACCTGGAAGAATGTGGTTGGAAAAAAAATGTGTAACTATGATCCAAAATCACTTCAACACTTTGTGAAACTGCACTGTAAAATATCCACAGTACAGAGTAACCCTAACCCATAGCTAGGTTTAAAAGTGAAAGTAAGAGCATTTACACACACACACACACCACACATACAAAGTGTTACTTTTTAATTTGCAAGATTGGGACTAAACAACTGAAATCCACCTGTTAATGAGAACTTTGTGTGTGACTTTTGAGCAATAGAAAAAAGGTCATGAGTCCAGGATCTGATGAGTCCAGAAGGAACCTATTAAAGGGTGATGGGCACATCAGGGTAAGAAGGGAAGTGCATGAAGTGATGCACTCATCATGTACAGTATACTGGTCACTGTACAAGCCTCTAGAGGCAGTGCTATGATCTGGGATTGCGTCAGTTGGTCAGGTCTAGGCTCTGTAATGTTATGTGTCAAGGTTATCACATCTATGCATTTTTATTTCTTACTTGCTGGCACAGTAAGAAATACTTTTTGAGAAGGCATATGAGTGGTGTCAAGATTTTACAGTATCAGGGTGAAATTGTGAGAGTGGTTCTGGGAGCCTGACGAATCATTTCAGAGCCCTGACCGTAACCCCATTAAAAGGCTTTGGGGTATGCTGGAGAACACTCTGCAAAGTAGTTCAGCTGTCCCATCAGCTATACAGGATCTCAGTCAAAAATGAATGCAATTTGGGTGCAGGTGATTATGAGTCTTTTTCACACAGCAGGAGGGGAAACAGATAGTTGGACGGGTGGGAGGGGTCGTTAATGATGCTGGAGCAAATGCTAGCCTGACTGGTTCAATCCTACAGTACAGAAAAATCAATGCAGCACAAATTGCTGAAAAAAAGTTCATGCTAAATGCTGATATGACAGAAATGTATCAGAACACTCTGTGCATCACAGTCAGAGGTGGAAAGAGTAATACATTTTTGTACTCAAGTAAAAGGACTGTTACTTCAGTGAATTTTTACTGAAGTACAAGTAAAGCTACCATTATAAAAAACTTACTCAAGTAAAAGTAAAAAGTAGCTCATTAAAAACTTACTCAAGTAAAAGTAAAAAGTAGCTCATTAAAAATTTACTCAGAGTAAAAGTTACAGAGTTACTTTTTTTTAACAGCGGGGGTGGGATGGGGGATTCTAGTGTAATTTAAAAAGACAAGGGGATATAAATCTCAAAATAGTTGTTTTTAATTAAATAAACACTTTTGCATAATAAATCTGTTCCCTTTGTTGTGCTTGAAATCAAAGTAGTCGCTTAAATATGACCAGGGGTTCGCTTCATAAGAATTTGATGGCATTTCTCTTTCAGCTGTGTCTGCATCACTGACATCTCTTTTGTCCGTCTCCATCGTTCTTGTGAGTTTAGGGTGTTTGTTCTCCCCGCCCACCAATCAATCAGTGCAGTGGTTTCCGGGGTGCTATTTTTTTCCTTCTACGTTGCATTATTTTTTATTATTTTTCATTTTCATTCAATTATTTTTACTCCGTAATGAATATGATTTTAAATGTAGCGAAGTACAAAACTTCAAACAAAACATACTTAAGCAAAAGTAAAATTATGGATTTTAAAAACTACTTTAAAAACTAGAAGGACACAAAAAAACTACTCACTTACAGTAATGCGAGTAAATGTAATTCGTTACTGATCATAGCTTGCCACGTATGGGGCTTAGCAGGCAAAGAGTACAAGGCTGTTGATCTGACCTCCAAATTCCCCAGATCTCAAGTCAATCGAGCATCCACGGGATGTTCCGGACAAACTAGTCTGGTTCATGGAGGCCCCATCCTCCATCTGACACCCCTTAAAGAATCTGTTGCTAATTTCCTGGTGCCAGATACCACAGCACCACCCCTGAGTCTTGTAGAGTCATGCCATGAGGGGCCAGAGCTGTTTTAGGAGGGGACCCTACACAATATTTGGCATAACATTCTGAGGTTTAATCTTATGGCTGGACGGTGAATATTGAGATCTGTTTTTTTTTTTTTTTTTTTTTGAAAGACTAGGTGTTGCGCCCTGCTAACCCATTTAGAGCTGCCCTGGTAGTAAATTTAAATGTATTTTAAAATAAAAAAGTCTAAAATTGATGTCAATTGAAGGTATCTTAAAAAGCATTCTATTCTATGACTCATGGACATGCCATAAGATCCTGCCAACCCAAGTTACAATCTATATATTAGTCATTCCCAGATTACCAATATTACTAATGCCATTAGATACGCTATTGCTGACACACAATCCAGGAAATGGAAAAAGAGCTCACTGACTAAGAAACAAACTATTTCTCAAATTGAATCTCAAATCTGTAAATATGTGACGCAGATTGATGTATAAAAAAATTCAAAATGTACTTTTAATGGTTTGGGTATTACTGCACTTTCTGCCTTATTCATAATTTATAGCAATAATGTGGCTCCTCTACAGCCCTTTTCTGCTATTGCTCTTATATCACTGCCCGCCACTAATGAGCTATGGGATTTTATTGGTAATGTGATACGTCTCCACATCCCCTCAGGAAATTGTGACCATCGTGGTCTTTGGTTTGGAGTACATCATACGGCTCTGGGCTGCCGGCTGCTGCTGTCGCTACAGAGGATGGAGAGGGAGGCTGAAATTCGCACGCAAGCCCTTCTCTGTTATAGGTGAGGACAGTTGTGTTTTTCAGAGAACATGATACACCTCCATCTTCACTTCTGCTGTCGGTTTCCTGCCTCCACATCCTTTCTCTTTTTTCTTATGCTCTTTTCTCCTGGGACAGGAAAAATGGGCCTTGCTTGCATTTTCAAGGGAATGAAAGCACAAAGTGGCTTGGCATGCTCTGAACACCAACGCTAGAAATGTCAGTAGCATAATAACCATAGCAGAATAATGGCTGTTTACTTGCCCTCTCCATCTGAGTTGCCTCATTTTCTTTTATCAAGGAACTGCAGTAGCTCTTAGACAGATCTCAGTCACAGATGTCTTTTCTGTTCATCACTCATAATAAAAGGCGTGAACAACGAGAATGTTCATTTTCTTTGAATTGTTGTTTACAGGTACTCCATCCATGTGCAAATAAATTGCAAGTGCTTGTGCCATAGCTATAAGTGTTTTAATAATAGATCAAAAACTGATTACAAGTGTTGCTTTAATTAACATCTTTTGGAAAAAAAGGAGGTTGTTTTGCGAAGAACCAGTGACCTGATTCTTCTGTGTTGCAATGACCAAGGGTTGTGTTAGACATGAAAATTGACTAGGGCTTCTCCTGTGCAGACATCATGGTGCTGTTTGCCTCTGTGTCTGTGTTGGCTGCTGGCTCACAGGGCAATGTATTCGCCACCTCAGCCATCCGCAGTCTCCGGTTCCTGCAGATCCTCAGGATGCTGCGAATGGACCGCCGGGCAGGCACATGGAAACTACTGGGATCTGTGATCTATGCGCATAGCAAGGTGTGTGACTGCATGTGTGTGTTAGTGAGTGATAGGAAGAGAAATGTTCAAAGCCATTAGAAAGTTGGCAAAAGTTTGTTTATTCCCTGTAAGGAAGCCAAAATTCCTACTGAGGAAGACTTTCTCTGCCTTCCTTTAGTAGGTCTGTTTCAGAACCTGTGTCATGCTCTTCATGTTATAATGTGAATCCTTACTATTTTTATTCACAGTACATTTCTGTGTGTGTGTGTGCGCGCACGAATAATCAGTTAAATATTGTATTATGGTACTTTGCATTCAAAATATTGTGGTGCTGGAAAAAATTAGAAGAATTAGGCAAAGACAAACCCAGTGCAGCATTCCCAGCTGAACATAAGTACTTTACTCTCTAATTGATGTTTAAAAAATGGTTTTAATATCCAAAACACCGTAAGCTGAAAAAAACAAAAACAAACAATAGACATTTGCCTGTAAATGGTATGAATCATCACCAATATTAATAATAAACATATTCAATAATGTATACGTAATGTACTATAAATTACATGACAATGTCATCCCTTTTAATATACATTAAATTATATCCTTGCCTTACTACTGTACAATATTTTAAATAGACTTTTTTTATCACTGATAATTTTTTTTAAATTATTTTTAAATGTATATAAAGCATTTACAACAACAACAAAATATATGTATAATATATATTTAAACATTGACAACCTGTCCTTAGTTGCTACCTGTATGATTTTATTAATTACAATCTTAACAACCTCACTTTAGAGTGCAATTAAGAAACATAAAATATATCAGTGACCAAATAAACCATGAACTACTGTAAACAATATAACTTACAAGGTAAAACTACAGTGCTGATAAGGTAATAGGTTTAAACAATCAAATTTACCACACAATATAACTGCCAAAAACTGAACCTTGTGCCCTTTATCAGCCAGGAGCTGAGAGGTAGGAGAAAGCCTTAAATCATGCGAGTTAATATATGCTCCTTTGTGCAAACCAGCCAGACGCTTATAAAGTGTAAAGTAGTATAAAGTGTGCAAACATTCACAAACAGCGTCACTGCACTTCCTTTTATGAACTTCAAAATAAAAGTCTGTTATATAAAATGCAAACACAAATGTAAAACAAATAAGAATAAAGTGTCCATATTAGAATTAACATCAAGGAAGAAACAAAACATAACCATTAAGAGTTTCCCTTATACATTTCCTTAAATAAAGGCCTTCCTTGTGAAACTTTTATAAGCCATCTATGGCAACACTGCCCTCTATTGCTGGAGGTAAAGATGAAGTCCCACTTCTGTGCTTGGGGGGGTTTAATGGTCATTAACACTCCCACTAAATCATGAGGGATTTGTATGACGTTATGGAATATAAATTACAAATCATTTTTAAATAAAGCAAGAAAAATGATCTTTATCTCTGCAACGGACAAAAGTGTCCATACTACAGTGATACTAGAATTTACGTAATTTAATAGGGATACACTTGGTTGCTTCTGAAATCAGCTAGATGACCTCTAGCAACAGGATCAGCTTCTGGCCTGGGCGTTCCATGACGGACAGCTTGTCCGATCACCAAAGCATACCTTGACTCTTCTTACAAGGCCATCTTTATCTGTTGTAGTCTCTGTAATTCTGGCCAGCTGCCACTCACTTCTGGGAAGATCATCAGCCTTTTCCATGATGATATCTCCTACTTTCAGGTTTCTCTTTGCTGTGTGCCAGCGCTGTCTGGTGGCAATGTTAGATAGATATTCCCTTC
>JAOVVA010000032.1:4921402-4956465 GCA_028565275.1 Leiocassis micropogon | reverse complement strand
AACATTTTGTGTGACAAACATGCAAAAGAATAAGAAATCAGGAAGGGGGCAAATAGTTTTTCACACCACTGTATATACATATATAAATTAAATGCTTATGAACAGTGATGTGCTTTGAAGTTTTACCAACCAAACACACTTCTACTGTAAGCTAAGCATCCATTTTTTTGTCAATGCAAAGTAATCAGAATTCATGATAGTAGAATCGATGATATTAGACTGTATGTTTGTATGGTACCATAAACTTATCACACAGTAAAAAATATCTTATGAGATGTACAGTAGCTGTCATAATAGACTTAATGAAACATAATGGCCTATTATGTTCTATGTTAATAGAACATAATGGCCAAAATGTTCTCACACCCTGATTACTTTTTACTAAAATACATGCATGTATTACATGTAATCAAAACCAAATTAGCAGACAAACCAAAAGGCTGGGCAATAATCGTGAAACAGAATAAAGATCAGTCAGTTATTAAAACTAAGGGCTGGAAGACAGAGGGACATTGTCCAATCTCTCAAATGTTGTTTAGCCCACAATAATCAATTCATGTAATCAAGGTTCAGTGGTGCCTGAGAGCATGTTGATGGCACAGACATAGAGGCTCATAGAGGATTTACTAAACACCTCTGTGAATTCAGTTTAGTTATTCTTAATCCTTAGAACCTGTCCTATCTTTTAATGGCTTTTTCTGTAGCCATTATGTGGCTTACTATGTTACTATGATTGACGATAGGAGCCCGGTATTGTATGATTGAAAATACTTTACATGCCTGGGAAACAAGCTGGCCATTTAAAGCAGCTTCAAATTCCATACATTACTGGGTAAATGTCTAAAGACACTAGATTGACTACAAAGTAGTTGTCAATGTCTTAGTGGCATTTTGATGGTTAGTGTTTTTATTTTTTTTTTAAATTCTCTAAAATAACAGAAATAAAATAAATATCATAAGTGGTTATTTAATTGCTGTTTCAAATCCAGGCAGAAGTAATGTACAAGAAACCAGTTTTATCACTTTAACCGTGTTGTCAAAAATAGTAGGTACCAAATTTAAAAACTGAATGGTATGTATGGTTAATTACCACTGACTCTTACTGTGTCTCAGATTATTGCAGATTAATACAGATATTTTCAGACTCTTTCGTTAATCATGGGGATTTTGTCTTTTCACCCCCTCTACAACCCCTCAAAAGCTAAATACATTATTTACATTAATATCAGTCAATAAAGTGTAGAGGTAGCTTGGTCTCCTGGGTTCAGTCCTCATTTATAAATTTACTGATCATGTGTTGGAGAGTTAAATCATGTTCAGCTCAAAATCACGTTATAGATCTTGAGAGAAAACCTTTTGCTTTACTGTGATCATACAGTATGTCGTGATCTTCGGTATTTTTTTCTGCAGAACAGTGGTTCTCTCACCATGTCTTTAATCGTTATTCCAGAGCAAGTTAGATAAAGTGGGGCATATACAGTACGTATCAGCTGGCCCTGACGTAATAATTTATAGTGCTGTCTGCATCCACTGATTTATGGGACCCTTTTTTCTAGTTTAGTTAATTTATGATTTATACTGTATACAGTATATACTGTACAAAAAAGTTTTAAACAATAATTAAATAGCCATTAATGATTTTCATTTCTGTAACTGGTATATTTATGTAGATAAATAGAAAGGGCCAAAAACTACACATACTGTACCTATGATAAAGGCTTATTGTTAAAAGACAAAATGCAAATTAATGCTCAAGAACTACATTTTGCTTCAAAAAGCAGCTTTCATTTAGATGAATGGAGGATCCCAGTCTGTTTTGAAACTTGTATTAAAGCCGGTTAAAAAAATACAGTTTGCAAAGCTTCATCAGTAATACTGTTAAATTAAAAAAAAAACTTTGTTACATTTGTTAAACTTTTTAAATTACTACAGTATTGTCATGTGTATACTACATGTGTCTTTTCACATTTTTTTTATTTTAATATTTCCATATCTTCTAAAATCATATTTTAGTAAATCATTTCATAAATAAGTAGACAGATAAACAGTCCTTGCCTCGGCTGATGCAGACAGCTGTTCTCTGAGGACTCTGTATTAACGACTGGAGTTTTCTACATTCTACCTGAGCCTCTAATAATGAACTGGACTCCATTTTAACTTAAAGACTTCCAGCATGAACTTCCAGCCGCTAACACACAGTATGACTGCAAAACAATTTCTGCTATCCGTTTCACCCAAATGAGGATGGGTTCCCTATTGAGTCCGGTTCCACTCAAGGTTTCTTCCTATTGCCATCTCAGGGAGTTTTTCCTTGCCACCGTCGCCCTCAGCTTGGTCATCATTGACAATCTGATTATTTTGATTCATATACATTTTTCAAATTTCATACAAATTTTTATCATAAAATTTATATGTAGTTGCGTATACCACATCTGTAAGATATATTAGTATATTCTGTGAATTTATATATATTTTTTTTCTCAGACTTATCCCTCCGCTTAATCAGCTGGACCTCTTGCGCAGTCTGTCTGGCAGGTCAGGATTCAGGTTGGAGCAATACATTTCTTTTAATGTTAAATGGCTTGCTTCAGTTATTAGTGCTAACAGTATTCAGTGCACAGGAGACTAAGTAAGACTCTGTTTTCTCTTTCTTTAATCCAAAGGAAGGACTCACATCCTGATGCTTCTCCCAGGTTGGTTAAATAGCTAAAGTTTTAACAGGTTTTTGAATGTCTGTTCCTTTAATTCAACTCATTACAGAGATCATTCATGTCAAAGTTTTTTTTCAAGAGTTTCCTGCACCAGCATTATTCTTCAAAGGAATGAACAGTCCATGCATTTCTCTCTGGATATCTGTTATTTAAAAAAGAAAAGAAAAAGAAGATTCAGTTAAGTGGCACTTTATATTATAGTACTGCTCCATGTACAGTATGTACAAGGTAAAGACTCAGACATACAAAACCTTATATCAGTACTGCGTTACGCCGTTTACAAAGGCTTCAAAGGTTAAATACAAATATATTCCTAAATCTATTCTAGAACTGGTCATTTTTGACAAGTGCATAACCTGTAAAGGACTGTACTGTAATATTAAGTGTATATTTCAAGGTAAAATTGTTTTCTCAATAAATTATCTCTTAATTATGGCCTTCACCATTTTTGACTATTCCTTGTACAATCTCTTGTGTCTCTCAAAACCAACTGAACCACACTTTGCAGTAGTGAGATTTCACACAAAGACACCCTCTGTGGGTGTTGCCCGAGATGCAATAGGTACCGTAGCACACAGATACTAACATCTGCACGTCCGGATTTCTCTCCAGCACTTGGAACTGTGTGTTTTTCCCTGTCTATATTTTCTCATTTTTGACGCTGTTTCCAAATAAGTTCCTTCTATTTATTGTTTGTCATAAAAAATGTCAAGTGCCACTTTATTTTTGGAGATGTATAAAGCAGTTCACTGCATTTTTGTTAAATGGCTCAGTTTGTTCTGTTTCAGTGGATGTGTTGTCCTCAGTAGTAGATTCAACTCTGATATGTAAACTATGATCACTACGAAGAACAGATTTCTAGCTTTAAATGAAGATGTAACAGGAGAGAGGGAGTATTCAAAAGATGGAAGGACAGACAAATAGACAGATAGACAGAGAGAGAAACTGCAGAAGGTGCTTGTGGTGCTGCCTGAGACATTTCAACAGATTAAAGAGGGTTGCTCAATGGGGTTTTGTGCATTATGTGTAAGCCTAGTTATGTATAAAATGTAATTTAAAAAAAATCTCAAACATGAACCAGTTAGGACATTGCATCCATTCCATCAAAACCTCTATTGGGAATCTCTTTCTCTTTTGAATAAAATGCTCAGAGCAGTGGAAAATACAGATATTGTCTGTGTCATTAGACCATAAAGCCTACTATTTCCTATTAATGTAACCTTAATTGCAAGTTGGAAAATAGCTTGCGATGGATGACACAGTTTCATCTGTATTTATAAAGTCCAAATTACATTTAAAATTGAATTATTTGACAGTAGCTGCTCAAACAACAAATCCCAAAATGATAAAAATCTGGCCTAATTTTGTGTTATTGTCTTTAGCATTGCAGACGATGCACAAAGCTTTCCTCCAAGTTTGTTTTAGTTTCAAAAAGTACTTGGCGCCAATCGAATTCGAGCACTACTTTAAGGCAAGCTTGTTAATCTTATACCTGATGTGTTATATGTGTTATATACATATTTATAATATGTTATATACATATTTTACACTATTTCTGTTTTCTTTCATTTAATGCCTATTATTTCGTAAGATAACTAACATACCGTACAATGTACCTGCAAACTAATTTGAAGACGGTAGAGTGCACACTTTCAGCATGATCTGCATACAAACACTTTCAGCATGATCAAACACAAACACATATAAACACTTTCAGCATGCTAGCATGAGCAGTTTGCCCAATGCATTTGACATGGCTGTGGCAGCATGTGTGCACTGTAAATTGCATGGCAGTAATGTCAGCATGCATCATCAAATGTCCTTGTTCCTTGGCAGATTTTGATGCTGAGGTACATTTAAAGCCTTATTTAATTTTATGTAACTCCAGCGTGTATTACTTATAATCCTGTTTCCAGCATACAAAATTTTAAATGCTCTATTTGTTCCACAGGAGTATTTGCTGGTTCTTCAGCAGTGTGTTGTCATGTACAGATTAAATTAAAGAAACTGACACAAAGTTTTACTGTGACAGGCTGCAAGATGCTTAAAGATGCAATTTCAAAATTGGTTGTTTATGTAATAACCTCAGCAGCAACCTCATTTCCCCTCTCGTCCGTTAAAGGCCACTCAGCATTCAGCAACCCCAGTATATTAATCAGTAAACTACATGTTTCTTACTGGTTCATGCCTGAAGTTAAATGGTATTTTATGCTTGATAGGTTTTTATAGATCACTGCATGGCTTAAAAAAATAAAAAATCTGAAACTGGTCAGGTACAGGAACTGGTCCAAAATCAAGTGTTAAAAAATTCTCCTAAGTCAAAATATTCCTAAAGATTACATTAAAATAGAAGAAAGTTTGGCTCTTTGGAAGCAAAATATTAAGACATGAGGATGGATCGAGCCTTGTGTACAGTTCTGTATATTTTCAGTACATAATAATAATTTGACTCTCCTTTTGCTTCTGTTTCACTCGTACACCCCAAAAAAATGCTTCCTACCTAGCTGTAAGCCAAGCCTAAAAGAGAAAGCATTCTCCAGCCCCTCTAAAAGTGTAGGGGGAAAGGAGACCAAATCACCTGGAGCAGACGAGGGAGCAGCAGAAAGTCCTTGCAAAGTGGCAAAGAGCTGGAGCTTCAGTGAGCGAAAAGGCTCCAAACATTCCATTAAGATGAAAGAGGGTCAAACCCCAGAAGGTCGGAATTGTTTTTCTTTTTATATATCAAGTATTTACTGATGCATGCAAACACACTTTCACACACACATGCACACCTATATTCACTGCTTCTGTTTCAGTTTGAGTTTTGGTCTTTAATATGACGGCTACTTGTTTAATAAGAAGAGATTGTATTGAGTGGCACAGAACCAGCTGTCACAGCCTTTTTTCCAGATCTGTCATGTATACTGTAATAGATGGTGTTAGATGTAGTCTACTAATTAGCATAGGTTATATATAAAGAGCTGAGGCATAATTTTTTCCATAACATGCAAGCTTACATTGACTGTATTTATCCATACTGTAGGTTATGCACAGGAATTTGAATAACTCTCCTCCATTAGCTAGTTTCTTTGCATCTTCATACCATGCTGTGATAAGCTTAAAAAAAAAAGAAGATATTTTATATTTCATTTCTTCCTGCTTACAGTCTACACTCTCATCGCTTCCTTTCTCATTTTTCTTCACTGAAAAAAGTGCTGATTGAGATGCAGAATGAAGACCTCGGAATGAAGAGATCTCCAGGTAAGGCTGTGATCCAGAAATATGATACAGAAAGCATCCAGATGACATTGCAGTTTGTTGTAAAAAAGTATATATATAGTAGCTGCAACTGCTTTATTAGTCAGTTACTGCCTCGGACACAAATTTTTAAGATAGTCAATAGACTTCTACATTTGTTAATGAAAATGATTAGTTTTGAAAAGGTAGCCCAAAATGTTCACTTTCAGCATCAAAACCATGACATCATTTAATCATGATGTGTCCATTCATAAAACACAATAATTAGGCACATAATGTCTGCAGCTTATGATTGACATGTGGTTCTTTAAATCATTTTCATCTGAGACTTTTAACTATTTCTTTCCCATTTCTCTCTCCCCACATTTTGGCAGCAATTGAGGGGTTGATCAGTAAGACAAATCATGTTTTTTAGGGTTGTTGCTTTTACGTTAAGCCACAATAAGCCATCAGCTGCTAGGAGCAGCTGAAAAAGGAAAAGAGTGCATGTGTAAAAATGGCTTTTTAATTACTGAGTTGCAGCTTGCCTTAACAAGTTTCACTTTTTATGCAACACCCTCAGTCATAAACTGCATCTCACCAACAGTCCTGCATCTCACCAACAGTCCTGCATCTCACCAACAGAGGTTTCTAACGGCCTGTATACTGTATGTGTAAAATGCCTGAATATGCATATTTGCTAAGTTATTAATCTTCAATTATTTTAATGATATTATCTCCTTTGGCATATTACAAAATATCAAATACACAACTACATTCTAGTACATTTGTGATTAATGTATTTTTATGACTGAATGTACTGCAAACAAATATATTTTGTCTTTTTGCTCTTTTTTCCCCAAAATTCTTTGCAATTACCTGCATGATGATTTCTCTTTGTTTTGGGAGGAAACACAATTAGTTTACAATATTCAGTGATTTCATCAAAGACTCACTGACTATTATGTCATTTGAATTGGATTTATAATTCATATAACACATACCATATGATTCATATCTCAGTTCATATTAATATCTCAATTCATATGACATATATTCCTCTTACATTTTCTACCTTCTTAACATGCCAGCCAGTAGTAGTAAAGTACTCGCTAGAGTCTAAATACACTATGCCTTACTGTACAGTATGTGCACAGCGTGGTTGAATATTCAGTGTTTCAGGTAAGTGTTTCGTGCATGGTTAATAGTGCAACTTAATCTTAGGATGAGAACAATGAAGCAATAATTATGCAATTTATGGATCTATTAAGTGCTATTTGTGCGAATGCTAATGCTTTTGAGCATCTGTGTTTTTAATATCAAGATTATTGCTTAATACTGCAATGTTCTAACTGGATTACCACGCTCATGGAAATCCTGGTAGATATTGTAGCTTTTAAAAGAATTTGTGGATTTGTGTGTTATAGAAAAGAGTCTTCCTGAAGACTGTGGTGATGATAGAGATTATGAATTTCTGCAAGACTTGTCTCCTGCACTCAAAGTCACCATAAGGGCAGTCTGGTAGGAGATGGCCACATGGACTGTATTTTGCTATTTTTGTGTGCAAAGGTTTTTATTTACTAAGTTATTAAATAATATATCTGCATTGAGTATTAGGTGATTACTATGGGACTTCTAGCTTCTCAAAACGTACTTTAAATTACTGACCAGATTTTGTTTTTTAAAGATCACTTTTTAAGCAGGATAAATCTTTATTTGAGACATTTTATAGTGCGATATACAATCCTCTTCAAATGTATTGTTTTTCTTATACAGAGAAGATTTGTGTTTGAGACTGAAAGATAAATATTAGATGCTGGATCAAAATTTTTATTGCATAAAAAATTCTTGTTATTTCAGAATTTTCTAATATTTTCTAATATCATCTTGACATGTTAAGCAACCTAAAATACAATACAGTGAAACCTCGGATTGCGAGTAACGCGGTTTGCGAGTGTTCCGCAAGACGAGCAAAGATTTTTAATAAATTTTGACTTGGAAAACGAACAAGTCTTCATGCATGCGTTCTTGTTTTAACGCCGAGCGTCACGTGATCACAACTGAGCCAACGGTTTTTTTCTCTCTTGCGCTGCGGAATTGTGGGTAATCATCTCCCTGCTGGGTCTTAGTGCGCGTCTCTTACTGGTACTGTATGATCAACATCCGTGCACACGTGTACTGTTTACTATAACACTATGACCACGTGTGTGTGCGTAAAACATATTTTATTTTGTGTCTGTATGCGTGTGTGTACAGCATGTGTGTAAAGCAAAAGCAAGTCTCATTAGAGAGGTTAAAGATCCATTTTCTCTCTCTGCTCAAGGCTCAGCCTGCTCTTTGTGTCTGTGTGCACGCGTGTCATTGGGACACCGTGCCACACACACACAGACCCCTCCTACTTTCGCCTTCATAGACACACACACACATACACACACACACACTTTCTCTCTGCTCTACACAGAAACACTGCTCTGTTGTGATTCTTTTTAAAGGTAAAGTGCAGGTTAATTTGTTTTATTTTTACTTTGTAGCAGTGATTCCGTTAGTGTGACGCTCAATCAAGTGTCATTAGAGATTTCTTGTTTATTTTTCCGATAAAACAGTGTTTCCTTTGTGTGTGAAAAGAGTGGAGGAAGGGTAACTGTGTAAGACAAGAAGGGGGAGAGGGGAGGGGCTTCTTACTTTAGCTTCACTCATACACACACACACACACACACACACATATACACAGCGCCTGCGCGCATAAACGGAAACACTTATCTGTTGGGATTTTACTCTTTTTTTTTTAAGGTAAAGTGCAGGTTAATTTGTTTTATTTTTACTTAATATTTTTTTTATAAATTTTTCCCCCTTTTTCCGAATTTTCCGATTTTCTCCCCTAATTTGGTCGTGTCCAATTCCCCCCCCGTCACTAGAGGCTCCCACATTAAGCTTCTACCGCCAATCAGTTGGGAGGCCCGCAGACCGACCCACATGTTTCCTCCGATCCACGCGACGTCACCGACCATCTTTTCGAACTGCTCGCTCACACACCGTTGGGGGCGGCGTAACACACTCGGAGGAACAACGCTATCCGTTCCCTCCACCTGTGCGAGCTCACAGACGCCCCTGATTGGCTTGTAGAGCCGTGATTAATGTGGGAGCACTGAGTACCTCTCATCCCTCCCCCCTGAGAGAGCTCGGCCAATCAGCTCTCTCTAGGCCTCCGGCTGTGAGAGGTTAAAGCATCACCCGGGGATCGAACCAACCACCACTTTACCACTGCGCCACTCGCACATACTTAATATCGATTTGATTTACGAGTGTTTTGAAATATGAGGCCGCTTCTGGAACGAATTATGCTCGTAATCCAAGGTTCCACTGTACATTTTGTTTGAACCCACCGACTTTCGAACATGCAAATGACAGGTGTTTTTTTTTTTTTTTGCCCAGATGTGCCTCATTAGATCAATTGTTTAAAAATTGTATTGCTCTGAATATCTACTCTTAGTCTGATCCCTGGGATTTGGCTGCATTTGTGGTTAAAAAGAATAAACCAACATGAAGACCAGTGAGGTGACTACAGGATAAAAGAAAGAAAGAGTTTTGATCAGAACCAAAATCCATTCAAAAAATTTTTAACGTTCTGAAAAATAATTAAACATTGTTGCACTAACAACCGGCCAATAAATAGTTTGACTAATGAAAACAACAGCAGTTGATGACAGAAATATGGTAAGAGCTGTGAAGAAAATGCCAAAATAACAACAGTAATTGACACACCAACAATCTCCACATGGAAGTGGTGAAGGTATCATAATCCATCGTTTTAATAGTACTACAACTAAAATGCGGCAGAAAAAACAAACTATGGAGAAAGGTTCTGCTCATTTTCCAAAACCTACACTAAATAAGCATTTTAATTTTTTTCTTGCCTCAAATTGAATCCCACAAGATGTTTAAAACATTCCTTTGAAATTCTGGTCTATGCTGATGGGATTGAATCAGGCAGTTCCTTCAGATTTTTTAGGAACTCTTCAGGAACACAACAATACTCATATGGGCTGTAGCATTTAACTAATGATTGATGTATATAGAAAACATTCCCCAGAGCATAACACCACCTCTACCAGCCTGGAAGGTTGACACTTCGGCTTGATGGACCCAAATTTTGACCCTACCCTCTATGTGTCTCAGCAGAAATTAAGGTTTGTCAGACAAGGCTACACTTTTCCAGTCTTCTGCTGTCTAGTTTTGATAAACCTGTGTCTACTGCAGCCTTAGATTTCTGGTCTTGAATTACAGAAATGCCATCTGACGTGGTCTTCTGCTGTTGTACCCCATCTGCCTCATATGTTTTTCTGCTCACAAGTTATCCTTCCTGATACCTCAAACTAAAAATGTAATTTTCCACTGACCTCTCTCATAAACAAGGGATCTCAGTGCACTACTGCTCACTGGATGCTTTTTTGTTTATTGTATCTGATTAAAGTCTGATTGAATTCAGAGACTGTTGTTCATGTTAGTAGTTATGAAAAATATTAAATTCACCACCAATTATGTCATACATAAAATCACTGAGATCACAGACATTTTTACATATTATTATGGTTTAGGGGGAAATTATTATTATCTGAAACTGCTGGCTATTTGCATTGCCCTGATGCCACGGGATTAGGTAATTAGATAATTGCATGACAAAATTGTGGAAATATAATGTGAAGTTCTGATCTATTGTCTCACATTCATATTTTAATCCAAATTCCTTCAGTGTCATTTCAATACTTTCAGAAGGGATTGTATATTTTCTATAAGCCCTTTACTAAAAGCACAACTGATATCTTTTGTTGTGACTCTGTGGTTGCGAAAACTGATTGCATTTATGCATGATTATAAACCAGTGTAATTATCTTTAAAACATTGGTCTCTAAATAGTAATTGTTTGTGTCATGGTAATTGTTTCTCTTTTCTAGTAATGTCACAGCTAATGAAGCCGCTCCTGTTGATATGCCTTTTTAACTGACAAGATGTGCTTGTCCTGCTCTCAGTATCATGCGCTTCCTGTTGTCGAAAAGGAGGTTTAAAGAGAGCTTGAGGCCGTACGATGTAATGGATGTGATTGAGCAGTATTCAGCAGGCAATCTAGACATGCTGTCTCGCATCAAGAGCCTGCAGTCCAGGCAAGACCTATGTCCAAACACAGCTGCATTTTTTTTTCACGTAACAACTGGGCCTATTCCAAATTTCTTGTTCACATACTTTCTTTGTGCACAATATTTCACATTTTATGTTTATTTTTTTATTACCACTTCTATAATCAGGCACAGTGCCCTCTGGTGATTACATCTATGATGATAAATAATAGTGGGTCAATTCTCTCATACCCATGACACATTCACTCATCTCTGAGCACCCATGCACCCTCAAAAAAAATATTGTGCAAGAATGGATCAAAGTTTCACTTTCCCGATTATTTTCTTTATTTTTTTCTTTCTCTCACATTCCAAAATTCTGGTGTGACTCATGTTTCTCTCTCAAATAAGATTCATATATGTTGTGAAATCAAATCACTGTTCCACACATATAAAATATATTCCAAAAGCAAATGAACATTGCCTGTGTGTCATGATAAATGTGGGCATGGAATATATTCTCACTTATTTGTCCTTGGTTCTCGGTGGAGCACTGTGATTGGTATCCATGTGTTGCTTCATGATGCTTTGCCCCATTTCTTCTCTATGTACTTTGGCAGGATAGATTTGATTGTGGGCCCCCCACCCCCTTCGACCCCTCGCCATAAGAAGTACGTAATCAGAAAGCACAAACTGTTTGCAGTCTGCCCATTATTGAACATCATTGCAATGCACAGCGTCTCATTTTAATGTTGCATTCAGCTTGAATTAATTGAAATAAATGTAACTTCCAATAAATGTAGCTTTCTGTTCCTTGATCATAAGTATATTCATTCGATACCTGTCATAAATCATGCACAAACTGTTGTTATGAAAGCTATAAAACATCGTAAATGCTGTTCAATAATTCTGTAGTCACATCAGTGAGCATATACTGTATTAGTGGGGGACTAATACATTTATGCATGCCATTCTTGCATTTAAAAGGACAATCAAGCCCACCAATAACAATAGAATCAGTGACGCATGAAGCATCATAAGGCATGGTACCAGGTAATATGTTTGTGAACATTATTTATTTGCTTTCTTTTCAATGATTTTTCCTCTCAGCTATTAGATCAAATGTCACATGGCATTAAGTATAATTAATACATTACCACTTGGCTGGGTGGATCTCTCTGCATTGCAATATTGTTTTCCATGTGACTTTGTCAACTTTGACAGAGTAGGCACAGGAGAGTGGGGATTCACTTGCCTTTATATCACCTAGATACCTATAGGATATTGTATCATGTCAATTGACATGGAGCATGTTAAAAAAATAAAGTCTGAGGAAGCGCGGTCAAACTTAATAAGGACATTGTAATGGTAGCACTGAACACTTTTCAGTGTGACTAACACCTGGGTATAGCACAGACAGGGAAATATTGGATGATGTTCAGACTGAGCTGTCATTGGTATCTCACTATGTTGTTGCTACATTCTAACAATGACCTCTTCAGACCTGTTGAAGACCGCATTAAATTCACATTGGATGCAGCGGGTTACCAGAGTGTCTGGCACATTCAGAGAATTTAGTATCAATACTGGATCCTTTTTTCCTACTCCATCACTTCATAGTATTTATACCAACCCACACGTGTGATAGGAAATTAGTGACAACATGCTACATGCATTGAAAACCTGACAGGGATGTGGCTAGAAAGTAGCATGCACATGATAAATGCATTTTTTTTTTATTGAACCCGTTGAAATTTTTAGGGCTCTGTGGCAACTTCATGGCCTTCCTAAATAGTGGGTGGTGAGCATACGTTTTGGTGTGGCAGAGTAATATTAGGACATAGGCTCAAACAAAACTAAGTCAAGAGGCAGTTAAACTTGAGGGCTTAGTTGTTCTGGATGTTTGGCAAGAAACTCCTGACATACTGTAAGATGGCGTCAAGTGCATATTGAGCAGGCACCCATGCCTCCTCCTAGGGGGCCATAGGGTCAGGGTAGCTCAGTGGTTAAGGCGATGGACTATGGTTCGGAAGGTCCCAGGTTCAAACCCCACGACCACTAAGTTGCCACTGTTGGGCCCTTGAGTAAGGCCCTTTACCCTCAAATGCTCAGATATATAATGAGATAAAAATGTCATTGGATAAGGGTGTGTGCTAAATGCCTAAATGTAGCTGTACCATTCAATCAGATAATCCAGTTTGACCACTGCTCTGAATCTTGTATGGGCTGGTATATCTAGAGTCAAGTTTTTTCAACCTGGTTGGTTATGAATATCCTGTGTGGACAACTATACTCTCTTACTCCCCACTTATTCACTATGTCAAAACCAATTGTCAACTGCAGGGGATGTATTTTAAGGAAACAAGAGGGACTGTTGGAGTGAGCTGTGTCACCAAATGGATGACGCTGTTTTTCCTGGTCAGCTTGCTCCACTTGCTTTTTAGGCTTGGAGTGATGTTTTTTTCCCACAAAGAAATATCCTGCCTATAGAGGGGACGTGGATGGGCATATGTACTGTACTGTAGTTCAAACAAATTCAAATCGATAGTCAACTTCAAGGTCAAAAGGCTGGTAATCTTTGCATGGTGTAAACAAGAGGCTGTGTCAAAGGGGTGCTTGATGAGTGTGGGCTGGATTGAGAACATGTATGCATGATGAATAATCAGTTTGCAGTGCATGTGATTTGTTATGGGTGTGGTAGTTCATGGTGACCATGTGGTGTAGCATGAAAATTTGGAGGTCACTCTGAGAATTGCTACATGTCAGCTTAAATGTAACATAGGGTTGCCAGATTTCTGCAAAACTTCTATTCCGACTAGATAAATACTGTGACACTGACAATCCTGTTCTGTTCCTCTGTGGAGATAATTGTGACAGGGAGCCTCACATTTGTACATGAATATTTCTTCATTTGGCTGATATACACTGTATGGCTCTACTTATAGATGAGCCACCACTGTCACTTACTTAAACTGTCCAATCTTTTGTTTGACCATAAGCCTTGATTACAGCTCATATTTGGGGGCAGTCTTAGTTGTCTGACGTAATTAAATTCAATTGAATTCAATTTTCTTTGTATAGTGCTTTTAACAATGGTCGTTCTTGCAAAGCAGCTTTACAGGATCGAAAGCTAATTTTTGTAAGAATTTTCCTCTCGGCTTTTACTCTAGTCAGTGAGTGTGACAGAGAAGCAGTGTGTGCAGCTGACCGCACCGCCGCTGGCAGAGACGTGAATGAGCTACGCATGTGCACGTGAGATCTCCCCATGACTAATCACAAAACCCTGTTTGCTTAGGGAGCATCTTCACATTTTTTATTCACTGTATTTATGTCAGTAAACCTAATGTGCATGGCTTTGGACTGTGGGAGTAAACACACACACATACCAGAGGCAGGAATTGCACCCTGGAGGTTCAAGGCCACAGTGCTAACCACTACGCCACCGTGCCACCTATAGTTATTTATTCCAATAAATAATAACAATGATCAAATAAATAATCTTCTCCATAGGCAGAAATGACCTGATATCAGCTCTTGTTTCACGCCACCTTTTCTGTCTGCTACATGTTTCGGTGCAAATACTGCTTGGTGAAATTTAGTGACACCTAGTGACTTTTCCAGCAGGCTCTAGCTACATTTTTATTTAAAAAGGATTGTCAACACTTCTAACATAACTGCATTAAAAAGGGTTATGTAGCACCTTTTTTAAGTTCCGGGATTTAGTCATGTTGATTTTGCTATTCTTTTCCTAAATATTAATGTGGCGCTACTGTTTATAGCTAATGTTGCTGTGCTTAATAACCAGTCTCTTTGGTATTCGTAAGTAATTAGCATAATATTGTTCATAAATGTGTTTGTTCAATAACCAAGTATGTCATCTTTCAACTTGGCAAGTACATAAAATCAAGAAAATACTCACATAGCAAAACCATATGGTTTCTCATTATTACAAACTGACAGATGCTAAAGCTAAGGCACAAGAAAACAGTATTGCAAAGCAGAATTATGGTTTCATATTTCCTCTGATATTTCTCTTGCAGAGACTGTGACACTATCATTTTTAGATGTTGTGTATGGCATACATAGCATGATAATAGTGAACACCACAGCACTATTTTGCATGGCTCATTTTCAAAAAAGGAATAAAAAAAAAGAAAAAAGCCATCACCCAGGGATCATTATTGTTTTCATATAAACAACAGTTTTTCAGTGCATGGTTCAGTGCATATTCTTAAACATTTGCATCCCTATTTATTTGAATACTTAAAACCATACAATATTGTGTATTTGGCTTTATTGCACATTGTATATCTGTGAGGAATATACACAGTATCTTAGCTCTAGACAGAAGAGATTGTTTCATGAATTGTCAGGGTGGACCAGATAGTGGGGAAGGGAGTATCAGCAGGGGATAAGGAGAAACCCAAGAGTGATATCGCTCAGGAAAATGACCCCAGCATGATGGGCCGATTTGTCAATATGGAGAAACAGGTATGGGACTTTTTTATTATTTAATGTTCCACATGCCAGATATATTATTGTTGTGGTATTAGTGATAACACAATTGGGCAGTTTCCCAATACTGTATGAGTGTCATAAAAAGCTCAGACATACTTTTGGAAATGCAGGTGGGTGCATTGGACCGCAAACTAGACTTCCTGGTAAATGTCTACACCACACGTATGGGTATCCCCCGCTCTGAAACTGAAGCTTTGCTGGGCTTTAAGATTGCTGATCCAGCACCGCCTTACCACAGCCCAGAAGACAAGAATGAGAAGATCCCGGATGAAAAAGAAGATAAGAAGAGCCCAGAGCCTAGCTCACCTGGGACACCCACCAACAGCATTTGCCGACCATCCACATCCTGGCATCAGCAGAATGAGCAGCCGCTCAAAGTTCCTGTTTGGAATAACAGCCGTGGGGCGTCGCCAGGTACTGATGACCCATCACTTTACCGCATCCCACCTCCACCAACACATGACAGTGGGGAGGGCGGACGCCAGAGACGGCACAGACGCACACAGCCTAACACAGGCATTGACAGCGACACATCCCTCTCCATTCCTTCAGTGGACCATGAGGAGTTAGACCGCTCATTCAGTGGCTTCAGCATCTCACAAGCCAAATGGGAGGATTTCCTTCCTCCAGCATATCTTGGACTGTTTGGGGGAGGAAGAGGAATGGCCTTCTGTACTCGTATCAGACCTTACTTGGCTGAAGGGGAATCGGACACAGACTCAGAACTTTACACACCTGGTGCTACTTCACCTCTGTCAATTACAGGGGAAGCGGCATTCGGAGATAGGGGCTGGCCAGGTCTGAAGTAGAATAAAATGCTTAACATAACTTCCAATTGCAAAAAGAGCTTTTAGAGAGCCTCTGAGTGGATAATAGCAACAAAAACCTAATAGAAGAACCCCAATGTGGTCATTAATGCATGTGGACTAAAATAACACAGTTAAAACCCAATAAACATGATCCACTCATTGGACACTTGTTTATTGGTATGGCTATTTCATGGTTAAAATTTAGAAAATTATTTTGGCACGAGAATGATGTAAATACAGTACTTTGTGGCCTTCTAAATCAAGACATGTTTCTTCTTTGCACACTTTTTAAAAAAAACCCTGAACATTTTGACTTTTCATGTAAGCAGGTATTGGCATGAGTTATTCATCTCATGGGTCATTTGTTTGTACTAATGTACTGTAGATATGTATAGTTATGATCCCAGTGCTTATTACCAAGACAATATTAGAGGCACTTTACTTATTTATGCACAATAATAATTAATGATAGTAAGCCTGCTTTTGCTCTTAGTTTTTTTCTTTTTTTAAAGTTATCTTTTATAGATAACTTAAGATACTGTAATGATACACAGATAATGATGTGATTTAATCGAAACATTTTTTTAAATGAGTACCCCAACCAAAGACACAAAGAGAGCACTTCTGAGCACTTGGATTTGGATTTACACATTTTTACTTTCATCTTCAATACATTTATAAACTTAGCATGTATTTATTTTTTATTAATACATTTACAGGAGTTTTTACAGGTAAAAATGTTTACATTTTACATTCAATTAAATGTTCATTATAATCATTGCCTTGACCATCTGTAAGCATCACCATGCCTTTGAAATAGCTCATTTGTTTAATATCTTATCAAAATCTTATTATCCTACAACTACGCTTGTTATATTCATTATTACAATAAAAAAAAAACCCTGTAAGAAATAGTGGATAGCCGGTTTAGACATTTGATTGGTAGCTTGTGATTATACTGTATGCCAACATTCCACATTCTGTAAGCAAAAGCATATTTTTAGACTAATTATACATATAAATCTTTCAAAAAGACAAAGCTTTCAGACCTAAGAAGAACTCATGTGAATCTGCAGTAGAGCATTATGAAGAGTAATATAGTTTCACTCCACAAGGAATGAATTGTGATTCCTTAGTAATGGCATGACTAATGATTCGTTATGCTTTACTGAAGACCTCTCAAAATATTTCAGTCCCAGTATAAGCGATTACACTAAGTGCATGGCATGTGAATTGATAACGTTAATACAGGATTCTGTGCCAGAAGAAAAAAAACAACATAAAAATAATTTTTTTTTGCATTCAACTGGAATGTCCCTTGATGCCCTACTAATGGCAAAATAAAACACACAAGAACTGTTACATGAAATGGAAAAAAAATATTTTTAAAAGGTTTTTTCTAGAGCATGTTGGAAGACTGCAATGTTACAAGAAATAAAGTTGGCCAAATTTACACGGACTTTGCCTGTTGCCTATTTTACAAACATTAAACCATTAATACTATTCAGAGAGGGCCTGCTTCTACATTTACATGTGTACCAAAAAGCTAAGATGATCCTTTATCAGACTATAATATGGATTCCTTACTGTGTTTTCTTAACCAGTTACAATGAAGTTTAAATTCAGTGAATCCAATCCAGATTGTCTGTTGCCCAGCAAAATGAAACGACGCCTATTGCCGTCAGCAGGCCGAAAGCCAAGGTGGTCTTTAGCACAGCAAGACACTGCAATAGATGGTCAGGGACAATGAGAAACAAATTCATTACCAATCAACGTATTTAAAAAGAAAAAAATTATTAACTAATGCACCAATGAGTGAGCTGGTTTGTCTGCTTAACATATAAGATTTATTCATTGCATTGTTTATTAAAATCCTTATACCACTGCATTGTTGAATTCTGCATTGTCTGCTTTATTTAGTATTGTTGGACTCTATAACTTGTTGCAGGTAGTATTTTGTAAGGATAGTTTTCTAAACTAATAAAGCATGACAGTTGACAGAATGAGTGTTTATATGTGTTATAATGTAAGTATTATTCGGAATTAAACTTGTATTAATATGTTGGACAAAAGTATTATTTGTTATCATTGAACAATAAAAAAAATGCTAATTAAAAAAATGAAAACAAGCACTGGCAATGTGATATAAGACAAATAAGAAGAGCACAGGAAGTGCCCTTATAGGACAATAATCCTTTAGGATGGTACGGTACCATACATTAATTTAACTGTAACACTACTGTACGTTCCATTATTTAATGTACAGATGTTGTAAATATAATCAGAAATAATATAACTAATGTTAATCTAAAGCACCTTCTCCAATCTGAAACTTGTTGCACACATTTTTTCCTTCCTCAAACACAACTGTTGCAAAGAAACTAAAAAGGCTCAAACTAACCTCGTTCTTTGTCTAAAGTTACACAGATCGCAACACTACAGTTTTTTTCTTTACCTTGTTCCTATGAGGATGTTGCTTCACTTCTGCAGTCACAGGCTCCTCTTCCTTCTGTTGCATCCTTGACCTCTCGGGATAATAAGGCCTTTCCAGTGGGTCATCTGATTCACTGTGGTACTACAACACAAACATGAACATGAGCTCTGAAACAATACTTGCACATGTCATGGATATAATCTAATTACCGTATGTAAACAGGTTATTATGATTACCTCTGGTTTTAATGTGGTGACATCTGGTGTGTTGAGATCTGAGTCTGATTCCTCCTCAGTGCTATGGGGTGAGGAACAAGTACAATCAGGTAGATATGAAGTTTCTCTTTAGGAAAAAAAATCATTTTACATTTACATTTAGGCATTTGGATTTACAAAAGTGCTTTGTAGTTTTCCAAAAATCATCAATTATCATCAAGGGTTCTTTGGTCTGGTTCTCTCAGAGAACGCTTATAAGTTATACGTTTTATCTAACAGAGGATTTTACAGAGAAAAAACTAGAAGCACACGAACCCTTGAGAAACTGATCATATAGAATCTGCACCATAATGGATAAACTAATATAAAAATTCCTTACCTGTCAGAATCTTCATCATCACATTCAGAAGATTCATGTTCCAAATGAAATGTAACCTTATGGTTCCTGCCTAAAGAACATAAAGTGAGTAAAAATGTTGCACTTGTTTGCAGTATTTTATTTACCATCATTTGAAACTTGTCATTGTTGGAAAGGCAGCCGGTGAGAATAGACATACAGTATGTTCTCTGTAGCACTTACCTGCTTTATCCTCTGGTTCAGTCTGGTCACCATAGAATCTGTAAAATGCCTCAATTCTAGTTTTCTCGAGCTCCCAGTCCCGGTCATTCCTTTCTTCATCATCATCGTCATCATCGATGCCTAAATCCTCCAGGGCTTCTTCTTCTGTGTACTGTTGATTTTCTCTGTTGCCTGGACTTATCTTAAATGACTCTTCACCAGTCAAATCCCAGTCATACTCATCTAAGCACAGGTTGTCTTCATCCATCAGCAATGCCGAGGACCACAAATCCTCAGGTATTATGTTTCTGGCATCTCCTACATCGTATGAAGCCTCTGAAAATAATTTGTCACTGTCATTCATGGCTGTGTCTGATTGTCCCAAGTCTATGGGGCTGTGGGATTCTGTAGGTTCTGTATTGAATTCCTCATAATGTAAAATAGAGTTTGTGTTTGTGAAGCCTCTTTCCTCAACATCACTGGATAAGTCTCGCAAATTCTGTATTTCAAGATTGTTAGAATCCCTGTCCATTGTATCTGGTATTATGCAATCAATATCATTGTCCATCCTCACTATGTCCTCTGTTGAGTAGTCATGATGTGTAACATGATTGGTTTCCTCTTCCTGCTTCACTGATGAGATGAAATTCTGCTCATCTTCGCTCGTACTATGATCATCACTGCTACTGTAGGCTGCTTGATCATTAACGTCACTTAGCTCTTGCTCATCCTCACTACACTTGCCGTCACCCTCTGTGTTTCTATTATTTGATAAACATTCTTGAACATCTTCTTCATCAAAAGTCCCTTTCTGGAAAGACACATATAAGTTGTCTGATGCTGAGGTCATTTCAACCTCCAGGTCCTTAATCCCAGAATTAAGATCTAGGGCAGGACTGTCTTTGTTTTGAAAGTTCTCATGTTCTGCATTGGACAAATCCTCCATTCTGTCTGTGGAGCACCCATCATTAGGGCTGAGGTCTATAAGAGTGAAAGCCTGGGCCGTAGCGTTTTCAGCAGGCTCTTCGGTTTCACTGTGTGATAAATCCGAGGGGTAATCTGCAAGGCTTTCCCCTATCTGTTCTTGGTCTTCCTCTGTAAACTCTTTCATGTCGTCTCTGATATAATATTTGTCAGCAGTATTTGGATTCATTGCAAGAAAAGGTTCATCCTTTGTATCAACAGATTGACAATGAGACGTTTGTTCTGTTGTGTTGGAGTTCTCTGGCAATTCTTCATCTGTTTCAGATGATGTCTCTTCTGATGTTTGACTATCGTTGGACGTTGGAGGTGATGTCTTTAGCTGATATTCTTCGTCACATGTTTCCATATGTTCTTCCTCTACCAGCTGCGTTTCATCTCTTGTTGTACTGAATTCAGTAACTAGTCCGTGTGGAGAAACACCCGCTGCTAAGTCACTTTGCATGTTTCCTTCCTCTGCAGCTGTACAGTTTAGTGGTGCTTCGCTCATCATCATGTTTACAACTTCATCATTATTTGTTTCATGAGAGAGGCAAAATGTAGACTCTGTGTTGATAGTGAATACATCAGTTAACTCACTCTCACTGCTATCAGAGCTCTCTTCACTTTCTTCCTGTTCATAAACATTAGTGAAGGTGTCGAGTGAGCCTTGCTCCGATGTTGTCAAGAGTTTACTATCACCATTCAATACATCCATGTCCTTTTCAGCAGCTGGCTGTGTTTGAGATGTGTTAGGGCCCTCGTCTAATTGGGTATCCCCAAAGTCTATATCAATTTCTAAAGGAGATACAAAAATGTGCTTAAATATGGTGAGTATTACAGTTAGAAAATATAAATGCTCTTAAAAAAGGGTTCTTTAAATAGTTCTTTATAGGTCCTTGTAGAAAGGCTTTCTACTTGAAATCCCTTCGGTTGTTGAATACTTCATAGAGGATTTGCCTGAAGAACCCTAGGCTTTAGATCAAACCTTCTAAAGTTATACTAATTTTAGTACAAACATAATTATTCTTACCTGAAAATGCCTCCTTAAGCAAATCCGCAATGTTTGGTTCCATCTTCGTTGTTGAAAACTGTAGCTTGTAGTCTCATTTAATTTCCTGTAATTCTCACAACCTCGAGCACAAATTTGCGATAATAAAGTGCTTTCTTCTTTGTCTCACAGTCACTTCCTGTCAAAATCAGGTCATGAAAATGTTTTCGTCTTTCATGCACATTCGTACAAAACCAAAAAACTTAACCTAAAAGATTTCAGTCATAAAACTTCGGACTGATGAATGATATTGCACAATTGTTAATATATGTTTACCCAAAATAAAAGTCCATCATGAAATTACCTGTTTTTCTTCGTGTGTTGAGTCAAACCTGATTTGAGCTGTGGTTTCAAGCGCGCGCAACTGAGTACCCCAGAAAAGGTACATCCTCTTTCTGTGCCAGGAACAGCTGTACATGCATGCTGCAAAAAACAGGCCTGCAAACTTGTCTGCATCATTTCACCAATGAATTTTTTGCAAGCGGTGAACTTTATATCCACCAGTGTACATAGAACTTGAATTCAAAAGTTAAACATTACCAATTATACGGAAATTAAATTGTTCTTTGTTAGTTATTTTAGTTTCACATGCCTTTCAGTTTTGAATTATGATTTCAAATTTCTGATTCAATATATATGGCTGTATAATATGGGGGGAAAATAAGCAATACAAAAAATGGGTAAAAAATTTTATTAGAGTCAATCAAAGTGAGAATTTAAACACCTGCACAAGTGGAAAATTGTAAAATCTAAAGTTTGAAAAAGAAGTGCAGGTCTTTGTTCAGAGCTCATTCCTGAGGTGGAGGTGATGACTTGACTTTAGGTCAACCTCTACTGGATAGTGGTCACTGACTTCCAAAGCCTAAAATAAATAATATGCAGTAGGTGTGACATTTGGCATGCAGTTATTTGTTTTGAAGCAACCCATAAACTGCAAAATACCTCTTGTTCTGTTAAACTGAACTCTCTTTTGAAGTTGAAGGGCTGAGCTGAATCTGGTACAATCCTAGAAATCAGTGTTTTTCCATGTACAATTATCCTAAGGGGAAATTAATTAATTAAAATGTATTAATATTATAATATAATATAATATCATTTATGGTTAGCTAATTCTCACACACTCACTCATTGTCTATACCGCTTAACTCTGTATACAGGGTCACGGTGGGCCTGAAGTCTATCCCAGGAAGCTTAAGGCATAGGGCAGGGTACACCCTGGCCAGGGTGCCAATCCATAGCACGGCACACACATACACACACTATGAGCAAGTTGGAAGTGCCAATCATCAAAACGGAGTACCCAGAGAAAACCCACCAAGTACGGGTAGAATATGCAAACTCTAAATGTAAAGGTGTGAATTAAACCTGGCCGTGAATCAAACCTGGACCCTGGAGGTGCAAGGTGACAGTGCTAACCACTAAGCCACTGTGCCAGAGGTTAGCTAATTAAGTTCATTAAAATGAGTCTTATTTAAAATACACTGACTAAAAAAGAGTGCCACTATTTCAGAATGACCTACAGTACAGTACATCAAGCAAAGAAAAGAACTAAGAAAATTGCTGAAATTACTGCAATTGGCTTAAGAACTGGCCAGTGGATTTTTGTAATATGAAAGGATAATACTGAACCAACAACTTTGCAGAAAAAATGTAGTCGGAAAAAAAAAATCTTAATTAGTATGATTGGAAATCACTTAAATGCTTGGTGGAAAAAATAAACAAAATGAAAAAAATCAACAGCTCTTAATTTTCTAGGAAGCATGAAGATTGGAATTTAATGGCGAAAAGTGATGCAGTCTAATGAGTCCATATTGACGGTATCACGGTAAGAATGGAAACACATGTAACGATTCACCCATCATGTATAGCGCCAACTGTACAAGCCTGTTATCATCTGGAAGTGCTTCAGTTGATCAGATCTAAGCTCAAGATATGTGGCAATATAATTTTTGATACTGCAGATGGTATAATCATATTGAGCTCAAATTGTGAAAGAGTGGTTCTGGGAGCATGAGGAATAATTTTCCCATATAAATTGGCATGTCAATGTCATGATCCATAATCACGCCATAATCACAGCTAAAGGCAGTCGAACAGAATATTTGGGCTTGGCAGTATATTCAAATGAGGAACGTCCTTTACTCGTGTGTTAAAGTCATAATATTTCTAATTTATAATATTTCTATTTAACTAAAATGTAAGAAAGTTTGCTGTATACCTGTCGTAAGCACAGTGTGTTTTGTCACGAACAGTGGTGTCCTGTTCATCTGTAATCAACCACAGAAACTTAGGATCATTCCTTAGTTTGAGCTTCTTCAGGCCTTTATTAGTGACATAACCACAGTCTGCATTCAGATCTCCCAGGATCATCACATTCTACAATGGAAATAAAAGACAAGAAACATCCTAAATGTTAAATATAATATACAAATAAGGAAATGTTTCAAATATATTTTCTGAATAAAAATACACCTCTGTTTTCCACTTTTTTCTAACAGCTTGAAAGACTTCAAAAAGCTCTTCCATCTCATTCATGGCTTTCCTAGGACATGAGTGATGACCAACGATAATGAAGCTTTTCAGAACTGCAAAAGGAAATTAGCAGTCATATAAAGAAATGCCATGATATGAAGCTACACTTGTTTATATAGTAGCTTAATACAGGTTTGAGTGCATTCATGAGTTTCAAATAATATAATGTATCATCAAAGCAGCATTATCAGAATTATGATATACCTAAATAGTTGCAGGTTAATCTAGGATTTAGGATGTAAAGAAAACAGATTTCTTCCAGGATGGGGGTATATATGTACTGTATGTATGGGGTAACTCGGTAAATGAGAGAGGTCTTGAAATACGAGCAGTATTGCTCGCGCTTGTGTGAGTGAGAGTCTCTGTCGGGAAACTGGTGTGTGTGTGTGCGTGCACGCTTGTGTGAGTGAGAGTCTGTTAGCAAACTGGTGTGTGTGTGCATGCGTTTGTGTGTGTGCATGCGTTTGTGTGTATCTGAAAGTAGTCCTACGCAGTAGCCCCCTGCATCCTCTCCTCTCTCTGGTCTCAATCACTACATCTACGATTCTTTACAAAGGTAAAGTCAATTTTTTTTTTAATTTATATTTTGTATAAATTATTTTTATATGAATATTTTTGGGTTGTGGAACGAATCATCTGAGTTTCCATTATTTCTTATGGGGAAATTTGATATACGAGTGCTTTGCATTACAAGCATGCTTCCGGAACAAATTATGCTCTCAATCCAAGGTTTGACTGTAACTCATTTAACTCATAGGGTTTTTTTTTTTAGTTAAATGGGTGGGTGTTGGGTGTGTAATAATAATAATACATAAAATATATCCACTGCCAAGCTAAAGTCGCACACTATCATTTCATTAGACCACCTTTCGCTTTGATTATGACTGTAGCATAGTTTTGATAAGCTTATGAACTGTCACAATATTTATTTCCGTTCTGAGTTGCAAAATTTTCAAATTAGATGATGGGAGAGTCGAATCACCAAGTAAGGTGTTCTCCAGCACATCCCAAAAATTCTCGATGGTGTGGACTCTGTGGTGGCCAATCTATGTGTGAAAATTATGTCACATGCTCCCTGAACCACAAATTCACAATTTGAGCCTGATCATGCAATTACTTCACCTGCCTCTCTTTTTACCCATGATGCACCCTTCACTCTGGAAGAGGATAAATCTGGACTCATGACACCCCATGACCTTTTTCCAATGTTCTGTCTTCTCTTTACAGTTCTCTTGTTTTTTTTTCTTCTGATTGATTTCACTAGGGGTTTAAGTGGTCTCCCATTACGCTCATGCAGGATGGTGGTTCACCACTATCCGTACAGGATTTAATAATGTGCTTTACAGTTCTTAAACCAATTTTAGTCATTTTAACTATCTCTTTAGATGTTTTCTTTGCTTTAGGCCAAAATTTGATCCTTCTGAAGCAAAGTAACATATTTGTAGGATACGTCTTTTGACATGGTTGTTTAAGAAATGAGAAGCTCCTTGCTGCAGCAAGTATCCAGGTGACTTTTTGGCTGGGCAGCGTATTTGCCATACACATAAACTAACAAAACAAATAAAGTTATGAACCCTTTCTATCATAATCAGCATTAACCATTTCATCAATTTGATCTACATTAGTGCTTTTATTGGATCAGACTACAAGGCCAGACTTGTGTATCACCCTGTCTCCAGTTCACCAGTTTTCCTTCCTTGGAGGACTTTTGGTAAGTCCTGACCAATGCAAACCAGTCACATCCCACAAGACCTGCAGTTTTAGAGGTGCTGTGACCCAATCCTCTAAACGTCAAAATTTGGCCCTTGTCAAAATCACTCAAATCTTTATGCTTCCCCATTTTTTTCTGCTTCCAACACATCAACTTTAGGAAAAAAGCTCAATTGCTTCCTGTATCCCTTCCTCTTCCAGCCTCCTCTGTACCAAGGTGTTGACAATGTAGCTACCGTTAGAAGGGACAAATTGTGATCGCTAGACAACTGGGTCAGAGCAACTGCAAAACTGCACCTGTTGTGTGATGTTCCCAGGCTGCAGTGGTCAGGACCTACCAAACATCACCCAAGGAAGAAAAACCAGTGAACTGGCAACATGGTTCTGGATGGTAAGGGCTCACTGATGGAGAAGGCTGGCCTGTATCTTATACGTAGTCCTATCCAATAGAAGAGCTACAGTACTGTAGAAGAAATTGAGGGAAAAGTTAAAGCTGGTTCCAGTAGAAAGGTGTCAGAACACTCAGGTCACTGTTTAGGTAGCAAAGGGGGGACCTACTCAATATTAGGCAGGTGGTCATGATGTTATGACTGATCAGTGTATTTTTAGGTTTCTCTGTGCATCAGACACACACACACACACTCGTACACAAACACAAAAATGTCTTTACTGAAAGTTATTACTTGCTTTATACTATTTACTATTATTATTACTAACGAAAGAAAGTGGCGGCTTTTAGGGTCCACTATATGACCAAAAGTTGTTTGGGTACTGGGTTCGTGCCCCTTAATTTAAGTGATGGGAAATTGTAACGCTATACAGCATACAAAAGCACTTATACAGCTGTGTGTTTTGTGGTAGGTCTGTTACACTTACGGCTTGTGGGTGAGTGAATCTTTATGATGAATGGTTCTCTGGGAAACACATCAGTATCATTGAATTCTGTCTGTTTCAATTCATGATAATAGACTTGCTCTTGCACCTGCAGTACATCTTTCCTGATCTCATAGCAAGCAAGACAACATGAGTTAGGAAGTATATCTATTTGGGATTTAAATAAAGTCTTAGATGTTATATTTATAGATCAGTTATTTTGTGTATTTTATGTCAGCATATATGTCATTTTACCTATAAATATAAACATACTGCTCCTTGTATGTGTTTCTTCCCATCCGTTGGCTTTCTAAATAAGAGTACACATTTGTTTTTTCAAACCTAGGCAGCATGATAAAAAATATTATTTAAAAACAGTATACAGTATTCAATTTAATTCAATTCAGTTTTATTTGTATAGTGCTTTTAACATTTGTCATTGTCAGAAAACAGCTTTACACAATCAAAAGAAAATTACGGAAATTTGTATAAAATGTGTATGAATCAAATTGATTAATATTTGATAATGATTAGATTAGATGTCCAGTACTTATTTAAGCAATAGGGGTAAATCAACAGCACATGCACCTGTTTAGGTACTTCAGCAATGCAGAAACGGCTACACCTTTGGCATCTCGCACCTCCTGAATCAAACTGAGGTCACAGCGAGAAATTATCTGAAAAAATGGAGTTAGATAAAACTGAAGTTTGGTAGAAAGACCATGCCTAAAGCTCCACTATCTTCCTTAGTTAACTTGTATAATATCCCATACCACTTTCTGCTGGTGACAGAGTTTTCATACCCACCATCTCCACCAACTTATACACAATGAGGAGTGTGACATCCTAAATACGAATTAAACACTTTTTAAAAAAATATATTATTGTTTCTTGACCATTGGATTTATGCTTGGTTTACCTTTGTCAAAATCCCCATAACTCTTTTGTTACTGGCTTTTGCTTCTCCAAAGCTTTGGACATTAAAGGCACAGATCTTCAGGGATTGTGTTGTTGTTAAGACAAACATGCCCACGATGCACATCAGAAGAAGAGATCTCATTTTCACAGCACCTATGTGATAAATGGAAAGCAATACTCAGCATGTTCTTTTATTTGTTAAGTCAAATATACGGTATGGTATATGTGGGGTGGTCTGGGTAACCTCGTCAAGAAGTCGTTGTAGCTAAAGTCTGGAAAATAATTTTTGACAATAAAATACTTAGAATCTCTACCAAAAACGTTTAAATAAGTAATAATCAAAAAGATTTATGTTAATTTATTTGGATAATTAGATATGGATATGATTGGATATGTTTCAGCTGGCAACAACTTTTAACCCTAAATGATGAAGTGAGTCATTTCTCATTTCTTAAACAATCATGTTGGAAGACATAACCCATAGTCATGGGAAGTCAAAGTGTCCAGCGCGTTGTTAAAACCAGGAAGGGTAGTGCTGACCCATCATCGTTGCAGAAGAAATGAGGTGAGAAAGAAATGATTGTGATCAGAGATCACATAAATAATTGGTGAAGTTGCATTGTAAAAAAATGACAATCACAACTATGTTTAATAGTGGAGGTAAGAGCATTTCCACACATAGTGTGACAAGTACCCAGAGCATTGGGATTAAACAGCTGGGTAGCCATAAAAAAATCACTTTCGAATGAGTCTAACCAGAACAGGCTTCACTTTCCTAGGGAGCGTAAAGATTGAACTTTTGGAACAATGGAGAAAAAACCCTCATAGGGTGAATGGTGTGTCAGGGAAAGGAGGGAAGATTCACAAATATTGCCCACTGTACAAGCCTCTGAAGGCAGTGTTATGATGTGGGGTTGCTTCAGTTGGTAAGGTCTTGGCTTAGCAACATTATGTGGTAATAATGAAGTCAGCTGATGACCTGAATGTACTGAATGACCAGGTTCTGGTTCATCACATCTACTGTATGGAGTTTGTTCTTCCTTGATGCCACAGGCATATTCCATGATGAAATGGCAATATTTGCCAAGGCTTCTGACTTTAACTTCATTGAAAGTCTTTAGCATGTGCAGGAGAGAGCCTTACAGACTGGTTTGACCCTCCCATTACCAATACAAGATCTTGGGCAAAAACGTATGCAACTCTGGACGAAAAAAAAAAAGGTTGCAACATGGCTTAAGGTGGTTGGAACAATCTTACAACAAATTAAAATGAAAGGCGGTCCAATGGAATATTAGAGTGTTTGATTTTTTTTTGGCCACTGTATTTTAACAAAATATATATTTTTAAATATTTGGATATTAAGTCTAAAAGCCTAAAGATCTGTACACCTCTGCAAGCAAAGCCTAATCAGTTCAATTTATGATCAGATAAGGTCATATTCAAATAGAAAAGAGCACTGACATACAGTAGTTTGTGCATGTTTAAATAAAAGCTTTCATTAAATAAATAATAAAAAAGAAATATATAATTTGACTGGATCAATTATTGCTTATTTCACCGCCAGAGTTAACAAGTGTTGTGGTGATCAAACAGTAACAATATGGCTGATAAAAAGTTATAACCAGCATTTCCTTCTCTAAATGCTTGAGTGTTTTTCTTTTTCCATAAGTAGATTAGGTTTCAGCATAGCAGCCAGGTTTAAAATAACAAATAACAAATTAAAATAAAAATAGTTTTTAGAACTATTAAATGTCAAAAATGTAAATGTCTAAATTTGACCATGTAAAGGGTGTTTCTGGGCCGTCACACTTATTTGTAGCCTTAAATGATAAAAAAAAGAAAAAAGAAAAACTGCATTAGTGCTAGACAACCATGAACAGATCACAGATGTAATGTTGCTCATCCTGGTTCACACCACACAGTCAGTTAATGGTCAAGCACACACTAACTACAGGTTCTGATAGCGTTGGTCACATTAGAGAAATGGAGCACTTACCGTGAACGGCGGGTCATCTCATACTATAACAGTTGTACAGTCGGGCTTCATGTTTTTAAAAAAGCTCTAGTTAGATCACACAGGAAATATGGTGAAAGGCCTGTGGGAGGGACAGTGTTGTTTGAATGTGTAAATGTGTGTGTAAGTGTGTCCTTTAAAATAAGCTGTGTCAGTGATCCTGTCCAGTGTAGCACTGTCTGGAATGTTAGAGAGAGGGACCCACTACAACACAATCAAGTCTTTATAGTTTTTTGCTCAGTGAGATATTTTGGTTACAATCACATCATTGAAACAACTTTTGTAAACCATATTTTAATTCTGTACACAGCTTTTATTCAGCTTTTACACGGCTTTGATTTCAATCAACTAAAGTCTGAAACTTTGAACTTGAAATGGAACAATGCTATTTTGGGATCAAGTAAAAGTCATTTACTTCTAGAACATACAGATAAAGATTTTAAAAATCCTGAATACAAATTAAACTTTATTATGTACGAAGGACACACCACCTCACTTTGAAACGTTATGGGCCAGGGGTACAAATTCATAACCTTATAATTCATTCTACATACTACACACACTGTGCAGCTAGCATTATTCATGGTGTATTTTGGCTCATATCATAATGTACATATATCGTGATATAAATATATGATATACAACCAATAAATATTATCCTAAACGTTATACACAAGTGAATTTAAAGGTGTCTTTCTCAAACAGGTCTGAAGCAGCGTGCATGTTGTGTGGATGCTGCCTGCATTAAATAGTCCTCCACTCTCTCCTCCACTGCTGAGTAAAATTCATGGAGCTGCTCCCTGACTGATGGACGGTAGATCCAAACAGCAACCATTATTGCAATTAGCATCAGGATGAAGAACAGAGTCCAGCACAGAGTGCTACAGAAACGTCTCTGTGATGAGGTTAAAGGGGGGAAAAAACCCACTTCATTATTACATGTCAATAAATTATTAATTATTAAAAGTACATTTTGTATTGCATATAAATCTTTAATATACAGTTTGAATTATACTCTAAACTATTGTTTATTTATATTATATATCTGTACTGGGGAATTTTTTTTTTTACTTTACATGTTTTAACTATATATGTTATAATTATATATAAGTGTATAATTTAATCAACTCTTGTTGTTGTTTCAACCACTATTACTACTACTACTTTTACAACTAATAATAATAACAACAACAACAACAATAATAATAATAATAATAATAATAATAATAATATTAATAATAATAAGTGATGCTTTTTAAATTAAAACCGGTTTACCAAAATAAAATAAAAAAACAGAAGATACAACAACAAAACTGTCTAAGGCATTTAAGACTTTTTTTTAACTGAGACATATACAGTTTTGCATGAGACTATAATTTTGTGCTAAGTATAGGATTCCTACCCTTCGCATGCTTCTGCTATTGCGAGCACTTATTGTATTCAGCTCATTCAGACACTGAGCCACACGAGTCTGATAACCGTAACACTCCTGCTCCAGGACCTCCAGCTCTTTCTTCAGATCCTCACACTACCATGATTAATAAGACAACACCCACATCACTCAGCTAAGAAGCATTTAAGGCAATATAATTTTTTTTGATGCAATGCAATATATTACGCTATTAATATGTTAACATACAGTAATTGTCTATTTTCTATATACTGTATGTCTATATAGTAAGGTTCTACTGACCTATTCATAAAGTTAAATAAAGTTCGTTATGTTTATACACAGGATAAAATCATGATTATAAATAAATATTATTTCACATGAAATAACACACAAAAATTAAGAGGAGCAGCAAGTATATTGTAAAACTAAAGCAGGCTTGAGGGTTAACCATCCATTCAGAAAGTATTCATACAGTACCTCCTTCTCCTTTAGGCTAAGTCTCTGTTTGGTCTGGCGGAGCTGCTTAGCGATGCTGTTATCCACCTCAACAAATTGGTATGACTCAAGTCCCTGCTTGTGCACTTCTGTAATATTATTCCAAGATCCTTGCGAGTTATCTGAGTGTGTTAACCACAATAAAATATCTGATTATTAAATTGCCATACTTCACTTTACATAATCACTCCAAAAAAGTTTTTAAAAAGTGATATCCCAGTAGGTTAAGCATATGAACAGTACGACAGCAGAACGCAATAATTCTATTCCGACTTCTATTCATTTTGGAAAACTATTATTCTCTGACACACAACGTTGCCTATAACAAAATATTTCACTTGAAAACCTGAAAACTTTATTACCTCATTTTAGAAGCTTTAAAACCCCACTTTTTGGGCAAAGTATGACACTTTTGGATGTTGTGCAAAAACATTGTTATATACTCAACAAAGCTATGTGGGATACTGTAAGCACTGTGGTAAAGTTAGTTTGTAGTGCGAACCCTCTGTTTTAGCACTTGAACACTACAACACAAGGGACATGAGATGCATGCACTGTGTACAGTATGGGAAACAGTTGAGGTCGCTATGTTTGGTCTTCCGCCCTTCATCACTTTATATAATAACCTTAGAGGACAACTAATGGACACGTGGTCAGTGGATGTATTAACTGATGTTAAATGGCAGGTACCTGTACTATGATATTGAGCTGTCTTTAAGAGCCAAAGAGAAACTAAAACTAGTAGAGGAGGAGGCTAAGGTTGCTGTAAGCTGTCTTTGTTTTGTATTTAATGTCTATCAGGATCTTCAACAGTAATATATAAAAAAGGCCTGGTGTGCAACAAAATTTAGTCCTTTTGTTCTTGATCTAATTCGCTGCTAGTGACTAGAAAAATCACAATCAGCATGCTATATATTCTTTTAATTCAAACTCAACCAACATACTATTATACTAGTTTGCATCCAACACTCTTTTAACATTTTAGATTAATACCTTAGCATCTGTGCTCTGTGCATAGAAAACATGCACAAAATATTTCTTATCAGTTTACAATACTCTTGTTTTATTTTTCTCCAAACTGCAAAAATCTCATTTTGCTGTAAAACTGTTCATATATGCTTGATATCCAGATGTGAAATGTACCTGCGAATTTCACTAGCTCTTCTTTCAGAGTCTGGTTGTCTTGCTCTAGCAGAAGGATTGCAGAGGAAAAGTGAGCATTGTCCTGCTGCAGGATGTCACACTGCTCCCTCAGTGACTCCTCCTGCTCCTTGGATCTCTGCACAACAAAGACATACACATTAACTGTAAGTCTTATGATGGTGTACATTCTTAAACAGAAGTTTTCCTGCTAAGCAAAAAAGAAATGAAAAGGATTATTAAATCTTAACTTTCAACATTTGGAGACTGGAATGTAATGAAAAGTAAGGAAGCATGTCTGAATTACATGTCTTTAAAAAGTGTGCCATCACAGTGAAATCAGCATCACTGTCAACAAATGGTAAACTGTTTGACCAACTTGCAAGCGCAAACAAATTTCAGGGCCAACAGTGGTTCATCTTCAGTAACTGCTTTGCTCTTTTCTTATGGTGGAGCCTGAAAACACTGCTTATACTTTGATGGGCGATGGCAATACAACCTGCATGGCATGCTGATCCATCACAGAGCACTCAGTCACACACACAGGCATTTTAGCAGTCAATCCCCCTAGTATACCACCAAGCTGGTGACAGGATCATGGCTCATTAATTCCTGTGGTGAGCCCAGGCCAGCCTCTCTGGTCCATTGTTCTCTGATTGTACAGAAATGGCAATGCAGAACAACTCACAGAAAATGGCTATGGTAGAAAGGCACCAGAACACCCAGTGCACCACAGCCGGCAGGCAAAAAGCCAAAGACCATCGACCTGGTCTCCAAACTCTTAATATCCCAGTCAGACTGAGCACCCATAGGATGCACCAGAAAAACAAATCCAATCCACGAGGTTCCACACCATAACCCAAAGGATCTGCTGCTGATGTCCTGGTGCCAGACACCATAGCAAACCCCCAGAGGCCCTGAGGTTTGGCCTGCCCAGATGGTACAAGGAGCACCTGCACAATACTGGGCATAATGTTTTGTGTTGTGATGTTATGGCTGATCAGCATATTTTATTGGGAGATGGAAAGAAACTAGAGAACCAGAAGGAAACCCACATCATCATGGGGAGAAAATATGGTACACCATTTAAACAGTTACCCAAGCTCAGGATCAAACTGGTGAGTTTGGAGCTGTGAGAAAACAATAATAGTGATTGCTCCATCATCAATATCCAGGGTCATCTCAGGGAATTATAGGGTATAAGGATATAAGGCAGGGTACACACTTAATGGGGAGCCAATCTATTGCATGACACAATCCCGCACACATCTAGTCAAACACTATGAACAATTTATAAATGACAATCTGCCTATAATGGATGACATTGAAAACCCAGAGAAAACCCACCAAGCATGGGGAAAACATGCAAACTCCACCTACACAGAACCACAAGATTCGACCTGACCTTGTAGGTGCAAGGTGAGAGTGCTAACCACTAAGCCACAGCGTTTAGATACCATACATTTTTTATGGCAGCATTTCCATTAATACTCCCTGAAAAAGTAGTACAAATATTCAAATTCATAATCTGCAGTAATATTTAAAGCACGCGACATCATCATGTGATCAAATGGCAGTGTACCGTTGCAACTGCTAATTGTAGTTTTTCTTTATCTGCATCTTATCTGTGTCTGCGGTCTGACCTGCAGCTGATTCTGTAGCTGCTGGAGCTGATCAGTGCTCTCATCCTGTTTCTTCCTCAAGAGGTTGGAGCTTTCTCTCAGCTCCTCATACAGCTTCTGCCACCTCAATGACTCTGCCTGGGCCACCTGTAGTGCCTCCTAGTGGAAAGATGATGTTGGCGTGATGATTTGACAAATAGGTTTCAAATAATCTCTCTATGAATGAGCTTGAAACTTGACTACCTCTTCAACAGCAGCACTTACGTGTAGATTCTGCAGCTTGCTCTGTGCTTCTGAATTCTCCTCTGTGGCCTTCTGAATGGCCTCCATTGCCTTTTTTTCATACTCCTCCTTCTGTTTCTCCATATTTAATACCACCTCCGTTAGTCCATCTTGAGGAACATGCTAAGTAATAAGGCACAATCACATGTTGTGTTAAAAAAAATTATCACAGACACAGATCTGTGACATGTAACACAAAACTGGTTGAGATCTTGATGGGGTCATGGTTTTCTATGTTCAGTTTGTAAACACATCTTTTATTTACATACAAATCTAAATTTCTAGCACTCAAACTTACCTTCATGCACAGCTGTAGCTGAGCCTCCAGTGTCTTGATCTTGTTCTTCAGTAGATCTTCATCACAACGAGTCTGTGGGAGGAAAAGGAAATGCGGTGTGACACAGGCACAGCTACAACGGATGCAGCTTCCACTGAAAGCCGGGGTGTGTGCCCTTGAACATATATCTTAGATTTTATGACAGTGTTGTGCCACAGTATAT